>CM051243.1:186428087-186983087 GCA_027917425.1 Gastrophryne carolinensis
GGCCCGGAAACCTATAAGATTCCCGGACCGATCAGATCCCTCCCCGCGGGGCATCCGAAATCGGGATGTCCCGCGGGGAGGAACCCCCCAGGAGGCCCACAAACCTTACCTCAGCCCCGTTCCATCGGCGCATGCGTGAGCCGCGGCCGCGTCTCGCACTTCCCTCCCGCGCCGGCCGTTTGTGAATGGCCGGTGCAGGCGCGCTCCCTGTTAGAGGGAAGCGCGAGACGCGGCCTCCAGCGCTCAGAGCCAGCTGAGCTGGTATGCGCGTCCAGGCGGCCTTGGACGCGCATACCACAGCGGCTCTGAGCGCTGTGATTGGCTGGCGCGGTCACGTGGGAGCGGGGAGAGGTGAGTTTTTTGGGGCTTTCTGGGGGGTTTCAGACAGCGGGGCATCCCCGATCGGGGTGCCCCACCGAAGTGGACCAAAACCCAGGATAGTCAAAATCCTGGGTGTTGGTCCACTTTAAGTTTTTAGTCACTTTTTATCTTTTCCCCTGCTGGGCTGCAACTCTGTTCAGGACTTTAGGATACGGGCACACCATCTTGACTCGGAAGCATCGCATACTGAGGAAAGGAGAGCAGGATAAAGTACGGGGGGGTTATAGACAGAGCAGAATTGGGGTCAGGGAAAGGACAGCAATCCCAGAATGCAGAGCGACAGTCAGACACGTCCTGTTTGCAGGCTGCCTGATGTTCCATGAGCCGCCATCTTGGATGTTTAAAGGCTCATAACACGCAGTAGATGCAGGTAGGATGATTTATAATGTGAGCAATCTGTATGTACAGGGTGTGGGAAACATATAAGATAGGCACTTATTTAGGGTGAAGGTCTGCTTTAATGGGACTCGAGTATCCGTATATTTAATTTCTAGTCCTACATCCTTCAGAGGAAGGTGCTGGAGAGAACCTCTGCATAGATTGACAGCTCTTCTTTTTTTGCATCTAGTGTTATTGTAATAATTGGAAGGCAGGGCCTGGATTTGGGGGGGGGGGGGGGGGGGCACACAGTGTGATAAGCGATGGGGAGGCAGTTGCGTCTCCCAGAGGCATTTATAATCTATTTCATAGATCAAGAGGTGCGGGGAAAGCGGCAGACTCTGCATTATTAATCACTGTGAGGCTTCTCTTATTAAACTGAATTACGCTGAGAACATGGAATTTCATGTCGCGGAAGACATTGCGGTGACAGCTGCAGCCCTCGCTGATCTAATTGGAAAACCTTTTAAAAGCCCCCTAAAGAGGTCGAGCCCCCGAAATGCTCTCTTGTGAATCTATAACTAAATCTATACCTAAATGACCACATACATGACGGAACACACGCCATTGGCAGTCGCTATCTTGTGGAGTAACCTCGACGTTACGACTCTGACTGAGACAAGAAGAACATTGCTTGGGATTCTGTTTTTATCAGTGAAAAGTATTCGTTTAAAAAATCCTTAAACTTTTGTTTCCGAGTTTAGTTCCACTACAAATCGGGATGCCCTGCTGTGTGAACCCCACCCCCCCACCCCAGGATACCCAGAAATACCCACTTCTTCCCGGTCCAATAGTGCATGTACGTGTGTCGTGACCATGTTATTTGGCAATCAGCTCTAATTGGCTTCATTGGGGATTGAGAGCAGCCACATCCCGAGTGGAACTCTCTTCATTGTAAATAATCAGGGCCCTTTGCCAAATGACATATGCACGACAAACTGCTCTGATTGGGTGAAAGCGCGCAGATTCGTCAGGGAAAGGCAAGCAGATAGTGGGGGTATCCTCATTCCTGATGTATTGTCCCTCATTCCTCCTCTGTTGTCCCTTCATCCGCTTAATTCCTTCGCTATTGTCCCTTCATCCCCCTCAATCATCCCTTGTTGTTCCTCATCTATCTCATTCTTTTATTTTCCCTCATTGATCCTCTGTTACCCCCAATCCACCTCATTCCTCCTCTGTTACCCCCAATCCACCTCATTCCTCCTCTGTTACCCCCCATCCACCTCATTCCTTCTCTGTTATCCCCCATCCACCTCTTTCCTCCTCTGTTATCCCTCATCCACCTCATTCCTCCTCTGTATCCCCCATCCATCTCATTCCTCCTCTGTTATCCCCCATCCATCTCATTCCTCCTCTGTTATCCCCCATCCATCTCATTCCTCCTCTGTTATCCCCCATCCACCTCATTCCTCCTCTGTTATCCCCCATCCACCTCATTCCTCCACAGATATCCCTCAACCACTTCATTCCTCCGCTGATATCCCCCATCCACCTCATTCTTCCTCTGTTATCCCCCATCCACCTCATTCTTCCTCTGTTACCCCCATTCATCTCATTCCTCCTCTGTTATCCCCCATCCACCTCATTCCTCCTCTGTTACCCCCCCATCCACCTCATTCCTCCTCTGTTACCCCCATTCATCTCATTCCTCCTCTGTTATCCCTCATCCATCTTGTTCCTTCTCTGTTACCCCCATCCACCTCATTCCTCCACAGATATTTCTTATCCACTTCATTCCTCCGCTGATATGCCCCATCCATCTCATTCCTCCTCTGTTATCCCCCATCCATCTCATTCCTCCTCTGTTATCCCCCATCCACCTCATTCTTCCTCTGTTATCCCCCATCCATCTCATTCTTTCTCTGTTATCCCCCATCCATCTCATTCCTCCTCTGTTATCCCCCATCCACCTCATTCTTCCTCTGTTATCCCCCATCCATCTAATTCCTCCTCTGTTATCCCCCATCCATCTCATTCTTTCTCTGTTATCCCCCATCCATCTCATTCCTCCTCTGGTATCCCTCATCCAATTCATTCCTCCACTGATATCCCTCATCCAATTCATTCCTCCACTGATATCCCTCATCCAATTCATTCCTCTGCTAATATCCCTCATCCACCTCTCATCAATCCTATTTTTTTTCTTTAGCCCCCTCAGTCGTCTTCTATTGTCCCTCAGCCCTGCTTTATTCCTCATCCCCCTCACTCATCCTCTATTGTCCTGCATCCCCCTCATTCATGCTGTATTGTCCCTTACCCCCCTATTCCTGATTTATTGCCCCTCACCCCCCCTCATTCATCCTCTTTTGTCCTGCATCCATTTCATTCCTCCTCTATTTGTCTCTCATTCTTACTCTATTGTCCCTCATCCCCCTCATTCATCCTCGAATGTCCCTCACCTCCTCACTCATTCCACTATGGTCCCATCTCCCTCTCCTCAGTTGTTCATCACTTCTTCTCTAACGTCTCGTCTCCCCTCATTCCTCTCGTCAGATCTAAGATTCTTTTTTATTTCGATGTTGAGTGTCCGTGGCAGTTAGGTCTCATTTTACTGATCAAAAAAAAAAAAAAACATACAAAACATAAAAGAAGACCGATCCATGCATTTGCTGGAGCTTTGATATCACGACGAGGAGTTGAACGCTGCATTTTAGACAGAACTCTTCTTTCCCGACGCCATCCGCAATTATCAATCAAGCATGATGAGGCAGATTAATAGTCTCTCTATTAACAAGCCGCAGTGAAGATCCTCCAACCCTCTGCAGAAGAAGTCACACTAGACTTTTTCACAAAGAGAAACTCTTTTCCTTTACATAAGCAGAGGGTTTTTTGGTCTCTTTAGCCCCCCTATATTAAGCCTAACATGGGTCTCTCCACATACTGGCTTGCGACTATGTTTTGGTACTCACCAAGTGTCACCCCCCCCATACAGCCAGAAACATCCGGCCTAGTGCTGATGAGAGCCTAAAGCTCGAAACACGTGTCCACTAGTTGGATGTGTCTGGCTGTATAAAATTTAAAGCTAATCCTTGGCATTGCACCCTTAGCGGTTCTAAGGGCCTTGGATGGCACAGAGATGTAAAGAGATGATTTGCATAGCTCCACCTACTGCAAGGGTAGATGGGTAATGCTATCTGTCCTTGGACTGGGTACTGTGCAAATACTTTCCGTTCTAGGAAAGCCACTCTTTTCCTTTACCTAAGTAGAGGGTTTTTTGGTCTCTTTAGCCCCCCTATATTAAGACTAACATGGGTCTCTCCACATACTGGCTTGCGACTATGTTTTTTCACAAAGAGTAGAAATACTCATTGCAGCATCTTGGAGGAGTATTTTTTTTTTACGCAATCTACAGGTATTAAAATGAACACTACAGAGGTATAGGTGGTGTCAGATGCGGGTTATTTAATGCAAGGCTTCCATAAATATATAGAGAATTTGGGAAATGTCTCACCTTTTTTTATCTTTATTTAATCTCCATAGGGGTGAAGAGTCCTCTATTGTTTTTTGGCAGAGAAACCGTTGCGGGGTGAAAATAACATGTAGCTGTAAGGAACTTACCTTCACCAGGGGGCCCGCGGCGAGCATCTCCTGAGTGGCGCGGCGCTGGCCTGCTGCCGGGTGCACCCGCCACTCTGAGATGACGGGGAGCGCGACGCCCTGGCCATCTCCCTCGCTCTCCCGTAGCTGTGCGGGCGAGCAGTCCCTTGTGTTCACAGCCAGGAGGCGCTGCGCTGCCAGTGGCTTAGGCGTCCAGCCTTTCTGAATGGCTGGGCACGGGAGCACACATGACAGGAAAGCGTCCAGCCGCCTCCAGCTCATTGCTGCAGAACCTTTGAGATCTCAAAAGTGGTGCTGGGCGTGGCTTTGGTGATAAACCAAGCCCAAAGAATGAGCAGTGTACCAAGAAATGGGTTTCCCTCTGCTTTTAAGATAGTAACACATTAGCAATGGTTTATCTTAAACACAAATCAAAAACAACGCAATGTACCTGGTGCATCCAGGCCAAGCTCACACTTGGTCCTACAGAACATACATAGGTAAAAGAATATTTAAAAAGTCTAAACTTTACTTTTACATTTGCACTTTCTAAGTGGCCAATCGCGGCAGGAGGGCAAAGTGCTGTACGATTTTGCCCACATTAAATCGTCTTCCCACAGTTGTTGTCCACAATAAGTAGAAAACTCAGGAAGGAAGTTCTTTCCTCTATAACTCGCTGATATTTATGCAGGTTTTTCCCCGCACCGTACTTCTCCCGCCGTGCGCAAAATTCATCATCGCAGAGCAACATGATTAACGCCGCAGTAACATGATTAACGCCGCAGAAAGTAAACGTGCAGCCCACTCCACTCATTTCTCATGAGCCGCGCCGCAACGCAGCGGAGGGAAGAACACCCATCTGACTATTGAATCAGTTCGTCATTCTCCCGCGATGGATACAATGGGCCTTTATTTTACTTTTACGACTACTTTTCAATTTCTCTGAGCCCGTATCTTTTATTTTTATTCGCAGGCAAACGTGAGAAGGAACCTCTCAAGGCAAATAATGCGGTCAGCTTGAAATAATAACATTTCATAGGTCCTAAAATTATTAGTAGTTTTGATTTGGGCAAGAACACAGAGGGGCTATGAGTGGTGTTGAAGTGGAAAAATATGATTTATTAACAGAGGTGGCGCTAGACTTTTTGCTAAGGAGTAGAAATACTCCTTCCATCATCTTGGAGGAGTATTTTCAGTCACAAAGGAGTTTGCAATTTGTTTCCCCCACCCTGTCCATACAGATTGCTCACATTAATCCAGACCTTCACCCTGAATAAGAGCCCATCTTGTATGTTTCCCCCACCCTGTACATACAGATTGCTCACATTAATCCAGACCTTCACCCTGAATAAGAGCCTATGTTGTATGTTTCCCGCACCCTGTACATACAGATTGCCCACATTAATCCGGACCTTCACCCTGAATAAGAGCTTATCTTGTATGTTTCCCCCACCCTTTACATACAGATTGCCCACATTAATCCTGACCTTCACCCTGAATAAGAGCCTATCTTGTATGTTTCTCCCATCCTGTACATACAGATTGCCCACATTAATCCTGACCTTCACCCTGAATAAGAGCCTCTTATGTTTCTCCCCCTGTACATACAAATTCCCCACACTAATCCCGACCTTTCAGGGGACCCTGAAGAGCCGTTGACGTCACGCCATCAAAGTCTACGGCCAGCGGCTCAGAGCACGCTAACAGCCCACTTTCCTCTAACGGGGAGCGTGTCCACACTGGCCATTCACAAATGCTTGGTGCAGGCAGGCGCCCTACCAGAGGGATACCGGCGATGCGGCTTGCGTATGTGCCGTTGGACCGGGGAGCAAGTTATATACCGGGGAGAATAGTTAAATATCCCTACTCATCGGAAGGTGTGTTGTTCCGTATGAAAGTGGACCAAAACTCAGGATTTTGACTGTCCTGGGTTTTGGTCTTTAACCCCCCCGAATGGGGGATGGCTGCTCTGTAAAACCCTTCAGGTCGCCCAATATCACTTACCCTACCCTAGTCCTGCGGCACATGTGCGGGTCTCTCATCCAATCGGCCCACTCGGATCCGCTCGAGCCCCTTCATCCAGGAGCTTGTCTAATGCGAGCGGATCCCAGCACTGGCGGCTGCATCCCTGGCTACCCTCTTAACAGGGAGCGTGTTCGCACCGGCCATTCACAAATGCCTAGCTAAAGGGCGGCCTCATCCCCCCCCCACTACCCTTTAACAGGGAGCGTGCCCGCCATTCTCAGATGCCTGGCTAAAGGGCAGCCTTAACCCCCCGCTTCCCTTTAAACAGGGAGCATGTCTGCACCACCCATTGACAAATGCCTGGCGTGGGCACGTGCTGTTAAAAGGATAGCTTGTGAGTGGGAATGAAGGTAAGTTTTCAGGCGACCTGGGGGGTTTGACACGGCGGGGCACCCCTGATCGGGGTGCCCTGGGGGGGAAAGCATTCCTGCTTTGGAGTCTCATAGACTTCAGGGTGGGTTTTGTTCCACTTTAACAAGTGGCATTGAGCCGAATCTGCCTCTGTTCTGTTGTGCAATTCATGATGAATAGTTTCCAATATTTTGGTTCTACATCAGCCGAATCTGGATTCTGAATTTTCTTACAGCCGCTCCGATATCCCATTAGAGGGCAGGGTGACCCAGCCAGCGCTGGCGCCGCAAGAAGAAATCCAACACACAACAGTGGCAATGAATGGAGGAAGCGGAGCTTTACAGATAAAACAGGGGCCATTATCTGGGATTAGAGTGAAGCAGGAGCAGTAAAAATCTGCAAAAAGTTCTCTTCATAGGGGGAGCAATTCAGGGGCTGCCAGTTATAAATGTGGTTTTTGGTCCGCTTTAAGTGATCGAATTATCTAGAAGCATCAGTCCATTGTGATATATATGTAATAAGTAGCAGCCAACATTTTGGGCTTGTAAGAGGTCCCCTTCTTCAATAACCAGCAGTTCAAGTGATCCTAAACCCAGAAAGGAGGTTTATGTTGTCACCTTCTATCCCCAGCCCAGTGCCCCAAAACAGCCCGTGTGTGTTTTTTTTTTTTTTTTTACTAAAGTCGCTATAACTGACCAGCACTGAACGGCGCCCAAGTTCTGAAGGTGGAGAGACCTTGTTCCCACTGCTGGAGGCGAACAACAGAGACTATTGCTCTGGACCCAATCCTCGACCCTAAGGTCCAGAATCTAAGGGTCACCCCGGTGTTCCCTATAACTCTCCGCAAGGGGGGATAGATTTGCTGTGGGGGCAACCCCAGGTTGTGTTGGTGAGTCATTGGCCTGGACAGAAAGCAACAATCACCTGGTGGCACCTGGAGAGGCAGACAGGAACACTAAAGCCAAAGTCAGGTGTCATAGGCGGAGGTGCAGGTCTAAGAGAGTAGGCGAGGTCATGCACGGGTTGACGACTCAGGGATGATCTACACACAAAGGCCAGAAGGGGTTAGCCAAGGATTATGCACGAATAAGCAAGTCCAAAGGGTAATCCAGCAGCTAAGTCCAAAAGGATCAGCCAAAGGTCATACATGAATATTAAAATTCAAAGTGTAATCCATTAGCAAAGCAGTTATCACCTGGTTGATGGAGAGTCAGATGAGAAGACAGAAGCTGAGGTCAGGGGATCCCAGGCAGAGGTGCAGGTTGAAGGGAGTAGCAAAGGTATTGCACGAGTTTAGCACAAAGATCAGCAAGGGTCAGCCAAAGGTCATACACGAATAAGCAAGTCCAAAGAGTGATTCAACAAAACGGAACTCGGGAACTGAGCTGCACAGCAGATGAACATGGAAATCTTCTGGTGCCATATTGATGACAGAAGCTTTCTTCCGTTGGTTACAGAGGCACCTGAGGAAGTAGAGCATTGAGGGCGGTTTGCTTGCAACTGCGCAAAGATGCCCCTTTCACCTGCGTACTAGTGCTTGCTACTTGCGCAGAGAGCTGCAACAATGGGAGTCGCCATGGAGCCGCTGCCCGAGATCCAGAATGCACGGGCAGCAGGCACGCTGAGCCCAGAGGTAGGAGAGGGAACCGGCACATGGCAGAAGCTAGTGAGGGGCCGGGGGTACACTCACAGCTGCAGGACTGTGACACCTAGACAATGCATTGAAGTTATTCATTCCTACACTTTATGATGCTGATCTATGTAGGTACAAGTCACTGGTCAGACCCCATATTCTGGACACCAGTGCATACGGACGACATATCAGAACTGGAGCGCGTTCAAAGGAGGGCAGCTAAGGTAATAGTAGGAGTGTAGGGACCAGAGGACCCTGAAAGTTGGTCAATGTTAGGTTTATTTAGTTTGGAAAAGAGACGCTTGAGGGGTGATCTAATAACTATATATAACTATAATATAATAATATATCCTTGCATGTAATAACATTACCAGCTATGGCTACTAGACCACTGGAAGGAGATCTATAGTGGCCGGGATGCCCTCCATGCATGTAATAACATTACCAGCTATGGCTACTAGACCACTGGAAGGAGATCTATAGTGGCCTGGATGCCCTCCATGCATGTAATAACATTACCAGCTATGGCTACTAGACCACTGGAAGGAGATCTATAGTGGCCGGGATGCCCTCCTTGCATGTAATAACATTACCAGCTATGGCTACTAGACCACTGGAAGGAGATCTATAGTGGCCGGGATGCCCTCCTTGCATGTAATAACATTACCAACTATGGCTACTAGACCATTGGAAGGAGATCTATAGTAGCCGGGATGTCGTCCTTGCATGTAATAACATTTCCAGCTATGGCTACTAGACCACTGGAAGGAGATTTATTGTGGCCGGGATGCCTTCCTTGGATGTAATAACATTACCAGCTATGGCTACTAGACCATTGGAAGGACATCTATAGTAGCCGGGATGTCGTCCTTGCATGTAATAACATTACCAGCTATGGCTACTAGACCACTGGAAGGAGATCTATAGTGGCTGGGATGCCCTCCTTGCATGTAATAACATTTCCAGCTATGGCTACTAGACCACTGGAAGGAGATCTATAGTGGCCGGGATGCCCTCCTGGCATGTAATAACATTTCCAGCTATGGCTACTAGACCACTGGAAGGAGATCTATAGTGGCCGGGATGCCCTCCTTGCATGTAATAACATTTCCAGCTATGGCTACTAGACCACTGGAAGGAGATCTATAGTGGCCGGGATGCCCTCCTGGCATGTAATAACATTACCAGCTATGGCTACTAGACCACTGGAAGGAGATCTATAGTAGCCGGGATGCCCTCCTGGCATGTAATAACATTACCAGCTATGGCTACTAGACCACTGGAAGGAGATCTATAGTAGCCGGGATGCCTTCCTTGCATGTAATAACATTACCAGCTATGGCTACTAGACCACTGGAAGGAGATCTATAGTGAAGTTAGAAATATTTGGTAAGCACACTCATGTAGTAAATTATGAAAAAATAGAATAATAGTTATGTGGGTGCAATTCAAAATCATGGGACAGATGTCCCTAGAGGTACCAACAAACAATATACTATGAATGCACACCTAACCACCAAAAGTATGGTTGCAAAAAAGGAGGGTAAATTTATTTATGTACAATAAGCATTTAACATATAATTTTTGGAATGACATGCAGGTAACACATAAGGATGGGGGACAGGTACACTACTAAACACAATATTTACAACATGTACAGTGCATCAAATCCTGGAGTTTGCATTTGTTTGGTTGCATACAGCTTAATAAGGCACGGGGGATACCAGGATTTTACAGCAGAAATTGGTTTCAAGGAAAAGAATAGTTGGTTGCTATACCTTAAAGTGGACCAACACCCAGGATTTTGACTATCCTGGGTCTTGGTCCACTTCGGTGGGGCACCCCCGATCGGGGTGCCCCGCTGTGTGAAACCCCCCCGAACCCCCCGAAAAACTCACCTCTCCCCGCTCCCAGCGCCGACGGACAAGCCGCGGACAAGCGGCTCCTCCGTCGCCGCCTCCCGCACGTCTAAAGGGGCGCGAGGGAGGTGGCGGCGGCCGGCTGCCGCCGAAGCTAAGGTAAGGGGGTTTGGGGGTTTTGGGGGGGTTTCACCCCGCGGGACATCCCGATCTCGGATGTCCCGCGGGGAGGGAGGTGATCGGCCCGGGAATCTTATAGATTCCCGGGCCGATCACCCCTGGGTGACGGTCCACTTTAAGGAGATTGTGGGGCACTCCTGTATGTGGATATTCTCCCAAACAAGGGATCTTTGCTCCAAGTGTCCTTAGCACAAAATAGAGTTCAGCTTAAGAGGTCCTGGTACTGCTGCTCAGTCATTAAGTCCAAGTAGTGCTGCTAACGTTGCCGCTGACACGTGTTTCGGTGCAATAATAATAAACCTTCCTCAGAGCGGTGAGTAACGAGCGGTGTCCAGATGTGGGATTGAGGCAGGCAAGCACTACTTGGACTTAATGACTGAGCAGCAGTACCAGGACCTCTTAAAGTGGACCATCACCCTCGGGTGATCGGCCCGGGAATCTATAAGATTCCCGGGCCGATCACCTCCCTCCCCGCGGGACATCCGAGATCGGGATGTCCCGCGGGGTGAAACCCCCCCAAAACCCCCAAACCCCCTTACCTTAGCTTACCGTTTGTGAATGGCGGGCGCGCGCGCGTCAAGAGGGACGCGCGGGAGGCGGCGGCGGCGGAGGAGCCGCTTGTCCGCGGCTGTCAAATCCCTTGTCCGTCGGCGCTGGGAGCGGGTAGAGGTGAGTTTTTAGGGTCATCGGAGGGGTTTCACACAGCGGGGCACCCCGATCGGGGGTGCCCCACCGAAGTGGACCAAGACCCAGGATAGTCAAAATCCTGGGTGTTGGTCCACTTTAAGCTGAACTCTATTTTGTGCTAAGGACACTTGGAGCAAAGATCCCTTGTTTGGGAGAATATCCACATACAGGAGTGCCCCACAATCTCCTTAAGGTATAGCAACCAACTATTCTTTTCCTTGAAACCAATTTTTGCTGTAAAATCCTGGTATCCCCCGTGCCTTATTAAGCTGTATGCAACCAAACAAATGCAAACTCCAGGATTTGATGCACTGTACATGTTGTAAATATTGTGTTTAGTAGTGTACCTGTCCCCCATCCTTATGTGTTACCTGCATGTCATTCCAAAAATTATATGTTAAATGCTTGTTGTACATAAATAAATTTACCCTTCTTTTTTTGCAACCATACTTTTGGTGGTTAGGTGTGCATTCATAGTATATTGTTTGTTAGGAGATCTATAGTGGGCAGGATGCCTTCCTGGCATGTAATAACATTACCAGCTATGGCTACTAGACCACTGGAAGGAGATCTATAGTGGCCGGGATGCCCTCGTTGCATGTAATAACATTACCAGCTATGGCTACTAGACCACTGGAAGGAGATCTATAGTGGCCGGGATGCCCTCCATGCATGTAATAACATTTCCAGCTATGGCTACTAGACCACTGGAAGGAGATCTATAGTGGCCGGGATGCCCTCCGTGCATGTAATAACATTACCAGCTATGGCTACTAGACCACTGGAAGGAGATCTATAGTGGCCGGGATGCCCTCGTTGCATGTAATAACATTACCAGCTATGGCTACTAGACCACTGGAAGGAGATCTATAGTGGCCGGGATGCCTTCCTGGCATGTAATAACATTACCGGCTATGGCTACTAGACAACTGGAAGGAGATCTATAGTGGCCGGGATGCCTTCCTGGCATGTAATAACATTACCGGCTATAGCGACTAGACCACTGGAAGGAGATCTATAGTGGCCGGGATGCCCTCCTTCCATGTAATAACATTTCCAGCTATGGCTGAACAGGCTGAATCGGATGCAGTAAAGTCTTTGATTAGCCTTACATACTATGTTACCTCCTGGCTTCAATTATACAAAGAGTTTCTGCTTCGTAACTCTGTAGCAAGCCTTTTTTTTTTTTTTTTTTGTATACGTAGTTTTATTTTAGCTTTCTAGTTTTTTTTTTTTTTTTTTAATGATGTTGCTTGGACTATATGTGTAACATGGAGAAATAAAATTAAGTGTTATTTACAATATCCGGGAGCGAAGTCTGGTGTTACATTTGTGATATTCTGATGATTGTTTAGTACTTTTTTTCTTAAATCTTTGTTTTATTTGTTTTGTAGGTGATGCTGGCGGCCTCCTATTGGTCTCTCCTGGCCCCAGCCATAGAGATGTCCGAGCACTACGGAAGCTTGGCCTTCCTCCCTGCCGCTGTTGGCTTTTCCTTGGGGGCCGGCTTTGTGTTTTTCGCCGATAAGCTGCTGCCGGCGCTGGTGAGTAACGTAAATCGATGCCCAAACATGAAAAGCATGTGTTGAACTTGTTACTTTATTTCAAAACAACAAACTTCAAACGGAGCGGTGAATTTTATGCGCAAAGCTTTACCTGGCACTGTGCATAAATATGAGACTTGTGAGCATGTATTGAATTTCCTATTATTAATTGATGTAAGTCCCGAACAATCAGATCGTGGACCTCTATCAAGTTTTTTTCATCTTTTGTTCCCTGGTGGAATTGGCTCTTTACCCTCCTTTTAACATTACAAATGAAATGCAATAGATTTTAAGGTTGAAAGTCGGCTCTATTAATCACTAGATTTCCTTTAATTTTTATATATATTTATTTATTCTATATCTATCTATTTATAGACACATAGTATAAAGCCTATACATTTATTAGATATACAGCAGGGGAAATGCCAGACAGCCTGGATAAGGTTTGAATACGAAGGGATGGGAATATATAATAAGCCGCTTATTATCTGTGATATACAATGTTTTGACAACTGTGAGAAGAAAAGATGAGATGCCTTATATCAATATATCGTTTAACATAAAAAGTATAATTTAATTTTTTTGTGCAATGCGGTGTCTTTTAGGAAGCAAAAAGCAATGTGTCTTTTATGAAACAGAAGCAAATCCAACGCACCAAAATTGCCTCATGAAGGTTCTTGTTATTACGTATAGGAACAGAACATACAGAAAGTCATATAACAAGCCAACGGTTTGGGGCTGCAATCCATATAACAAGCCAATATCTCGGGTCTTAAAAAGTGGTACATATGCTGCACTGAAACATTAGCTTGTTACATGGATTGTTGTCCTGAAACGTTGGCTTGTCATATGGATTTCTCTGTAGATGTTCTGTTCATATACAGGAAAGCTACTTTTAGGACCCCTATGTGGGTTCCTGGTAAGCGACCTCAAAAAACCCCCTGTTACTATTGTTATGGTTGGTACACAGCTTGGCCTTTATTTCTAGGTACTATCTTGCCCGGGGCTAGGTTACCCTGGGAAACATTTTGGGCTCAGCGCTATAACCACACCTACTAATTGTTACGGTTTCTAGATCAGTTTATTCATTATCATAGAAACATAGAAATTATCATATCATAGAAACATAGAAGGTTGACGGCAGAAGGAGACCATACGGTCCATCTAGTCTGCCCTTATGTGTATACTGTATGTTCTCTGTATCTTATGTGTATACTGTATGTTCTCTGTATCTTATGTGTATACTGTATGTTCTCTGTATCTTATGTGTATACTGTATGTTCTCTTTATCTTAGGATAGATGGAGGCTTATCCCAGGCATATTTAAATTCAGTGACTGTTGATTTTTCAACTACTTCTGCTGGAAGTTTCAATAAAAACAATTGCTATAATAGCTTATTTACAGTTGTATACTTATATACATTACAGAATATAAAATACGTCTTCGCTTATTACAAATACTATGTTTCATCGGCTCTTTAGACGGGCAGACATGTTTCATGTTTCGCCAATCTTGGCTTCCTCAATGCCCTATTTATGTAACAAGCAGACAGACATTTCATATTGTTAGTGAATTGGTTAGTAGGTTAATATACATATTAGTAAATTCCATGTTTTAACATTAAACAGTTAGGAATAAGGAGGAGACAAAATAATACCTGATTCTGGGGATTCCACATATAACATCGGTGATTAATATACAGATTCAATGTTCCACAAGGTGAGCCGGCGGTGTGCACTCTCCTGTTGTTGAAACTTGTCCCAATTAATTTGTATTTTGTATTATTCAGGGGCAATGACATTAATAATTTATTCCCAAATACCTGGTTTGGTTATGTTCCTCTTTAAGAAAGGAGAGGAAGAGGAGTTATTCGGTCAGGCCTCTCAAGGTAACTCATGTTCCTTAGGGTAATCCCTATACGTGAGGAGAGCAGGGAAGGGGACATTTACTAAGTGCCTTTCAGATAGAATTAGTGATGAAAATATTAATAATGATAAAGTTGGATCAAACTTGCCTGTCGGTTTTAATCTCTTATCTGCGCAGGGCAGTCGCGGTGGCGGGTAAATCCAAAAAGCCGCGGCGGATGTGTTACTGTGTTGCCACTGTACTTCTATTCATATACAGGAATACAAGAATTTCATGACAGTGGCGTCAGGCAGGCGCACGCGATGCGGCTTTCCTCACACCAGTTATCTCAAGTCTTGTGCCGAGGAGAACCGAGTGGATGGCTGTGTAAATATTAGCTATACCAAAGCATTGCACACCCTGGTGGCTTCCGCATTGAAGCGTAAAGTGATTTATTTTCTATGGCTACGCCCAGTGCATGTTCTTGGGGGAAATCCACCACGCAAGTAGTTTCTGTTTTAAAGTGGACCAACACCCAGGGGGGATCGGCCCGGAAATCTATAAGATTCCCGGACCGATCAGATCCCTCCCCGCGGGGCATCCGAAATCGGGATGTCCCGCGGGGAAGAACCCCGCAGGAGGCCCACAAACCTTACCTCAGCCCCGTTCCATCGGCGCATGCGCGAGCCCCGGCCGCGTCTCGTGCTTCCCTCTAGCTGGCCGGCGCAGGCGCACTCCCTGGTAGAGGGAAGCGCGAGACGCGGCCTCCAGCGCTCAGAGCCAGCTGAGCTGGTATGCGCGTCCAAGCGGCCTTGGACGCGCATACCACAGCGGCTCTGAGCGCTGTGATTGGCTGGTGCGGTCACGTGGGCGCGTGGTGAGGTGAGTATTTCTGGGCTTACTGGGGGGTTACAGACAGCGGGGCACCCCCGATCGGGGTGGACCAAAACCCAGGATAGTCAAAATCCTGGGTGTTGGTCCACTTTAAGAAACGCCCTCTGCCTAATCTATCCTTTTTAGGGATATCCTAAAACGTTAACTTCACTCGTACATAACCTAAACATCTTTAAAGCGGACCCTCATCCTGAATAAGAGCCTATCTTATATGTTTCCCACACCCTGTACATACAGATTGCCCACATTTAAAATCATCCTACCTGCATCAACTGCATTTTCTGAGCCTTTAAACATCCAAGATTGCTGCTCATGGAGCATCAGGCAGCCTGCAAACAAAGTGTTTTCTGACTGTATTGCTCTGCATTCTGGGATTGCTGTCCTTTCACTGACCCCAGCTCTGCTCTGTCTGTGCAAAGCACAGCAATAACCACGCCCCCTGCATTTTATCCCGCTCTCCTCTCCTGAGTATGTGATGCTTCAGAGGTCAGATGGCAGTGCCCGTATCCTAGAGTCCTGAACAGAGTTGCAGCCCAGTGGGGGAAAAAATAATAAGTGACTAAAAACTAAAAATATATTAATTTTAGACTGATAAATGGAGCTTCCTTTCTCTAAATGATGGCAAGTGAGCACAGATACGATAAATAAGGGGAGGAGCTACAGTGATGACCTCCTGGGCCCCGGTGTGCTCACACACCAGTGTTTTTGGGCTTTTCATTAAATCATGCTGAAGGTCCGGTTTAAACACCGCTGAGTGACCTTTGTCTAACACGTCGCTGTACGGTCTCTCCGGTGTACGTCTCTTTTAACTGCTCGCCTCCGATTGGCTGGTAAGTATTGAGTGAGACTGTGGGAAGCGTCTGCAATCGATCTTTCTCAGCAGACCCCTTTAGCCTCGAAAGAAATAAAGAAGTTTCACTGCCGAAACTCTGAAAGTAGATAAGTCTATATTCACTGGCTGCCGCTCGCCGCCTCCTCTTGGTGTCTGCAGCCGGTGCAGAGTGTTCTCGTCGTCGTTTGACATTTCAGCCAAAGTAGAAATTGTAGAAATTTAGAAAATAACACGGTCTCCAGCCTTATTTCAGGTCATGACTGGTGATACACTTATTAAGTGGCATTAATGCCTTGACAAGCAGATTAATCGCTTGGGCATAACACGATTCGGGGAAAGGTCAGCCCGCGGCCTGTCATACAGGGCCATCGACTTGTCGTTATCAGGCTCGGAAGAGTTGATAATTGCGCCCTACCCCCTCCGACTCTCGCACTCGCCTGACACTCGCTGTGGGCAGAGCTGGTGTAAGAAACGGTTAAGAGAGAAGGGTGAAACCCGTTGCTACGTAACCGGGCCCCCGAGAGGCGGGAGAGGCGGCAGTCCGTTATCGGAGAACCCTCTCTGCTCTAACGCCGTTTGACAGATCGCAAGACCCAAGAGGATCGATTAACACTTCCCCGTCGCTGGAAGCGCCGTGTCTGCAGGCAGAACAGGAAAAAAAAAAAAACGCCTGCGTTTGTCTGGGCCCTGCCGCGCGCAGTCTCGGACGCGTGTCGGCTTTCATCATCCCATGAGGTTCTTTTTTATGGAAATAGCCTGTGTCATCCTGCGCTTTATCTAGGTAATTAAAGAAGTGCTTTGCGTTTTTGCTTTATGCAGTGCTCTGTATTCACTTGTGTTCAGTAATAAAAAGGTTAATACACGTACAAGTCGTTAAACAGGACCTTCAGCATCATTTATTTATTTTTTTCAACAATATTTTTATTAAGGATATGCAAATGTTACATCCACAAGCAAATTACAAGAGATTTTAGGAAATAGGTAGAGTAATATCCTATTAACAGCATACTCATACAAAACAAAGCACAAAACAGCTCTTATAGAAAACATTCTACGCTATTAGTAATCAACAGCTACATAGAGATTTAAGGCGAAGCAAAAGGGGGGAATAAGAGAGTATAGAGAGAAAAAGAAAAGAGGAAGAGGAGAGGAAAGGGGTGAGTGGCCATACTATAAGCAATCCAAAAGGGTCGTGGCCTATAACTAAGATATTAACAGTTGAGAGCCAAAGTCTTTATGCTGGAAATGAGTAATCCAACCTCCCCAAACTGCTAGGAAGGGAGTGAGATAGCCTTGCATTGCCTTCAGCATCATTTAATTAAAAGCCCAAACCTTTAAAAAAAACTATCCCCCAGCATCTAAAATTAATATATTTTAAGTTCTTAGTCACGTACTTATTCTTTCTCCCCCTTCAGCTTCAACTCTGTTCAGGACTCTAGGATACGGGCGCCGCCATCTTGACTCAGAAGCATCACATACTGAGAGGAGAGTGGGATAAAGTAGCAGGGGGTGGGGTTATAGCTGTGCTTTGCACAGACAGAGCTGGGGTCTGGGAAAGGACAGCAATCCCAGAATGCAGAGCGGCACAGTCAGAAGACACTTCCGGTTTGCAGGCGGCCTGATGCTCCATGAGCTGCCATCTTGGATGTTTAATGGCTCATAACATGCAGTAGATGCAGGTAGGATGATTTTTAATGGGGGCAATCTGTATGTACAGGGTGTGGGAAACATAACATAGGCTCTTGTTCAGGGTGAAGGTCTGCTTTAATGTTCACCTGTATTGAAATTAATTTCCATCCCGTTTTCAAACCCACCTGTATCCTCATTAACATTAAGTAGATGGAATCTATAGCAATCAATATGGCTTCCGTCTTGTAATCGTGTCCCTGGCAGAGATAGAAACTTACAGTTTGCTCTAGACTTCTTCTCCTTTGGGAGGTTTATTGTTTCTATTGAGGGTTTTTATTTTTAGGTGCCTTTTCCTTATTCCCCAGGTGTGCTCTTGTGCCCACAGCCAGGACAAGGTACCTGTGCCCTTTTCACCCCTTCCTAGGGACTAGTTGTGTGAATTATATTCAACAGTTGTAGTGAGGTTTATTTATTGTGGATCATATCTGTGATTTATACAAATATACAGTGAACTCCACCGGAACGCTATTAAAGCACCTACCGGGACGCTACCATAATAGAAGCGAACAGCAAACCAACCTGGACACGGACTTCCCCTGCCGTAATACATCCCTTCCGAGGAAGGGTCTCCAATTCGGCAACAGCGCCACCAACAGGAGAATTGGCACAATAATAGTGTCATGAATCTCTCAACAGAGGGATTCCTTTAGTAGTAACAACCAGTAATGAGGCTGAGAAACAGACTGATATGCGGCAACGTTTAAAGTGGACCAACACCCAGGATTTTGACTATCCTGGGTTTTGGTCCACTTCAGGGGGGCACCCCGATTAGGGGTGCCCCGCTGTGTAAAACCCCCCAGAAACACCCCAATACTCACCTCCAAAACGCTCCCACGTGGCCGGGTGACAGCGACTGACAAGCGCTGACAGCGACGGACAAGCCAGCGCGTCCGCCGCCGCCTCCCGCATGTCCCTCTGACAGCGCACGGCTAGAGGGGCGCGCGGGAGGCAGCGGCGGCCGCAGCCGCCGCCGAGGAGGTGAGTTTTTGGGGGGTTTTCGGGGGGGTTCCTCAACGCGGGATATCCCGATCTCGGATGTCCCGCGGTGAAGGGGGTGATCGGCCCGGGAATCTTATAGATTCCCGGGCTGATCACCCCAGGGTGTTGGTCCACTTTAATCGTGACACACGGCGAACGGAGCACACACCAATCAGATATATATATATATATATATATATATATATATATATATATATATATATATATATACAGGGAACATAAATACTAGGGTGACTATACAAGAATCAAGGTAATCACGGCTGTGCAGATATACAGATAAACTGGGAAAAATGAAACACTCAGATTGCTGTGAAGTCGGGAAATATACATACATAGAAATTCCAGGAAAGTCCAAAGGCAGATACTGAGCTGAAACAGGAAAAGTAAATAAAAGGGCTATGGCAGGGTTCAGGGTTTCAAGGTTCAGGGTTCCAGGTTTCAAGATTCAAAGTCCAAGGTTTAGAGTTCAGGGTCCAGGTCTAGATACAGGATTCCAGGTTTCATAGTTCAGGGTACAGACAGACAAAGACACATCAATACCGATCCATTAACTGAATGGGCAGATCAGCTTAAATAGCCCAGGAAGTCACTCACGTGCTGGCTAATTGCCAACACCTTTGCAAGATAGGCAGAGAGACAAATAGCACGTAAATTGCATGTACTCACACGCCTTGGAGCATAGAAAGCAAGAAATCTGAGGTGATCTACAAACTGATCCCAAACACACTGAGGAAGATCTGCTTGCTACCTGTATTAACCCGCTTGCTACAAACTAGACAAAACACTTGCTAAAAACTGTATGACCAATCCTAGCTACAAATGGGGTATTTACCCTTATAAACAAAAAGGACTCGATACACTCCGGATAGACTGGGTAAGATGTTAGGCACAGTTGACACGAGTTGCTGGAGATGTGGGGAGGATTGAGGGACTCTGTTCCACATATTCTGGATGTGTCCCAGGGTCCAGGAATACTGGGGGGTGGTCCTGCGCACCGTGGAGCAGCTTACAGGGGCACGACTGCAGGATGACCCGGCCCAGATCCTGCTGCACTCTACGAGGGTCCCGACAGGGAAATACAAAAAAAACCTTACTGGTCCATCTGTTGAATGCGGCTAAGCAGACAATCCCTAGGTTCTGGAAACAGAAGAAGGCCCCCTCCATGAGGGATTGGGCGAGGGAGGTCATGAATGTCAGGGAAATGGAGGACTTGACGCTGGCTTTGCATGACAGAGATAAGCAATGCAGAACTGCCTGGTTGCCCTGGCTGAGTTATGAGGAATCGGCGGACTTCAGGAGTCTGTTTGAGCAGTAGGCTCTGTGGTGTGTCCGCGGTGCTGCCCTGTACCACCCCATGCGGATGGGGAGGGACCTGGGTTACCTTGAGGGATGTTGGGCACGGGCGGACGGGGATGAATGCCCTGGATGAACCCGCGTCCCACACGCCAAACTCAACTCATCATTCCCTCCCACTCCCTTTGCCCCTTCCTTTCCTTTCCCCACCCATGCCCCTTATGTGCCTCCCCACACTTCCCTGGAGGGTAGTATGCCATTGGGGTAACGCCACCCCCCTTTGAAAAAGTAGTATGGTGAAACGTATTCGCTTGAACGGAATGGGAATTCGCCTGCCTTGCGAGGCTTAGACCCAGGCGGCTCTTGCCACGTGGAATTCCGATCTAGGAGGGGAATTTGACCCCCTATGCAACAGCGGCAGCCGAGGATCTTTCACCATGTATTGTGTTTTGTTGGCAGATGGCGCAGCACAGATGTAAACTGACACTTGCCTTGAATTGGTGTTCCTATGTGACTTCCCCTCCCTCCTCTTGTGTAATGTATTGTATGTTCCAATGTTTGTATGTCTAAAACTGCAAAACCTTTAAATAAAGAATATTAAAAAAAAAAGGACTCAACAAGATTTTATATATCTCGGACTCATTTCAGAGGTGCCCAAACCTCTCGCGGAAATTCCAGCAACAACTATCCGAAGTCCCCTTCCCTCCCCCTACTCAACCAGTCTTGAAACAGGTTTATTGTTTCCTCTGCTCCTCGGCATAAGTTGCAAGCCTTCACCGTGATCTAAATATCAGTCTTTGGCAGTAAGTTGCTCAATTAACCTCTTTAATTTCCTCTGTGCCATTGGTTGCCCTTTGGCCCTGGCAGCGGGTGTAAGTGTTAAGCGCTGTGTACGGCTAATTGGCGTTGGGGGCTTATGAGAAATTATCCGTCATGTGTTGAAAGCTGGAGAGCGATGGCAGAAGCAGTTGGAGGGGACCAGTTGGAAGATGACAGGCCTTGTGCGCTGATGATAGGTTGCCAGTAATCCATGTCCCTGGCAGCACTTCCCTAGTAACAGCAGCTTCCTTTCATTATCCCCCACCCAACGGCCGTGTGTCATGTCGCTGTTATTTCGCTCTCTTAATAATTTGCTTATAATTTTACATATCCAGCAGAGCTTAAACCGGACCTTCAGCATGATTGATTGAAAAGCCCAAACCCTTAAAAACAATTCCCCAGCATCTAAAATTAATAGATTTTAAGTTTTTAGTCACTTACTTATTATTCTTTCCCCCAGTGGGCTGCAACTCTGTTCAGGACTCTAGGATATGGGCGCCGCCATCTTGACTCAGAAGCATCACACTTACTGATGAGAGGAGAGTGGGATAAAATAGAGGGGGGCGGGTTATAGCTGTGCTTTGCTCAGACAGAGCAGCTCTGGGGTCAGGAAAAGGTCAGCAATCCCAGAATGCAGAGCAGTACAGTCAGAAGGCACTTCCTGTTTGCAGGCTGCCTGATGTTCCACGAGCCGCCATCTTGGATTTTTAAAGGCTTATAGCATGCAGTAGATGCAGGTAGGATGATTTTTAATGTGAGCAATCTGTATGTACAGGGTGGGGGAAACATAGAAGATATGCTCCTATTCAGGGTGAGGGTCTGGATTAATGTGGGCAATCTGTATGTACAGGGTGGGGGAAACATATAAGATAGGCTCTTATTCAGAAGGAAGGACCGCATTAAATGAACCTAAATTCCCCACCAAGAAAAATAAAAATCTTTAATTCCTGTACCTGACCTGCTAAACCTAAACTGACCACAAACAACGCTTACCTGATCCACGCCAATCACCAGATCCCACACCGGGGACTGGCGATGTAATTATTACTTTAACGGGTGTTGGTCCCGTTCTCTGCGGAGCCCCCCTCGCACATAACTGTGCAGATCGCACAGAATACTCACCTTAACCCTTCTAGTGCCAGCTACGTGAGTCTCGCGTAGCAGCCTCTACTCCACTTAAGTGCCAGCTACGTGAGACTCACGTAGCTGAATTTAAACCCCCACAGTAGAAAAAATATAAAAGTAAAATACTCACCTGACTCCTCGTTGGATCCGGCCGGGTCTCCTCTTTAATTTGCTGCCATCCGATCCCCCGTGGGGGCTTGGATGGCTCCAGGAGAGCCCCCGGAATAGCGCCCCCCACTGCTTCGGCACCAGCAGCTGCTAACTGTAAAAAAAAAAATTACAAAATGACATTTACTTACCTGCAGTCGCGCTGTCTCCCGACGGGTCTCCTCTTCACTGGGGGGGCCTCCGATCGTCCCCCCCCAGACTCTTCCGTGGTGAGAAGAGAGGGAGAAATCGCCCTCCCCCCACTTCCTGGATCAGGACTGCTAGCCCCGCCCCCTGGGGGCAGGGCCAGGTGACATCATTGTGATGTCACCAGCAGCCGGCTTCTTAATACCGGCACCCGAGACTTAGAATCAGTCTGCTCGGGTGCTTGGAGGAGGGAGGTGGGGAGGGGGAGAGGGCTATGATCGCCCTCCCCCAGGCTCTCTCCTCCAAACACCCGAGCAGACTGTCAGCTGTCATCGCAGATTGCCGGGGGACAGAGGATCGGAGGTGAGTAAAGTAAAAAAAAAAAAAAAAAAGGCTTTTTTTTTTTCTATCTGTGTCAGTGTGTTTATTTTTACATTTAACCCCTTGTGAACTGGTAAGGGGTCCATGAGCGGCTAGCAGGTGACTTGCCATTAACCCCCGGCACCTCTATTACCTGCCTCCCCAAAGCCCAGGGGGGCAGAAGAGCCCGGGCCCACATAGGCTATGTAGGCTGCAGGGTGGGGGGCCACAAAAGTTGGCCCCTCCACTCTGTTCCTCCAAGCCCCCATAGCTGGTCCTGGGCTGGTAATGCTGGGTAAGGGGGACCCCATTTAATTTTTGGGGGGATTCTTAAGGGTTTTTAACCCTTAAAATTCCCAAAAAATGGGGTTCCCCCCCGGGAGGGGAGACCTTATGTCATTTCTTTTTTTAATTAACCCTTTATGTTCTGTCGCCCAGCAGCTATAAACGGCTTCCAGCTGCAGCAGGAGAGCAGAAGCCAGATTGATCAGCGTGGGACAGAGGGATGGATGGGAGGTAAGTATTAAAAAATAAATATATAAAATATTTTTTCTGTTTGTTTCTGTGTTTTTTTTTACACTTAACCCCTTGTGAACTGGTAAGGGATCCATGAGATCCCTATAACAGTTCACAAGGCTGGGGGCTGGCAAGTCACCAGTCACCTGCGGCTAGCGGGTGACTTGCCGTTAACCCCCGGCACCCCAATTAATTTGGGGGAGTTTTAAGGGTTTTTAGTGTGGATAGTAGTAGTATTTTATTTGTAAATGTTATAAAGTGCTATTTTCAGTTTGGGGGGTCTCCTGGGCAAGAATGGGGGGGCTATCGATACATATGTGGTACCATTGTATTCGAGAGAAATTGGGCTTTCACATGCAATATGGTTTTCTCTAATAAAGTAAATGTTTTATTTCAAATAAAGGAGACAATTGTCTAAAAAATATAAATTTATTTTTTTGTTTTTTTACACAAAAATATAAAAAAAAACTGTAGAAAAATTACAAACAAGACATTTCAAGTTAAAGCCTAAACTCTGCTGCAAAATATATATCTATAATTTTCCTGGAAATTCCGGCAAAAATCACGGTTAAACATGGCGCAGAATGGGGAAGAATTACCTGTCAACAGAGGGTGACAAAACTTCAAGAAGGCTGGCAATTAAAAGGGTTAATAGTACCTATGCATGTTGGGTATTCTGCTTGGGGGACCTTGCTCTTTCAGATTTAGCTTGTTTTTTCTTGTTTGCATATTTATATTTTAGGAAAACATGTTATTTATTCAGTTTTTTAATTCATTTTTTTAGGGAAACCCTGTGCAACCTACATATTCTTTGAGGGATTACTTACAGTAAGGTGAGCCTACTACAACAAGCTGGGTACTCTTAGAAAGCTTAACATGTGTACTTTCAGGGAATATATGGTTTATCTGGGATATTCCAAAGGTAAAGGGTTGTTTTGGTTGAAAAATTGCTAGGTGCTTTGTCTGCAGAGCTGAAATTTTCAAGTAAAATTACCATTATGCGTACGCTTTACTTTGTGGTGCTTGGCAACTCTTCCCTTGACAGTACCTATGCATGTTGGGTATTGTTCTGTTTGGGGCATGTTGCTTTTTGAGATTTTACTTGTTTTTTCTTGTTTGCATATAGTTTTTTTTTAAGAAAATGTGGCTTGATTCTTCCTTTTTATTCTTTTTTAGGGAAACTTTCTGCAACCAAAGAATACATTGAGGGATTACTTCCAGAAAACTAAGCCCACATAAACAAGCTTGGTACGCCTAGAAAGCTTGAGGCGTGTACTTCCAGAGAATATATAGTTTGTGGAGGGTATTTCAAATGTAAAGGGTTGTTTTTCTGGAAAAACTGCAAGGTGCGCATAGCGCAGTTGTATTGTATCTGAAAATCTCCTAAAGCTCTGTTTCAGTTAGGGGGAGTCTCCTGGGCAGGAAAGGGTGTCTACCAATACATATGTAGTACCGCTGTGACCTGGAGAAATTGAGGTTTCGCACGCAATAAAATTTTATTGATAAACTTACATTTTTTATTACAAAAAAACACTACAAATTGCAAATAATTGTTTTTTTTTTTATTTTTTTGCACATATTTCACCAAAAAGTATTGAGAATACACTAAAAAAAGGCCATACAAGACATTTCATGTTGAAGCCTAGACTCTGTTCTGTTGAAAAAAAACAATATATAATTTTGTCTGGCAACAGAGGGTGACAAAAGTTGCAGGTACTTAAAGGGTTAATTACAAGCAAGCGCCGGGAAAGGAGTCCCGCAATTGGCTGCCGGACGGTCACGTGGGCCATAGTCGCGTTCCGCCCAACGGCCAATCGCAAGGCTCCTTTCCCTGCGCTGGCTCGTAATTAAGGTGAGTATACTCAGCGTTCTGTGCAGTTAGGTGAGAGGGGGCTCCAGCATGCTGGATGCCCCGACGAGCCTCTTGCTATCTGCAGAGAGCGGGACCCAACACCCGTTAAAGTAATAACGGGTGTTAGTCCGGTTTAAAGTGTATCTAAAGAGTATCGGGGTGCCCCGGGGGCAAGGACCAGAACCCAGGATGGTCAAAATCCTGGGTTTTGGTCATTGCCCCTGGGGCACCCTGATCGGGGATGCTCAACTGTGTGAAACCCCCTTCCCCAGGTCGCTGAAACAAACTCGCCTCTTCCCGTTCCTACGGCACAGGCGCGGGGCCACTCGTCCAATCAGTGCGTTTGGATCCGCTGACGAGCGTCTCTGAGAGCACTGACGGCCACATCCCTGCTACCCTCTAACAGGGAGCGTGCCCACGTCGGCCATTTACAAATGCCTGGCACAGGCATGTGCCGTTGGACCAGAAAAGAAGGTAAGTGTATGGGCGCCCTGGGGGCTTTCACACAGCAGGGCATCTGGATTTTCGATGCCCCGGGGGGAGGGAATCGATCGGCCTGGGAATCTTGTAGATCCCCTGGCTGATTGCTGTGGGTTTTTGTCCACTTTAAAGGAAAGGTCTACTTTGGTGAACCAACCTCATACCAGGCAAGTGCCATTCAGGACTTCTCGTGTCCCCACCATGTGTAAAGCCCGGTTCCCATTCCAGTTGGCAGCATGCTTCTGGGACTTTTCATGTGCATGCTTTCATGTCTAATCCTGGTTCCCATTCTGGCTGGCAGTCTGCTTCCGAGTCTACACGTCTACTGTTACAAAAGAAAGCCCTCACTTGGCTGCCTGATCTTTGGGGCTTCCTGTGTGTTCTGTGTATTCCTGAGTTCCTTGTATCCTGTGCCTTGACCATATTTGCTCTTTTGGTCTCATTACCTGACTTGACCCTGGCCTGTGAACCTCTGTTGCCTGTCCTGACCCCTGGCCTGATTACCCCACCTTCGGCCGCCCGGCTTGCAATACCTTTCCTATTCCAGTCATTACAGTTACTGAGCTAACTGTTTTGCTGGTGGCCAAACACACCCAGATACCTAATACTTTACTAATTAATGCCCAGGGCAGGGCTACTAATATAACAGCAGGTTCTTTATATTGTTTTAAAGAGATCAGAGCATAACCAATAAAGAATATTCTTTTATTCTAAATTAGATATCAAAAGAATATATAATATACACAGGAAAAAAAGCTTAATGAAGGTAAAAATACATACAAATACAGGAAAACGTCACAACACAGTAATAAATACCTTAAAACTTAGTGGGATACATATGACATCACCACAGGAACAACCATTGTCTGAGATTCATCAGCCACGGGAGCAGGGGAGGCGACAGACAAGGCGTTCCTGGGAAAACAACACTATGTCCCTGACACAGGTAGGTGCAGCTCCTTCATTTACACACGAATATAGCATCACCACTCGTAACATCACCTTTCCAATGGGAACTTGAATGGGAAATCGGCACCACTTCACCACGAAACAGAGCGGGCTTCTATCGTCATCTGCCTAAGCATCAGCCAGGGGAATCTTCCGGAAGTACGCCGAAAGACCACACTGTGTTAGGACGTCTCAAAACACAGGTTAATAATTCCTCCCTCTCCTAGCACTCTGGATCCCCTTTTAAAGTGGACAAACACCCAGGATTTTGACTATCCTGGGTATTGTCCACTTCCCCGGCGCACCCCGATTAGGGGTGCCCCGCTGCGTGAAACCTCCCAGATCTCCTAATAAAACTCACCTCACCCCGCTCCTACGGCGCTTGCGCGGCTGCTCGTCCGATCATCGCGCTGGCAGGCTGCTGAGCTATGCGTGTCTAAGCGCCATCATAGCTCAGCGGCTCCGAGCACGCTGGCGGCCTCTAACAGGGAGCGCGCACGCGCCAGGCATTCGCAAATGGACGGCGCGGACACGCGCCCTGCTAGAAAGAAGCGCAAGATGCGGCTGCGGCCCATGCATGCGCCGTTGGATCTGGATGCAGGTAGGGTGAATGGGGCGTCCGGGGGGGTTTCACACAGCGGGGCAGCCCGATGTTCGACGTCTTATAGTTTCCTGGGCCGATCCTTCAGGGTGTTGGGCCACTTTAAGGAGGCAAGCCAGCAGTTATTTGCTGACTAGACTTTAGACAACCAAATCCCCTCTCAGCTTCGTATTTTACTGTGATTTGGGGGATAAATCACAGTTAGCTGTGTAAACCTTCTAACAATGGGTTATATCAAGGTTAACAAACAAGACAAGCTATAGACAGCAGAAAAGTAGTACTCAAGGTTTTTTTAAGCAAAGGTCGGCCTAATTAAACACGGTAACAAAAGGTACACATCTTCCCCTTAGAAGTAGAGTCAGCAAATTAATGCTTATACATGTCATGTTTTCAATAAAATATATACTTTTATGCCTTAAAATTCTGTTGCATAACACTATCCCAGCCCACAAGGGGCTCACCCTGCCAGCTAGCCTGACCGTGTGTACCTCGAGACGTAAAGTAGGAAAGGACAACGGGTTATTGAATCTGTAATCCCGTCTGTGCTGCGGGGGAGTGCGCCTTGCCTAATGCTAGCTCTATGCCCCTCTGCCTAATCCTCTTTATGCAAAATGATATCTGCATCAGAGTGCTGTTTTTTTGTGTGTAGAAGTGTTTTGTGTGCTGCTGAGATGTTAAATCTCCAGTACATCTACATATGTTTAATCTCCTGTACATCTACATGCCCCTAATGCTGTTCTGTCTGTGAGCTGTGAATTTATTTTGTTTATTAACGGTACTTTTATGGGGTTTGTACCCCATAAAAGCAATTTCAACAGAACATTTTGTCGGGAACTTAACAATGTGTATTCTTAATCCCCTATTCTTAATCCCCTAGTAACAAAGAATAACACAAGCATAGCAAAGAGTTAGGCTGCTTGGCAAGGTGAGTACTAAGAATTCGTAAGTCCCCTAGAAGCTGGTGAATAAGACTGGTATGAGCAGCTATAAAGCCCCCATGCCAGATAATTGAGTGACAGTCGACCCGGCAACCTGGAGTCTTTGACCCGCTCCCGTCCTCACAGGAACCCCCTGCAAAGGCTGGGATGCATTGAAGGTCCAGGTTGTGAGCCAAAGGACTGAGATGCTGTTGCTCATGGCTTTGGTTACGCAGTACTGTACCATAGAGCGCTGCATTTGATAAGTGCCTAATTCTGTGCACAAGCCATGGTCCTTTGGTAATCCAGTGCAGAAGAGGAGCAGAATGGTTGAAGGGGCCACGGGTCGAAGAATTGGGTGAAGGGGCCACGGGTCGAAGGATTGGGTGAAGGGGCCACGGGTCGAAGGATTGGGTGAAGGGGCCACGGGTCGAAGAATTGGGTGAAGGGGCCACGCGTCGAAGAATTGGGTGAAGGGGCCACGGGTCGAAGAATTGGGTGAAGGGGCCACGCGTCGAAGAATTGGGTGAAGGGGCCACGGGTCGAAGAATTGGGTGAAGGGGCCACGGGTCAAAGAATTGGGTGAAGAGGCCACGAGTCGACGAATTGGGTGAAGAGGCCGCCGGCCGAAGGCTTGGGTGAAGAGGCCGCCGGCCGAAGGCTTGGGTGAAGAGGCCGCGGGCCTAAGGCTTGGGCGAAGAGGCCACAGGGGTGAACAGTCTTAGAGGGACAGACTGAAGTCCAAATCCAAGGAAAAGCTGTGTCAGAGCAACAGGACTCTTTGAACTCGGGAGATCCCAAGAGTACATAGGATAACCAGGGACATTACTAAGATATATAATAGATATTATATAGATATATTATATAAGATATATAATAGATATATATATAGATAATATATAGTAGGTATCATTACTATTGTGAGCGATTGGTGCGCACGGCAGTGACACGGACGACAGTTCTGTAACAGCAAAGTCCGTTTTATTCAGAAAATAAAGTGTTCATCAGCAAAACAACACTTATCTCTTACGTCGGAACGTTGCAGCGCAAATGCAAAACATCAAGAAGTTTACTTCACCAGCTCCTGTGAAAGTCCTTGGTTTGACAGACCAATAAACTACAAGTCCAGGTTACAGGGGCATACCAGCCCATGCTGCTCATCCAGAACTCCAAGTGCAAAGTCACAAGCAAAGTCACAGCGGCCATGTGTCCCCACTCATGGCACCTCCAACACTGGGGACCCCGGAGCCTCCTTGCCCGGGCGTCCTCCCTAGGATTTGGGGGCCTCTGGGGGTCAGGGTCAGTCTTTTGCCCTCTTACACCCTTCCACACACCTCCAAGGGGGACTTGCTTTCCCACCGAAGACACCGGTCTGCTGGTCTTAGAGTTTGCTGGTGCTGCAGGGGCATCCCGAAGGTGGTCCTCAGTCGCAATAAATCTCTCCACCATGTTGACCATTTGCTCAGCAGTCTGCAGGTCGCCTTGTCCCACCCACCGAAAGTAGTTCTGGCGGCAGGGTCCGAAAAAAATGGTCCACCACGACCTTTTTGACGATCTGCGCAGGTGTGGAATGCTCCAGCTCCAACCATTTTTGAACAAGATGAACTAAATCGTACATCTGTGACAGCAGGCTTATCAACTGAAAAAGTCCAATTATGTACTCTCCGGGCCCGAACCGCTGGCGTAACATCCAGGCGAGCAAGTTTGGCATAGTCCCGTACCTCTTGCTCCCTGAGGTCAAAATACAAACACTTTTTGGGGCTCACCTGCCAGAAATAACGTCTGCCCACTCGGCAACTGGCAGCTGCTCTCAGCCATGCGCTGGAACACCGTGAGGTAGGGCTCCACATCATCCTCGGGGGTTATTTTTTGTAGGACCCGCTGTACGGCTCTCCTCGCACCACCCGTCTCAACCGGGCTTCTCTCCGGTTGTGAGGCTTGAGCCACCACAGTCTCTCTGAGTGCAGCAATCTGTTCTATCAACAGGCAGTTTGTCTCCTGCTGGTTTGCCATGGTCTGCTGCTGCGCTTGGTGCTGCTGTGCCAGGGCTTGCGTATGCTGTTCCAGGGCCCGCTGCTGCTGGAGGTTAGCCTGGATTATCTGCTTAATCACCTCCTCCATTTGAGACATCTTGGTTGCCGCTTTCACCCAGGACATCCAAAATGCAGCGTGTTTTTGTCACTCCGTTGCCCCTAGCAACAGTCACTGTGCCTGCATCCTCCACCAATTGTGAGCAATTAGGGCGAACGGTAGTGACACGGATGACAGTTCTTTAACAGCAAAGGCAGTTTTATTCAGAAAATAAAGTGTTCACCAGCAAAACAAATCTCTTACGTCAGAGAACATTGCAGCACAAATGTAATACATCAAGCGGTTTACTTCACCAGCTCCTGTGAAAGTCCTCGGTTTGACAGACCAGTAAACTAGAAGTCTAGGTTACAGGGCGTACCAGCCCACACTGCTCATCCAGAACTCCCAAGTGCAAAGTCCATCCACTGCATACAGGTCTGTCATTCACTTTCAGCAGGTACTGCCTGGGTTCCTTCCTCCAGGCTATTCAACAGCCCACTGACAGGCTCAGCAGCCCCTTTTATTCAGGCTTCCCCTGCAATCAGCCTGATCACCTGTGCAAGGCCTGAGATCAGGGAACAATCCTGTAAAGGACTGGGTAATGTGACCTGGATCCTGAAATCCCAGCTTGAATCGTGCCTGATACAGCCTAGCAGGGGAAAAATACACACCATTTATGACATTTCCATACACTTTACCACACTGTTAATACTAAGGGAATTACAGGATTTCAAGATGGCTGAAGATCACAGGAGAACCAGTACACACAGGAGATCACAAGGCAGCCCTATTATGATGTCATTTTGGCTCCTTTTCCTCCAGCGAATGTTAAAACACCAGTAAGAAGTTGTGGGATTCCACGTGTTTGAGTGGGATTGTGTGTTATTCAGAATGTAAATATCATTGGAAGCATTTTTTCATATACTTATGCTGTTCTGTGTACAGTTTTACTCCCTGATAGTATTATTTACTAATCAGGCTGCTTGCACTGACTTGGGTGGTGCTCCTCTTTAAGGTTAAAGTATGAAGGAAACTTTGTAAAAGTTCATTGTGCCTCACTGCTCCTTAGTCTGCAGATACATAAATCTAAATCTAAATTAGATCTAAATTAATCCTTACCTAATCCATTGTTTTAGGAGTGGAACTTATTTCCTCTTTGTTTAAAAAGTTATTATGAAAGAGTAGTGAGTTTGCTGGTGACCGTTAGATGAGATGTGGGGAAGTTTTTACTTTGCAGATAAAAGGCTTCTATGCAAGTATTTCGGTAATATTTGGCTATCACAAGGGGTACCCTGTGACATTTCAAACAAAACTGTATATGATCAATGACAAGGAAAAGGGGCATTGTGCTAGCCTTGTTCTCAAAATTGACATTTGATGGCCAGGATTCTTCCAAGGCACATGATTTGAGATGGTGTGCTGAAAACCCATCTGGTCCTGGAGCTTTCCTCATGTTGAGCCTTAAAAATCCTGGTTACCCTTCCTTACATGATCTTGAGTCGTGGAGATCAGCTTATTGGTGGGGAATTAAAAACAATGCAAAGATGTTATTGTGCTAGACACCAACAAATTCTAGGACTCTAACACGCAAACACCACCCCAAATATTCCCAGTGGGGACAAAAAGAAATACAAAACCAACAAATAAGCACGGAGTGATAAAAGATAAACAATCTCTCTATACTCCAAATCCAGTAGTTATGATCTCCTTTCTGTGTTTCAAGATTCTCCTATCAATCAGCCAAGGCAATAAGCACTCACCAAAAAGATTCTTTAAACTTCAGCACACAATATAGCCTATCTGGCCACTGACACTTTTCTCAGATCTGAAGCTTGTCTGATTTTTATTCTATTGGGAGCACTCCCTGAAACAGAATATGCACGCTTTTGTCCAATAATAAACAAGAGTCTTAACTAACAAGTGCCAGCAAGCCCTAGTTCATTTCATTTTTTTGGCACGAAACTTGTTGGTGCTATGTGGGCTTGCTTAACATTTGGAAACCTGCTATAACCTTACGTCCGCAGGTAGTGAGAGGACCATATGATTTGTGGATGTTACACTTTGTGGCTCTGCTTGAGGCTTTTATATTCAGAACTTTCTTGTATGTGCAATTCTTAATAAACAGCGCGTCTATAATCCTAATGTCTTTTCCCTTCTTATAATACCAGCCCACTGCATATTTTACTCCATAGAATAAGGATCAGACAAGCTTAGGATTTTAAGCGTCAGCAGCCAGACGGGCTATATTGTGTGCTGAAGTTTAAAGCATCTTTTTAGTGAGTGCTTATTGCCTAGTCTGATTTGATATGAGCATCTTGAAACACAGAAAAGAGATCATAACTACTAGATTTTGAGTATAGAGAGACTGTTGATATTTTGGACTGTTATTTGTTGTTTTTGCATTAGCGGGGAATGACTGGGCTGGTAAACCATTTCCTCTGTTGTTCCCTTGTTCCATTTTAACTTCTGATGTAGCAACATCAAAATGGCAATAAAAGGTGTTGAGATCTTCAGCTTGTTTTTGATTCACAATAATTTGGAGTGGGCGTGCAAAGAACACACCAATCTCCCAAAGGAAGCACCACTACAATCAACAGTATATATTAATGATTTTATTAGTACAAAAAAACCAAAAAATTAAAATACATACACCACAAGACAAATTTAAAAACAACCAGTATGGCCAAATTTATCTATATCAATGTGTATGGCCCCTAAGGGCCTCTTAAATAACTGCCCTATGGGTGAATAATATTAATTATCCTAGAATAGTAATAACCCATCCTTTTTGTGCCGGCACAAAAAATCCTAACCACATGTAAATATGTGCAATTTCATAAAACCAATACTACAAAAATATTAATATATATGGCAAAAATATGTGCAAAAAAAGTGTATATACAATAATCCATTATAAACAAAAATATCTACCTTATTTTTCGCCCTATAAGACGCACTTATTTTTCCCCAAAAGTGGGGGAAAATGTCAGTGCGCCTTATCGGGCGAATGTAAATTAAAAAATTAAAAAAAAAATTAAAAAAAAAAAAAAAACTCACCCGTCCCCGGCGCTCCCGCGTTGTCTGGCACACTGCGAGAGGCCAGAGGAGCGGCGGGGGCTCTGTCCCGGCCCCGCCGCTGCGATCGCTGTCTTTTCAGGCAGCGATGACAGCGGCGGGGCCAGAGACAGAGCCCCCGCCGCTCCTCCATCTGCTCCTCCACACGCGAGCACGAAGGTCCCGGCAGTGGGTGGGCGTGGCCTGCACCGGCGCAGGCCACGCCCACCCGCTGCCCGGACCTTCGTGATCGCATGTGGGGGAGCGGCAGGGGCTCTGTCTCTGGCCCCGCCGCTGTCATCGCTGCCTGAAAAGACAGCGATCGCAGCGGCGGGGCCGGGACAGAGCCAGCTCGTGAATGGGGTGGGCGTGGCCTGCGTCGACGCTGCGGCGCAGGCCACGCCCACCCCATTCACGGAGCCGGACGCTCAGCGCAGTGGTGTCAGCGGACAGGTGAGTTTAACTTTTTTTTTTTTTTTTTTACTATGGCGCCTGCCTATACTAATGGGGGGAGGGGGGTGGGAATGGGGGGATGGGGATGCCACACAGCCTATGGGAATGGGGGGATGGGGATGCCACACAGCCTTTGGGAATGGGGGGATGGGGATGCCACACAGCCTTTGGGAATGGGGGGATGGGGATGCCACACAGCCTTTGGGAATGGGGGGATGGGGATGCCACACAGCCTTTGGGAATGGGGGGAGGGGTATGCCACACAGCCTATGGGAATGGGGGGAGGGGTATGCCACACAGCCTTTGGGAATGGGGGGAGGGGTATGCCACACAGCCTATGGGAATGGGGGGAGGGGGATGCCACACAGCCTTTGGAAATGGGGGGAGGGGGATGCCACACAGCCTATGGGAATGGGGGGATGGGGATGCCACACAGCCTTTGGGAATGGGGGGAGGGGTATGCCACACAGCCTATGGGAATGGGGGGAGGGGGATGCCACACAGGCTATGGGAATGGGGGGATGGGGATGCCACACAGGCTATGGGAATGGGGGGATGGGGATGCCACACAGGCTATGGGAATGGGGGGATGGGGATGCCACACAGCCTTTGGGAATGGGGGAGGGGTATGCCACACAGCCTATGGGAATGGGGGGAGGGGGATGCCACACAGCCTATGGGAATGGGGGGAGGGGTATGCCACACAGCCTATGGGAATGGGGGGAGGGGGATGTCACACAGCCTATGGGAATGGGGGATGCCACACAGCCTATGGGAATGGGGGGAGGGGGATGCCACACAGCCTATGGGAATGGGGAGAGGGGGATGCCACACAGCCCATGCTAATGGGGAGAGGGGGATGCCACACAGCCCATGCTAATGGGGGGAGGGGGATGCCACACAGCCCATGCTAATGGGGAGAGGGGGGTGCCACACTGCCTATGGGAATGGGGAGAGAGGGATGCCACACAGCCTATACTAATGGGGGGAGGGGGAAAGCCACACAGCCAATGGGAATGGGGGGAGAGGTGGATGCCACACAGCCTATGGGAATGTGGGGAGAGGGATGCCACACAGCCTATACTAATGGGGGGAGAGGGGGATGCCACACAGCCAATGGGTATATGGGGAATGGGAGGGGGGGATGCCACACTGGATATACGGGGAATGGGATGGGGGCATGCTACACTGTCTATGGAATGGGGGCATCCCACACGGCCTATGGGAATTGGATAGGGGAATGCCACACTGTCTGTAATGGTGCGTTTTTGATTGAAAAATTTTTTTTCTTATTTTCTTCCCCCAAATCCTAGGTGCGTCTTATGGGCAGGTGCGTCTTATAGGGCGAAAAATACGGTAAATATATAAAGTGCAAATGCATGAAAAACACATAAACCTAAAACACTACCTAATATTGCACAGGGAAACCCATTCCAATAAGGCTTTAAAGTGCAGACAATAACAGTATATTATATAAATGCAAGTGCCAGCAGAGAGAAAATAAATGGTTAAATCTCACGTCATAAGATAACACCCAGGGCAACAGTCAGGCCAACCTCAATGAAAAATGTCTGCGCACGCAGCCCCCATGCTGCTTCAAGGACAAGGGTGTTTTTGATTCCTTAGGGAAATAGTTAAGGGTTTATTTGTAGTCTGTAAGCTGCTGGGGACCCTCCCGATTGCTAGGATTGCCCAAGGAGATTCCAATTAATTCCAATTTTTTGGAATAGACTTTTTTTTTTGGCTGATTTGATCTGCTTTGAGAGGGAATAATCATATGTATCCTCTTGAACATATGAATATTTCCATCGTTGTGGGCTTCCTGCTTTCTTCTGCAGATCAGTCATAGCTTGCTGGTCAATTGGGGTTTGCTATGGTGTCCCGGCCTACGAGAGATCTTCCTAGGGACAATCATATATTCACATAACTTAAAGGGTTATCAAATAAACGCTCCCTAAGATGGTGCCAAATACCCTACAAATGTTTAGTAAGTTGGAAAGTTTTGATGTGCAAGGTAAATCATTTATTGTGATATACAGGGCACGGGAGCAGTGGAGGGGATGTTAAATGGTCTGTTTTTGTATTTGCTCACTTTTGGTCCACTCTATGCCTCAAGCCACCTCCAAATGCAGGGCCATGGTTAAATTTACCAAAGAAGAAAGACAGAGAAGAGGAAACTAGAGATCTGGAAGAGAAGAAAAAGTATGGGCCCCAGGGGGGTCCCAAACATGTAGCAGACAGTCTGATTAGTCCACTTTAGCTGCTGAAATTTTACCGAGGGCCACATCCGAATTATGGTTGACTTAAAACAAAATGCAAGCCCGGCCATTCAAATGTGTTCAAATGTAAGGTCAGAATGGAACAGTTTTTTTGTGCCATACGGATGCAGAATTATTTTGCCCAGGACCGATGCAGAATTATTTTGCCCAGGACAGATGCAGAATTATTTTGCCCAGGACAGATGCAGAATTATTTTGCCCAGGACAGATGCAGAATTATTTTGCCCAGGAAAGATGCAGAATTATTTTGCCCAGGACAGATGCAGAATTATTTTGCCCAGGACAGATGCAGGACAGATGCAGAATTATTTTGCCCAGGGCAGATGGCAAATTACTTTGCGCAGATGCAGAATTATTTTGCCCAGGACAGATGCAGAATTATTTTGCCCAGGACAGATGCAGAATTATTTTGCCCAGGACAGATGCAGGACAGATGCAGAATTATTTTGCCCAGGGCAGATGGCAAATTACTTTGCGCAGATGCAGAATTATTTTGCCCAGGACAAATGCAGAATTAGTTTGCCAAGGGCAGATGCAGAATTAGTTTGCCCAGGACAGATGCATAATTAATTTGCCCGGGACAGGTGCAGAATTAGTTTGCCCGGGACAGGTGCAGAATTAGTTTGCCCGGGACAGGTGCAGAATTAGTTTGCCCGGGACAGGTGCAGAATTAGTTTGCCCGGGACAGGTGCAGAATTAGTTTGCCCGGGACAGGTGCAGAATTAGGTTGCCCGGGGACAGATGCAGAATTAGGTTGCCCGGGGACAGATGCAGAATTAGGTTGCCCGGGGACAGATGCAGAATTGGGTTGCCCGGGGACAGATGCAGAATTGAGTTGCCCGGGGACAGATGCAGAATTAGGTTGCCCGGGGACAGATGCAGAATTAGGTTGCCCGGGGACAGATGCAGAATTAGGTTGCCCGGGGACAGATGCAGAATTGGGTTGCCCGGGGACAGATGCAGAATTGGGTTGCCCGGGGACAGATGCAGAATTGGGTTGCCCGGGGACAGATGCAGAATTGGGTTGCCCGGGGACAGATGCAGAATTGGGTTGCCCGGGGACAGATGCAGAATTGGGTTGCCCGGGGACAGATGCAGAATTGGGTTGCCCGGGGACAGATGCAGAATTGGGTTGCCCGGGGACAGATGCAGAATTGGGTTGCCCGGGGACAGGTGCAGAATTAGTTTGCCCGGGGACAGATGCAGAATTAGGTTGCCCGGGGACAGATGCAGAATTAGGTTGCCCGGGGACAGATGCAGAATTAGGTTGCCCGGGACAGATGCAGAATTGGGTTGCCCGGGGACAGATGCAGAATTAGGTTGCCCGGGGACAGATGCAGAATTATTTTGCCCAGCTGTAACACCCTCTGCTGTGGCAGTAGGTTGGGTGGGTTAGATGGGATGTTAGATGTTCGCACAAAGGCACTGAACAGTTGCAGACACTACTTTCTCCCCCTGAATGTTACAAAGATGTGCCCCAGCTGCAAGATTAGAGGTGGGTACTGTACTGCATCATTTAGTTCTTCCACATGCAGACATGATGACCTGCTGCCATGGTCAGAAACTTTGGATGGATTGGGCTGGCTAGAGTTGGTGGCAACTGTCAGGGGGCCACATAAAGGTTTAGAGGGCCACATCTGGCTCCCGGGCCTTGAATTTGAAACATGTTTTAGATCCACAAACCTTTACTCTCAACCAACATACCTGTCGGTGAAGCATGTTTTTGTTCCCACTTATAAAAAAAAAAAAGTTCATCTTGCAAAAATGATTGCCAGAAGCAGTTAGGATATAGCAAGAATAACATGGACAAGGCCGAGAGTTGCAGAATGAATCAAAATAAGGGCTACCAAGCAAAACCCTAGCCAGAATTTTCTGGCAGTAAAAAATGTTATCCCGCCATCTAAGATTTATGGATAGATGTAGACACAGTGGCTCAATACTACATCACGTCTGAGATTTTCTTTTTGTCAAGCCTAAGATTTAGTAAAGAAATAAACTTCCTAGACTACTCCACTACATTAAGTGGGTACACAATCAACGTCAAAATAAGTTGCGGACTGAAGTACAGAAAACACCAAAGAACATCACACTCTGTAAGTGGATGTCTGGCAACGAGGTCGCAGTGAGGAAGAAAAATAGCACTTTTTAAAGTGCATTTGAGATACAAAGTATGAAATATACTGCATCCGCAAGACTAGTTATCATGAGTATCAAGTCTTGTCTACCCAGTTTCCACCTCCCAATGGACAAAGAGCTCAATGTTTGAGAAGTAGAGCAAAAAAGTAGAGTAGAAGAGAAAACAAACTTTAAACCGGACCCTCGGCATAATTTCATGAAAAGCCCAAACCCTTAAAATACTATTCCCCAGCATCTAAAATTAATATACCGTATATACTCGAGTATAGGCCGACCCGAATATAAGCCGAGGCACCTAATTTTACCACAAAAAACTGGAAAAAGTTATTGACTCGAGTATAAGCCTAGGGTGGGAAATGCAGGCTGTGGATGTGATGACAGCAGCCATTAGGGACTCAGGTATAGGGGTCCAAGGGATGAAAAGGGGGCCCGGCTAGGTGGCCCTAATAATGGCCACTCTGACCTGAGACATGCAGGTTGCCACACTATTACTGCTGGTGTTGCTTATAAATGAGAGTGCCTGCCTCCCCCCCCCCCCCAGGCTGGTTTGCACTGGGGCCCAATTCAAACTAGGGGCCAAGCCGTCACACATAGGTTTCTGTCATCTTCTCTTCCTTCATGTTTCCTCATTACCCCCCTCTCCCTTTTCTAAATTCACTCTTTACTACTTTACTACTTTTTAAATTCTCTTTTCCACATTCTGTCCATCTCTTGTTCCAACTTCTGGAAGTATTACTCTTTTTCCAATCTTTTCTTCTCCTCAGGTTGGCCCTGGATATCATATGTGTGCTCACTTGGCATCATTAACAGTTAACAACAATTAAAAATAAAAAAAAAACCCAGTGGTCCCCCCCCACACTTACCTGTTGTTGCGCGCTGGCCACCTCCGTTCCCTCTGCCTCCGCCGCCGCTCTCACAAACGCGCGCTGGCCACCTCCGTTCCCTCTGCCGCCGCCACTGCCTCCGCCGCCGCTCTCACAAACAACTTCCTGGTTGTTGCGCACCGGTTGGTGGGCGTGCCCCATGTGGTCGGCGTCCAATAAAAAACAATGGACGCCTCCCACCAACCTGCGCGCAACAGCCAGTAAGTGTCAGTGTGTGTGAGAGCGGCCACTGACTCGAGTATAAGCCGAGGCGGCTTTTTTCAGCCCAAAAAGTGGGCTGAAAAACTCGGCTTATACTCGAGTATATACGGTAACATTTTTTAGTCAGCAATCCCAGAATGCAGAGCAGCACAGTCAGAAGACACTTCCAGTCTGCAGGCTGCCTGATGCTCCGTGAGCCACCATCTTTGATGCTTAAAGGCTCATAAAATGCACTAGGTGCAGGTAGGATGATTTTTAATGTGAGCAATCTCTATGTACAGCATGGGGAAAACATATAAGATAGGCTCTTATATAGGTTGAAGGTCCGCTTCAAGATACTTATACTGAAATGCCTTTATTTTAACCATGCCAATATCATTGGAGCATGGTTTCTAAATGTGTCTTTGCAAATAGCTCCAACAGGTGCAAACGTTTGCAATATATTAGCATGAGTACAATGGGTTCCTACTGAGAGGGATGTGCTCCATGCGTTGGTACATCATATGCTCCAGTTGTCTGTCATGACAAGGACTTGGTAACTTCATGAGGGTTTTGTCCTCCATAACCGACTAATAACACATAGTAACATAGTAACGTGGAGGCTGATTCACTACTAGCGCCAGGTATCGGCAGATGAGCGTCTGTATAGCGACTCTTAGAGCGACCGCTAGTGGACGCTGTAAGCGGGTATCTGCCGCTGTAACAGAGCGCCTCAGTCGCTGTAGTAACTTGACCCGCATTAAAGTGGACCATCACCCTCGGCCGATCACCTCCCTCCCCGCGGGACATCCGAGATCGGGATGTCCCGCGGGGTGAAACCGGCCGCCGCCGCCTCCCTTGCGCCCCTCTAGGCGTGTGCGCCCCCGCGCCGGCCGTCTGTGAATGGCCGGCGCGGGGGCGCGCACGTCAAGAGGGACGCGCGGGAGGCGGCGGCGGAGGAGCCACGGACAAGCGGCTGTCAAATCGCTTGTCCGTCGGCGCTGGGAGCGGGGAGAGGTGAGTTTTTAGGGTGATCAGGGGGGGTTTCACACAGCGGGGCACCCCGATGGACCAAGACCCAGGATAGTCAAAATCCTGGGTGTTGGTCCACTTTAATGAATGTGATGTATGTTGGGCGCTCTAGCACCAGTACAGCGCTGCAGCGAGCGAGCGCCAGCTCAGTGCGACCGACTGTCGGCGCTCCACACCTTACTTATCAAAGAGAGGCCACACGCACAGCTTCGGCGCTCTAAAGCTGGGCCCTGTATCATAGAGCGCCAGACGCTGTGTGATTAAAGTCTGTTTTTGAACACCTATTCACCAGTAACGAAGCGAAAACACATGGAATGACATGGTTTTAACACTGCGACATTAAAGTGGACCAACACCCAGGGGGGATCGGCCCGGGAATCTATAAGATTCCCGGGCCGATCACCTCACTCACCGCGGGCCATCCGAGATCGGGATGTCCCGCTGGGTGAAACCCCCCCCCAAAAAAACCAAACTCCTTACCTGATCCGCCGCCTCCCGCGCGCCCCTCTAGACGTGCGCGCGCCGAGAGTGACGTGCGGGAGGCGGCGGCGGACGCGCTGTCTTGGACGCCGCTGTCACCCGCTTGGATGTCGGCGGGGATTGGACGGCGCGGTCACGTGGGAGTGGGGAGAGGTGAGTTTTTGGGGGTTTCTGGGGGGTTTCAGAGAGCGGGACACCCCCGATCGGGGTGCCCCGCCGAAGTGGACCAAAACCCAGGATAGTCAAAATCCTGGGTGTTGGTCCACTTTAACACTTTAGTGCCAGACCTGTAATGACAATTCTGCATATAAATATAAAAAGTCCAAAAAGTTTCTAAAAGTGTTTGTTTACAGCCAGGAGATGTCACACAATGATTGGAGCAAAAAAAAAAAACCAAAAAAACAAATACAAAATTGTCAAACACTCTGTTTAAACACAAGCAAATGAACGCCCATTGAAATGTATGGGAGAGCGACACTGAGCAAAAGGTAATAACTGGTGCTAGCTTCCAGAGCGCCGGTGCTATATGCTGAGCCGCCTGTAATAGTACATGTGACGCTACATGGCGCTGTTAAGTCGCTCACCAGATTCGCTTTCATAAATGTGGTTTTGCGTACAGCGCCTGGCGTTCACCACATGCTGCCTGCCGCTACAAGGCGCTACCTTGCGCTATTCCTTTTTAAATTACTCCCATAGTATATGCGGCTGAATAAAGACTTTTTAGTCCATCCAGTTCAGCCTATCTCCTTCTAGTGGTCTAGTAGCCATATCCGGAAATGTTATTACATGCCAGGAAGGCATCCCAGGCCACAAAGTTTTTACTGTATCCTTCATTACTACCTCCTCTGGCAGAGCGTTCCATAGTCTCACTGCTCTTACAGAGAAGAAACTTCTAACCTAGTGGATGCCCTCGGGTTATGATTACGCTCCAAGGTATAAATAGATTGTGGGACAGATCTTTGTATCTTGACCCCGAATATATTTATACATAGCTATTAGATCACCCCTCTGGCATCTTTTTTCTAAACTAAATAAACCTAACTTTGACAATCTTTCAGGGTCCTCTAGTCCCCACACTCCTTATTTACTTAGTTGCCCTTCTTTAAACGTGCTCCTTCTTAAAGGAGCAGTATCGCAAATTTTTCTTGGTGACTTATATTTAAATGGTACTTTGAATGTAGATAAGTGTTGGAGTAAGAATTACAAATGTAGAAAAAAATGATGTGTGTGTTGAGCAGCTGGAGACTAATAGCTCATGTTTATGTCTTGTCAGTGTCCGGCGCCGACACTCTGGCCTGTTCCACACTGAGGAGAGGGGTGCAACAATGTATCAGTTCCACGCTGAGGAGAATGTATCAAAGTCTCAGCTGTTCAGTGCTGGCAGCCGTCCAGCATAAGATAACAACATTGCAACATTGCCTGGCCAGAACTTCTATCTAAAACAGAGAGAAAAGCTCTAGAAGTCATTTAGCTGATTTTGACAGTTTTCCCTTCATGTTGGCTCTGCTGCAAAATTGTTCAGTTTACCATTTTCTCTTTTTTTCCCATATGATCTTTCTTTCAGCTTTGTGTGTTTTGAGCAAAGCCCAACCCAGGATTTTCACTATCTGGAGTTTTGTTTTGTGCCCCTAGGGGCATCCCGACTTGGGATGCCCTGATATGTGAAATCCCCAAGTTCGCCTGTGAAAACGTACCTTTCCCTGTCCCACAGCGCATGCGCGGGCTCTCATCCAATCAGCTCTGTTTGCACGCAGATGGGGAGCCTGAGCAGTAACCTTCCTGGCCGCCCGGCCTGTCTAAATGACTATCTGCGTGAGAGCACCAGAAAAATGGGGGGGATCTGTGGTTATCCAGGGGTCGTTTCACACAGTGGGCATCCTGATTTAGAATGGGGTTTTGTTCCACTTTAATACTTTTAGATTTTCCTGCACAGTTATTCAAAGAAGAATTTCAGTTATTTTAAGTCAGTTTAGTTTATTTTGTATAGATTTTACACATTTGAGTCACCTGGTCTCATAACAAAAGCAGCACCTCACACACACACACACACACACACACACACACACACACACAGCCGTTACAGTGTCAGCCTCTGAGGTAAAGTGTTGCTAGGAGACCAGTGGGCTAAATGAAGCAGCTCACTAAATACAAGCCAGCAGATCCCCCTATTCAGCAAATGGACTGAGCTATTATAATTATACAATTTAAAAAGAGAGGCATATATTGTTTTCTTTTTCTATCGCCAGATTATTTATACACGTTATAAGCTATTGTATGGCTATTTAATTATTTATCTTTTTTAATGCAAATTTCGCGATACTGCTCCTTTAAGCACAGGTGCCCAGAACTGTACACAGTATTCCATATGGGGTCTGACCAGTGACTTGTACAGGGGTCACATGATGCTATGGCACCTATGCCCCTCTTGATGCACCCCATGATCCTGTTTGCTTTGGCAGCAGCTGCCTGGCATTGATTACTACAGTTAAGCTTATTGTTAGCTAAAACCCCTAGGTCCTTTTTCATTGTTGTCTTATATCCTTCTCATGTGCATGACCTTACATTTATCTATGTTAAAGCGGACCTTCACTCTGAATAAGAGTCTATCTTATATGTTTCCCACACCCTGTACATACAGATTGCTCACATTAATCCGGACCTTCACCCTGAATAAGAGCCTATCTTATATGTTTCCCACACCCTGTACATACAGATTGCTCACATTAAAAATCATCCTACCTGCATCTACTGCATGTTATGAGCCTTTAAACATCCAAGATGGCGGCTTATGGAAACTGCCATTTTATCAGGCAGCCTGCAAACAGGAAGTGCCTCCTGACTGTGCTGCTCTGCATTCTGGGACTGCTGACCGTTACCTGACCCCAGCTCTGCTCTGTCTGAGCAAAGCACAGCTATAACCCGCCCCCCTGTACCTTATCCCACTCTCCTCTTCTCAGTAAGTGTGATGCTTCTGAGTCAAGATGGCGGCGCCCGTATCCTAAATTCCTGAACAGAGTTGCAGCCCAGTGGGGGAAAGAATAATAAGTTAGTGACTAAAAACGTAAAATATATAAATTTTAGATGCTGGGGAACCGTTTTTTAAGAGTTTGGGCTTTTCATTAAATCACGCTGAAGGTCCGGTTTAACCCTTCTAGCGCCAGCTACGTAAAATTCACGTAGCTGCCTCTCCTGTCGTTAAACGCCAGCTACGTGAATTTCACGTAGCTAGCGTTCCCTTACCTTCCGGGCCATCGGGGGGGCATCAGCGGGACCGTTGCTGTGGAGCAGCTTGCAGGGAGTCCAGGGGTCAGGGGGAGGTGACCTGGGTGTGAACCAAGTCACCCGATCGCTCCCCTGACCAATCAGCAGGGGGCGCACGGCAGCTGTCATCAGCCGGCGCCCCCTGCTTACCTCATCAGATGACGCTGGAGCAGAAACCTTTCCGGAGCCCAGGGGGTCAGGGCGACCGTAAGTAATACCGATCCCCGCCCCCCCCCCCGCCCGATCGCCCGCCCCCCCCCCCGCCCGATCGCCCGCCCCCCCCCCCGCCCGATCGCCCGCCCCCCCCCCCCGCCCGATCGCCCGCCCGCGCCGCTGATCATCTGTCTGTCGCCGCCGCCAGGTAAAGGCGATCGTTATGGAATGCTGCCATCCATCCATCCATCCATTCATCCTGTCACCCCCATGCAGCCATCCATTCATCCTGTCACCCCCCATGCAGCCATCCATTCATCCTGTCACCCCCATGCAGCCATCCATTCATCCTGTCACCCCCATGCAGCCATCCATTCATCCTGTCACCCCCATGCAGCCATCCATTCATCCTGTCACCCCCATGCAGCCATCCATTCATCCTGTCACCCCCATGCAGCCATCCATTCATCCTGTCACCCCCATGCAGCCATCCATTCATCCTGTCACCCCCATGCAGCCATCCATTCATCCAGTCACCCCCATGCAGCCATCCATTCATCCAGTCACCCCCATGCCGCCATCCATCCAGTCACCCCCATGCCGCCATCCATCCAGTCACCCCCATGCCGCCATCCATCCAGTCACCCCCATGCCGCCATCCATGCAGTCACCCCCATGCCGCCATCCATCCAGTCACCCCCATGCCGCCATCCATCCATCCATCCTGTCACCCCCATGCCGCCATCCATCCATCCATCCTGTCACCCCCATGCCGCCATCCATCCATTCATCCTGTCACCCCCATGCAGCCATCCATTCATCCTGTCACCCCCATGCAGCCATCCATTCATCCTGTCACCCCCATGCAGCCATCCATTCATCCTGTCACCCCCATGCAGCCATCCATTCATCCTGTCACCCCCATGCAGCCATCCATTCATCCTGTCACCCCCATGCAGCCATCCATTCATCCTGTCACCCCCATGCAGCCATCCATTCATCCTGTCACCCCCATGCAGCCATCCATTCATCCTGTCACCCCCATGCAGCCATCCATTCATCCTGTCACCCCCATGCAGCCATCCATTCATCCTGTCACCCCCATGCAGCCATCCATCCAGTCACCCCCATGCCGCCATCCATCCAGTCACCCCCATGCCGCCATCCATCCAGTCACCCCCATGCCGCCATCCATCCAGTCACCCCCATGCCGCCATCCATCCTGTCACCCCCATGCCGCCATCCATCCAGTCACCCCCATGCCGCCATCCATCCAGTCACCCCCATGCCGCCATCCATCCAGTCACCCCCATGCCGCCATCCATCCAGTCACCCCCATGCCGCCATCCATCCAGTCACCCCCATGCCGCCATCCATCCAGTCACCCCCATGCCGCCATCCATCCAGTCACCCCCATGCCGCCATCCATCCAGTCACCCCCATGCCGCCATCCATCCAGTCACCCCCATGCCGCCATCCATCCATCCATCCTGTCACCCCCATGCCGCCATCCATCCATCCATCCATCCTGTCACCCCCATGCCGCCATCCATCCATTCATCCTGTCACCCCCATGCAGCCATCCATTCATCCTGTCACCCCCATGCAGCCATCCATTCATCCTGTCACCCCCATGCAGCCATCCATTCATCCTGTCACCCCCATGCAGCCATCCATTCATCCTGTCACCCCCATGCAGCCATCCATTCATCCTGTCACCCCCATGCAGCCATCCATTCATCCTGTCACCCCCATGCAGCCATCCATTCATCCTGTCACCCCCATGCAGCCATCCATTCATCCTGTCACCCCCATGCAGCCATCCATTCATCCTGTCACCCCCATGCAGCCATCCATTCATCCTGTCACCCCCATGCAGCCATCCATTCATCCTGTCACCCCCATGCCGCCATCCATCCAGTCACCCCCATGCCGCCATCCATCCAGTCACCCCCATGCCGCCATCCATCCAGTCACCCCCATGCCGCCATCCATCCAGTCACCCCCATGCCGCCATCCATCCAGTCACCCCCATGCCGCCATCCATCCATCCATCCTGTCACCCCCATGCCGCCATCCATCCATCCATCCTGTCACCCCCATGCCGCCATCCATCCTGTCACCCCCATGCCGCCATCCATCCATCCATCCTGTCACCCCCATGCCGCCATCCATCCATCCATCCTGTCACCCCCATGCCGCCATCCATCCATCCATCCTGTCACCCCCATGCCGCCATCCATCCATCCATCCATCCTGTCACCCCCATGCCGCCATCCATCCATCCATCCTGTCACCCCCATGCCGCCATCCATCCATCCATCCTGTCACCCCCATGCCGCCATCCATCCATCCATCCTGTCACCCCCATGCCGCCATCCATCCATCCTGTCACCCCCATGCCGCCATCCATCCATCCATCCTGTCACCCCCATGCCGCCATCCATCCATCCTGTCACCCCCATGCCGCCATCCATCCATCCATCCTGTCACCCCCATGCCGCCATCCATCCATCCATCCTGTCACCCCCATGCCGCCATCCATCCATCCATCCTGTCACCCCCATGCCGCCATCCATCCATCCATCCTGTCACCCCCATGCCGCCATCCATCCATCCATCCTGTCACCCCCATGCAGCCATCCATCCATTCATCCTGTCACCCCCATGCCGCCATCCATCCATCCTGTCACCCCCATGCCGCCATCCATCCATCCTGTCACCCCCATACCGCCATCTATCCATCCTATCACCCTCCCATGCAGCCATCCATCCTGTCACCCCCAGGCGATCATGTGCTCCCTGGCGGCCGCGCTCGCACCCACCTGGCCTCCATCTCGGTCGGCTCTGACAGCTGGCATCTTGATTGGCCTCCTCGCCCTGCCTGCCCCGCCTCAGCCATTGGTTAAAGAGCATTGCCAGCGCGGGACATGAGAGCAGGCCACCGGACTCCGCCCACCTACTGGGTCAGGGACGTGTGACTGACTGAAGTGCTGAGGAAGAGACCCCGGAAGAAAAGGTATTTAAAAAAAACTAAAAAAAAATAGATGTTGATTTTGGAGAGGAAGTGTGTGTGTATATGTGTGGTTTTTTTTTACAGTTTGGTCACGGGGCTCCCGAGCGCATGCCCATAGGGGCCCGTGCCCCATGACCAACAAGTAAATCTGGCCAGTTCGGTGGTTCCGGCGCCCTTCCCCAGGGGAAGACCAACCTCCACAACAACCAGTATAACCAGTGAGTTTCAGGAAGGCTTGCGTCCAGAAAGCTGCAGCTACAACAACAAGCCTGGTACTCCTAGAACGCTTGAGGTGTGTACTTTCAGGGAACATGTGGTTTGTGGGGGGTATTTTTAATGAAAAGTGATGTTTTGGTTGAAAAAGCGCAAGGTGCGCACTTTGTCTGCAGAGCAGGAAATTTCAATGGAAATGCCCGTTATGCATACGCTTTGCTTTGGGGTAATTGGCAGCCCTACCCTTGGAGGTAGCTATGCATGTTGGGTATTGTTCTGTTCAGGGGACCTTGCCATTTCAGATTTGATTAGTTTTTTTTGGTTAGCGCATGATTTTTATAGAAAAATTTGGTCTTAATGCTGCATTTTTGCTATTTTTTTAGGGAAATCCGGTACAACCAGTGAGTTTCGGGAAGGCTTGCGTCCAGAAAGCTGCAGCTACAACAACAAGCCTGGTACTCCTAGAACGCTTGAGGTGTGTACTTTCAGGGAACATATGGTTTGTGGGGGGTATTTTAATTGAAAAGTGGTGTTTTGGTTGAAAAACTGCAAGGAGAGCAAAATGGTTGAGTTTTCTTTCAAAATTGGCTCAGTCGCTATTTTCAGTTTTACGTGTCTCCTGGGCAAGAAAGGGTGTCTACCAATACATATGTGGTACTGTTGCAATCGGGAGCAATAAGGCTTTTACACACAATATGATTTCCTGAAATAACTTGCATGTTTTATTAAGAAAACGCACTACAAATTGTAAAAAAAATGTTTTTTTGGTTTTTTTTAACATATTTTCCACAAAAATATTTAAAAAACACTGACAATCTTACAAACAAGACACTTCATGTTAAAGCCCAGACTGTGCTGAAAAAAACAATATATAATTTTCCAGGGAAATACTGGGAAATCCCTTCAAAAATCACAGTTGAACATGTGGAGCGCAAAATAGTGCAAAATGGTCTGGCAACAAAGGGTGACAAAATCTCAAGGTAGGCTGGCGGTTAAAGGGTTAAACTTCATTTGCCATATGCCTATGCTTCCAATTAATGGTCTAACCTTTTGGAATATTTTTAAAACTGTTTGGTTTAGTCCTAAACCTGAACATTTGATAGGCCCAAGCTAGTTTCCTTCTGCATCATGTGGAGGGTGCAGGCTGGAATTCTTCCTTCCCCATAACCGTGGGTGACACGTACGTTTCTACTTAGGATCATGGACACTGTTAATAAAAGATTTTTGAGCCTGTCCCCGCCGTTGCCCACTGGCTCCACACAAACAAGTTCCGAATGCGCTGATCCCGGCACCTGGGTGGGCGTGGCTAGTGAAACATGTTGGCTAGTGAGAGGAGGGGTCACTTATACACCCGAGACATGCAAAAAACAAAATTGCCAGCTCACCAACCATCCAGAACGGCACGGACCAAGGAGATCCCGGGCAAAACTCCTAGCAGCAATAGGTACAATCCAGTTTGTTGTCCAGCCAGACGTATTGTAAAAATTAACTTTTAATGTTGAAGCTTAAAAAAATTTGGAAACAGCCCATATATGGTAGATACATAATATTCCGCTCCTAATGGCTAAGTACTGCAGATAAAAATCTTGTGTGACGCGTTTCAAGCCACTGCGGGCTCTTAATCATACAATAATTACAAACCACTATAGGCGCCAATATATAGGTGAATGTTGTCTAAAAATAACCAATAAGGAAGAAAGGTACTCACCTGCGTTAGTTAATGTGTAAAGCATGGAACACGACGTCCGAAACCCGGAAACGCTGTCCTGGGTAGTAACTGACGTAATAAAGCAGGGTCTGATAGGACCAGTACAGGCTAATCCCCGCTAAGCATTCTGCGTTATTAACGTAGGCCACCTGCGCACATAGCGTAAAGTGCGATACATTTAAATGCCAATGGAGAACGTAACTTATGCAAACAGCGTAAGATAAAGTTATTTTTAGACAACATTCACCTATATATTGGCGCCTATAGTGGTTTGTAATTATTGTATGATTAAGAGCCCGCAGTGGCTTGAAACGCGTCACACAAGATTTTTATCTGCTGTACTTAGCCATTAGGAGCGGAATATTATGTATCTATCATATATGGGCTGTTTCCAATTTTTTTTTAAGCTTCAACATTAAAAGTTAATTTTTACAATACGTCTGGCTGGACAACAAACTGGATTGTACTTATACACCCGAACTGAATAAAACTGCCAAGCTTGTGGTTTTCTTCTCCTGGTAGGAATAAAATCCAGGGGTGACAGGTTTAGTGTATTGGGGTGACAGAACCTGTCACCCAATTTCCTCTTCCTTCCATTAATAAAAAAAAAAACAAAACAAGCCTGGCTGGATATTTCTTGATGCCAGGTGTATAAGCGACCTCTTCTCCCACTATCCAGCATATTTATATGGATTTCTATTATTGGCCCATTTTTTTTCGTGATAGTGCTCCTTTAAGTTTCTTACACCTGCCCTTGTAATATGCAAATAGAGACCACTTTAAAATAACCTTTTAAAAGTGTTTTGTTTATCGTCCCTCTGAAATATGGGCTTCCAATATCTTGCTTTTGTGACATTCATACAACACAAGCCGCTTTTGCGCATCGTGGTTCACAATCTGCTAAGTGTGAAGTTCCATTCCACCAGCGAAATATTTCCTTTACGCCTGCCAGTCGCTGGGGAGCGTTGGCAAAATGGCGAGCTGCCCTTAAACCCAAAAACAGTTGGCTTGGGTTAATTTACTTATGGCTCCTGGGAGGGGACAAAGCGATTGAACTCAGCCTCGCACCTTGAGACGCTGTTGGATCCCGTCATGGATAGCTTAATTGAATTTGCCTGCGCATGGTTGGTGTACAGTGGTCATGTGCATTAGGATGCCTTAGGTAGTCAAGTGAGAAACATTCTGTCTGGGCCACTTTTATTTCTTTCCATCAAGTCATGTAGCGAGCAGCTTAGCGGAAACCCCCCGTGTTTCCCACTGTGGCAAACCTTTACAAGTCATGATGTGTTCAGCCGCTTGCAGAGAGAACATTTCCTATAAACACTGGCTTGGATATATATATATATAGTTTTGCCATTTTCAGCCTGTAGCCGTTTAGGTTCTATATATGTCCTGCAGGTGCCCCCTGGTACTGAAGAACATAGACCAGATAAAAAGAGAATACAGTCTGAATTAAGTCGACTGAGGTCTATGACTTGAAACCCTTAAACCGGACCTTCAACCTGAATAAGAGCATATTTTATATGTTTCCCACACCTTGTACATACAGATTGCTCACGTTAATCCGGACCTTTACCCCGAATAAGAGCATATTTTATGTTTCCCCCGCCCCGTACATACAGATTGCCCACCTTAATCCGGACCTTCACCTTGAATAAGAGCATATATTGTATGTTCCCCCCTTCCCCCCTGTACATAAAGATTGCTCACATTAATCCAGACCCTCACCCTGAGTAAGAGCCTATCTTGTGTGTTTCCCCCCACCCTGTACATACAGATTGCCCACATTAATCTAGACCTTGACCCTGAATAATAGCCTATCTTGTATGTATTCTCAGTTCATTCACATCCCGCTTCCCCTTTAAAAATACGGACGTATGGGTTACACACCTGCAAGGTGACGATGTGCAGAGAGACGTCTTGAAACAAGCCCCCTTCCAGCCTATATATACCTGGGACCTCCCATTAACAAACCAGTTTTTCCTCTCTGCATGAGGCGACAAGACAGAAGAGATGTCTCCTGCTTTCAGGTAGCCGGGGTTTACCCCGGCACCCCCTTTTAGTCTATTTCTGCCCAGTTTTAAATTGTGTTTGCCTTTAAAAGGTTAATGGAAGCCTCCCAGCCCAGGCTGTTTACTGGGCAACGGCAGACGGCACTATAGGTGCCAAGGAGCTTATCTCCTCCGTGACACTCCGCTTGAGGGGCGATCGGCTATCCGGCTGGTGATCCGGATTTGGGATGCCCCCGTCCCGAGGTCCAGTTTTAGGGCACCCTTTTCCCGCTTGATCCCTATTCCCTTCGCGGGGGGGGGGGGGTGTGAGTGTATGTGTGTATTTTTGTGTTTTACACTGTCTTTTTCACTCTATGCAGCACATGTGTGCTATTCAGTCTGAATTTCCCTCCATTATTCAGCCGGGCCGCGTCATTCTGGGTAAGGGGGCGTGGCAAGACGCCGGGAGGAAGTTCTCCTGGCCAGTTCCGGGTCACGGCTGACATGTGGAGAGGGAGGAAGATCCCTCACTGCCGCATTTAAGCCTGCACAGCGGCAGGCTTGTCAGCAATGTGGAGCGTGGCTTTGGATTGATGCGGCCGTCTCTGCGCTGGTCCCTCTTAGCCCCTTGCCCTGCTGAAACAAGGTAGGCGGCCCCACCATTTTACTGTGTGGGGCCGTTTTTTAGTACATGTGATTTTTTTCTTGTGTATATGTGGGGATTGATGTCTGTTGTTTCCCCACAGATCCTGGGATCCCTGTTTCAGCGGCTCTCCCAGTCTATATATACTGGACTAGTTAATAAAAAAAAAAATAAAAAGAAATAAGAAATCCTCCCATTCCGGGACGTTTATTAAGGGGGCATCCCGGGTTGCTTATATGCTTAAAAATCCCAGGGTAATTGCGAATACCATAAATTCACCGTAATGGAGGCTTCCGATGTTACCGGGGGCTGTTTGGGGCCTAGGCTGTGTGCGGGATGTGGGGCCCTGCTCCCAGGCGATGACGCATTAATTTGCGTTCCATGCGCAAAGCAGACTATTGCGCGTCAGTCCGGTATTCCGGCTTCTGGCTCTTCGCAGCTTCCGTCATCCCCTATCCCCCCTCCCTTATCCCGGACCCCGGTTGACACTGTCAAAAGTGGGGATTCGCAATCCGAGATGGCTGTGCGAGTGGCCAATCTCCAGAAAATTATTTCCGCCACTATGGCTCACAAAGCTACGGCGAAGAGGAAGCACCTTTCCTTAGCAGCGCCTGGCCCTGAGGATGAAGTGTGTGATTCCTTAGAATGGTCCGAATATCCCCCTAATGAGGAAGGGGAGCTCCTTGAGGAGCCGGACGAGCCTGCAGATCAGCTTTTGGCTGACGTTCAGGCTGCAGGGGTGTCTGTGGACACTCCTTCCATTTTGGCCCAAATGTTTAAAATTTTGGCTTTAGATCCGCCTGTTGTGGATCCTCTGCCGAAGGGTGAGTTATTTACAGAACCAAAGCCGTGCCTAGTATTTCCCAAACAACAGCACTTTGTCAAAGTTGTTCTTAAAGAATGGGAACATCCTGCGCGCCTGGCTGGCATTCCTCCTCCTTGGGATAAGCGGTATCCCTTTCCAGAGGATTTAATTAAGCTTTGGTCTATCCCACCTGATGTAGATGCTCCTGTGTTGGGGCTATCTAATTCCGCTGTGTTACACTCCCCTGACATTACTACCATTAAAGATGGTGAGGATCGGCGGATTGATCAATTGGCCCGCCATGGGTTTATCAGTGCTGGTTCAGGTATGCGGCCAGCATGCGCTACGGCGCTTCTTCTTTTGGCGGCTAAGTCTGTTATTAGGGATCTGTGCGCAGGACTTGATCCCGCTTGTGATGAATTTATTTCTCTCAAGCAATGTGAAACCTTTATTTCATTTGCCATAAATGCTCAGGATGATTCACTTGCTATGAGTAGCAGGACAGCGGCACTACTGGTTGCCATCCGCCGCTCAATATGGCTACGCCAGTGGACGGCGGACCTTAACTCTAAGAGGGCGCTTACAGCGCTCCGTTTTGTGGCAATTTTTGCGCCTGTTTGGCGAAAAATTGGACACAGTTACCAAGGGTGGTAAATTGCCGCAACGCAAGAAGCCACGTCGCTCCGGGGGGCAGCTTCGTTTGGGCCCTCCTTTAGGGGAGCCAGAGCAGGCAGAGGGGCTTCTTATTCCTCTACCAGGGGTACAGGTTGGTCCAGGGGCAGAGGCCGTGGCCGTTCCGGCCAATCCTGGGGCACCAAGCCCAAGCCTGCAGGCAAGCCCGCTCAGCAATGAGGGGCTGCCCTCACCCGTGCGGGTGGGGGGACGTTTGCGACACTTCTCCCAGGTTTGGGATCAGGCGGTCCCGGACAGATGGGTCCGGGAGGTAGTGTCGTCCGGTCTCAAACTGGAGTTCGAGTCTCGCCCTCCTTCACGATTCTTCCGGTCTCGGGTGCCTACTGATCCTTTGATTGTGCAGGGGCTCCTGGCATCGGTAAAGAACCTTTTGGAAATGGCGGTCATCCTGCCGGTGCCGCATTTAGAGCTGGGTCTCGGTTTTTACTCCAACCTTTTCACAGTCCCCAAAAAGGATGGATCAGTTCGTCCTGTTCTAGATCTGAAGTGTCTCAACAAGTTCATCCGCCCTCGGAAGTTTCGCATGGAAACTCTGCGGTCAGCCATCGGTTCCCTTCGGCAGGGGGATTTCATGACGTCCATAGACATCAAAGATGCTTATCTTCATGTTCCCATCTGCCAAGCTCATCAGTGTTTTCTCAGGTTTGTGATGGGAGATCAGCATTTCCAGTTTGCAGCACTTCCATTCGGCCTTTCCTCGGCTCCAAGAGTGTTCACCAAGGTGCTGGCAGGGGTGATGGCCATTCTCAGATCTCGGGGCATTCGGGTGGTCCCTTACTTGGACGACCTACTCATCATGGCTCCTTCGCTCGTTCAATCGGAGACAGACACCAGGATGGTGGTCTCCATGTTGGAAAGTTTTGGATGGGTGATCAACTATCACAAGTCCTCCCTGGTCCCGGCCAGGGTAGTGTCCTTTTTGGGAATGTCATTGGACTCTTGTCAACACAAGGTATTTCTGCCTCAGACCAAGATGCGTCTGATTCAGGAATTGGCTCAGGTCCTTCTTGCCAACCCTCGGCCATCCATCCGTCAGGGGATGAGGCTGGTGGGGTTGATGGTTGCCTCATTCGAGGCAGTTCCCTTCGCACAATTTCACACAAGGACGCTTCAGCTACATCTGTTGACATCCTGGGACCGGCATCCGCGGTCGTTGGATCGGTCCTTCCAGATGTCTCCCCGGGTCCGGCAGTCTCTTCAGTGGTGGTTAGTCTCGGACAATCTCTTGAGGGGCAGGTCCTTCCTGACTCCTCTTTGGGAAATTGTCACCACGGACGCCAGTCTTTCAGGATGGGGGGGATTCTGGAAGGATCGTCAGTTCCAGGGGCAGTGGAGGCCTCGGGAGGCCCAATTGTCCATCAATGTTCTGGAACTGAGAGCCATCCGTCTGGTTCTGGCTCTTGACTCAGCATGTTCTGGGCCTTCCTGTTCAGGTTCGTTCAGACAATCAAACAGCTGTTGCTTACATCAATCGTCAGGGAGGGACTCGCAGTCTGGGTGCTCTCAGAGAAGTGTCCCTGATCCTGATTTGGGCAGAGGCCCATGTTCCTTGCATCTCTGCTGTTTACATTCCGGGAGTGGAAAACAGGGAAGCGGATCTTCTGAGCAGAGGCTCGTCCCGTTTAGGGGAGTGGTCCCTTCATCCTCAAGTTTTCCGGTCGTTGTGTCTCCGGTGGGGGACACCAGAAGTGGACCTGGTTGCCTCTCGTCACAATTGCAAGCTCCCGACCTTTGTGTCGCTCTCCCAGGATCCGCTAGCTCTGGCACTAGACGCCATGTCTCTGAACTGGGGAGGTCGGGGGTTCCTGTATCTGTTTCCTCCGATTCCCATGCTGGGCAAGGTAATGCGGAAGCTGGCTCTGGAAGAGGTGTCCGCCATTCTCGTGGCTCCAAGGTGGCCAAGGCGAGTGTGGTTCGCAGACATCGTTCGGCTGGCAGTGGATCAGTTCGTTCTGCCTCTCCGGCCCGATCTGCTCACTCAGAGTCAACTACGTTACCCCAATTTACCCATGCTAGGTTTGACGGCTTGGCTGCTGAGACCTTCATCTTGAAGGAGGAAGGTCTTTCTGATTCGGTTATTAAGACTCTGATCTGTGCCCGGAAGAAATCTTCCTCTACCACCTACTATAGGACTTGGAGAGCCTATATTGCTTGGTGCGAGGCCAGATCTTTACCTTGTAGAGTCTTTTCAGTTTCTAGAATTCTGGATTTTCTGCAATCAGGGCTGGATTCTGGACTCCAGCTAAGTACTTTGAAAGGGCAGATTTCTGCCTTATCTATTTTCTTTCAGAAGCATTTTGCGCTTGACCCTTTAGTTAAGACTTTTTTCCAGGGGGTTACGCATGTGCGGCCCCCCAGGAAACCATTACTCCCAGTTTGGGATTTGAATTTAGTTCTTTCTGCTCTTCAGGCTCCTCCTTTTGAGCCTTTGCAGGATATTGCTCTTTCTACCTTGACTCAGAAGGTTGTCTTCTTGGTAGCTATCACTTCTGTTCGGCGTGTCTCGGAGTTGGCGGCCTTGTCAATTCAGGCGCCATACTTTGAGAAGCATCAGGACAAAGTGGTTTTTAGGTATAAACCAGACTTCCTTCCAAAGGTAGTATCTGCTTTTCATTTGAATCAGGATATTGTTCTTCTCTCCTTGTGTCCTAATCCTAAGAATGACAAAGAGAGGGCCTTGCATTGTTTGGATGTAGTTCGCTGTGTTAAGCACTACTTGATTACTACTTCTTCTTTTCGTAAAACTGATGCCTTTTTTGTTGTGTCATGTGGGCCAAGAAAGGGTTTGGCCCCAGTTAAATCTTCCATTAGCAAATGGATACGTCAGGCCATTATTGCGGCCTATTCTGTTAAGGGGAAAGTTCCTCCTTTTCGCATCACTGCTCATTCTACTCGTGCCGTTGGTGCATCTTGGGCTTTTCAGCACCAAGCTTCTGTTGAACAAGTTTGTAAGGCTGCTACTTGGTCTTCTGTTCATACTTTTTCTAAGTTTTACAAGGTTGATGTGCGGGCCTCAGCGGATGCTGTGTTTGGCCGCAAAGTTCTGCAGACCGCAGTCGTTTAAGTTATGCTTCATTGCCTTCGGATACCCATCCCTTTTTGGGCACTGCTTTTGGATATCCCATACGTCCGTATTTTTAAAGGGGAAGCAGGATGTGTGGCACACTGAGAATAATATTTTGTGAGTACTCACCTGAAAAATGGATATTGTCAGTGTGCCACACATCCCGCTTCACCCCCGCCTTTTTCGGTATCCCGAATCCTTTATACGGTGAAGCTTATGGTTATTATTATTTTGTGAGGTTACCATTGGATTACCTGGTACCTTGTCTTTCTGCTTTTGTATACACTGGTTTGTTAATGGGAGGTCCCAGGTATATATAAGCTGGAAGGGGGCTCGTTTCAAGACGTCTCTCTGCACATCGTCACCTTGCAGGTGTGTAACCCATACGTCCGTATTTTTAAAGGGGAAGCGGGATGTGTGGCACACTGACAATACCCATTTTTCAGGTGAGTACTCACAAAATGGTATTTTCCCCCCCTGTACATACAGATTGCCCACATTAATCCGGGCCTTCACCCTGAATAAGAGCCTATTTTATATGTCCCCCCCCCCCCCTGTACATACAGATTGCCCACATTAATCCGGACCTTCATCCTGAATAAGAGCCTATCTTGTATGTTTTGCCGACCCTGTACATACAGATTGCCCACATTAATCCGGACCCTCACCCTAAATAAGAGCCTATCTTACATGTTTCCCCACCACTGTACATACAGATTGCCCACATTAAAATTCATCCCACCTGCATCTACTGCATGCTATGAGCCTTCAGACACCCAAGATGGCGGCTCATAGAGCATCAGGCAGCCTGCAAACGGGAAGTGTCTTAATGTGTTGCTCTGCATTCTGTTCTGCTCTGTCTGTGCAAAGCACAGCTATAACCCCGCCCCCTGCACTTTATCCTGCTCTCCTCTCCTCAGTAAGTGTGATGCTTCTGAGGTAAGATGGCGGCGCCCGTATCCTAGAGTCCTGAACAGAGTTCACCCCTAAGAGACACAACCTGACCGAGCCCTGAATCTGGAATCCCACCACTCCACTTCCATTACTTTCCTCCAGTAGTTCATCAGAACAGCACAGGATTATCTACAGCGGTCCAGCGTGCCGCAACAGGTGGAACAGCAAAGGTTTTATTCCAGTTCCCTTTTACGTTCGGATTATTTTTAGCGTTGCTTTTAATGGAAGCATCTCTGCGGCTTGGCTGGCGTTAGGAGATTCCTCAATTGGTTGCGCTGCCTTCAAACATGGCCTTGTTTCTCTTTGTTTTACGCTTGGCATTCCGCACTTTACACAGCGCCCTGCAGATGTGCAAGCGAAGTTTATATTGACCTTGATATTAATGGATTCAAAATCCATCTGCAGCTGCTGCCTCTGTGCCAGACCTCCAGCTTTGCAGCGTGGTGCCAATCCAGAGATCACCGCGCCAGAGAGAGAAGAACCGCCCCCGTCATACTTGTGATGGGCTTGCTTTCAGTCAAGAAGATGATGTGAATGTTTAAAACGGACCTTCACTCTGTACATACAGATTGCTCACATTAATTCGGACCCTCACCCTGAATAAGAGCCTATCTTATATGTTTCCCCCCCGCTACATACAGATTGCTCACATTAAAATCATCCTATCTGCATTTTTCCTATTGCATGGCACGGCCTGCTTCAAGAAGTCCTTACGTATGGGATATTCCGCCACAAGGTGGCGCTGGGTACTGCAGAAGAGTTGTGGCTCCTCCCGGCACCATATAAAAACAGGATCTGCAAAGGACCTCCCCAGTTTTTCCTCTGCAGTGATACTGCGAAGATAGAAGATGGCTCTCTATGTTGCGCAGGTGAGCGGGGCAACCAAGCCTGCGGCCCTGCAAGTCTATTTCCACCCGCTTCCGGACCCTCTGTGCCTCCCAGCCTCGGCTGACGGATCGGGTGAGGTTAGAGGAGCACTAGGGTCAGGTGCTCAAGGAGCGCTGCTCCAAGCCGCAGACCCTGTACCACAAAGGGTAGCCGGCCATAGGCTTTATGGTGAGCCTAATGAGGGATGCGGAGTTCCTGTCCTAGCTTCTGAGGGGGTGAGTGTTTTGGGGACGGTGTTCTGGTCATACCCCTTGTTTTGCCTTGTTTGGTTTCTGGGGTCCCCCCCCTACCCTGGCCGTGCTCCTGCCGCTGCCTGCTTGCTCTCCTCTCCCTCCCCGCATGGTAGCGGCGAGGTGCTTTTAAGTAGAATTGTGTTTAACGTTGTTGAGGCGTTTTTGGAGTGTGATGATGCCGGCGCGGCCACATGAGCACCGTTTTCTCACTCTTTGGGGGCGGGGCCGGGGGATGACGCGTATCGCGTTGTCCCCCCCGCGGCCCGCCCCTCGAGGTTCTTCTGCCGGCGCCATTTTGAGCCTGCTGCGCGTCTGGGACCCCTCGTCCTTCCTGAGCTGCGCCGGTCATCGGTTCCTGTGTCGCTTCCTCCCGTGGTCTGGCGCTTTGGTGATCCTTCGGTCTCCTTGGTCCGTGAGTGCCCTTTGGGGGTTTTGTTTCCTGGGGGCATGGGCTGTGGGATGCTTATGTGCTTTTTACTTATGTCTTTCAGGCGGGACAACTGTGGTTGTGGTTTCTCCCGGTTCTGCTCCTTACCCCTCCATCATCTCCCCCTTACTGGCTCTTCTGGGGGCATCCCAGGTGGCTTTTTATTAGCCTTTACCCTGTGCTGGCCTATTGCGCCTGTGTTATTCAGCATATGGAGGCTTATGGGAATAGCGTGATTGGGGGTCCTTCGGGGCAATCCCGGCTGTGTGCCGTGCGGGGCATCCCCTTTGAGTGATAGTGCCGCGGTGTGTGCCATGCGCCCAAGGTATCATTGCGGCCCAGGCTGGGCTGAGCGCTTCCCTTCCCAGTTCTGCGCTCCCTTTGGCATCGCCTACCCCCCCGCGCCTGCATTTAGCTCCCAGTGAAGAGGATACTAGCAGGGGGCCACAGTCTGATCTGGCACTTCGTATGGCCAGCATTGAAAGGCAGCTTGCCAGGCCTGTTCCAGGTAAGGCCTCTGGCAAGAAGCGGCACCTGGCTTCCCCGCCCTCCCTCTTTCCTGAGGAGGATGAGGGACTTGATGCCTTTAGTGGCCGTTACTCCCTAGAGGAGGGGGAGCTTTTCCAGGACTCTGACTCCTCTGGGGACCAGCAGAAGGGGTACGACAGTGATCCTGGGTCTGCGTCCGGGGAGGATTCATGGCTCCCCGATGACACTGATAGACTGCTGTCTGACATTTTTGAAACCTTGCACATTGCCCCCCCTGAAGTGGCTAAGAGGAAGCAGGGTGAGCTCTTTCTTCCTGATAAACAACCTAATAGATTGCCCGCGGTGCCCAAAGGGTTGGATAAGAGGTATCCCTTTCCTGCTGACCTGGTCAAGCGATGGTCGTGTCCCCCTGAGGTGGATGCTCCAGTTCTAGGGCTGTCCAACACCTCAGTCATGCCTTCCCCTGACACTACTACACTGCGGGACAGCGCGGACCGGCGTATGGATCAGCTGGCCTGCCATGCTTTTACATTTGTGGGGGCTGCGTCCGGTCTGCGCCGCTGCCATTACAGCTATTGCCCTTAAGAAAAAGCTCAAGCGTCTCACTGATGGGGCTATGGCTGGTAGGAGGAGGGAGGATTATAGGGCCCTCTTGCTTTGCTCTGATTTTCCAAGTATACAGCACGTCCTGTTCCAATAATTCCTTACACTTGGGTTATTCCACCACAAGGTGGCGCAGTGGACTGCAGAAAGACTTCTGCCTCAGCAGAAAGTGGAATCCCTTCAGGAGCAGGCACGGGCTCTGCTCTTGTGTCCCCATCCCTCCATCCGGCAGGGGATGCAGTTAGTGGGCCTGATGGTGTCCTGCTTCGAGGTGGTCCCCTTTGCTCAGTTTCACATGAGACCTCTTCAATTGCACCTCTTGTCAGTTTGGGATCGGGACCCTGTGTCCCTGGATCAGGATTTTGCTCTGTCCCCCCTGGCCAGACAGTCCCTCTCGTGGTGGCTGGACTCAAGGAACCTTCTAGTGGGCAGGACCTTTCTGCCTCCGTGCTGGGAAACTGTCACCACAGATGCCAGTCGGACCGGTTGGGGGGGCTTTTGGAAGTCTCTGAAGTTCCAGGGTCGGTGGGGCCTGCAGGAGGCCCATGCTCCCATCAATGTCCTGGAACTGAGGGCGATCAGGTTGGTTCTTTCTCAGCTGACCACGCACCTTCGGGGTCGGGCTGTTCAGATCCGCTCGGACAACCAGATGGTGGTTGCCTACATCAATCATCAGCAGAGGAAAGGGAGTTACTCATGTGCGTCCGCCACATAAACCTATGCTACTGGTTTGGGACTTGAATCTGGCGTTACCCATTCTGACTCTTAAGGTGGCCTTTTTGGTGGCTATCACTTCAGTCAGGGGAGTCTCTGAGCTGGCGGCGCTTTCTATTAAACCGCCTTATTTTGAGCGGCATCAGGATAAGGTGGTGTTTAGGCTTAAGCCGGATTTCTTGCCCAAGGTTGTGTCTGCTTTTCATCTCAATCAGGACATTGTCTTACCTTCCTTGTGTCCTAACCCTGTTAATTCCAAGGAACTGACCCTGTATTCTCTGGATGTTGTCAGGGCTCTGAAATTTTACTTGGTTGCTACTGAGTCTTTCAGGAAATCTGATGCTCTTTTTGTTCTTCCTGCGGGACCTAGGAAGGGTTTGCCTCCGGCTAAATCTATCAGCAAGTGGATTCGCCAGGCGGTGGTTCAGGCCTATTCTGCTTCTTGGGCTTTTCAGCACCAAGCTTCTGTTGAACAAGTTTTGTAAGGCCGCGACTTGGTCTTCTGTTCATACTTTTTCCAAGTTTTACAAGGTTGATGTTAAGGCTGCTGCTGATGCTGCTTTTGGCCGCAAGGTACTTCAGGCGGTAGTGGTTTACCCTACCCCTACCTTTACCCCACCCTACCTTACAGACACTGCTATTGGATGTCCCATACGTAATGACTTCTTGAAGCAGGCCGTGCCATGCAATAGGAAAAATACAATTCTGTGAGTACTCACCTATAGAATTGTTTTTACTATGCCTGGCACGGCCTGCTTCACCCCACCCTTTATCAGTATTCTTGGTTGCCTCTTTATGGTGATTGTACCAAGTTAGTTGGGGTTGTTACCTTTTTTACCTTTATTATCTCCCGGCTTCTTGTATAACTGCTTGTCAACACCCACACACCAATTACAACAAGCTGCCACCACCACTGAAACTAACTTTAAACGATTATATTGGGCCGGTGGAACCCTCCACAATCACCATCCGATCGAACTCTGCTGGCGAGTAATCGAGACAGTCACCACACACCTACACAACACCTCTCCACATACAAGCAGGGCACAGGCAATCCACACTGATTCCGTCCCACACTTACCCTGTGGAGAGTCTGATCAGTTCTGCTGTCGAACGATCAGATACAATCAGCTTGCAATCTGCTGGCTCACACACAGTCACCATGCAGCACTCCAAGTTAATTGTGAGTCATTCACCCTTGTAACACTATATGATTAGTTACGCTTTCCCAATCATACAATGGATTAGTTACAACCGATCTTACAGTCTATGGGTTACTACACATTTACGAGCGGTCATACAATCTTCAGAAACCAGGGTAGTTTTTTAGAGCTCCAAGTAAACCAGGTTAGAGGATTTCTAATTGGCAAAAAGGTAAAATAATAATAAAAAGACAAAAATTCAAATAAACAAAAAAAAGACAATAAACAAATGTGCAGAAAAACAGTTAGAAAATAAAAGGAGAAAACACCGCAAATCCTATACCTTATAAAGGGATAAAGTCTTCGGTTTCCGAGGGCTGGAGGAGCTATGGGACACACCACGATCAAGGATCGGACTCTCTGTATGTAACCAAGAAAATCATTTCTCCCCCTGGATTTATCCTCGATTCCAAGGGGCTGGAAGGACAGATGCCACCCCCTGGGTGGGTGCTGGGGGACAAATTATTTGTAGTTGCCTTTTTAGTAAATCTATTCTCCAAGCTGCGCTCCCCCCCTACCTTTCCTTATCAGTGGTGCTTTCTGTTTCTTAGATAAGGATTTATTGCCCCTGTACAGGAAGACTTTGAAGAACTCTTGTTTATTTTGTTATAGGATGTCTGTAGAAATGCTGGGGATGAGGCAGAGGGGGGAATCATGACACAGAATTAGGACATTGGATGTCACACTGCTCACCTCTTCATTGCTGCCCTCTCTCATCCTGTCAAAACAGCTGCTTTTAGAAGTAGAAATGAGGCAAAGATTAGTGGCACACCCCCTGAATTCCTTTGCAGTAGACCACCAATCTTAGGGCTAGGCTGGTGGTCCATAGCTCTGCCCCGTTTGTCAGCTCAGCAAAAATGAGCACACTAGTGTTATGCAGCCTGAGCTATTACAGCAAGCTCCCATTCCCTCTCTCTGCCCCCCCCCCCCCACTTGTGTGCAGCATCCCTAATTAGCATATGAATCGGTCACATCAAATTAGAGTTCCAATCGCCTAATTAGCATTTGAATCACCCTTGGCTGCCTGTGTGCTTGTGGTTGTGACTAGGTTTCACCGTAAGATATGGAGCAAGACAGTTTTACCTACCTTTTCCTCCGTTCACTATTGATAAGACTGTGGGGAGAAAGGGTGGAGAACAGCCAAGGTGATGAGAATGGCGGTGTCTTACAGACCCTGCCCATTATGCTGATTATTATTTAGCATACCAGACCCAAGGGCTACGCCCACATATTTTAAAAGAGAAATCATGAGATATGGCACATGAGCTATGGGATTCGTCAGTATTGCTATTGGCCGCTTGATTCCCTCCCCACGGGCATCCGGATTCAGGATTCCCTGCTGTGTGAAACCCCCAGGTTGCCCGGTAAACTTACCTTCTTCACCGCTCCAACGGCGCAGGTGCGAGCAGCGGCCACCCCCGCTATTCCTTTAGCAAGGTGCACACCTGCACCAGGCATTTGTGAATGACCGGTGGGAGAAGACTGCCGAGGTGCTCGGGTCCACATGCTTAGACGATTCCTTAGACGGGAGTGGGTCCGAGTGCGCTGATTGGATGATGGCCATGCATGCGCCATAGGAAAGGGGATAGGTGAGTTAGATTGGGTAACCTGGGGGATTTCACACAGCGGGGCACCCCTGATTGGGGACCCAGGATTTTGATCACTTTAACCCCGTTCCTTGGTTGAGCTGGATGGGCACCGAGGTCTGCTGTTTGTTATTGACAGCGGTGCGGTCTGTTGAGAGGAGAAATGTTCGCAAAAGGCCATCAGGAAATTAAAATGTGCAGATTAAATCGAACCTCTCCCTCCCCTTTATTATTAGATTTGCTCACCGCGCTGCCGGTGCTTTTTCTCATGTAGTCCTCCTCGGATCTCGCTGTTTAAAGTGGACCAACACCCTGGCCTTTTTTTTTTTTTTTTCTTTTCTTTTGAAGATATGGAAAACAAGCAGCAGGACCCGATTCACACAATAAAGAAAAAAAAACTACCTCCGATGCTTCCTCGGCGCGTCGCTACTATTTTTCTTATTGGCCGCCATCTTAGTTTTTATCAAAAAGGAAGAGATCCTTTGACCTCTTCCTACTTTAAATCACGCGCATGCGCAGTAGTTAGGTGAAGCGCCGCTTGCATCGGGAGCGAGCGGCGTTTCACCTGAGACAAATCAGCGGTACTGCGCATGCGCGATTTCCCCCACCAGGGTACGGGCGCGCACAAGAGCCGGACGGTGCCGTCAGAGCTGGGGCGGGCACATGGGCGTGGCCAGGCAGGGGAAGGTGGAAGCTGCTCGGACTCAGTACTGCTCTTCACTGTCCTATGCTTCATGGGGAACGTGGTGACCGGGGCTGGCGGTGGAAGCAGAGATGAAGAGGAGCTGGAGCTGGGGGAGGAAGGAGCCGGGAACACGGAGTAGGCGGAGGCTTCGGGCGGTAAGCAGAGCCCGCTGCACACACCCGGAGGTATGACTCAGCGTGCACGCTCACGAGAGGGCCCAGGAAGCCACGCCCACCAAGATGACTTCACCAGGATGCAAATACCGCGATCTCAGACAGAAGAAGGTGAAGAGGAATGTACGTCCAAGCTTCACACTTGTCAATCAGCAGCACGTCCAAGAGGTGGAGGGCGGGACGTCCGGAAACGTTTTTTGAAGAAATCGGGCGCTGCGAGGGACAGAGGGATGAGAGGGTCGACTAAAGGTAAGTCTAATTTGCTTTTTAATATTTTGAGGGTCTATGGTTTTGATGGGTTTCGGTACACTTTATATTACAAGCCCTTATATTTAAAGTTACACTAAAGGCGAGCGCCCGATTTGTTATCCCATTGTCTCGGGCTACACGTTGCGCTGTCTTTAAACTGCAATCCGTTTTCAAAAAGAGCCTGTAGGTCCTAAGTTACCTTTTAAAAGTATTTACAAAAAACACCGCGCTTATTCTCAATGATGATGGTTAAATTTCATATGATGACAACTTTATAGCTAAAGAAATGCTCAAACGTGCTGGACCACTTATTCCTCCAGTCCTCAATATAGTATAACAAAAGAAGCACAGAGCAAAAAGTCCAATAATTCCACCAGTGGACAGTTCCTAGGTGTAATCAGGAAGATTCCGCAATCCCAGTGCGCATGCACCAAATCCACAATGTGCCCGTCACCTTTTGGAAATATTCTTACCAGAAGATTGAAGGAAATTAGGCAAAGACAAAGGTCACGCTCTCCTGCTGTACAAATATCCTTTTTCACGATACACTTTTGGATACAATTCCAATCTATATGTACAGTTGGGCTCAATGCAATCCAAATGCCAATAAAAGAAAACAAAGAATATCTAGTGCAACTCTGATAGATATGAAACCATACTTTACTAAAACATAGATGCACTTACAAACCATTGCGGATTAATAGCATTAAAATGATTTTCAGTCTGGGAAGTGTTTCCCCAAGTTCCCATACGCGGCCGTTCGTTAGGAAATAAACAGATCCACTCCAGACAATAGAAAAGGATTAGAGTCCCACACTCCTCTGCCTAACGCGTTTCGTTGGTTAAACCAACTTTATCAAAAAAGGATATTTGTACAGCAGGAGAGCGTGACCTTTGTCTTTGCCTAATTTCCTTCAATCTTCTGGTAAGAATATTTCCAAAAGGTGACGGGCACATTGTGGATTTGGTGCATGCGCACTGGGATTGCGGAATCTTCCTGATTACACCTAGGAACTGTCCACTGGTGGAATTATTGGACTTTTTGCTCTGTGCTTCTTTTGTTATACCTTTTAAAAGTATTAGAGCATTGGTGATTGAAGAGAAACGGTGGGCGTAGCAACAGAGGACAACGGGGTGTCAGAGCTGCAGATAGAGAGGCAACCAATCGGGGCGTCTGGGTAGAGATTGGGGGGTGTTTCCGTTCTTGGTCCACTGACGGTTGATTGATGAACCAGATAAGCCAAGTGGGGACTGAAAGCTGAATGAGGAAGTGATTTCCCTCACGGGCAGGCTGATTCATTACTAGCGCCAGGTAGCGATAGATGAGCGTCTGTAGTGAGGATTTCAGAGCAACCGCTAGTAGTTGCTGAGCTCAGCCATGGATTTTTGTTTCAGAGCGCCTCAGTCGCTGGCTGGCATTGATGAATATGTTGTGTGAGTCGCAGTACATCGCTGTATGGGAGCGAACGGTAGCGCCAGCTCAGTGCGACTGACTCGCATCACATTCATCAAAAAAACTGCCTCAAACAGCGCCGGTGCTCAAAATTGGGTCGTTATAGCCCAGAGCGCCAGAGGCTGTGTGATTAAAGCCTGTTTTTGAACATGTATCCACCAGTAACAAAGCGGAAACGCATGGAATGACATTGTTATTACATTGTAACATGAACACTTTAATACCAGACATGTAAGGACAATTCTGCATAAAAATATTATAATCAATAAATAATATTATATCAAAAAAGTTTTCAAAATTTCATTTTCTAGCCCAGGACACGTGTCAGAAAGATTTGAGATTTTATAAATATAAAAAAAAAAAAAAACGGGATCCAAAAAGGGATTTAAGGATCGCCCATAGAAATGTATAAGAGAGCGCCAGGTAACGACAGGTAAGACGTGGCGCTCTGCAAGGCTGAACGCCGGCGCTGTACGCTGAGCCTGGGATAATGATGAATCGGACGCTACATGGCGTTGTTGTAGTCGCCCACCAGATTCGGCTTCATAAATGTGTCATTGCTGCCGTGTCCGGCGTTCACCTGCCGCTACCTCACGCTTACAAGGCACTACCTGGCGCTATCCCTTCATGAATAAGGCCCTAAGAAGACAGGCAGAGAAAGAAGCACAGCACGTAAGCCACTGAATGAAAGGTAGGCTACTGATATGTATTTATTCTAAGTATGTCACACACCCCGCTTCAGAATATCCATAACATGTGGGTAATACCGACCTGAAGGGGCGTTCCTGCAGAGATGATAGCAAAAAAGAAAGCCCCTCCCTGATCCATAAATACCTGGGACCTCCCACTCATCACCCAGTTTTCCATCTCTGCAGACGGCGAGCAAGTCAGAAGATGATGGCTCCTCCTTGCACAGGGGGATTTCAGGTAGCCGGGGTAACTCCCGGCCCGTTATTTATTTATTTCCGTTTGGACCTTTTTCCCCAGAAATCCATATGCCTCCCATCCTCGGCTGAGGGTCCAGGCGAGGGTATTTCAGCACATTAGGTGCTCAGGAGCTATGCTCTACCGTGAGACCCTATATGAGAGGGTAGGCGGTATTACCGGGTTGGTGACCCCGGTTTGGGATGCCCTGTCCCTTACTTTCATACTAGTCCCTCCCAGGATCCCCTTCCATAGGTGGGGTGGGGGAGTGTTCGTTTGTATACATTCATTAGTTTATTAGTTCATTTATATGGACAGCTTACATGAGTGTGTGTGTGCGTGTGTTTTCACTTTAAATGCAAAACGCTGCAGCCTGTGAGGTGCTGGCTGCCTTCTTCCCTCCTTCCTCCCTTCCTCTCTGTTAATGGCGGAGGTTTTCACCTCACGCCATGTTGCTGTGGGGGGGGGGGGGGGGGGGGGGGCGGTTTTGGGTGCCGGTCCGTTGGCGGGGCCGAGACTTGTCCCTCCCGTTTTTCCCTTGTGTGTGTGTGTGTCAGTGTGGTTGTTACTTGGCCGGGCCGGCGACCGCTTCTTACTATTGCGGCGCCGGCCGGCTCTGAGCACATTTCTTCATGAGGTGATTCAGCTCCCCTCACGCAGGCTGGGGGGGGCGGGGCTGGAGTGACGATGCGTCACCGCTCCCCGCCTCCTGCCCTCGCTGGTGCCACTGCGGAGCGCTTGGAGGGGAGAGGGGGGCGTGGCCCGGCCTCGCGTGCGTCCCACGCTGGCCACGCCCCCTTCTCCCTCTCTGACTGCAGCCCTGCCTGTTGCTGTGGAGCGTCTGGATCTTCCCTCACGGTCGCCATTTTGGTCGTTGGATCTGTAAGTGGCCTCTGGCCATTCTTTCTTCCTGTTTGATTGTTGCCTTTTTTTCATTAGACTTATCTAAAAACAGTCTTTCTGTTCTGTTTTTCAGATGGTGGTTCAGGAGGTTCGCCAGTAGCATTTAGGGGGTCCCTCCTGATCCTTATCTCTGGGTTAATTGTTTGCCATAAATCCTCCCACTCGGGACATTAAAGGGGCATCCCGGGTTGTCTAACGGCGTAATTCCCTGGGTCTTAGCGACTTTTCCTAAACAAAGTTCACCTTATGGAGGCATCCCCGGATACTGGGCTCGGGGCCCCTTCGGGGCATCCCCGAAAGTGTATGTTATGTGGGGTATCCATTTCTGGGGACGATGTACTTCTGTGTATACCATGTGCACAGCAGACCATCACGCGGCAGTCCGAACCACAGGCGTCTGGGTCAGCACCGCCGGTCGCTTCATCTCCACCTCCCGCTTTGACACGCGCCCCGTGCGATGTCGTCATGGGCAGGGAGCTGCAATCTGAGATGTGCGCCAGATTGGCTAACCTTGAAAAAATTATCTCTGGTTCGGTTGCCCGTAAGGCTCCGACTAAGAGAAAGCATTTGCTGCCGGCTCCGCTGGCGGAGGACCTGGAGGATGTTAATAATCTGGATTGGTCTGACTATTCCCAGCTAGAAGAAGGGGAAGTTTATGAGGATTCTGATTTGTCGGACGATGAGCAGTCCTTTGGCACTGATGCCGAGCTGGGGGATTTGGGGAGATCCTCTGATACTCCCCACGCTCTGGCTCTGATGTTGGAGGTGTTGAATATATCCCCTCCTGAGGAGGTGTCACAGCAGAAGGGTGAATTGTTTGAGGAATCCAAGCCGCGCTTGGAATTCCCTACACAAAGGCATTTTGACAAAATTATTGCCAAAGAATGGGACAGGCCGGCTCGGCTCCCTGGCATCCCTCAGGGATGGGATAGGAAATATCCCTTTCCTTCGGAGGCAGTTAAGCACTGGGGATCTCCCCCCGAGGTGGATGCGCCGGTTTTGGGGTTGTCCAATTCCTCGGTTTTAAATAGACCTGACTGTTCTATTCTCAAGGATGGAGAGGATAAACGTATTGACCAGATGGCTTGTCATGGTTTTGCTAGCGTTGGGTCAGCCATGCGGCCTGTTTGCGCATCGGCGCTGATGATGTTGGCTGCTAGGTCCGTGGTTAGGGACCTGTTGACCTCTTCCGGCTGCGTCCCGGTAGTGCTGAGTTCCTTAGCCTCAAACGGTGTGAGCTGTTTTTATCTTTTGTGTTGACAGCCTTGGATGACACTTTGATGATGTGTGGTAGAACGTCGGCGCTGCTGGTCACTATTCGGCGTTCGGTGTGGCTGCGCCAGTGGGCGGCAGATTTTATGTCCATAAAGTCACTAACGGCTCTACCATTTGTTGGGTTACGGCTTTTTGGAGAGACATTGGACTCGGTCACCAAGGGTGGTAGGTTACCCCAACGCAAGAAACAACGTCGCCCCTTTCGAGGGGCGCCTTCCTTTACCCCCTCCTTTCGTGGGGCCAGATCTGGCAGGGGATTTGCATTCCCTTCTTCCAGAGGAGATTCCGGGAGCAGGGGCAGAGGTCGTGCCCGTCCAGGATTCAGTTGGGGCTCGAAGCCCAAGCTGGCTGCCAAGCCGGCTCAGCAATGAGGGGGCGCCCTCACCCTTACGGGTGGGGGGACGGCTGCGACTCTTTTCCCAAGTTTGGGATCAAGAGGTCTCGGACCGATGGATCCGGGAAGTGGTGTCTTCCGGTTACAAGCTGGAGTTCGAGCTCCGCCCCCCTTCCAGATTTTTCAGGTCTCGGATGCCTTCAGAACCTCTGGCGGCGCAGGGGCTTCTGTTGGCAGTGCAGAACCTTCTGGACATGGCTGTCATTTGCCCAGTGCCTCCTTCGGATCAGGGCAGGGGTTTTTATTCCAATCTGTTCACGGTACCCAAGAAGGACGGATCGGTCCGACCCATCTTGGATCTGAAGTTTCTCAACAGGTTCATCCGGCCACGGAAATTCCGCATGGAAACACTACGTTCGGCCATTCACTCTCTTCGTCAGGGAGACTTTCTGACGTCCATAGACATCAAGGATGCTTATCTACACGTTCCAATTTTTCCAGCACACCAGAGGTTTCTCAGGTTTGTGGTGGAGGATCGGCATTTTCAGTTTGTAGCACTCCCTTTCGGCCTCACCTCGGCCCCTCGGGTGTTCACCAAGGTGCTAGCAGGGGTGATGGCTCTGCTAAGGGTTCAGGGCATCCGCATTGTGCCCTATTTGGACGATCTTCTGATCATGGCCTCCTCCTTCAACCAAGCGGAGTTGGATACCAGAATGGTGGTGTCCACCCTGGAGCGGTTTGGTTGGGTGGTCAACCACCCCAAGTCTTCTCTCACTCCGTCCAGAGTAGTGACCTTTCTGGGAATGTCTCTGGACACTTCGCAGGCCAGGGTGTTTCTGCCTCAGGCCAAGATTCTTTTGATTCAGGAATTAGCTCGGCTTCTCTTGTCGGCCCCTCGTACGTCCATCCGGTTAGGGATGAGGCTGGTGGGGTTAATGGTGGCTTCATTCGAGGCAGTTCCCTTTGCGCAGTTTCATACGAGGACGCTTCAGCTTCATCTGTTGAAGGTTTGGGACAAGTCTCCTCTATCGTTGGATCAGTCCTTCCTGATGACTCCCCGAGTTCGTCGATCCCTGCAATGGTGGCTGGGGTCGGCCAACCTGTCGCAGGGCAGATCCTTTCTGGCCCCGTGTTGGGAAACTGTCACCAAGGATGCCAGTCTGTCAGGTTGGGGGGGTGTTTGGAAGGACCTCCAGTTTCAGGGTCTGTGGAGTCCGCAGGAGGCTCACGAGCCCATCAATGTTCTGGAGTTGAGGGCCATCAGGTTGGTCCTGTTTCGCTTGACTCATCAGTTGAGAGGCCTGCCAGTTCAGGTCCGGTCGGACAACAGGACGGCAGTTGCTTACATCAATCACCAAGGGGGGACTCGCAGCAGGAGTGCCCTCAGGGAAGTGTCTTTGATTCTGGACTGGGCGGAGAGTCACGTCCCGTGTATCTCAGCAGTCTACATTCCGGGAATGGAGAACATGGAGGCGGACTTGCTGAGCAGAGCCTCCTCTCGTCAGGGGGAGTGGTCTCTCAGTCCCACGGTGTTTCGTTCGATATGTCTCAGGTGGGGGTTCCCAGCGGTGGACCTCTTTGCCTCTCGTCACAATCACAAGCTTCCAGTCTTTGTGTCTCTCTCGCAGGATCCTCTGGCTCTGGCAGTGGATGCCATGTCTCTGAACTGGAGGGATCTGGGGTTCCTTTACCTGTTCCCTCCGTTTCCAATGGTAGCCAGAGTGGTGCGCAAGCTGACTCTGGAGGGCGTGTCGGCGATTCTAGTGACACCAAGGTGGCCAAGGCAAGTTTGGTTCGCAGACCTGGTAAGACTGGCAGAGGATCAGTTCGTTCTGCCTCTTCTACCGGACCTGCTCACCCAGGCTCGGCTGCGCTATCCCAATTTACCTTCGCTGGCTTTGACGGCGTGGCTGCTGAAACCGCCATCTTAAAGGAAGAAGGTCTTTCTGACGCGGTGGTTCAGACTCTCATTAGCGCCAGGAAGCGCTCTTCCTCTACTATTTACTATAGGACTTGGAGGTCCTATATTGACTGGTGTGAAAGTAGGTCTTTCTCTTGTCGGGAGTTTTCCATTTCCAGAATCCTGGAGTTTCTTCAACATGGTCTGGATTTGGGGCTTCAACTTAGTACCTTGAAAGGGCAGGTTTCTGCCCTGGCGGTGTTTTTTCAAAGGTCATTTGCTCTTCATCCCTTAGTCAAGACCTTTTTCCAAGGAGTTACGCATGTACGGCCTCCTAGGAAGCCCTTTGTTCCAGTTTGGGATTTGAACCTGGTTCTTTCTGCTCTTCAGGGTCCCCCTTTTGAGCCTTTGAATGAGATTGCTTTGTCTTCACTTACCCAAAAGGTGGCCTTTTTGGTGGCCATCACTTCGGTTAGGCGTGTTTCTGAGTTGGCAGCTTTATCCATTAAAGCTCCGTACTTCGAAAGGCATCAGGACAAGGTTGTCTTTCGTTTCAAGTCGGATTTTCTTCCTAAGGTGGTCTCTGCCTTTCATCTGAATCAGGACATTGTTCTGCCTTCTCTATGTCCTAATCCCAGCAACGACAAGGAAAGGGCGCTGCATTCCTTGGATGTAGTCCGTGTTGTGAAATATTATCTGGTGGTTACGTCTTCCTTTCGTAAGACTGATGCTTTTTTTGTGGTGCCCTTTGGGCCTAGGAAAGGTTTGGCTCCTGCCAAATCTTCCATTAGTGAATGGATTCGTCAGGCCATCATTGGGGCCTATTCTGCCAAGGGGAGGAGTCCCCCTTTTCGTGTTACTGCTCATTCTACTCGTGCAGTTGGAGCGTCCTGGGCTTTCCAGCACCAGGCCTCTGTTGAGCAAGTTTGTAAGGCCGCTACTTGGTCCTCTGTTCACACTTTTTCCAAGTTTTACAAGGTTGATGTTCGGGCCTCAGCGGATGCTGTTTTTGGCCGCAAAGTTCTGCAAGCTGTTGTGGTTTAAGTTGTGCATTGTTGCCTTGTTTTGGATCCCCGCCCTTGTTATGGACACTGCTATTGGATGTCCCACATGTTATGGATATTCTGAAGCGGGGTGTGTGACATACTTACAATAATGCCATTTTGTGAGATACTCACCTGTAAAATGGGTATTATAAGTATGTCACATACCCCGCTTCACCCGCCCTTCTTGTATTCAGGATCCTTTATATTGTGAACTTTGCGTTATCTTGATTTATATTTGCCTCTTCCTGGTCCCTTACCTTACTGCTTCTATATACTGGGTAATGAGTGGGAGGTCCCAGGTATTTATGGATCAGGGAGGGGCTTTCTTTTTTGCTATCATCTCTGCAGGAACGCCCCTTCAGGTCGGTATTACCCACATGTTATGGATATTCTGAAGCGGGGTGTGTGACATACTTAAAATACCCATTTTACAGGTGAGTATCTCACAAAATGGCATTTTTAACTTTTGACTTGCCAATCACTAGTAATAGTATTGGTGTCCTTAAAAAATGACTGTGAAGCACCTCCATTATGTTCAGTAACCAGAATTGGACATCAGCCAGGGGCACACTGACCTTCGCATGATTGTTTCTTTTCTTTCTGGGGCCTTCTTTTTTTCCTTTTTTTGAAATTCTTTCGTCCTGTCATTCCTTCTTCTGTTCTGTGTCATTCCTTCTATTCTTTCTCTTTTCCTTTGTCCACTTTTTCTATGCGTCCTTATTTCTGGCTTTATTTCCTTCATTCCTTCTTTTCTTTCTCACGCTTTCTTATCCTTTTTTCTGACTTTCTTATGTTACTCCTTTTTTTTCCATTTATTACATTCCTTCTTTCTTTTTATTTATTTTTTATTTTTTTTATCGGACAGGGCAGCTACGCCAGGATGGGGGACTTAAAGCGGACCTTCACTCTGAATAAGAGTCTATCTTATATGTTTCCCGCACCCTGTACATACAGATTGTCCACATTAAAAATCATCCTACCTGCATCTACTGCATGTTATGAGCTTTTAAACATCCAAGATGGCGGCTTATGGAAGCCGCCATCTTATCAGGCAGCCTGCAAACAGGAAGTGTCTCCTGACTGTGCTGCTCTGCATTCTGGGACTGCTGAACTTTACCTGACCCCAGCTCTGCTCTGTCTGAGCAAAGCACAGCTAAAGCCCGCCCCTCTGTACCTTATCCCACTCTCCTCTCCTCAGTAAGTGTGATGCTTCTGAGTCAAGATGGCGGCGCCCGTATCCTAAATTCCTGAACAGAGTTGCAGCCAAGTGGGGGAAAGGATAATAAGTTAGTGACTAAAAACGTAAAATATATTAATTTTAGATGCTGGGGAACCGTTTTTTTTAAGAGTTTGGGCTTTTCATTACATCACGCTGAAGGTGCGATTTAAACCTTAAACTTCTTCTCTGTGTGCATGTTCCTGCCCCAGCCATTCAGATAGACTAGGGTGCGAGCGCGGGGCAGCAGGGACTGCGGCCGCCCTCACTCCCCATTCACTCTAATCAGAGCTGCTCACCAAATTACATCACTTCAGCGGGTGGCTCTTATTGGACAGGAGCCTGCTTAGGTGCCATTGGAATGGGAAGAGGTGAGTCTGAATGCAGCGATCTCGGGGGGTTTCACGCAGTGGGGCATCCCAATGCAGGATGCCTGTGGGGCACAGAACAAAAAAAGTCAAAATCTTGGCTTTTGATTTAAAGTGGACCAAAACCCACCTCGATCGGTGCAGAAATCCTGGGTTTTGGTCCACTTTAAGCCCAAAGAAACAAAAAACTCCCCTCCGTCGGGTTTCAGCACGGGATGTCTCCTCCTCCCCGTCCGATTCAAACCCCTAGGACAGAGAATGGCTTTTTTTCTGCCCTGCGCGACGGCTACTGACCGCTCGCTCGTTGCCGCAGGGATATACCTTATAAAAGGTTCCACCCAGCAACGGGAGTGAGAGCAGAAGCCTTAGTGATCGACTGTTTAACTGTCGATCGTTTCTAGCTGTTAGGCTAGGCTGTGATTGGTGATGGATCAGAGGTAAGTAAGTAAGAAAAGAAAATGCTAAAATACTTTATTCTGTGTGTTTGTGTATGTGTGTTTTTTTACATTATTCATTCCCTTTTTTGTTTTTTTGAGTAAAGACATTTTGCGGGGGACTTTTTTGAGTAATAAGTCTTAAAGGGGCCACAGCACTCAAACCAGTTAGCTTCCTGACCAACCTACAATCTGTCTCTAAACTTGGTTAAAAACAGGGAGCTCGGTCACACACATCTGCAGAAGTAGCTTAAGCTGCACCACCAGCGCCAAGGTGCCCCTGTGAGGTGCAGTCCTAACTCTAGTACTAATTCTAGTCTCTAAGAGCCCCATTTGGGACATACAATGCAATAGATAAATTGGGAGCAGGCTTACCTGAGGTTGTCCTAAACCTCAAGTGCAAGCCATGGGGTGGAAGGGTCAAAGACCTTGCAATACAGCCTAGACCCCACACCCCATGTGCTTGCACAAATTCAAAAGAAACAAAGGAGGGGTGGCAGCCGCTCAGACCATTTTATAACTAAACAGGGAGGTGCACATTAGCAGGGCAATTAGAATACAAAAGTCTTAAAGGGGCCACAGCACTCAAACCAGTTAGCTTGCTGACCAACCTACAATCTGTCTCTAAACTAGGTTAAAAACAGGGGGCTCGGTCACACACATCTGCAGAAGTATGCTTAAGCTGCACCACCAGCGCCAAGGTGCCCCTGTGTGGCCCCTTTAAGACTTTTGTATTCTAATTGCCCTGCTAATGTGCACCTCCCTGTTTAGTTATAAAATGGTCTGAGCGGCTGCCACCCCTCCTTTGTTTCTTTTGAATTTGTGCAAGCACATGGTGTGTGGGGTCTAGGCTGTATTGCAAGGTCTTTGACCCTTCCACCCCATGGCTTGCACTTGAGGTTTAGGGCAACCTCAGGTAAGCCTGCTCCCAATTTATCTATTGCATTGTATGTCCCAAATGGGGCTCTTAGAGACTAGAATTAGTACTAGAGTTAGGACTGCACCTCACAGGGGCACCTTGGCGCTGGTGACTTTTTTGAGTAATGAAATTGTTTTGGGGGCTGGCACTACATATCTTTTCGGCAACAAGGTTGGTCATAGCTAGAAATTGGAGAAATGGGCGGTTACTATGGCAGATGGTGATTTCTAAAATATCCGATATCCTGATAATGGAAAAATTGACGGCAATAACTCATGATGACTATGACCGCTTTAGTGATATATGGTCCCCATGGATAAAGTATATTGGGGTAAGTGGAAAAGTGGGTGACCTTTAGGTACCCTGTTATGGATGGGAGATGCTGGTTGCGGCCCTCCCCTCTCCCCTCTCCCCCCCTCCCTTCCCATCCCTCCCCTCTCCCCCCCCTCCCTTCCCATCCCTCCCCTCTCCCCCCCCTCCCTTCCCATCCCTCCCCTCTCCCCCCCCTCCCTTCCCATCCCTCCCATCCTCCCCCCTTTTCCTCATTACCGTATATACTCGAGTATAAGCCGAGTTTTTCAGCCCACTTTTTGGGCTGAAAAAAGCCGCCTCGGCTTATACTCGAGTCAGGACTCAGCTGTCTTTTTTTTTTTTAAGTTCCTAGCGGGCTTCGCGCATGTCACCGTCCAGGGCGCGTGCCCGGCGATCACGCACCCAGCCATCCTCGCTCCCTCCCTGTCTGCATTGTCCGCCGGTCACCGTGTAATGCTGTGGCCGCGTCAGTGAATAGGAGAGCGGCCTGGCCAGCTCCGCCCTCCTTCCGTGACATCAGTGAAGAAGGCGCGCGGGGGCTGCCGGCCTGCTCAGTACACCGGCAACCTAGGAGCGCCTGGTAACAGGTAATGGAGGAGCGGGCAGGGATTCGGGGGGAGGGTGGACTGTCACTTGGGGGTTGAAAAAGAAAAATTAGATTACGGTATGTTGATGGGGGTTTGTACAGATTGTGTGTGCACATTGAATTTAAGATTAGAGGAGCAGGGCAGGGAGCAAGCTCACTAATGCAATGTTTTATTTTAAGTGGAACAAAACCATAAGAGGCCGGCCCTGGAATCTAAAAGATTACAGGGCTGGCTGCTGGCCTTCAGCTTGGGCATCCTGATTTGGGATGCCCTTGGGGGAAGGCAAGCAGCCAGCCCTGGAATCTCAAAGATGAAATCCCCCAGGTCATCCATAATCACTTACCTCTCCGGTCCAACGGCGCATGCACAGGCTCTGGTCCAGTGAGAGCCACCCACCAACAATATGTACCTAATTCAGTAGACGGCTCTCAATTACATGAATGGCATTCCTGCCTGCCAAATTATGAAGTAATGGCCTGTGGCTTTCATTGAATCAGAGCCCGCGCATCGCCTATCTGGATTTTAGCAAAGCCTTTGACACTGTACCACATAAGGAGCTCATAGATAAGTTATTGAAGGTAGGACTCAATCCCTGGATAGTTCAGTGGATTTCCAGTTGGCTGAGGGATCGGTATCAGAGCGTTGTTGTAAATGGCGTGCAATCTGAACAAAGGCGAGTTACAAGTGGTGTGCCGCAAGGCTCTGTCCTGGGCCCCATTCTTTTTAATATATTTGTAAGTGACATAGGAGAAGGCTTGGTAGGAAAAGTTTGTCTGTTTGCTGATGATACAAAGGTTAGTAATAGGGTGGATATTCCTGGAGGTGTCTGCAACATGGAAAATGATTTAGCTTTACTGGATAGATGGTCAAAACTGTGGAAACTAGAGTTTAATGTCTCTAAATGTAAAATCCTGCACTTGGGTAGAAGGAATCCCTGCTCTGAGCACCGTATGGGCAGCACTGTGTTATCCAGGACCTCGGAGGAGAGAGATTTAGGGACACTGATTACTGATAGCTGCAAGATGATTGGACAGTGTAGCCAGGCAGTGGGAAAAGCAAGCAGGATGCTCGGCTGCATAGCTCGAGGCATCACCAGTAGGAAGAGGGAGGTTGTGATGCCGTTGTATAGAGCCCTGGTAAGACCACAGCTAGAATACTGTGTGCAGTTCTGGAGACCTTACCTGCAAAAAGACATTATTCAAATAGAACGGGTCCAAAGGCCGGCAATGAAAATGGTGGAAGGACTTAAACTTAAAACTTATCAGGAGAGACTTAAAGAACTTAATTTGTACAGTCTGGAGGAAAGAAGGGAGAGGGGGGACATGATTGAGATATTTAAATATGTGAAAGGAGTGAATAAGGTTCAGGAGGGAAGTGTTTTTAAGAAGAAACTTAACGATAGAACAAGGGGCCCAACCTGAAGCTAGTCGGGGGGAAGATCAGGAGCAATGTTAGAAAATATTATTTTACAGAAAGAGTAGTAGGTGCTTGGAACAAACTTCCAGCAGAGGTAGTTGAAACATCAACAGTCACTGAATTTAAACATGCCTGGGATAAGCACACATCTATCCTAAGATAAAGAGAACATACAGTATACACATAAGGGCAGACTAGATGGACCATATGGTCTCCTTCTGCCGTCAACCTTCTATGTTTCTATGTTTCTATGCTCCGTTGGAGCCAGGGAAGGTAAATGCTTACTGGCCTTTCTGGGATGCCCCAGGACAAAGCCAGCAGCCAGCCTTGGAATCTTTCAGATTCCAAGCCAGACTCCGCTGGGTTTTGTTCTGCTTTAATTGTGTCTGTGCAGGCCAGGCTGTGGCAGCTGGTGTATTGGGGTGTATGTGTGCTGCATTTCCCACCCTAGGCTTATACTCGAGTCAATAACTTTTCCAGTTTTTTTGTGGTAAAATTAGGTGCCTCGGCTTATATTCGGGTCGGCCTATATATATATATACGGTACTTTATTTCCCTATTCTTTTCTTGCTGAGTCAGAAGGTTCTTCTTACTCTTACCCTTTCTTTCTCTGTTTTTCATATAACTGCTTATGTATAGGTAGAGGCCCTGCCTCGTCACTGACAAAGTGATAATAGCTGTTTCTTATGACAACCACAGTTTTGTTCAATATGTTTTTATTAGAAGGAGACAAAACACAAGGCTCAAACATAAGGCAAATGACAATCTCAAGGTACAGCATATGAATAGAGAATACATAAGTAAAATAACCAGCATACAGCACCCCTGACGCCCCCCCCCCTCCACCTCCATCATCACTGTAGCGTAAAACGACAATAGGTCCCAACCTCCCATCGGGCCCCAAGCGTATACCCCCACCAGAGGTCCGTCTTAGTTTCACTATCCCTAAGGCCCAGCCGAGAGCGACCCCCGTGTAGATCACCCGACAACCACAGTTTTAACAAGACATTATAGACAATGGTCATTTTATATCTTTTAAACATATAAGGTGAATTTCTGAACATTGTGGTTTTGACATTCTACATGTATATAATGTTACTGACAGAGTTTTCAGAGTGCTTTTATTGTAACCTTTTGTAAGACTTGTATTACTGTCTTGTAAAACGATAAAAATTATTGTAAAAGAAAATAAATTGTTTTGGGGACTTTCAGTCTGCTTTCAAGGGATTGAACCAAACCAATCCTTCCATTTTGCAGGGGGTGATTTTAGAAAAGGCTACACATTTCCCATGCTGTGGTGCTTTTCTTCACTCTAAAGCACTGCCTGCTTTAATCAGGTCCTATTTATTTTTCTTTGGTTTCCGTGAGTTAAATCTCTCAAGATCAAACTGTCAGCCCTGACACCACTCGCCTTGTCGTGTCTTTCTTCTTTTCCCTTTTTAATATCGGGCATGGTGTGTCCTGTCAATGTCTTTATTAAAGCCCCGGCCTGTCTTCGCACCTCTTACATATTGCCGATCCAGTAACTTTGAAATCCGGGGGGGGGGGGGGGGGGACAGGAAATAGCAGGAAGCGCATGAGTGACAGTTGCCATCTTTAGAGGAAGAGGGGCCATCCTTGTCCTAGAAGACATCTTCTGTGTTTCAGTTGCCTCTGTGGTAAATATTTAGTGGCTTACTGCTTTTAGCAGGAGGACGTCTGTCTTGTGTGCAGCAACCCGTTGGCTTCTAGCTGTCAGTCTTGGCGAGGCTTCTGATTGTTGGTCAGGGTGTTCAGTCATCCAGATTATGGGTTCTCCAGAGGTCAAAAGAAGCTTGCTGCCCTTTTTTCTTTTCTTTTGTTTTATTGGAGGAATTTTAATCTATAAGATTATTATTATTATTGTTGTTGTTTAAAGTGCCATTGTATTCCGTGTATGGTGGAAAATTAAGTATTATAATTAGTTCTGTCCTAGCCGCCTGTATGCCATCCCTCACATTCTCGAGTGTGGAGAGGAGTTTTCACCCCTCCCCTCATAGGAATGACCTTCACTAAGAATGTTACGGCTTAAGCAGGACCTTCAGCATGATTTAATGAAAAGCTCAAACTCTTAAAACTATTCCCCAGCATTTAAAATTAATATTTTTTACGTTTTTAGTCGCTTACATTTTATTCTTCCCCCCCCCCCCCCCCCCCCCCCCGGGCTGCAACTCTGTTCAGGACTCTAGGATACAGGGGCCGCCATCTTGACTCAGAAGCATCACATACCGAGGAGAGGAGAGCGGGATAACGTGCAGGGGGTGAGGAAAAGGACAGAAATTGCAGAATGCAAAGCCGCACAGTCAGAAGACACTTCCTGTTTGCAGGCTGCCTGATGCTCCATGAGCATCTTGGATGTTTAAAGGCACATGCAGTAGATGCAGGTAGGAGGATTTTTAATGTGAGCAATCTGTATGTACAGGGTGGAAACATACAAGACAGGCTCTTATTCAGGGTGAAGGTCCGGATTAATGTGAGCAATCTATATGTACAGGGTGAGGGAAACATATAAGATAGGCTCTTATTCGGGGTGAAGGTCCGGATTAATGTGAGCAATCTGTATGTACAGGGTGTGGGAAACATATAAGATAGGCTCTTATTCGGGGTGAAGGTCCGGATTAATGTGAGCAATCTGTATGTACAGGGGTGGAAACATATAAAATAGACTCTTATTCAGGGTGAGGGACTGGATTAATGTGAGCAATCTTGTATGTACAGGGTGAGGGAAACATATAAGATAGGCTCTTATTCGGGGTGAAGGTCCGGATTAATGTGAGCAATCTGTATGTACAGGGTGTGGGAAACATATGATAGACTCTTATTCTGGGTGAAGGACCGGATTAATGTGAGCAATCTGTATGTACAGGGTGTGGGAAACATATAAGATAGGCTCTTATTCGGGGTGAAGGTCCGGATTAATGTGAGCAATCTGTATGTACAGGGGGGAAACATACAAGATAGACTCTTACTCAGGGTGAAGGTCCGGATTAATGTGAGCAATCTGTATGTACAGGGGGGAAACATACAAGATAGACTCTTACTCAGGGTGAAGGTCAGCTTTAATGAGAAACAGATATTCTTCATGTGTGAGCTATACCTTTCATCTGTCTGCTGTATATGTTTGAAATGTCCAATAAAAGTATGACACGTGTCCAGGCATCCAATCAGGATAGTCATTTAAGTTCCTGTGTCTAAATCTGTTTTTAAGCACAGCGTCGGCGCTCAAAATCATGTGGTTGTAGCCCATAGCGCCAGAGGCTGTGTGATTTAAAGTCTGTTTTTGAACATGTATCCACTAGTAACAAAGCGAAAACACATGGAATGACATTGTTATGACATTGTAACATGAACACTTTAATACCAGACATGTAAGGACAATTCTGCATAAAAATATTTGTAATCTAAAAAGTTTTCAAAAATGTAATTTCCTTGCCCAGGATACATTATATTATTTTTATATTTGTGAGCAAAAAAAATGTATGGGAGAGCGCCAGGTAGCGACAGGTAAGACGTGGCGCTCTGCAAGGCTGAATGCTGGCGCTGTACGATGAGCCTGGGATAATGATGAATCGGACGCTACATGGCGTTGTTCAGTCGCTCACCAGATTCAGCTTCATAAATGTGGAATTGCGAGCCGTGGCCGGCGGTCACCTGCCGCTGTGCAGGCACTACCTGGCGCCATCCCTTCATGAATAAGGTCCTATATATCTGCTACTGAAGCCACATCCCTATACTATATATATTGATATAGGACGACGGGTGAGTGATTTTTTAAATGTTGTTTTGAAGGCTTTTTTTTTTTTTTTATCATGAAGTGTTTTTTAAGTGCGTTTTTTTAATTAAATATCATCTTTAAATGAAATAGTATTACGCTATGTGCATTTGTTTTTATCTAATATGACATTTGGAAACTATGGATGTGAGATGTCATATTAACTCTGAGGAGGTGCAGAGTTTTAAAGTGGTTGCAAAACCCTCGCAGCTGGGCCCTGGAATCTAAGAGATTCCAAGGATGGCCCCTAGTCGAACCCCGGGGTATCCAACACTGAATGCCCCTCTGTATGAAACCCACTGAGGTACCAGTGATCTTACCTGGTCCCACGACATGATCTCTGCTGGCGACGCATCCCCGGCTTATCAGACTTTCTGAATGACTGGACACAGGTGCGCGCACCGGAACAGCATGCCGGGGATATGGGCCAGCAGGCTGCACCTGGTCACATCAGCAGTTTTGAGAGATGCAATCACCTCTCAAAAAGTGCTGCAGGGATTAGTACCTCTCAAAAAGTGCTGCAGTGCTGCAGGGATTAGCTTCGGCAGTGGAAAAGCCACCACCGAGCCAACAACAGTGCCTGGCTGCTGGCCCCATAGATTGAGTTGTTGTTTGAAGTGGACCAATGAACGGGATTTTGATCTTGGTTCCTGCCCCCTGTGCATCCTGATGTAGGATGCCCCTCTGCGTGAAACCCTCCAGTCCCCCCACTTTCATTCACCTTTCCGATGTCCCCATGGCACAAGCGCGGGTACTCGTCCAATCAGCGCTTTTATGCAGCGTATTCAAATGCGTGGCATAAAGCCACTGTCTTGAACTTTGTGCTGACGGCCGCATTCCTGGCTCCCCTGTGGAGTACGTACTCCCAGTCTTGCTGAATGGTTGGGCTCGGGGAGTGCACACAGCTACAGGAAAACCAGGGATGCAGCCTCCAGCGAAAGCAGTGTGGTAAGATTACCAGCGCCCCGGGTGGGGGGTTTCTCCCAGTGGGGCATCCGGTATAGGATGTGGCATTTGGACATGTCATTCATTTTAAGAGTTGACTTCTATACATAAAACGTTTTTGCTCTATGCTATTTTGTTTTTTACGTTGATTCACCGGCATTATTTGAGCATGTGCGGATTCACTGGCATCATTTGAGCATGTGCGGATTCACTGACATCATTTGAACATGAGCGGCTCCGCCGGCATCCTCTGAGCGTGAGCGGCTCCGCCGGCATCCTCTGAGCGTGCGCGGCTCCGCCGGCATCCTCTGAGCGTGCGCGGCTCCGCCGGCATCCTCTGAGCGTGCGCGGCTCCGCCGGCATCATCTGAGCGTGCGCGGCTCCGCCGGCATCCTCTGAGCGTGCGTGGCTCCGCCGGCATCCTCTGAGCATGCGCGCGATTCGCCGGCATCATCTGAGCATGCGCTGATCCACCGGAATCCTCTGGGCTTGCGCGCAATTCGCCGGCCTCAACTGAGCATGCGCGCAATTCGCCGGCCTCAACTGAGCATGCGCGCAATTCGCCGGCCTCAACTGAGCATGCGCGCAATTCGCCGGCATCCTCTGAGCATGCGCGCGATTCGCCGGCATCATCTGAGCATGCGCGCGATTCGCCGGCATCATCTGAGCATGCACTGATCCACCGGAATCCTCTGGGCTTGCGCACAATTCGCCGGCCTCAACTGAGCATGCGCGCAATTCGCCGGCCTCAACTGAGCATGCGCTAATCCACCGGAATCACCTGAGCATGGGCTGATTCATAGGCAGTCAGGAGATGCTTGCATGTTAGACGAGACAAAGTTCCATGTTTGTGTGGGGAATATCTCAGTAAAAGTATTAGCGAGCATCTGGGTGTATCTAACCCTGTATGAAAATGTCAAGGGACGTCTGCAGTCGGATTTTACGGTGATTTAGGTGGTGGCATCGACGGTGTTCAGAACGTCCACTGACAACCACATTGGGAGAATCTCACTTCCAGCAGAGCCACAACCATCGTCACAGTCACTTCCGCCGCAACCTAGTCCATAGAAGCCGATTGCTATATCAGATGGTTGGGAGTAACTGGAATTTAGATGCAGCATGTAAATAATTGAATATATTCAAATGCTCAATAAATAAATTAAATGTTAATTACAAATAATACAAATAATTTGAAATAATATAAATACAATTTGAAAAAAATATAAATAAAGTTAATTAAAAATAAAAGTAATTAAATAAATGCTTTAATAAATGATCCTGTTCAACTCCGACCGATAGTTTTCTTTAGAAATGTAGCCACTAAATTTAATGTGTCAGGCTGAAGAACAACACACGCCACCATCTCGAAGATGAACTGCTGACCATTCGGCCCGAGAGTAACGGATTGTGCAGTTCCCTGCTATTGGTCTCTGCACAAACAGCAATGTTTCAAGGTCTCTCCGGTGTTGTTTTTCCTCTGTTCTTCTCCCCCACACGCAAAGTGAGATGAGTCACGAAGGGACAATATTACCATAAATCGTACAGCACAAGACTCTATTTGTCTGTTTGCTCGTAGTGAGCTGTATAAAGCCTGCTGCTGCATTTTTCTTTTGTGCATCTTATTACATCTAATGTAATAACATGACATTTTTTTTTGAGCTGTCTTAGTGGTCGGGTTTGTAGCTTCAAGAGATCTTTAGCTGTGACTGTCGAGACTGACAGCCGAGCTCAGGAAAAGTGAGCTCCAGATTTAATTAACCCATCGTCTCTCTACATCTGGGGGGCAAGTTCCCTTTCAGTGAGATTTCTTCTTAGCAACAGTGTGGCTCCAAGTCGCACAATATACTGTATTTTCACACCATAAGACGCGCCTAGGGTTTAGAGGAGAAAAATCTGGATTAAAAAAATGGTGTGCTAAAATCCCCCCCCCCCAAGAACCTAATAGTATGCAGTGTGCTGAATCCCCCTAATCGCGCTATAACAGGCAGTGTAAAGAACCACCCCCTCCCCAATCGCGCTATAATAGGCAATGAGCAGAATACTCCCCATTCACCCCATAACAGGCAGTTTGCAGAATCTCCCCAATGAGCCCATAACAGGAAGTGTGCAGAATCCCCCCAATCATGCTATAACAGGCAGTGTGCAGAATCCCCCCAATCATGCTATAACAGGCAGTGTGCAGAATCCCCCCAATCATGCTATAACAAGCAGTGTGCAGAATCCCCCCAATCATGCTATAACAGGCAGTGTACAGAATCCTCCCCATTCACCCCATAACAAGCAGTGTGCAGAATCTCCCCAGTGAACCTATAACAGGCAGTGTGCAGAATCTCTCCCTCCCCCAATCATCCCCATGACAGGCAGTGTGCTAAATCCCCCCCAATCACCCCTTAACAGGCAGTGTGCAGAATCCCCCCCCCCCCCAATCACGCTATAACAGGCAGTGTGCAGAATCCCCCCTCCAATCACGCTATAATAGGCAGTGTGCAGAATCCTCTGATTTTATCCCATAACAGGCAGAGTGCAGAATCCACTTCTAGTCACCCTATAACAGGCAATGTACAGATTCCCCACCCCCAAAACCCCATAACAGGCAGCATGCAGAATCCCTCCTTTCACCCAATACAGGCAGCTTGCAGAATCCCCCCTTTCACCCCATAACAGGCAGCTTGCAGAATCCTCCCACTCACCCCATAACAGGCAGTGTGCAAAATCCCCCCACTCACCCCATAACAGGCAGTGTGCAGAATCCCCCACTCACCCCATAAGAGGCAGTGTGCAGAATCTCCCCAATGAGCACATAACGGGTAGTGTGCAGAATCCCACTCCCCCATCACCCCCATGACGGACAGTGTACAGAATCCCCCCAATGAGCCTATAACAAGCAGTGAGCAGAATCCCCCCATCACCCCCATGACAGGCAGTGTGCAGAATCCCCCCAATAAGCCAATAAGATAGTGGGTAGAATCCCCCCTCTCCAATCAACCCCATGACAGGCAGCATGCAGAATCTCTCCCCCCAATCACCCCTATGACAGACAGCATGCAGAACCCCCCCCCACAAATCACCCCCTTTGACAGGCAGTGTGCAGAATCCCTCCCCAATCACCCAGTAACAGGCATCGTGCAGAATCCCCCGAACCTCACAACTTGGCCTTTTGAACATGCAAAAAGGCACTTTCCTTCACTAGAACAGTTGTTGCCTCATTTTCCCCTCAAATCTTTCTTTGATTTCCATAATGGAGCATCTATGGCTGACCTGAGGGAAGCTTTTCTATAAATAATAATGAAGCTTTGCATATTCTGAATGATATACACAGTGCTTGAAAAGAGCAGACGCTCCGCCATTCATCTCTGTGGGGATTTTTTTAGTTGACTTTATTTGCAGTTTGCACCATTCCAATACAGTGTAAATCAGGGAGGCGCATAATTGTAATAGAAACAATTAAGATAAATCTGCTTTTTGGCTGTAACAGTGTAACTCACACCTGGGAGCTGGCAGGCTTTTCAAGATGACTAATCTTGTTTGTTATAGCCTTAGAAGGAGGGAGAGATGGCCCATTCCAATATATGGTTCTCTGAGCTTTGTCACCTCTGCATAAGACTCAGTGCGACTGCAGGTGTGTCAGCACATCCATGGGGCAAAGATGTTTTGTGGGTAAAAGACTAAAGTAAAGACTCGGGCACCGTTCAGTCAGTGGATGGCTGAAGGGTAGAAGCCTCTCCTGAATCTAATGGTCCTACACGCTGGTAGTCTGTAGTGGCGATTTGTTGGGAAGGGCTTAAACAGCAACTGACCAGGGTGGGAGGAGTCTGAGATTATCCTCCTGGCACAAGACAAAATGCACTTCTCATACCAGTCACATGGGGGGTAAGGGGGAGCTGATAATCCTCCAGCAAATCCTGACTATTTGCTGGAGCCTGATGTTGTCAATCTTGCTTGTTCCCTAAAATCAGCACAAAATAGAGAAACGCAGGACCCAGCTGATGAAGCATTGTAAAAGGTGACAAGCCGGCCGGCCGCCTTTTCATAATTTATTGTAAATTCATTAAAAGCGTCAAATCTCCTTGACTCCAAAATGCATAGCTCACCTCAAACAGAGCTTTAAAACACAGTTCTAATTAGGCTTTGGAAGTTTAAGCGGAACAAATCCCAGCGTGACTGGCCCTGGAATGTAAAAGAAGTACTGCCTTTCACCGGGGCATTCCAAATTGGGGTACCCCACTGTGTGAAACCCCGCAGTATCACCCCGGTCCAAGGGCGCATGCGCGGGATTTCGTCTAATTGGAGCCGTTTGCCGTTCCTATGTCATTCGGCAAACGGCTCTTTGTTTCCAACGGGGAGCGATAGTGGCCGCATCCCCTGCATCTTCAGGCTGTGTGTGTGCTCCTGCCACAGCCATTCATATAGGCTGGGACGAGAGCGCACGCTCCGCTGGGGTTGCACCCGCTTGCAATCCCTATTAAAGTCTATCAGTGATTAGGTCACTTGGCAAATGGCTGTTATTGGTACACTGAGAAATATCAGTTCTTCTATTATTATTATTATTGTTTATTTATATGGCACCATCATCTTCTGTAGCGCTGTACAAAGTAGTAATTACAGACAGGGTAGAAACATACAGTACATAGACTATGTCAGATGCAGTGTTACAGAGTTAACAAGGAATATTCTAAATACAAGATACAATAGGAGAGAGAGCCGGGCCTTGCGAGTTTACAGTCTAAAGGATGAGGGGTGAAGACGAGGGGGAAAGATCTCAAACAGTCAGTATTGAGCTTTGTGCCCTTTAGAAAATTGGTTAAGCCAGATTATATGCTTGTCTGAATAGGTGAGTTTTAAGCGTTTCTATGCGTTCTGAAGGGGGGGCGGGTTCACACAGCGGGGCATCCCAATTCAGAATGCCCTTGAGGAACAATACAAAACCCAGGATTTTAAATATTTGATTTTGTTCCGCTTTAAGCAATTTAAACAGTACTAATCTGAGGAAGAATACTAAACCAGATTTGCGTTTCCTGAAGGAAAGAGTTATAAATATAAACTGAAAGGGTAAAGCAGGACCATGGGTGTGGAGAGGAAGCTTAGAGGGTCCCTTTCAATACTTGGCTGCTATTATGCCGGAAGGAATATTGTCTTTTGAACTATAACAGTGTGGTGCCATCAATCATATTCTTTCTTTTGTGAGCCTGCCCCCCCTCCCCCTTTTGAATTGGCAATTAAAGTACATTTTCAGGCTATACTCACCGTTTCTTCCACGCATACCATTGCTCCTAGTCCGGGGCAGCAGCGCTAACCTGGATAGATGCAGGTCCCTCGCTGACCGGCATTTTGCGCAGTGATGGGAGGGGGTGTGGCAGCTCACCATGACTAATAGCAGGGTGTCGCCATGTCTAAGCGAGACAGGAAATGATCCCGATAGGGATGAGAGACCCCCGAGGAGAACAGTAGACACAGTGGGAGTGGCTACAAGTAAACAGCAGAGCCTTGCATCACAACAGTGGCTCTGACATTGTTTCCCTTTAAGGAGGATAAGGATACATATTATTAAATACGTTTTTTTTTTTTTTTAGTAAATTCCCTGATAGCATTTCTGGAAAATACTCTGATTTATGATGTTTATGCAGATTTAATCAGATAAAAACACCCGATGTAACATTATGCCGTAAGCGATTATTCTTCGGCTTGTGTGGCCGCGGCTCTTCATCAGATAAAGCTCATCACCGGGAGCCGCTCGGACTTGGCGTGGAAACCCGTTTAGTTTGGCACTCCGCGGCTTTGCCTTGATGATTGATTACGCATTTTATTTTCTACGCCATGCTCCGCCATTAACCTTTTATCTTTTCACCCCACTTTGTTAATAACCTCAAATGTCCACTCCCATCGAAATCAACATTTCCGTAGTCTTTTGAAGATGGTCTTCGGTCCAGTAAATGTTATAGGGCTGTTGAGTCCGACTCCTCAATTTTATCACTGAAAAGAGGAGCTTTCCTAAAACGGAAAGTATTTGCACAGCACCCAACACAAGGAAAAATAGCATTACCCATCAATCCTTGCAGCAGACGGAGCTATGCAAATCATCTCTTTATGTCTCTGAGCAATCCAAGGGCTTAGAAATGCTAAGGGGGCAAGGCCAAAGATATTTAAATTTGATAAAAGCTGTGGCCTCGCCGTCTGGTTATAGGTGTTGTAGAGAAAAGCTGATTGCAATAGTGATAATTAAACAACAGAAATGTTATTTACATTTCAAGTATAGAGGTTTATATTATCATTTAGTATTATGAGAACCACTCCTTTTAAATTTTTAAAAAATAACTGGGCTATTTATACTCCTAAGGTAAGTCCAGTGTTAGAGAGGGGTGGGGATAGATATCTCCCTGTTATGAAGCACCCAGTTGCTCTCACTGCCCTGCCGCGTTTCGCCAATGGGCATCATCAGAGGGCGGGAGGATTCATTCTGCTGAGCTGAGTGTGTGTTTTATGAGTGTCAAGTGTGTTAAACCGGACCAATGGTTGTTTTTTCTTTAACGAGTGTTGGTCCCGCAGACAGCTAATCAAAATAATCTTGGGGAGGGGCATCCAGAATGCTGGAGTCCCCCATACAGAACACCCGTAATACTCGCCTCCTCTACGAGCCAGCACCGGGATCGGTGTCTCGCAATTGGCCAGTAGGCGGTCATGGGGTGGCCGGTGCAGAGGACACGACCGTGACCGCCCAAAGGCCAATCAAGGGACTCTTCTCGATTAAGTCCAGTGTTCTAGGGTGGGTTCCTCAGTTGCTTCACTGGGCAAAGGTTTCTCCCTGTTATGAGGCCTCCACTTCACTGCCCTGCCGCGTTTTACCAATGGGCCTCATCAGAGGGCAGGAGGATTCAGTTTGCTGTGCTGAATAAGTGGTATTATGACTGTTTGCTGAGTTTCAATGGGGTGCTTAAACCCATTTTTTCTTAAATGGGTGTTGGTCTCGCAGACTGCAGATCGATAGCTTCACCTTTACTACGAGCCAGCGCAGGAAAAGGAGTCCAACAATTGGCCAGTGGGCAGTCATGGGGGAAGATCAGTCCAGTGCAGAGGACACGACCATGGCCCATGTGACCACCCAGAGACCAATCCAGGGACTGTTATAGGGTTGGTTCCTCAGTTGCTTTACTGGGGATAGGTTTCTCCCTGTTATGAAGCACCCAGTTGCTCTCACTGTCCTGCCGCGTTTCGCCAGTGGGTGTCATCAGAGGGCAGGAGAATTCATTCTGCTGGGCTGATTAAGTGGTTTTATGACTGTTTGCTGAGTGTCAATGGGGTACTTAAACCCATTTTTTCTTTAACGTGTGTTGGTCTCGTAGACTGCAGTTCAAAACAAGCACATAACCCCCCAGAACGGCCGATAGGCTCACCTTTACTACGAGCCAGCGCAGGGAAAGGAGTCCCGCATTCTTGGGTGTTATGTGCTGGGAGGACTCCGGCATTCTATGTGCCTCCCTAAGCTTGTTTTGATTAGCTGTCTGTGGGACCAACACATGTTAAAGAAAAAAAACGACGTTGGTCCAGTGTTAGAGAGTGGGGTCCTCAGTTGCTTCACTGGGGATATCTTTCTCCCTGTTATGAAGCCCCCAGTCGCTCTCACTGCCCTGCCGCATTTCGCCAATGGGCGTCATCAGAGGGCTCGCATTAAAAATCATCCTACCTGCATCTACTGCCTTTTCTGAGCCTTTAAACATCCAAGATGGTGGCTCATAGATCACCAGGCAGCCTGCAAACAGGAAGTGTCTTCTGACTGTGCCGCTCTGCATTCTGGGATTGCTGTCGTTTCCCTGACCCCAGCTGTGCTCTTTTGCAAAGCAAAGCTATAACCCCGCCACCCTGTACTTAATCCCGCTCTCCTCTCCTCAGTATGTGATGCTTCTGAGTCAAGATGGCGGCGCTTGTATCCTAGAGTCCTGAACTTGCAGCCCGGTAGGGGAAAGAATAATAAGTAGGCAACTAAAAACGTAAAATATATTAATTTTAGATGCTGGGGAATAGTTTTTTGAGGGTTTGGGCTTTTCATTAAATCATGCTGAAGGTCCGGTTTAAATTCACATTTGTCTAATTTTACGTTCTCCAGTGCATTAAAGCCATTTGTAAATTGCAGACATTTTGTACCACACTATAAAGCTTTATGTTAATTGTAAACGGGACTTCAAACCCCCCCACCCCCGTGCGCGCTATGTATCGTTCATAAACAGACGCTATTAATTAGTGTATTATCAGGTCTAATAAGCAGACTGTGAACAGCCTGGGGATGATTGCTCTGGGATTAGACAGATTATAACACCTTTCCCTCAGTAATCTGTTTAACAAGATTTCTTTATTAAACATCCCCCATAAACTAAGTCTCCCATGGTAAGTAGTATAGTCGCTTAAAGCGGTCCTTCACTCTGAATAAGAGCCTATCTTATATGTTTCCCCCACTCTGTACATACAGATTGCCCACATTAATCCGGACCTTCACCCTGAATAAGAGCCTATCTTATATGTTTCCCCCACTCTGTACATACAGATTGCTCACATTAAAAATCATCCTACCTGCATCTACTGCATGTTATGAGCCTTTAAACATTCAAGATGGCGGCTCATGGGACATCAAGCAGCCTGCAAAACAGGAAGTGCCTTCAGACTGTACTGCTCTGCATTCTGGGATTGCTGACCTTTTCCTGACCCCAGCTCTGCTCTGTCTGAGCAAAGCACAGATATAACCCGCCCCCTGTACTGTATCCCACTCTCCTCTCCCACTCTTTCTCATGTGGCCCCATGGAAAAAATAATTGCCCGCCCCTGGTATAGACTGTAGCATTACACAACCAAGGAACAACGAATCGACAAACTTTAACAAATCTTTCTTGTGCCAAGTTTGTCGTTGGCACCTAATGCAGCTTTTGGCGACTGTTTCAAATCATCCAATTTTTTTTTCTTCCACCAGCCAGCTGATGCCACCCGTAGGCCCCCCCCCCCCCTGCATTGTGACAGTGATGAACTGCTGATAATCAGCCCATAATCACCGTGATCGAGGACCTCCCGCTCTGCCAGATTTTTTTTTTTTTCTCTTTCGGATAGACTATTCAGAAAAAGGGCAACAGATTAATCACTCACTTTAGAAATGCAAACGCGGCTCCTGGCATTTCCAGTGCGGTGGCTCCATGTAGTTGTTTGCTAAAGAGGCTGATCTCTTTTTAATTATTCAGGGAAATTGGTTTTGATGTGTTGCCTCTCTGGAAGAGAAGGTAAGCCCTTGCAAGCCGAAAGAATCACTGGCGGGAAAATTGCAGAAAGCTTGATGCGCTTGTTAAAGAGAAGAATCGCTACCGCTGACAAAACATGAGGTTGTTTGGCAGTGAAGTTCCTTCGCCGCTGTTTGGTTGCCAAAGGGTGCGAGCCCGGAGAATCGGTTGGTGAAGTTAGAACATACATGTTTAATGACTTGCTTATTAATGTGACGCGTTAAGCCCGAAAGATACATGTATATTTAAATCGGATCATGCGTGTTGAATAATTTAGCACCAGAAAATCTGTTTCTGTACCCTGCTGCGTGACGACTCTGTTTAAAGCTCGGAGACCAGTCCTAAACAGAGAAGGCTACGTGGATGAAAATCTTGTTGTTGCATGGGGCCTTGCAGTACGCAAATTAGTTTAAAGTGGACTAAAACCCACCCTGGCGTTTGAGTCTCCAGGGCAGGCATACTCGCTCCCCTCCCCCTCGAGGCACCCACCTCCACTTTGTAAAACCTCCTTGGGTCTCCCAGTAAGCTCACCTTCTCTACAATCCAAGGGTACATGCGTGAGTGGTGGCTCATGCCATGCATTGCCGCCGGGACACTCGGGTCCACTGATCAGGACTCGTCCGGAGCTGAACCTTAGATGAGTGGCCGGGAGCGGATCTGAGCACCCTGATTGGACAGGAGGCTGCACATGCGGCATAGGCCCAGGCAGGGTGGATTTGATTTAAATCTAACTGATTTAAATCACGATTTAAATCACTAGTCAGTAAGGCTTGATTTAAATCAGTGATTTAAATCAAAGTTTCTACCTAAACTAGTTCTTGCTATTTTAACATGCAAGTAGATGAAGATTTTTAGAATCACTTTTTATATTACTTTTTTCTCCCCAGTTTAATGGGTTAATCATTCATATTTGGACACCACTGTTCTGTTGTACTTAGGAAGGAGAAAAAGAATCCTGACCTTAATAACAATTGAAATAGATTTATTCAACTGAAACAATAACAACATTACAGCATAAGTTATTTGCTTAAACAAACATCCATGTTTTGTTAACTAATTTGGCTAAACAAAATATATATATATTTTAAGAAACTTAGACTGTCAGCCCAGCCGACACATGAAAAACTTAAATCCTACTGTCCCTGCTGTCCTCTGTAGATCACTAGTCATAGGTTTGTAGAACAATAGGATTAAGGTCTTTTTCTCAACTCTGTTCATGTTGTAACATTTTTGCTGTGAAGAAGAGGCTGGGACCTCTGCGGAGTCAAATTCAGTTTTGAGAACTGCGTAAGTAAAGCGAGCGTCTGTGATAATATAGGAGAGAAACTGCCCACTAATCCTACAGAATCCTCTGGAAGAGCATGGCATTGTGAATGTTACACATATACAGCCTTTATTCTACTGAGTTAAACAACTCAGCTTTATCTCATGATGGAAGAACCTTTGGATGGTAAAATATTTTCCTCAAAAAGCAGTTTATTGAAAAAAAATCCGATTTAAATAAAAAAAAATCCGATTTAAATAAAAAAAATCCGATTTTTTTTTTAAAAAACATTGATTTTTATCCACCCTGGGCCCAGGGAGAGGTGAGTTCGGGAGGCCTGGAGGGTTTCACACAGCAGGGCATCCCTGATCAGGGGGCCAAGGAACAAAACCCAGGCATAGGCCCGGGGAGAGGTGAGTTCGGGAGGCTTGGGGGTTTCACACAGCAGGGCATCCCTGATGGTGGGGCCAAGAACCAAAACCCAGAATAGTCAAAATCCTGGGTTTTGGTCCACTTTAGCACACACACACACAGTGTAGTAAATGCAGTTTGTGGGGAATATGGAGAAAATATAAGAATCCACGCTGTCTGTTATATGGGGATGGGAGATTATGCATGCTGCCTGTTTTGGGGGTTGGGGGGGATCTGCCACACTATCTGTTATGGGGGTATTCTGCATGCTGCCTGTTTTTGGAGATGGGGGGGGGGGGGGGGGGGTCTGCCACACTTCCTATTATGGGGGTATTCTGCATGCTGCCTGTTTTTGGGGATGGGGGGGATCTGCCACACTATGGGTTATGGTAGGTATTTTCACAATATCCAGTCCAGGTCGTCCCAGAAGTAATGACATATGGGTATTCAGCCCCAAGGGGGCGCTCGACTGCAAGATCAAAAGCTGTCGCTACTCCCGGCCCCCTATAAGAGCAGGTGTCTCACTATGATTTCCCAGTGTTCATCTTGCAGTCTGGCTGCTGAAGATCGTTGGATACTCTCTCCTGGATATTGCAGCTGAGCGGGGCGTCCTAGCCCGTCGGCCGCTGCAGACCCTATTACCACTGATCCCGTGGACCCACTATTGCCTCCCAGCCATGGCTGATCGGGACGGTGAAGGTAGGGAGAACGTCAGACGTTGGCAGAGCTAGGCTCTGGGCTGCAGACCCTGTTTAATGGGTAGCCGGCCATAGGCTGATGGTGAGCCTATGGGGGGGGGGACCCACTTATGCCCACATGTTTTATACCTTCCCTGCCCCACAAGCTTTATTACTGTGTGGTGTTTTTTTGTGGACCTTCACTTTATTTTGCGCTGACGTCGTGGTGGCTCTTTGCTGTAGTCCCTTGGTGAATGGCTTATGCACTGTGTTCTTTGCATTTCCCCCTTCGCTCCCTCGAGTTATCCATCCTCCTCTCTCCCCTCCATCTTGGCTGCTGCGCTGTGGGGGGGGGGGGGGCTTTTTGTCTGCTGAGGCCGCTGCTTCTCTGCGGGGGTGCGGCCGCGTGCTCACGCCGCCCGGGCTGATACGGGGGCCCCTCCGTGGACTGTCCTGTGTTTTGCTGCTGCCTTGGCTTCGATCTCCATTTTCGGGGTGGGCACTCCTTTCGCGCCGGGGGGGGGGGTTGCGCACAATGCCGCTTTTCGCGTCACTGCAGCGCGGCCCCTTCCCTCGAGCAACGCGCCGAGCTGCTGGCTCTGCGCCATCTTGTACTGCCTTCCCCTGCCACGCTGCCTGGAGTCCTCCGTGCTGCTGAGTGCTGTTGGTGTCGTGAGTCCCTCTTGCTAATATTTATTGTTGTGTTTGTATTGCGCATGTGCTGTGGGATTCTGATGGCATTTTTCTGCTTGTGTCTTCCAGGTGGGCCCCCTTGATAGATTGAGGGTTGTGGTTCCTCCCGGTCCCCCGCCCCCCATCCTTCCCCCTCCTAAGGGCCTGGACAGGCAGTATCCCGTTCCTGAGGAGCTGGTCCGCCTATGGTCTCGTACCTCGAGGTGGATTCCCCTGTGTCGGGGTTATCCACCACTACGGTTATGCCGTCACCCGATACTGCTTCCTTGCGTGATCCAGTGGACAGGCGCATGGATCAGCTGGTCTGTCATGCCTTCACCTTTGCCGGTGCTGGTTTTCGCCCTGTGTGTGCTGCGGCTATTGTCTCCTTAGCCATCAGAAAGAAGGTGAGACGTCTTGTGGATAATGCTAAGTCTCGCAAGCGGGCGGAGGAGTATAAAGACCTCAAAGCTTGCATGGATTTTGTTGCCTTTGTTGTCTCTGCCATGAACGATGGTGTCCGGCTCGGTGCGAGGGTTTCGGCCCTGCTTGTTGCGCTCCGTCGCTTGCTCTGCTTGCGGCAATGGTCGGCTGATGCCGCGGCCAAGAAGTCGCTCACTAGTATTCCCTTCGTGGGGCACAGGTTGTTCGGGGAGCATCTGGACCTCCTGATTAAGGATGGTAGACTCCCTCCGCGACGGAAGCCTGCGTGGCCCTTTTGGGGTTCCTCTGCCTATCGCTCCTTTCGTGGAGGAAGAGGCGCTTCTTTTTCAGGTGGCCGCAGATATTCCTGGGGACGAGGTAGGTCCCGCGGTCGATCCAATCCCTCCTGGGGATCCAAATCCAAGCCCCCTGCCAATGCCCCTCAGACATGAGGAGGTGCCCACCCATCCGGGTGGGGGGACGGCTTCTGTTATTTGCTCATATCTGGAGACAGCGCGTCTCAGATCGGTGGATTCAGCAGGTGGTGTCCTCCGGGTACAAAATAAAGCTGGCAATCAGGCTGCCCTAAAGATTTCTTCAGTCTCGCATATCCCAGAACCCAGTGACGGCACAGGGCCTGAGAATGGCCATGCAGCACCTCCTGCGGTTAGGTGTGATTTGCCCTGTACCTCGTCAGGAGCAGGGTCAAGGTTTTTACTCCAATCTGTTCACGGTTCCCAAGAGGATGGAACGTTAAGACCTATCCTGGACCTGAAGGGTCTCAACAGGTTTGTAAGAGTCAGGCATTTCCGCATGGAAACCTTACGGTCAGCAGTGAGCTCGCTTCTGCCCGGCGACTTAATGACCACGGTGGACATTAGGGATGCCTATTTGCACATCCCGATATTCCAGGGACATCAGAGGTTCCTGTGATTTGCACTTGAGGACCAGCATTACCAGTTTGTGGCTCTACCATTCGGGATATCCTCAGCCCCCCAGGTTTTCACCAAGGTGCTGGTGGGCATTATGGCAGGCACCTCTCAGGTCAAGGTTTTCCTGCCACAGCAGAAGGTGTTGGGTCTTTAGACGCAGGTGCAGACCTTGCTGTCTTGGCAGCGGCCATAAATCCATCTGGGGATGAGGCTGGTGGGCCTAATGGTGTCATGCTTCGAGGCAGTGCCCTTCGCCCAATTCCACGAGACCTCTTCAATTGAACCTGTTGACCGGCTGGGACCGGATGCAGGAGTCGCTGGAACAGGAATTTTCTCTGTCCCCCCTGACCAGACAGTCCCTTTTGTGGTGGCTGGACCCCAGAAACCTGTTGGTGGGAAAGTCCTTTTTGACTCCCCCGGTGGGAGATAGTAACCACGGATGCCAATCTGACTGGCTGGGGAGGCGTTTGGCAGACGCAGAAGATCCTGGGGTACGCAGGAGAACCACTTGCCCATAAATCTCCTGGAGCTGAGAGTGATCCGGTTGATGCTTCTTCGCTTGACTTCCCACTTAAGGGGTCGTGTGACGCTCAGGTTCGCTCAGACAATCAGACGGCTGTCGCCTACATCAATCACCAAGGTGGGACTCGGAGCAAGTGAGCCCTCAAGGAGGTTACCCAGATTCTGACTTGGGCAGAGGAGAATGTTCCCTGCATCTCGGCAGTTTACATCCCCGGGGTAGAAAACCAGGAGGCAGACTCCCTTAGCAGGGGGGCCTCTCGCCTGGGGGAATGGTCTCTCAGCTACAAGATCTTTCACGCTCTGTGTCTCCGCTGGGGTCAGCCGGATGTGGACCTGTTTGCGTTGAGACACAATCACAAGCTCCCAAGGTTCGTCTCCCTGTCAAGAGATCCTCTGGCCTTTGCCACAGACGCTCTGGCACGGAGTTCAGGTTCCTTTATGCATTTCCTCCGTTTCCACTCCTGGGCCGAGTGCTGCGCAAGATAGCCCAGGAAGGGGTACCAACCGTCCTGGTGGCTCCACGCTGGCCAAGAAGGAGTTGGTTTGCGGACATAGTTCAGATATCAGTGGATCGCTACATCATGCCCGACGACCAAGGGCTTCTCACACAGGGGTCGCTGCGGCACAGCAATTTACAGACGCTGGCTTTGACGGCCTGGCTATTGAGACCTCAATCCTGATGGAAAAGGGCCTGTCTGCCATGGTTGTGCATACCATGATTCAGGCACGGAAGAAGTCTTCTTCCATGATATATTACAGAGTTTGGCATGCCTACATTGCTTGCTGTGAATCCCAGAGTCTCCCTTGTCGCACTCTCTCTATCTCAAGGATCTTGGAGTTTCTCCAAGTATACAGCACGTCCTGTTCCAGTAATTCCTTACGTCTGGGTTATTCCGCCACAAGGCGGCGCTGGACTGCAGAAAGACTTGTGGCCACTCCATAAATAGCCAAGTACCTCCCACCAATTTCCAGTGTTTCTCTGCAGTCTGGACTGCGAAGATAGAAGATGGCTCTCTACTGCGCAGGGAGTGGGGCTTTTCAAGCCTAGGTGAAGGTAGGACAGCACTAGGGTCAGGTGCTGAAGGAGCTCGGCTCCGGGCCGCAAGCCCCTGTACCAAAGGGTAGCTGGCGACAGGCGAGCCTCATTGGGATGCCCCAGCCTCAATCCTTGGGTCTTGGTTCCCTTCACCCTTCTCCCCTCCCCCTCTAGAAAGTTGGGCGCGACTCTTGTTGTGGCCCGCTCGGTGGGCAGGGGGCGCCCGGGGGGGCTATATTTGTGTGCTTTTGTGTTTGAGGTTACTGTCATGGCGCCGGCATCTCACGTGATCACAGTTTTGCGCTCTTCGGGGGGGGGGGTGCGACCACGGTTTGACGCGTTTTGCATCATACTCTCGCGGTCCGCCCCTCTCAGTACTGCTGCCGGCGCCATTCGTTCTGCGACGTCTGGTCTCCGAGCGATTTCTGTCCGATTGGTCCGCGAGTCCCTTATGGGGGTTTTGTTATATTGCTTTACTGTGTATATGCTGGGGATGTTTATTGTGTGCTTATTGTTTCTTGCAGTCGGGCCACCTCTGACTGTGGTTCTCCCGGCCCTGCCCCTTACCATTCTCCCACCTTCCCTAGCGGGCTTTGGGGAGCATCCCAAAAAGGGTGGCTATTGCTAGCTGTGTCCCTGTACTGGCCATTGCACCTGTATCCAAATCACCATATGGAGGCTTCCAGGGACGATGTGCTTGGGGTTCCTTCGGGACAAGCCCAGCTGTGTGTTGCGTGTGGGGTATCTCCTGTTAGTGACGGTGGAAGGGTGTGTTTGACCTGTGCCCAACATGTGCTTGCGCTGTAGCCTGGGTCCTCTGCTACGGGTCCCGGTGCTGCGCCCCTTTCTGCTTCGCCTACCCCCCACGCTTGCATCTGACCCCCAGTGAGGGGCACATTGGCGGTGAGTCTCAGTATGGCTTGGCTTCACGGGTGGCCAGCATTGATAAGCATATTGCTGGGTCAGCCCTGTGTAAGGCTCCTGTTAAGAAGTGGCATTTATCTCCCGCTGATTCCCTCTTTCCTGTGGAGGATGAGGGACTTTACTCATTGTCTGGCAACAGTCTAAGTTATTTGGTGGTACTGAGTCTCCTTTTGGAGAAGACCCATGGTCCTCAGATGACACTGACAGGTTATTGACTCACATTTTTGAAGTGTGTTGTATTTCCCCTCCTGCCGTAGCTCCGCAGCAGCAGGGTGAGCTTTTCCATTCTGTTAAACCACGCTTGGAGTTCCCTGAGCAGAATCATCTTAATAATCTGGTGCTCAAAGAGTGGGAACGCCCTAGTAAGCTACCTGGGGTGCCCAAGAGTTGGGACAGGAGGTATCCTTTTGTGATTAAGCATTGGTCATGTCCTCCCGAGGTGGACGCGCCCGTCCTAGGGTTGTCTAACACATCAGTCATGCATTCACCTGACACTACTACCCTTCGGGATGGTGAGGACCGGCGCTTGGACCAGCTGTCTGTCGTGCTTTTGCCTGTGTGGGGGACTGCACTGCGCCCGGTTTGTGCCTCTGCCATAACGGCTATTGCTATTAAAGGGTTGCTTAAGTGTCTCATAGATGGGGCCTCTGATGACGCGGGAGGTCTCTACCTACTTTGCTATGAATTGTTGCATATATTCTTTCTGCCATGGATGATGCCATTAGAATGAGTGGTAGGACTTCTGCCCTGTTGGTGGCTATACGTCGCTCTGTCTGGCTACATGGGTGGCTGATAATGCTGCTAAAAAGGCCCTCGCTGGTTTCCCCTTTAAGGGGCTGCGGCTCTTTGGTGAACGCTTGAACCTATTTGCCAGGGGTGGTAGGCTGCCTCAACGTAGGAGGCCGTCTCGGCCCTTTCGGGAGACGGGGTGCTTCTCTCCCCTCCTTCCGCGCTTCCAGGGCTGGTCGAGGAGTTTCCTTTGCTGGGGCACGCGGAGACTATTGGGGCAGGGGTAGAGGACGAGGCCGTCCCGGGCTCTCATGGGGTCCCAAGCCCACTTAGGCATGAGGAGGTGCCCTCACCCATCCGGGTGGGGGGACGGCTTTGGCTCTTTGCTCACGTCTGAAGGCTACATCTTGCAGACAGATGGATTCAGGAGGTGGTGTCCTCCGGATACAAGTTTGCAGCCTGGCCGCCCCCAGGATTTATCAGATCCCGGATGGCTCATAACCCCCTGTCTGTTCAGGGCTTGCTGTCCGAAAACCTTTTGGAGTTGGGGGTCCTCTGCCCTGTGCCTCTCGGGGAAAGGGGCAGAGGCTTCTACTCCAATCTATTCACTGTTCCCAAAAAGGATGGGTCCCTTAGGTCCATCTTGGATTTAAAGCACCTCAACAAGTTTGTCAGATTCAAGCATTTTCGCATGGAGACCCTACGCTCAGCAGTCGCTACTCTGCGCCCGAGCCACTTCATGACATCAGTAGACATCAAGGACGCTTACCTTCATGTACCAATCTTCCCAGGTCATCAGAAATTTCTCAGGTTTGCTCTGGAGGATCAGCACTACCAATTTGTGGCCTTACCTTTCGGTATCACCTCCCAGGGTATTCACCAAGGTACTGGCAGGTGTGATGGCTCTGTTGAGATCTCAGAGCATTTGCATTCTTCCTTATTTGGACGACATTCTGATCTCGTCTCACTCCTTCCATCAGGCAGAACTGGATACCCAGATGGTGGTGATCAACCATCCCAAGTCTTTCCTGTCCCCGTCACTGGTGAGGTCCTTTCTGGGCATGACTTTGGATACATCTCAGGTCAAGGTTTTTCTCCCTCAACAGAAGGTGGAGAGTCTTTAAGCGCATGCCCAGTTTCTTCTTTCTTGTACTCATCCCTCCATCCGGCAGGGGATGCAACTGGTGGGCCTGATGGTGTCTTGCTTCGAGGAGGTACCCTATGCTCAGTTTCACAAGTTTGTAAGGCCGCCACTTGGTCTTCAGTTCATACTTTTACCAAGTTTTACAAGGTTGATGTCAGGGCCTCAGCTGATGCTGTCTTTGGCCGAAAAGGTGCTTCAGGCGGTAGTGAAATGAACTACATGCTGTACCGCACTGGGGATCCCACCCTAATGGACACTGCTTTTGGATGTCCCATATGTCATTACTTCTGGGACGAACTGGACTGGATATAGTGAAAAATACAATTCTGTGATACTCACCTGTAGAATTGTTTTTGAATATATCCAGTCCAGGTCGTCCCACCCCGACCTTGTTTTCATTATCTCTGGTTTGCCTGTTATGGTGATTACCTTTGTTATATTGGACCGTTGTCCTTAAGTTTTTTGTTGGAGAGAGTACATGCTGAAGCTATGTGAAGTAACATGGTTTCTTGGCCTCCCGGCCTGTCTCTTTTTCTTACTGCTGTTTAACCACTGGGAAATCATAGTGAGACACCTGCTTTTATAGGGGGCCTAGAGGAGCGACAGCTTTTGATCTTGCAGTTGAGTGCCCCCTTGGGGCTGAATACCCATATGTCATTACTTGGCCTGGACCTGGACTGGATATATTCAAAAACAATTCTACAGGTGAGTATCACAGAATTGTATTTTTGCAAGCTGCTTGTTATGTGGTGGGGGGCTTCTGCATTCTGCTCTTAATAGAGGATTAGGGGGAGGAGGTTTGCCACGCTGCCTGGCACGGCTGCATGGGTTTATATCTGCTTCAAGATCTACCCAGAGATATAAGCCGGACTGATTTGAAGTGGACTCATTATTGTAAACATATCGAGGGATATAAATCATCCCAGAGTTATTTTCCTGCTCCATATATTATTTGATTTATAAAGCTTCAATATTAACTTTACATTTTGAGATTCTTAAAACTGTTTATGAGAGGGTGAGATATAAAAATCGATCAAATGATCGTACCCAATCGCGCTAAAAGAATTATTATTTATCTCTCTTCTCTCAATCAACATAAAATCCTGCGCAGGAGCATAACAAGCCAGTGTCATTAAATGATTAGTAATCAAAAAATATGAACAATAGCCTCAACAAGTGCGTGACTAGCTCTGCGCCAAAGCTTAAGTTCATACAAAAGGTTAAATAATTTGCTTAAAAAACAATATCAATGCTTCTAAAGTTTATAACTAGAAAGAGTCTTCAATAGAACACCCATGATTCTGTCCCAAGCAACACAGACACAACTTACTTTCGGTTTCACCATAAGCCATTGCCGGGTCCCACGGCCGGTGGAATATAGGCGGCAATTTAAAACGAAGAGGATGAAATCAGATGCGCTGGCTGAACGCGCTGAACTTGCTGGCCTGTTTATAATATTGGATATATACAAAGCTTGTTGTTTCTGGATACCTGTAGTGAGCGCAATAAAGATCTGGGAGAGAGCGTTGTAAGCTTTCCTCTCTGGAAACAATATCACACAATTAGAGTTTTTCTTCCTTTTTTCATATACATGCATGTCGCTGGTTTAAAGACGCTGAAAGCCACTGTTAAGGCTTATTAAGTAACTTGAAAAAGGAGGTGTGTTTTGGAGAAGTCAAGAGCACAATAATTGTATATTCAATCGGACCTACATATTATTTACATAAAGGATTTAACCTGGCCAGCCGGTACGTGCGGTCTGGTGATGGTGTTTGGCTCACAAGTGGAATGCATTGTAACATGCTGAACCCTTGGGTGTTCTATTGAAGACCATTTCTAGTTATGAACTGTCAGGATCTGGGGTGCTAACGGCAATGACTCTGGAAACAGTTGTTAGTTGAAATAATAAGCGGTTTATTGAAGACAAAATCCAACAGAAAAATCTCTTAAATTCAGAGTATAATGCAGGGTACAATGCAGTACAGTCAGCGGTTTCCTCACCAGCTTTAGCAATGTCCAGCGTTTGATAGGTACAGAGTATTGCAAGTACTCGATATCACAGGTCCACTTTCAGGGCATACAAGCCCAAGCTGCTAATCTACAGGTTCAAAACAAAAAAACACATAAAGTCCTTCAGATGCAGTTCAGACCTGTAGGTTTTTGAAGCAGCAAGGCACGGGCTCCTTATCCCACTCTCTTCTTCTCCACTTTCAGGGCATACAAGCCCAAGCTGCTAATCCACAGGTTCAAAACAAAAAAACACATAAAGTCCTTCAGATGCAGTTCAGACCTGTAGGTTTTGGAAGCAGCAAGGCACGGGCTCCTTATCCCACTCTCTTCTTCTCCAAACTGGAAACCTCAGCAGCTCCTTTTATTAGGCTTCCTTCCTTCAATTAATCTAATCACCTGGAAGGACCTGGGAGTAGGGGAAAAACCCGTAGAGGACTGGGGATGTGGATTGGAGCTCTGCTATCCCGGCATGGACCGTACGTGGCTGAAAAAACCAAGGGAAATATAGACACTATCCACCACTTTTCCATACACTTTACCACAGAACTTTGGAAGCATTGATATTGGTTTTTAAGCATATTTTTTAACCTTTTGTATATGATATTTAGCTTTGGCACGGAGCTAGCCGCGCACTTGTTGAGGCTATTGTTTAGATATGAGATAGGGTGAGATATGATGATTGAGGTAAAGTTCTTTAGATCGTGACACGAGATTTCTTCTAACTCAATCTCAGAAACATTGAATACGAATCTTCTTATTCAGGCCCATCCTCTCAAGTTTGCAATCAATATAAACTCGGAACTCGAGTCTCTTGTGATTGCCATTTCTGCTGGTTTTCAGGTTGCTTTTGTCGTGTACTACCTCAGGTTCCTCCAAAGTTCTCATAATAAAAAAAAAAAAAAAATGTTTCTCTTTAGTTGTAGACAATAGAAGAGAGAAAATAGAGTCCTTGGCATTTCCAGCTGAAGATTTCTTGCACACAGCCTGCTTCAGAGTGCTGATAATGGCTTTCATGGAAAGGTCACGTCTGTGGGCCGTTCGCATCTTTTGGAGTGGACATTGTTCAGGCCGAGTTTGTACAATAATGTTGAGAATATCGTTTTTCTTAAATGTACGTTTTTAGGGCTCTATGGTATCGTAGGGCAAAACAATAGTTGTTTTGACCATCCAGACTTATGATTCAGAGCAGCTCCACTTGTCTTAAACTGCCCAGTTCCACTTACAGCTTCAGCTGCCCCCCCCCCCCCCCCCCCCGAGGATACTTCCTTCTTCACACTACCAACATGGGCGTTATAGGCTTAGGCAGGACCAGATTAAAGAAGAACGCCCAAGAAATTGACTTACTCAGGTTTTGTTCTCTATGGCCAGACATCTTGATTTGGGATTTTCCGTTGTGTGTTTTATACCCCAGAATGGCCTGTAAAATGACCCTTTTACCGCTTCACCACGTAAGCCAATGAGCGATGCTCGTTCCATTCACATTTGGTCACATTTGGCCACATCTGGCCACATCCTTAACTTTACAGTAGAATGACTGGCTCATGTGCGCACCCAACTATAGCTATGCTGGGGATGCAACTGCGGTGAGGACCCGTGGATGAGGTGACTGGATTTGATGAGTTTCACACACTCTATAAAGAGTTAGACTACCACCCCAAAATTCTTATAGGCTTGAGGGAGGTATTATTGCTCCTCTTTAGAGGGACATTCCAGACAACAAGGAGTTCACCTGAAGCCCTTTCCAGCTGCATCTCCCTTTCCTGCAGCATGCTATAGCAGATCTCCAAACTACTGCTTTACTCTACATCTTTCCATGACCACCTTCAAATGTGGTCACGTGGCTGCCGTTGCACAGTGCTACCAGTGCAAGTGAGCCAGGCCAGTGCTATCACTGTGGCTTGCTGGGATCACTCACACTGGGAGCGATGAGGAACATAGTTGGTTGTGAAACCACATTTGCAGCATCTACAGTGCGCTGCAGGAAATGCAGAGGATCACATGGGACAGGCTTCAGATGAGCTCCTTGCTGTCTTATTGCAATTGCCTGGAATGTCCCTTAAGGTGTAGGTGAGATCCCTGGGCAAGAAGTCTAGTGGAGCTCCCCCCCTAAATAACTGTAGTTCAGTTGCTGCCCTTGACAAATGTTGGAGGCCTCCAAGTGTTGGGAGCCCTGGTTCGCCCCTTCTTTAATCAGGCCCTGGGCTAAGCCCACCAACAGGTTGGACACTGATCACTTAGTCGTCTTTAGGCTGGGATAGTACATTCCACATAAATTGTAGACCTATATATGTTTATATTATGCATCATGTGTCAGACATTAGGGCTGAAGTCAATATTGGACTGGGTTTCTTTATAATTCTTTGTACACGAAGTAGAATCCAATGTTCTCCTAACTAGGAGTTGGTCGCATGCAGCCTGTGCCATGTTGCTGAGCTTAGCTTTGTCTATTGATATGACTATAGCTGAGGCCTTGTTTTCAAGCTGACCCAGGAGCATGTGCAATGGACAAAGATTTAGTGGACCAAAAGAGATCTGATTCTCTTCCTGATTCAGGATGCCCCACTGTGTGAACCCCCCCCCCCCCAATCACCCGATTATGCTTACTTCGGCAATAAGCTGTGAGGCCTGCAGCATCACCTGCATCCTCGGGATGGGAGTGATGTCTCATGCAGTTTATGTGTGCAGCTAGGATGCCATTTAGCTTCTCCAGCATTTGTATGCACGGCTGGAGAAGCTGAAAGGTAAGAACAGAGGGCAAATGGCGGGGCTTCACATAGCGGGGCTTCACATAGCGGGGCTTCACATAGCGGGGCATCCCAAATCAGTACCAAAACCCAGCGTATGAAAATTCCAGGTTTTGGTCCACTTTAGCTGGTCATCATTGGAACTTAAATACATTCAGCAGGCAAAAGAAAAAAAATGGTATACTCCCTTTTAATCCCTCACAGGTGCAGGAGTTCTGATGACGTCACCTACAGGGGCGAAACACGTGGCAGTTGACTTTTTTGTAGATGTTGACCTGGATTTTAATCATTTCTGTCTTACTATTATTATTTTAATTTTGGAAGAATGTGTATTCTGTGGAAGAAGGAGCAAAGGATTGGTTCTTTGGGGACCATTATACTTTGCAGCACTTTCCTTTCCTAACAATATGATCCAGCATGACTTTAGATTTATGGCGCTAATCACATGCGCTGGGACTTGTATAAAACAAAGCTTGAGGGTTTGTGTAAATCTCCTGCGTGAGGCTCTTCTGTCCCCAGACGTGCATTAAATCAATAGAACAGCCGTATGTTGATGCTTGGGAATCGCACTTCAGGTAACTTTATTAGCTTGCGAGGAAATGTATTTTTTTGATATGACAACAGCTTATCTAATTCCATTGTCACTAATACATTTAGAACGACTGAAATCTTATTTAACTGCATTGTCCACATTTCTGTACCAGTTGTGAATGTACAGCCCCTTTCACGCCTTCCTCTCCGTGTCCCGTTGAGGTAGAAATATTCAACCTGACAATATGAGGAGGAGTATCGTGCCTGTTATAAACAATAGGTGTCTTTACTAGGGGTGTGAATTGGCAAGAATCTGGCGAAACAATACTTATCGCGATATATGTATGACGATACACGTATGACGATACACGTATGACGATACAACGTCCTGACGATACATTATATTCTGATAAATCCCGATTCTGTCTCAAAGACAATATATTGTGATTTTTTTTTTTATTAAAAATAGGGTCCACCTTCCTGGTTGGTGGGACCCCATTTTTTGGGGGAATTTTAAAGGTTAAAAACCCTTAAAAATCCCCCCAATAATGGCATGAGGTCCCGCTTACCCAGCATAACCAGCCCGTACCAGCTATGGGGGCTTGTAGAACAGGGCACCAAAGCTGGCCATTGGCCACAGGCTCTTCTGTCTTCCCCTGGGTTTTGGTTGGGCTCGGGGTTAATTGCAAGTCACCCACTAGCCGCAGGTCACTTGCCAGACCCAGAGCCTTGAGAACTGTTATGGGGGGGTCACATAGATCCCTTACCAGTTCACAAAGGGTTAACAGTAAAAAAAAAAAAAACACCACACATAGAGAAAATGTCCTTATTTAAAAAAAAAAAAATAATATATATATATATATATATATATATATATATCTCTTTACTCACCTATTGATAGGCATTTAGATGGGTTGAGTAATGGGAATACAGTTACGATTTAGGATTGCTGGGGGTATGGACTATAAATATGGGACCCATATATTTGGGGCAATCGTCATGTGTAGTGGCAGCATATGACAACAAGGGTTGGGGGCCCTAGACACACCCCGTTTCCCCAATAACTGCCGCACACTATGATACAATAACAATAATGTGTATAAAAATATATATAATTTTATTGAGTCTGGGCTTTAAAAAGAAATGAAAACGTGGAAGGACACATTAAAAAACATTAAGACATAGAAAAAACACTGAGAGGGGGGCCCTTTATGAGGCTTATGTTTCTACCCAATAGGGATAAATAAATGAGAACAAAATTAATTAATTAACCAATTAATTAGAGTATGGATGGCAAGTTAGACCTTTACAGTGGGATTCAAATATTTATATAAAGTGCAAAGTACTAAAGTGCTGGAATCCTGACATAAGTATATAAATAAATACCAAGAGAAAAAAGCAAATAAAGCCTATGTGAAAACCTGTATAGAACATGAGCGAAAACCAATGCAAAGCAAAACAAAAGCAACAAAAACCTCAAAAACTTTCAAACATGTAAAAAGTAAGTGAAAATAAATACAGAGTGCAAAGTGCCTAGTGCCAATATTCAAAGAAACCGGTACTCACTGCCATAACATCATCAAAAAATTGTATATTGAGATACAAATAAAGGATCACATCACCAATCTAGTATGCCTCAGGGGTCCCCGCACAGCAGCCCAACACCTGGCAGCATATGGGGACTTTTAGATATAAAGGTGGTAAATGGGGCGGAGTGGCGGAAAGACATACGAGTAAAAAAAAAAAATCCATGGGGTTTGCGGAGACAGCGGGGATCCTGATTGGTGTAGAAAATCTTTGTTATGCTATTGGAAAAAAAAAGAATTCAAATTCTGTACCTATTCATTGTGGCTGCGACCAGATTACAAATCACCTTTACGGCCCACGCTCCTCAAAAGGTTGAGCACCTCTGCTTTATTTTTTCAGAATTAGTATTCCAATAAATATGCTTTATGATCTATAGAAGTACTGTAGTCCTATTGTCTATAGTCCTAAGTCTAACTTGGAGGAATCTTCTGCTACCATCTTGCTGTCCGTGTTGGTGTTCTGCCTTATTGTTCAAACCAAATATTAACTCCTTAGCCCCGCCTCCTGTCGCCTCTAAAAAACATCTCACGCATTTGTCCCTTCCTCTCACCTGACACCACTAAAATGTTAGTGCAGGCCCTGGACATATCCCGACTGTATTACTGCAACATCCTTCTTTGTGGCTTACCAACTAACAGACTGGCACCCCCTCCAATCTATCCTGAAATCTGCTGCTCGCCTCATCCATCTCTCCTTTCTCTCCTCCAGATCTGTGTCTCTCAGCCAATCCCTACACTGGCTGCCAGTCCCACAGCGAGTCCTTTTCAAAACTGTAACTCTCACCTACAAAGCTCTCTCCAGCCAGGTCCCTCCCTACATCTCATCTCTAATCCAACAATTTCAACCTAGACCCTGGGCTCTCTTTCCTCTTGTAACTTGTATTCAGAATATTCATTGTAAACTCTGTAATGCTGTATGTGTAATAGTCTATGTACTCTGTTTCTACCCTGTCTGTAATTACTACTTTGTACAGCGCTACGGAAGATGATGGCACTATATAAACAACAACAATAATAGAAAAAGGTAATTAGAATAAAATAACATTAACAGTTACTATTAGCTGTTATCATTAAAAAATGTGTCGTAACCCTGCTAATTCCAAGGAATGGACCCTGCATTCTCTGGATGTTGTCAGGACTCTGAAGTTTTATTTGGTTGCTACTGAGTCTTTCAGAAAGTCTGATGCTCTTTTTGTTCTTCCTGCGGGACCTAGGAAGGGTTTGCCTCCGGCTAAATCTACTATCAGCAAGTGGATTCGCCAGGCGGTGGTACAGGCCTATTCTGCTAAAGGGAAGGTTCCTCCTTTCGGGATTACTGCTCATTCCACTTGTTCTATTGGTGCTTCTTGGGCTTTTCAGCACCAGGCTTCTGTTGAACAAGTTTGTAAGGCTGCGACTTGGTCTTCTGTTCATACCTTTTCCAAGTTTTACAAGGTTGATGTTAAGGCCTCGGCTGATGCTGCCTTTGGTCGCAAAGTACTTCAGTTGGTGGTGGTTTGAACTGCCTGCTGCTACTTTTTGGGGATCCCACCTTACCTTACGGACACTGCTTTTGGATGTCCTATACGTAAGGACTTCTTGAAGCAGGCCGTGCCATGCAATAGGAACAATACAATTCTGTGAGTAATCACCTGTAGAATTGTTTTTACTATGCATGGCACGTCCTGCTTCACCCCAACCTTGTTATCGTTATTCTTGGTCGCCTCTTTATGGTGATTGTTCCAAGTTAGTTGGGGTTGTTACCTTTTTTACCTTGGTTATCTCCCGGCTTCTTGTATAATTACTTGTCAACACTGGGGAGGTCTATTGGTGATCCTGTTTTTTATGGTACTGAGAGGAGCCACAACTCTTCTGCAGTACACTGCGCCACCTTGTGGCGGAATATCCCATATGTAAGGACTTCTTGAAGCAGGCCGTCCCATGCATAGTAAAAACAATTCTACAGGTGAGTACTCACAGAATTGTATTTTTCCTCTTTTGGAATGTAAAATAAACATTTGTTTTAGGTTTGTGCCTCCAAACCTGTGATTTATTTTTCAGCACGCTGTTTCCATGATTCTCATATTCTTGGGGCTCTGTTTTGCTGCATTAGGAGCGGTTTTCATGGCTTTGAGTAAAAACTATTTACTACAAGTCCCACAATTCTTCCAATGTAATAGGTAAACTCTTTAGCAGCCTTAGCTAAGTCTAAGCAGCCTAATGACCAGCTGAGAACCTTTGCTACTGGAACACAAGAGTGTGATCATTCCAAACTGAAGAAGTTGAATTTCAGCAGAATGGGTTAAACCAGTCACCCATGCTTGCGCATTAGTGATCTCACGCTTTGAACCGGATAGCATTTGCGTAGAAGGCACATGACACAGACCTACTTATAGGAGCAGACATATACTTGCCTGCTGTAGTGCCAATCACTTCCGTGTATACAGTATATGATCCCCTGTAAATCATTGCTGTCCTTGTCCGTTAACAACACGTGTATAGAATTGTTTAAGGAGCAGTATCGCGAAATTTGCATTAAAAAAGATAAATAATTAAATAGCCACACAATAGCTTCTAACATGTGTATAAATAATCTGGCGATAGAAAAAGGAAAAAATATATGCCTTTCTTTTAAATTGTATAATGACAATGGCTCAGTCCATTTGCTGAATAGGGGGATCTGCTGGGTTGTATTTAGTGAGCTGCTTCATTTAGCCCACTGGTCTCCTAGCAACACTTTACCTCAGAGGCTGACACTGTAATCAGTGGTAACGGCTGTGTGTGTGTGAGGTGCTGCTTTTGTTATGAGACCAGGTGACTCAAATGTGTAAAATCTATACAAAATAAACTAAACTGACTGAAAATAACTGAAATTCTTCTTTGAATAACTGTGCAGGAAAATCTAAAGGTATTAAAGTGGAACATAACCTTGAGTTGCCGACCCTGAAGTCTATAAGACCCGGCCATTGACCTTGCCCCTTGGGCATCCTAAATCGGGATGCCCACTGTGTGAAACGATCCCTGGATAACCACAGATCCCCCCATTTTTCTGGCGCGCTCACGCAGATAGTCATTTAGACAGGCCGGGCGGCCAGGAAGGTTACTGCTCAGGCTCCCCATCTGCGTGCAAACAGAGCTGATTGGATGAGAGCCCGCGCATGCGCTGTGGGACAGGGAAAGGTACGTTTTCACAGGCGAACTTGGGTCGGGATGCCCCTAGGGGCACAAAACAAAACTCCAGATAGTGAAAATCCTGGGTTGGGCTTTGCTCAAAACACACAAAGCTGAAAGAAAGATCATATGGAAAAATGAAAAATAAGAATATGAAAGAGAAAATGGTAAACTGAAAGATTCTGCAGCAGAGCCAACATGAAGGGAAAACTGTCAAAATCAGCGAAATGACTTCTAGAGCTTTTCTCTCTGTTTTAGATATGAGTTCTGGCCAGGCAATGTTGCAATGTTGTTATCTTATGCTGGACGGCTGCCAGCACTGAACAGCTGATACTTTGATACATTGTTTCCCCCCTCTCCTCAGCGTGGAACAGGCCAGAGTGTCGGGTCCGGACACTCAGAAGACATAAACATGAGCTATTAGTCTCCAGCTGCTCAACACACACATCTTTTTTTTCTAAATTTGTAATTCTTACTCCAACACTTACCTACATTCAAAGTACCATTTAAATATAAGTCACCAAGAAAAATTCGCGATACTGCTTTAATATAAAGGTTTGATGACAATGAGCATTGCCTCTTTAGCTCTTGCACACACAGCCCAGTATGTTCTGTAGTCTCTATTTGTATGCAGGCTGTACAAAAGTGCAGGAACAGATCTAAGGGGGGGGGGAGGGGGTGGATTTCCATATTTCACAGCATGAGCGCAAATTGAAGTTGCAGAAACTCCGATATGACAAAAATGATGGGAAGCTCTTCCACATTCCCTGCGCGGCGGAGCCTAATGTGTCTAATCTCCAGCTCCAGGCGTGCACGTGGCTCTGAAAAGCGGCTTCCACGGGGATCAGCATAATGACTCCATACAATTTACCTATGGAAAGCGCTGGATGGAGCGCGTGAGTTTATTGTGATGGCAGTAGTATCATTATTAAATAGTGATTATGCTTTGATGCTAAAGTGTCGAGTCCAGATGGCTTCCACGTTCGTAATGTCCTAATATGGCCCACAAAAAAAAATAATTCTACTTCACTGGCCCAAGCAGACACCTCTGGATGGTCAGGATACACATATTAGAAGAAGAAGCAGCTCTGAGTATTTTCTTTAAAGTGGATCAACATCCAGGATTTTCACTATCCTGAGTGTTGGTCCACTTCCGCGGGGCACCCCGATCGGGGGTGCCCTGCTGTTTGAAACCCCCCAGAAAGCCCCTAAAATCTTACCTTATCGGCGACGGACAAGCGCCGGATAAGCCGCCGCCGACTCTCGCGCGTCCCTCTTGCAGGATGCGCGCCCGTGCCGGCGCGGGTGCGCGTCCTGCTAGAGGGACGCGCGGGAGGCGGCGGCGGCTTATCCGTCGCCGATAAGGTAAGTTTTTTTAGGGGCTTTCTGTGGGGTTTCGCATAGCGGGGCATCCCGATTTCAGATGCCCCGCAGGGAGGGAGCTGATCGGCCCGGGAATCTTATAGATTCCCGGGCCGATCAGGGGTGGGTGTTGGTCCACTTTAATCAGACCTTCAGCATGATTTATTGAAAAGCCCAAACCCTTATAAAACGATTCCCCAGCATCTAAAATTAGTATATTTTAAGCTTTTAGTCACTTATTTATTATTCTTTCCCCCACTGGGCTGCAACTCTGTTCAGGACTTTAGGATATGGGCGCCGCCATCTTGACTCAGAAGCATCACATACGGAGGAGAGGAGAGTGGGATAAAGTACAGGGGGGGCGGGTTATAGCTGCGCTTTGCTCAGACAGAGCAGAGCTAGCGTCAAGAAAAGGTCAGCAATCCCAGAATGCAGAGCAGCACAGTCAGAAGGCATTTCCTGTTTGCAGGCTGCCTGATGTTCCATGAGCCGCCATCTTGGATGTTTAAATGCTCATAACATGCAGCAATTTTTATGTACACAGTGTGGGAAACATATAAGATAGACTCTTATTCAGAGTGAAGGACTGCTTTAAAATTAAAAAAAAAAAAAGCCTCCTCTTTGAGACAGACTGTCAAAACTGTCACCCCTCATCTAGGGCCAGATTATAAAGGGCACAAATTGGGGGGGGGGGGGAAATATCAAATGAATGTAAAAAAATAAACCCTGACTTTTTTGCCTGCCTTCTCCGCCGTAAGTTCAGAGGCATCTGGTTTCGGCCTCTGGGTAGCGTCCAAGGAGCAGGAATCACAGGCCACGCCCACCCAGAAGCTGGAACCGGCTCTCTCTGAACTTGCCATTGGCTGCCGCTCCCTGCTGCCTCCTACAGAGGCAGTGGGGAGCAGCGGCAGGGAGTGGCAGTCAGTGATAGGCACACTGCTTGTTGTAGGGGATTGAGGGGGGGATCTGTCACACTGCCTGTGGAGAATTAAGGTGCCCCCTCTCAATGCCTGCTATAGGGGTTTGAGACTGGGTTCTGAATGCTGCCTGTTATGGTTGGGATGGGGGGTGGCTCTGCTCACAGCTTATTGGCAGATTGTGGAGGATTCTGGACACTGCTCATTATTGGGAGGGGGGGTTGCCATGTCCTGTTATTAGGTTCTAAGTTCAGAATATCGGTTTTCATATTTTTTGCATGACAAAATACAATATTTTATCTGCTCATTCTGATTATAACTTACCCACTTGTAATTGCCCTTCTGACCTGTATCACATCTACTCATTGTATGTATATAGTTTGTCTAGTGTGCTCTTTAAGCTATTAAATATACAATGCAATATTGGGCTGCTTGTTTTCCTTGATCGATAAATCCATTTATCCTGGCTTCTGGCTGATATAATCTCACTAACGGACTGGGGCTATATCTGACAGAGCTGATGACATTACTGCGGGCTGGCAGGGTTCTGTTGACTGGTGGTAGTGAAGGGGCCCTGATGGTGATGTCAGCCAAAGCCACGAGATAAAGGTTTCATCACACTAGCTAAGACATGGGAAACCGGGCAGTTGCCAGGCTCTATACATTGCCCACATCTTGTTTGTTCAGAATGAACGCCTAAAATTTGGGATGTTTTCCAGCCCCTATCCCTCTATCTCCTCAACTCCCCCCACCAACGTTCTCGACTCCTTCCTTTCCAATGGCCCAACCCCTGCCTTTTGACTGCTTCCTATGTCCTAACTTCTCAATGCCCCACTTTCCACCCAACCTCCTGGGGGCTGACTACGGCTTTTATTCCTCTAACTCAACACATTCCCGCCTAACCACCTGGGGTGACCCTGTTCACCCCCTTTCCTTCCCAATGGCCCAACCTCTGCCTTTTGGGTTCTTCCTATGTCCCAAATTCTCAGCCCCACACCCCCAGGAAATTGGACTGGATCTTTTAATGTCCCAAATCGTTTTCTCTCATCTCTAGCGCTGGGTCATATCAAATGTTGCCTCATCCTCTGCCTGACCCTCAGTGTTGTTTGCAACACAAGAGTGACCCTACCCTGCCGGATATTGTCATTGTTGGAGACTCATCCTGAGTTCCCCTCGTCTGTCACCAATGATTTTCACCTATTACATCTCTCCCGGTGCTGGGAATGGCAGTGGGTGGTCTTTATCTCTGTCTTTCTGTAAGTATGTATCCCGCTGTGCAGGGCTTTGTTGCCTGCGGCAAGGACATCTCCCCAAGTGTTTCCTCCAAGGAAGGTAGGTGACAATCCAGACAAAGGTATGACGGCTTTCAAAGTGTAGATTAGAAGGGGGTCTGTCCTAACTTCTGTATTTAAAAGCAAACACAAGACACAGCACAGGACCATTTTAAATTGTAGGGACTTGATGACTATTAGATTTATGCAGTTTTAAAGGTACTTTTGTACCATAGGCCTTGATTCAATAAAGATAGAAAAAAAATCTCATGGTAGTAAAAAATTCAATTGAGAAAAAAGCCTGAGAATGTCCCTATTATTGAATCACTAGATAAAAAGACAATGAAAGTCAATGGCAGCTTTTACTACAGTGTAGAAAGGAGTAAACAGTTCTCTACTTTTCTTAGGAGTAAAAAAGTGCCATTGACTTTCATTGTTTTCTTAGCTGGTGATTCAGCAACAGAGAAATTCTCAGGCTCTTTTGTCATGAATTGAATCTCTTACTACCATGAACATTTTTTTCTACCTTTATTGAATCGAGGCCATAGTGTTGAAAAAACAAACACAGCACTTCTGTTGCAATACAGGAGCCCCTCAAGCCCCTCAGCATCAATTCTGCATGGGACCATGCACAGAGGAACGGAGGAGCCACCCCACAGTAAGTAGGCCAGCCGTTTAGGCCTCTTAGGTGACCCAGGGCGGCATGCAGTAATGCCAGGCGGCAGAGAGGGTACAGGGCGAGGGATTTCTGGACCTACCCTTGAATGTAGTCTCTTTTCAAGGAGGGCTTCTTAGACTTACACTGCGCCACTAGGTCTCTCTTGCTCTCTCCTGGACCTCTCAACAGTGCAACCCTGGATTCTTTCTGGGGCAGACCTTCCCTCCCTCTCTGTGTTCCTTCTTTTGTTGATGAAGACAATACCAACTCTTGCTGTCTGATCTCCCTTTTTATCCCTGTCAGCTCCTCCCCAGCCAACATTGTTGCAACTATCATCCCATCAGAGGCTTTTGCCTCATGCTAAACAACTTTGTTGCTACTAACAGCCTATCAAGGCCCTCTGACTCATCCTTGAGTATCAAAGTTCTTCCTGCCTATTCTGAGAATGCATATTCATTTCTAATCCTATGCTGCCCTCCAGTGGCCAAACCATGTAACTACACTTAGTTTTTGCTCTATTCTCTAAATAAAAATAACCCAATCTCGTCTTGTTTTTACAGAGGGGGTAATTTTGTTGACCCTACAAGTTTTAACATGTACTTTATTTTTTCTCTTTTTAGGGCCTAAGCGAAGACCCGTTTTCTGTTGCCACGTTCGACTCCAAACCCCTAAAAGCGAAAGACGAGGGCACGGCGTACGAAGACCGAGAGCTGAGCATCCGGATAGGTAGAGGCGTCTCTCATAAAGGCAAGCATCCTGTGTTGTCATATACCACGCACAACCAACCCGGTAGCCGGGCTTGCCATCACCGCTCCTCGCCTGGTCGTCGTGTGTCAGAACGGGCCCTTCGTGTTCTCTAAATAAATGCTTTCCGATTGGCCCCGGAAAGCCCTGTGATGTCAGCGGCAATATGTTCACTGTTTACTCTTTTTGCTCTGATGGAGCTGACTCACAGCGCTCGTTTGGAGGACAGAGGATGCCCAGATACCGGTGACTGATGGTCATGAGGGCCCGGTGATGTGCAAGTCATCTGCCATGTTCCTGTTTAGCAGGAAATGAAACCTTTTGCAGCTCTTTTGGAAGGAGGAGGGGGGCGGCTCAGGGGCTTCACACTGTACCGGTAAAGTCCATTTCACCAAAATCACATCAAAGTCTATTGAAATGAACAGAAAAATTGACTAACCAGATTAGATTCACCTACAGGAGATTCTCAAGCGATCTACTTTCCATAATGCAGATAAAAAATTATAACCGGCTCTGAAAGAGTAAAGGGTTCAATGTTTACTTATATACCTGGACTTTTCACCCTTGTTTCTAAGCTGAAAACCTAGCCCCTAGTTTTCTTAAAAGAGGTAATATACTCTATTCACTGGCAGTCAAATACAGGCAGCCTGTTACATGACCACATCCCCTATAAAAGATTGGGCGATTGGTTCAAGTATAGGGTTGAAAACAGAAAGCAGATTTGGGGTTCTTAGGTAGGACACCCCTATTTATACATCCCATTTACTTGACCACATCACAAACATAGTTATTGTATTAAAACATCTCTGGTTTATTAAACATGATTAAAATATATCTTTGTTACACATAGACTTAGCTTCAAGAAGGCTTTTTTTTTTTTAGAACATCCTTATACACGACGAAAATGTGTGATGGAAAATCCCTCAATTTTTCTTGCATACTCTCATGTCTTGTTGGGTGACACTTGACTGGGTAAACATGTTTCGCCTTTTTGGCTTTCTCACTACCCTGTGTCTGAGATTCACAAAAGTTTCTATTGCGGCTACCCCTTTAAGAGACGGTGCAGGTGGACCTTAGGGTTTATCTGGGCTCCTTCACCAAGTATATGAGATATCCTTTTTGTCTGGTAAAAAAATGGACCGCTGTGGCTCAAAAATTGTAGGGCACGTCCTGGGCTCCTTATATGGCTCGATTGTGTTGATTCAATTGAATTGCAAGCATTATGACGAACCTCGCCGCTTTAAATATATTGTCAGTTCTGCCCCCATACATCGAGCCATATAAGGAGCCCTCTGTGCTTGTAATAACATTACCAACTATGGCTACTAGATCACTGGAAGGAGATATATAGTGGCCGGGATGTCCTCCTTGTATGTAATAACATTACCAGCTATGGCTACTAGACCACTGGAAGGAGATCTATAGTGGCCGGGATGCCTTCCTGGCATGTAATAACATTACAAGCTATGGCTACTAGACCACTGGAAGGAGATCTATAGTGGCCGGGATGCCCTCCCTGCATGTAATAACATTTCCAGCTATGGCTACTAGACCACTGGAAGGAGATCTATAGTGGCCGGGATGCCCTCCTTGCATGTAATAACATTTCCAGCTATGGCTACTAGACCACTGGAAGGAGATCTATAGTGGCCGGGATGCCCTCCTTGCATGTAATAACATTTCCAGCTATGGCTACTAGACCACTGGAAGGAGATCTATAGTGGCCGGGATGCCCTCCTTGCATGTAGTAACATTTCCAGCTATGGCTACTAGACCACTGGAAGGAGATCTATAGTGGCCGGGATGTCCTCCTTTAATGTAGTAACATTTCCAGCTATGGCTACTAGACCACTGCTCCTTATATGGCTCGATTGTGTTGATGCAATTGAATTGCAAGCGTTGTGACGAACCTCGCCGCTTTAAATATATTGTCCGTTCTGCCCCCATACATCGATCCATATAAGGAGCCCAGGACGTGCCCTACATTTTTTAGGCACAGCGGTCCATTTTTTACCAGACAAAAAGGATATCTCATATACTTGGTGAAGGAGCCCAGATAAACCCTAAGGTCCACCTGCACTGTCTCTTAAAGGGGTAGCCGCAATAGAAACTTTTGTGAATCTCAGACACAGGGTAGTGAGAACGCCAAAAAGGCGAAATATGTTTACCCAGTCAAGTGTCACCCAACAAGACATGAGAGAAAAATTGAGAGATTTTCCATCACACATTTTCAGCGTGTATAAGGATGTTCTAAAAAAAAAAAGCCTTCTTGAAGCTAAGTCTATGTGTTACAAAGATATCTTTTAATTATGTTTAATAAACCAGAGATGTTTTAATACAATAACTATGTTTGTGATGTGGTCAAGTAAATGGGATGTATAAATAGGGGTGTCTTACCTAAGAACCCCCAAATCTGCTTTCTTTCTTAAGAGATAAAACAAAATGGTACTTACCTTTTGTCACTCATAGCTTATCGGGGCCCTAAACAGCAGTCGGAAATTAATCAGGATCATGCCATCCGTCACAGGCGCGCTCTGTCCTGTTTTTTTTTTTGGGTGCATTTTTTTATTTTTTACACTTTAATTTTTATTTAAAGTGGCACAAAACCTCCCACGCCCATCCCCTTCCTTCTTCCCCAGCTTAGGTACCTAGGGAGATCCGGTTTAAATAAAAAACTGAATTTTCCAGGTCCTAGGCATCGGCCGCTTGCCAACTTTAATATCACCGGTTGGCTGGTCTCATGCATGCCAGCTAACCTGACCTACCTGCTGGCCACTCCCCCGGTGGCGCTTGGAGCCGCTGGCCTTAGACTAAGACTTAGACAGCGTGACATCAGCGGCTCCGAGCGCGCTGATTGGATGAGCAGCCACGCATACCCTGTTGACCGGGTAGAGGTGAATTGCGCTCGGCGATCTGGGGGGTTTAACACAGATCGGGATGCCCAGGGGGAAAGGACCAAACCCCACGATAGTCAAAATCCTGGGTTTTGGACCACTTTAAGGAGGAAGCTGCCCCTTCGGATGGTGTTAGAGGTTTTAGCTTCTTTTATGTTTTATGGCCGTCAGTGACCCTCCCCTATCACCCTTACTGTCCCAGTAACTTAAATCCACAGGTCCATCAGCCGGGTCAGTCTGGTTCAGCCACTATCAGCCGAGACACTGGTAAAAACCATACCAAAGGTCATAGATTCCTATGGGGGTATCCCACAGTCCGAATAGCTTCCTATCCACTCCATCTCCATCTCACTCTATCCACTTACCAAGCTGCGTGATTTAAATGTGGAACAGGAAGTGCGTGCTGTGCGCGCTCCTGTCCGACACGCCATGATAAGCGCGCACCAGCAGGGGTGGAGGGGACGCTCATGTGCTGCATTTGAAAACACAGCTAAACCCATTATTTATTCATTCATTAATATAATGATTTATGATGTACAGTTAAGGTTTATTTAGGCAGATACGAGTTTATATACAGCAGCAAGAGTAGACCCCCTGCTTTTATGTTAATATTGTTTTTTAATGTCCTGTCTTTTTTTTTTCTAATAAATCCTTGATTAATTAATCTTGCAGCCTTTTTTGTGGGGGATAAAAGCTAGTGGGGTGCTCATTTGCCCATGCAGTTGCTTTCCTTGACGTTGAATTTCAATACGGTGTTCAATAGTGGCTTGGTAAGTGCGAGGGGATAGGCGGAGATTCTGACCGCAGGGCATCCAAAATCTGCATCCCACGGGGTGACCAAAATGACACCTAGAAATCTTCAATACCAGACCAGCTGTAAAATATAGTGACATAGTATTTGCGGCTGAATAAAGACTTTAGTCCATTCAATTCAGCCTATTTATTTCCTTCCAGTGGTCTAGTAGCCATAGCTGGTAATGTTATTACATGCAAGGAGGGCATCCCGGCCACTATAGATCTCCTTCCAGTGGTCTAGTAGCCATAGCTGGTAATGTTATTACATGCAAGGAGGGCATCCCGGCCACTATAGATCTCCTTCCAGTGGTCTAGTAGCCATAGCTGGTAATGTTATTACATGCAAGGAGGGCATCCCGGCCACTATAGATGTCCTTCCAGTTGTCTAGTAGCCATAGCTGGTAATGTTATTACATGCAAGGAGGGCATCCCGGCCACTATAGATCTCCTTCCAGTGGTCTAGTAGCCATAGCTGGAAATGTTATTACATGCAACGAGGGCATCCCGGCCACTATAGATCTCCTTCCAGTGGTCTAGTAGCCATAGCTGGAAATGTTATTACATGCAACGAGGGCATCCCGGCCACTATAGATCTCCTTCCAGTGGTCTAGTAGCCATAGCTGGTAATGTTATTACATGCAAGGAGGACATCCCGGCCACTATAGATCTCCTTCCAGTGGTCTAGTAGCCATAGCTGGTAATGTTATTACATGCAAGGAAGGCATCCCGGCCACTATAGATCTCCTTCCAGTGGTCTAGTAGCCATAGCTGGAAATATTATTACATGCAAGGAGGGCATCCCGGCCACTATAGATCTCCTTCCAGTGGTCTAGTAGCCATAGCTGGTAATGTTATTACATGCACGGAGGGCATCCCGGCCACTATAGATCTCCTTCCAGTGGTCTAGTAGCCATAGCTGGTAATGTTATTACATGCACGGAGGGCATCCCGGCCACTATAGATCTCCTTCCAGTGGTCTAGTAGCCATAGCTGGTAATGTTATTACATGCAAGGAGGGCATCCCGGCCACTATAGATCTCCTTCCAAGTGGTCTAGTAGCCATAGCTGGTAATGTTATTACATGCAAGGAGGGCATCCCGGCCACTATAGATCTCCTTCCAGTGGTCTAGTAGCCATAGCTGGTAATGTTATTACATGCAAGGAGGGCATCCCGGCCACTATAGATCTCCTTTCAGTGGTCTAGGAGCCATAGCTGGTAATGTTGTTACATGCTAGGAAGGCATCCCGGCCACTATTGAGTCTTGAGTCCTCTAGTCTTAGTGGATGCCCTCGGGTTATGGTTACGTTCTGGGGTATAAATAGATTGTGGGACAGATCTTTGTATTGACCCCGAATATATTTATACATAGTTATTAGATCACCCCTCAGGCGTCTTTTTTTCTAAACTAAATAAACCTAACTTTGACAATCCTTCAGGGTACTCTAGCTCCCAAACTCCAGTTCTGATATGTCCTTCTTCAGCACAGGTGCCCAGAACTGTACACAGTTCTCCATATGGGGTCTGACCAGTGACTTGTACAGGGGTCACATGATGCTCTGGTCATGAGCACCTATGCCCCTCTTGTTGCACCCCCATGATACTGTTTGACTTTTGGTCTGGTTTAAATCGCTGACCTCCTTTTTGTTGTAGTGGAGAAGTTTTCTTCCTGCCTTGTTTCTTTGTGGCGCCTACACAGTGACACCCCAAAAACTCAATGAAGGTTTTAAACCTTTGTCCCAATATCCAGAGCTAACACAGTGTTTTGAATTGGCTTCCACTTTAGTTATTATTGGGTAGGGGGTCAGCAATTGAATGTGGACAGGCCTGGGGACAGGGTCTCCGGGGTAACTCTAGAAGCACTGAGCAGGTACAGTCTATACCAGCAGTACTCGACTGGCGGACCTCTGCGCCAGATTTCCGGACCCCTGCCCTGACAGCCCTGCTCCCTTTACTTGATGGTCGATGTAGTGCTTAGTCTCCCTGCCAGTATCATGACTCTGTTCCCTGGCACCTAGCATTGCAATATGACCTTATTGCCAGTATCATTTTGGACCCTAGTCCACCCCTGTACACGTCTTGCACAGAATGCATGGCGGGTTAAAGTGGACCAAAACCCAGGATTTTGACTATCCTGGGTTTTGGTCCTTTCCCCCGGGGAAGCCCCCCAGATCGCCGAGCGCATAGGAACCTATGACCTTTTGGTATGATTTTTACCAGTGTTTCGGGCTGATAGTGGCTGAACCAGACTGACCCGGCTGATGGACCTGTGGATATAAGTTACTGGGACAGTAAGTGTGATGGGGGCGGGTCACTGGCGGCCATAAAACATAATAGAAGCTAAAACCTCTAACACAATCCGAAAGTGAAGCTTCCACCTTAAAGTGGACCAAAGCCCAGGATTTTGACTATCCTGGGCTTTGGTCCTTTCCCCCGGGCACCCTGATCTGTGCGAAACCCCCCCAGATCGCCGAGCGCAATTCACCTCTTCCCGGTCCTACTGCGCATGCGCGGCCACTCATCCAATCGGCACGTTCGGAGCCGCTTCCGTCACACAGTCTAATCCAGCGTCTAAGGCCAGCGGCTCAGAGTGCGCTGGCTGCCGCATCCCCCGCTTCCCTCTAACAGGGAGCTTGTCCGCGCCAGCCATTCAAAAATGGCTGGTGCAGGCACGCGTCCTGCTACAGGTATGGCAGGGAATCTTATAGATTTTGGTCCACTTTAAAAGCTGTGTGGCCGTGGGCTGAAGCTGAAAGAAAGATCATATGGAAAAATGTGTTGAGAAAACAGAGAGAAAATGGTAAACTGAAAGATTCTGCAGCAGAGCCAACATGAAGGAAAAACTGTAAAAATAAAAATGTTTAGAGCAAAAAAACAGGATGTAAACATAAAAATCCAATTCTGAAATAAAATAACCCCCCCCCCAAAAAAAAAACAAAAAACAAAAAAAAAACTGGTGAGTCTGAGATTTGAACCAATGATTCTCTGGTTCAAACTGACATTTAATTTACCAATGAGCTAAATGACTTCTAGAGCTTTTCTCTCTGTTTTAGATATATGAGTTCTGGCCAGGCAATGTTGTTATCATGCTGGACGGCTGCCAGCACTGAACAGCTGATACTTTGTTACATTGTTTTCCCCTCTCCTCAGCATGGAACAGGCCAGAGTGTCACCCCGAAACTCAGCAGACATAAACATGAGCTATTAGTCTCCAGCTGCACAACACAGACATCATTTTGTTTCTAAATTTATAATTCTTACTCCAACACTTACCTATATTCAAAGTACCATTTAAATATAAGTCACCAAGAAAAATTAGCACTGCCTAGGGCAGCATGAACACTAAATACAGCCCTGACTAAGGGGCAGTGAATTGCACATGTGCCCGGAACGGTGGGCCGCCCTAAACTCAGGGAGCAATTGGGTGTTAGGGCTCAAGGGCACTTCAGTCAAGTCCCATGGTTGGGAATCAAACCCACCACCTTCCGGTCACAGGCCTGTTTCCCTACCTGTAGGCCATAACTGCCCCAAATGGACCTTTACAAGAAGTGGTTGAGTACCCCTGGTCTATACATTACTGCACTTGAAATCTTTTACTCCTTAAAAAAAAAAAAAAAAATATATATATATATATATATATATATATATATATATATATATTAAACCACAGTACAGTGTGAACCCCCTCCGTCTCCAAGGGCCTTTCATTTTTATTACTAGTTTCCTTTAATCATTGACTTTAAGTGATTGAACCCTTTATGGTTGCCTCTATGCTGTGTACTGTTTTCTTGGTGTGCTGGGTTATAAATGTTCTGTGAACTTGCTGTTACCTCTGACTTTTTTTTCCTGTTCTTAAAAAGATCAATTCCTCTTGTGATTTATTTTCCCAAAGGCTCAGACAGCAGAACTGAATGAGATGTTGGTTTGTTAGGGTCACGGAAAGATCACTGGGTCATAGGAAGACCTATAAATGAGCTAGCGTGGCTTTACGTAGGGACTCCAGAAATGTGTGACTGGAAGATGATGGATGATAGGCGGGTTATGATAAGTGCTCTATCAAACTTACTTACAGTAAGGAAAATAAGTCACTTAATTTTTAGTCATTTCTGAGTTCAGACAATGCAGCGTGCACCCTCTCCGTTGCTTCAAAGTGGACCAAAACCCAGGATAGTCAAAAGTTTTGACTATCCTGGGTTTCGTTCCTTTCCCCGGGGGCACCCTGATCGGGGGTGCCCCGCTGTGTGAAACCCCCAGGACGCCGCAACAACTCACCTCTTCCCGGTCCCACGGCACGTCTGAGAGCAGCGGATATGACGGGCGCAGCCTCTGCTTCCCCTTTAACAGAGAGCGGGCCCGCACCAGTCGTTCTCAAATGCCTGGCACTGCTAGAGGGAAGCGGAGGATGCGGCAGTCAGAGCCGCTGCTCTTAGACATGCCGTGGGACCAGGATAAGGTGAGTTGGCTACGGTGATCTGCGGGGGGGTTCACACAGCGGGGGAACCCCGATTAGGGTGCCCCTGGGGAAAGGAACAAAATCCAGGATAGTCAAAATCCTGGGTTTTGGTCCACTTTAAGAACAGGCATTTTGTAAATATGCCAGAGGTGCATTGTATCAAAACATATGCAACATATGCAAAACAACCCCGCCCCTGCACTTTATCCCACTCTCCTCTCCTCAGTAGGTGATGCTTCTGAGGCAAGATGGCGGCGCCCATATCCTAGAGTCCTGAACAGAGTTGCAGCCCGGTGGGGGAAAGAATAATAAGTAATTGACTAAAAACGTAAAATATATGAATTTTAGATGCTGGGGAATCGTTTTTTAAGGGTTTGGGCTTTTCATTAAATCATGGAGAAGATCCGGTTTAACCCCAAAGTCCTGATCCAACTCTGTGCAGAAGCGTGAGGGTGGGATGGCGGCGTAGCATCTGCTCCCCCCTTCTTGTTCGTGCGCTTGGCGGGAAGCCTGAAGCATGTTCCTACCTTCTGCCGCTTTCTTCTTACCCATGAAAGCTAATGAGGAAGCCTGCTCTGCGCTGCCAAAGATCTGTTCCCTGATTATGGTGTAACAAATAATAAAACCTACAGCGCCGATTAAAATGGACCAGTCACTCCTGCTGCCAGTCTGAAATCGAAAAGATTCCAGGAACGGCCGTTAGTCTGTCCTATATCGGATGTGGGAACCCCCCGGGGCGTCGGTGACCTTACCTGATCCTGCGGCGCCATCTCTGCCGTCACCGCATCCCCAGCTTCTCTGCAGCTGTGTGCTATTCATATAGGCTGGGCGTGCTGGAGCGTGCACTCCACAGGGATGCCGGGGATGCGGACGTGCCTATTCCGGCGCAAAGTTTAGATCAGCAGCTCTAGGCCGCGCATTAGTATGCACCGCTTAAAGTGCTGATTGGACTAGCGCATGCGCCATGGGGGAAAGGTGAGTGAAAGTGGGCGATCTGAGGGGTTTCACATGGGGGGGGCATCCTTCATCGGGGCAGGGACCAATCACCAGGAGAGTTAAAAGCCTGTTGTTTTGCCCACTTTAAAGAATGGCTTTAGCCAAAAGCAATAGGCTCTTCCTAAAGATTTTTAAAGTTGACCAAAACCCATGATTTTGACCCATGATCTATACCTCGATCGGGGCTGCCCCGCTGTTTGAAACCCCCCAGATCACCTAAGCTGACTCGACTCTTCCTGGTCCCTCAGGGGACGGGTGGTTTCACAGCTCTAGCATATGCACAGAGCATTGCATGATGGGTAACAACCTCCTCGCTTCTCAGCAGAGTTGCCATGGCGATAAGCTACTCCAGCACAGGCCGGATCAGGGGACGGGTAGTTACACAGCTCTAGCGCCTTTACAGAGCATTGCATGATGGGTAAAGGCCTCCTCACACCTCGGCAGAGTCGCAGTAGCGACAAGACATTACTCTGGCACAGGATGGATCAGGGGACAGGTGGCTACATAGCTTTAGCATCTGCACAGAGCATTGCATGATGGGTAACTGCCTCCTCGCACCTAAGCAGAGTCGTCATAGCGATAAGCTGTTACTCCAGCACAGGTCGGATCAGGGGACGGGTGGCTACACAGCTCTAGCGCCTTCACAGAGCATTGCATGATGGGTAACAGCCTCCTCACACCTCAGCAGGGTCACCATAGCGATAAGCCGTTACTCCAGCACAGGGGGCGGCTCGGGACGGATGGTTACACAGCTCTAGCATCTGTACAGAGCATTGCATGATGGGTAACAACCCCTCACACCTTGGTGTAGTTGCCATAGCGATAAGCCGTTACTCCGGCACAGGGCGGGTCAGGGGACGGGTGGTTGCACAGCTCTAGCATCTTCACAAAGCATTGCATGATGGGTAACTGCCTCCACGCACCTCGGCAGAGTCGCCATAGCGATAAGATGTTACTCAAGCTCAGGGGCGGTGGTTACACAGCTCTAGTGTCTGCACAGAGAATTGCATGATGGGTATCAGCCTCCTTACACCTCAGCAGGGTTGCCATAGTGATAAGCCGTTACTCCAGCTTAGGCCGGATCAAGGGACGGGTTGTTACACAGCTCTAGCGTCTTCACAGAGCATTGCATGATGGGTAACGGCCTCCTCACACCTTGGCAGAGTTGCCGTAGCGATTAGACATTACTCTGACAGAGGCCGGGTCAATGGACAGGTGGCTACATAGCTTTAGCATCTGCACAGAGCATTGCATGATGGGTAACGGCGTCCTCACACCTTGGCAGAGTTGCCGTAGCGATTAGACATTACTCTGACAGAGGCCGGGTCAAGGGACAGGTGGCTACATAGCTTTAGCATCTGCACAGAGCATTGCATGATGGGTAACGGCCTCCTCACATCTCAGCAGAGTTGCCATAGCGATAAACCGTTACTCCAGCACAGGCCGGATCAGGGGACATGCAGTTACACAGCTCTAGCGTCTTCACAGAGCATTGCATGATGGGTAACGGCCTCCTCACATCTCAGCAGAGTTGCCATAGCGATAAACCGTTACTCCAGCACAGGCCGGATCAGGGGACATGCAGTTACACAGCTCTAGCGTCTTCACAGAGCATTGCATGATGGGTAACGGCCTCCTCACGCCTCCTTTTATTCTCGTTTTTTAATTTTGCCTTTACGGCTTTTCTCCATTTTATGGGAATTGAAACTTTTAATCTCCTGCGGAAAGTGAAGTAATGAGAGATGGTCGGATATGAACATTTCACGGGGTGCTCGGTCAATCGAAGCAAATGTAGACTATTGGTCACTGTGGGGGGAGAGCTCTGAATCATCGCCTGGCGCAGGGAGAATCCATCTTGCTGAGGGAGTGAAAGCGTGACGAGCGAGCCGAGCCGCTCCGGCTGTAATTACTTTGCAAACGCCGTTTTTATTGTGAGATCGGCGCTCCGACTTGTTTACACTTAACCGCGCTTTGTTTAGGACCTGCAGGACCACAACGTGGCCTGCGCTGTGGCGAAATGTACGTTATCAATGCCGTGTATGACATAGTAGATATAACAGCAATTACAACACCATAAACCAGCCAAAATGTTCATCAGCTGCTCCGTTCATGGAGACTAAATTACAAACATGACTTGATAACCCACCACTGAGCCCTTCGCTTTGCCCCGTCCTCTATCCTGCTGCCTCTGTGCTGTGCCCCTTCCTCTATCCTGCTGCCTCTGTGCTGTGTCCCTTCCTCTATCCTGCTGCCTCTATGCGGTGCCACTTCCTCTATCCTGCTGCTTCTATGCTGTGTCCCTTCCTCTATCCTGCTGCCTCTGTGCTGTGTCCCTTCCTCTATCCTGCTGCCTCTGTGCTGTGCCACTTCCTCTATTCTCCTGCCTCTGTGCTATGCCACTTCCTCTATTCTCCTGCCTCTATGCTGTGCCACTTCCTCTATCCTGCTGCCTCTGTGCTATGCCACTTCCTCTATTCTCCTGCCTCTATGCTGTGCCACTTCCTCTATCCTGCTGCCTCTATGCTGTGCCACTTCCTCTATTCTCCTGCCTCTGTGCTATGCCACTTCCTTTATCCTCCTGCCTCTGTCCTGTGCCACTTCCGCTATCCTCCTGCCACTGCATCCTACCCCTTTCTCTATCTTCCTGCCTCTGCACTATGCCCCTTCCTCTATCCTCTTTGATCAGCATTGTGCTCATTTCTCTATCCTCCTGTCTCTTTGTTGTGCCCCTTTCTCTATCCTCCTGCCTCTGTGCTGTGTCCCTTCCTTTTTTCTCTGTGCTCTGCCTCTTCCTCTATCCTGCCTCTGTACTGTGCCCCTTCCTATCCTCCTGCTTCTGGGCTGTGCCCCATCCTCTATCCTCCTGCCTCTGTGCTCTGCCCCGTCCTCTATCCTCCTGCCTCTGTGCTCTGTCCCTTCCTCTATCCTGCTGCCTCTGTGCTGTGCCACTTCCTCTATCCTCCTGCCTCTCTCCTGTGCCCCTTCCTCTATCCTGCTGCCTCTGCACTGTTCCCCTTAGTCTATCTGCCTACCTCTCTGCTGTGCCCATTCTTCTATCCTCCTACCTCTGTGCTGTCCCCATTCCTCTATCCTGCCTTTGCATTCAGCCCCTTCCTTTATGCTCCTGCCTATGCGTTCTGCCCCTTTCTCTATCCTCCTGTCTCTGTGCTGTTCCCCTTATTCTATCCTCCTGCCTCTGCGCTATACCCCTTCCTCCATCCTCCTGCCACTGCATGCTACCCCTTTCTCTATCCTCCTGCCTCTGTGCTGTGCCCCTTCTTCTATCCTCTTGAATCTATCCTCCTGTCTTTGTTGTGCCCCTTCCTCTATCCTCCTGCATCTGTGCTGTGCCCCTTCCTCTATCCTCCTGCCTCTGTGCTGTGTATCTTCATTTATCCTTTTTCCTCTGTGCTCTGCCTCTTCCTCTATCCTGCCTCTGTAATCTGCCCCTTCCTATATCCTCCTGCTTCTGAGCTCTGCCCCTTCCTCTATTTCCCTGCCTCTGTGCCCCTTTATCTGACCTCCTGCCTTTTGTGCTGTGCCCCTTTCTCTATCCTGCCTCTGCATTGAGCCCCTTTCTCCATCCTCCTGCCTCTGCGTTCTGCCCCTTTCTCTATCCTGCCTCTTCATTGAGCCCCTTTCTCCATCCTCCTGCCTCTGCGTTCTGCCCCTTTCTCTATCCTGCCTCTTCATTGAGCCCCTTCCTCTATACTACTGCCTCTGCATGCTGCCCCTTTCTTTATCATTTTTCCTCTGTGCTCTGCCCCTTCCTCTATCCTCCTGCCTCTATGCCATGCCCCTTCCTTTTGCCTCTGCCCTCCTGCCTTTGTGCTGTGCCCCTTCCTCTATCCTGCCTCTGCATTGAGCCCCTTTCTCCATACTCCTGCCTCCGTGTTCTGTCCCTTTCTCTCACCTTTTTACTCTGTGCTCTGCCCCTTCCTCTATCTTCCTGCCCCTGTGCTATGCCCCTTCCTTCATCCTCCTGCCTCTGCGTTGTGCCCCTTCTTTTATCCTCCTTCCTAGTTTCTGTGCCCCTTTATCTATCCTCCTGCCTCTGTGCTGTGCCACTTCTTTTTTCCTCTGTTCTCTGCCGCTTGCTCTATCCTCCTACCTCTGCACTGTGACCTTTCCTCTACCCTCCAGCCTCTGTGCCCCTTCCTTTATCTTTCCTCTGCACTGTGCCCTTTCCTCTACCCTCCTGCCTCTGTGCTCTACCCCTTCCTCTATCCTCCTGCCTCGTTGCCCCTTCCTTTATCCATCCTCTGTGCTGTGCCTCTTCCTCTGGTCTCCTACCTCTTTGCTCCTTCCTTTATCCTTCCTCTGTGATGTACCCTTTCTATGTCCAATTGCCTCTGCAATGTGCCCACCGTAAACTGGAGGATTTCATACAGCGGGGCATCCCTAATCGAGATACCCCACAGAGAGGGAGACCGCCGGCCCTACAGTTGTGGTTGCTCCTCGAAGTCATTTTTGACTTGAGGTCCGCTTGAACCCCTCTTTCAGTGCTCAGTGCCCCGGTAGGCACTACCGCATATTAAATAGATCTTGAATCGCGGTGCATGGCACAGGGTTGGCGGGCACTTGACGGGCCATTTGCTCGCTGATGAATGTGCGAGAATGCGGCTTCCACCCGCAGCATCGGCGCCATATCTGATTGACAGCCCAGTCCTCAGACGACTTTTTATGTTCCCGATAAAGCTCCCCGTTGTGTCTCCTGCTCAGCCGGCGTGATTTATTATTTATCCTCAGGCCCTCCTGTCAGGATTGATGCTGTTTTATACATTTCCTAATCGCATACAAATCGTAGGACGTGCCGCTGTTGTGGCCCAATTGCTTTTTGGGGGTTATTTTCCATCCCTCCAGTTTAGACTAGAGGCTCAGTGACTTTACTGCTCATCCAATGGGACGCCATGTCTGGTGACTTTACTGCTCATCCAATGGGACGCCATGTCTGGTGACTTTACTTCTCATCCAATGGGACGCCACGTCTGGTGACTTTACTGCTCATCCAATGGGATGCCAAGTCTGGTGACTTTACTGCTCATCCAATGGGATGCCATGTCTGGTGACTTTACTTCTCATCCAATGGGACGCCACGTCTGGTGACTTTACTGCTCATCCAATGGGATGCCATGTCTGGTGACTTTACTTCTCATCCAATGGGACGCCACGTCTGGTGACTTTACTGCTCATCCAATGGGATGCCAAGTCTGGTGACTTTACTGCTCCTCCAATAGAATGCCACGTCTGGTGACTTTACTGCTCATCCAATGGGATGCCACTTCTGGTGACTTTACTGCTCAACCAATGAGATGCCACGTCTGGTGACTTTAGTGCTCATCCAATGGGACGCCACGTCTGGTGACTTTATTGGTCATCCAATGGGATGCCACGTCTGGTGACTTTATTGCTCATCCAATGGGACGCCGCGTCTGGTGACTTTACTGGTCATCCAATGGGATGCCGCGTCTGGTGACTTTACTGGTCATCCAATGGGACGCCACGTCTGGTGACTTTACTGCTCATCCAATGGGATGCCACGTCTGGTGACTTTACTGCTCATCCAATGGGATGCCACGTCTGGTGACTTTACTGCTCATCCAATGGGATGCCACGTCTGGTGACTTTACTGCTCATCCAATGGGATGCCATGTCTGGTGACTTTACTGCTCATCCAATGGGATGCCACGTCTGGTGACTTTACTGCTCATCCAATGGGATGCCACGTCTGGTGACTTTACTGCTCATCCAATGGGATGCCATGTCTGGTGACTTTACTGCTCATCCAACGGGACGCCACTTCTGGTGACTTTACTGCTCAACCAATGAGATGCCACGTCTGGTGACTTTAGTGCTCATCCAATGGGACGCCACGTCTGGTGACTTTAGTGCTCAGCCAATGGGACGCCAAGTCTGGTGACTTTACTGCTCATCCAATGGGATGCCATGTCTGGTGACTTTACTGCTCATCCAATGGGATGCCATGTCTGGTGACTTTACTGCTCATCCAATGGGACGCCACGTCTGGTGACTTTACTGCTCATCCAATGGGATGCCATGTCTGGTGACTTTACTGCTCATCCAATGGGATGCCAAGTCTGGTGACTTTACTGCTCATCCAATAGGATGCCACATCTGGTGACTTTAGTGCTCATCCAATGGGATGCCACGTCTGGTGACTTTAGTGCTCATCCAATGAGACGCCACGTCTGGTGACTTTACTATACAGCCATGCACGCTGTGTGAACCCCCCCCCCCCCGTACTCATCTTCTTTTCCTGTCCAACGGCGCATGTGCGACCAGCGGCCACATCCTCACTTCCCCTCTAGCAGGGCACGTGCCCGCACCAGGCATTTGTGAGTGGGATGTGGCCTGACTCACTCTCCAAAGTAAATAACAAATCCCCTTCATCTCTGGGTTGTGGCGCGCTCCTGCCCCCAGCCATTAAAATGTTCTCTCACTCACTAGTCGTTTGCTGAGCATTGGTTCTGATTGGATGAAAGCCCGCCCATGCGCCATATTGCTGTGTGAAGTTTTTATGGGTGATCCGAAGGGTTTCACATAGCGGGGCATGAAACAAAACCCTGGATAGTTATAATCCTGGCTTTTGTTCAGCTTGAACTTAAATGGTACTGTAGATTGTAGGGGCAGATAACGTGGCAGGGGTAGGTATGTCCCCCAGCCATTGCTAAAGCACTGAGGGCAGAACATAGGTTCCTTTCTGGGGTTATCAGGGGATGTGCGGATACTAGGGAGCCAGAGATTGGATTTGAGGCATTAAAAGCAGCAGCCCGCTGGGAATTCTCCCTGGTCTCCCTATGGCTTGTCTGCCCTCCTTAAAGCGGACCTTCACCCTGAATAAGAGCATATCTTATGTTTCCTGCAAAGTACAGCTATAACCTCACCCCCTGTTCCTTATCCCCCTACCCTCTCCTCAGTGTGTGTGATGCTTCTGATTCCGCCCGAGCCCGGAACAGAGTTGCAGCCCAGCGGGGGAAAGAATAATTAGTAAGTGACTAGAAACTTAAAATATATTCCTTTTAGATGCTGGGAATAGTTCTTTTAAGGGTTTGGGCTTTTCATTAAATCATGGTGAAGGTCCGCTTTAAACTGAGCCCATATTTGTATGCACAGAGGCCGGGCTGTTAGCAGCGCAGCATACGGCGGCGTGTCAGATGAATCTTGGGAAGTGCTTCTCAGTGATGGATTCTCTTTGAGGCCGCGTACATTGTATCTTACACAGGTGATGAACTGTTTTGATCGGAACTCTGGGATAAAGAACAGCAATGCACCAGAAACATGATGTTTCCAGTGGATGCCAGGCTTAGTTACTCGGGTTTTAGCTACGGCTTAAAGTGGACCTTTACCATCATTTAATGAAAAGCCTAAACCCTTGAAAAAAATATTCCCCAGTTTCTAAAATGTATATATTTAACATTTTTTGCCACTTAGCCACTTTATTCTTTTCCCCACTGGCCTGCAACACTGTTCAGGACTATAGGATACGGGCGTCGCCATCTTGACTCAGAAGCATCACATATTAAGGAGAGGGGTTAAAAGTGCAGGGGGCGGGGGTTATAGCTTTGCACAGACAGAGCAAAGCTGGAGTCAAGGAACGGACAGCAATCCCAGAATGCAGAGCGGCACAGTCAGAAGACATTTCCTGTTTACAGGCAGCCTGCACCTCCATGGGCCGCCATCTTTGATGTTCAAAGTCTCAGAAAATGAAATAGATGCAGGAAAGATGATTTTTAATGTGGGCAATCTGTATGTACAGGGTGTGGGAAACATATAAGATAGACTCTTATTCAGGGTGAAGGTCCGGATTAATGTGAGCAATCTGTATGTACAGGGTGTGGGAAACATATAAGATAGACTCTTATTCAGGGTGAGGGTCCGGATTAATGTGGGCAATCTGTATGTACAGGGGGGAACATATAAGATTGGCTATTCAGGGTGGGGGTCCGGATTAATATGGGCAATCTGTATGTACGGGGGGAAACATATAAGATAGGCTCTTATTCAGGCTGAAGGTCCGGTTTAAAGTGTGCCGTGGCCGGCCCAGGAGTCTAAAATAATCCAGGATTGGCCAATTAGGTGCCCCCTGGCTCATCCCGATTTGGGATGCCCCTGTGTGTTAAAGTGGACCAACACCGAGAGGTGATCGGCCCGGAAATCTATAAGATTCCCGGGCCGATCACCTCCCACCCCGCGGGACATCCGAGATCGGGATGTCCCGCGGGGTGAAACCCCCCCAGACACCCCAAATCGCTTACCTGATCTTCGTCTGCGAATGGCCGGCGGGGGCGCGCGCGCGCCGAAAGTGACGCGAGGGAGGCGGCGGCAGCCGCTTGGACGTTCCTGATCCCCGCCTGGACGTTGGCGGGGATTGGACCGTCCAGTCACGTGGGAGCGGGGACAGGTAAGATTTTGGGGCTTTCTGGGGGGTTTCACACAGCGGGGCACCCCCGATCGGGGTGCCCCGCCGAAGTGGACCAAAACCCAGGATAGTCAAAATCCTGGGTGTTGGTCCACTTTAACTTCTCCGCCCAAGATTGGCTGCAAATTCCCAGTCCATCGCCTTTATCATGGGCCGCTGCCGCATACTTGCAGCTGTGTGCATTCAGATAGGCAGGGCACGCCAGATATACAGACGCACCCTTTGCCGACACGCTATCCAAAACATCGGCTTTATGCCATTCATTAGTATGTGATTGAAGTGGGCAATCTGTGGGGGGTTTCACATTACTGGCCATCCCAAATCAGGATGCCCCCTTGGCAAGGAACTATCACCAGGACAGTGAAAATCCTGGTGATAGGTTCACTTTTAAAGGACCTATATAAAACTCTTAATTCATAGTTAAAGTGAACTAAAACTTTTATCCCACATAGCTGATTCAGCAACTCACCTGACTGGCCAAACTCCAGCTGTGTGCAACTGAATGTATCACTGGAGGGCAGGGGGGGGGGGGGACTTTTTTCAGGGTGGCAAAGAGGGACAATTTGTAAATGAAGCCACGCCCACTCAGTGAGAATGTAGGAGATGGATGTAACAGTTACAACAATAGAAACACTTTGAATAGGCAAATGAATCATTTATTGCTGCAGATCTGCATGTTACACCTCAAAGAGGGACAAATGAGAACAACGAGGGACAGGGGACATGGACTCAGAGGAACAGTCCCTCCAAATCAGGGACACTTGGAAGGTATGAATACGGCTGCCACTCGAGCATCAGGTTCGGATTTTCATGAATATTGGACAAAGGCTTTAGAAAAAAAGACATCCCTGCCTGGGCTATAGCATTGGGGGACTGCTGAGGCCCCCCAACCATGATGCCGGGGCTATAGCATTGGGGACTGCTGAGGCCCCCCAACCATGATGCCGGGGCTATAGCATTGGGGACTGCTGAGGCCCCCCAACCATGATGCCGGGGCTATAGCATTGGGGACTGCTGAGGCCCCCCAACCATGATGTCGGAGCTATAGCATTGGGGACTGCTGAGAGCCCCCAACCATGATGCTGGGGCTATAGCATTGGGGACTGCTGAGGCCCCCCAACCATGATGCCGGGGCTATAGCATTGGGGACTGCTGAGGCCCCCCAACCATGATGCCGGGGCTATAGCATTGGGGACTGCTGAGGCCCCCCCAACCATGATGCCGGGGCTATAGCATTGGGGACTTGTGAGGCCCTCCAACCATGATGCCGGGGCTATAGCATTGGGGACTGCTGAGGCCCCCAACCATGATGCTGGGGCTATAGCATTGGGGACTGCTGAGGGCCAGAACCATGATGCCGGGGCTATAGCATTGGGGACTGCTGAGGGCCCCAACCATGATGCCAGGGCTATAGCATTGGGGACTGCTGAGGCCCCCAACCATGATGCCGGGGCTATAGCATTGGGGACTGCTGAGGGCCAGAACCATGATGCCGGGGCTATAGCATTGGGGACTGCTGAGGCCCCCAACCATGATGCTGGGGCTATAGCATTGGGGACTGCTGAGGGCCAGAACCATGATGCCGGGGCTATAGCATTGGGGACTGCTGAGGGCCCCAACCATGATGCCAGGGCTATAGCATTGGGGACTGCTGAGGCCCCCAACCATGATGCCGGGGCTATAGCATTGGGGACTGCTGAGGGCCAGAACCATGATGCCGGGGCTATAGCATTGGGGGACTGGGGTTCCTTGGCTTGTGGGTACAGTGGGGCTGGGTACAGGGGGCAGGGATTGAATGTGGGTGTTAAAAGCAGCAGCCAAATTGGCTCCAAAGCAGTGTGGCCCACCAGGCATTGTCCTGGGTCTCTCTATGGCCCCTGCATGTAAGACCTGGAAGAGAGCATGTGACGGAGTACTCAAAACAGGCTTGACATTGCACTTTAATTTGGCTCCTCTGCTCAATGCTGCGCTGCCAGTGTCCTTCCTGTATCACCACACAGGACCCGTGTGTGAATGCCCATGTGACTGATGGTGTGAGCGTGCATGCGTTCTGCTCTCTGCCTTCCTCTCGTGTGATGATCCTAATGCTGATTCTCCATTGTGATCTCCTCTTCCCTGGTATCAGATGCCTTTTTTCGATCTCTTCTCTACTCTGGTATTGGATGCTTTTCCTTGATTTCTTCTCCTTATTTTTTTTTAACCAGCATTTCCCAGGAACAAGGTGCTGCGGGCCCCGGCCTCTGCCTGGTATATGTCACCGGATGTCAAAAGCCTGTATACCATTACTATTGAAGTGCAAAACATTATCAATTTGCAAACATTATCATTGTAAACTTTTCTTGGCTTTACCCCCCCCCAGAAACAAAAGAGGGGTGGCTTCACTCTTACCCCCCATAAACAAAGGAGGGGTGGCAGCCGCTGAGACCATTTTATAACTAACCTGGGAGGTGGAAGTGAGCAGGGCCATTACACAAGTCTTAAAGGAGCCACAGCACTCAACCCTGTTAGCTTGCAAACCAACCTACCTAAAATCTGGTGCTTGGTGGTGCAGCATAGAGAAAATTAAATTGGGTAGACCCAGCACACCTTTTAAAGTATTAATATAGATTCATGGAAATAGGGTGCAATATACTCAGACCGGTAACCCGCCGGTCTATACCAAAATACACTGTTACCAGAATAGAGTAATGCACACCATACACAAATAATTGATTCAAGTGATGTATATTATGTAATAACGCATGTACAAGAAACAATACAGATATTTACAAGTCATTAAACATCATCTTCACAGAAAATTCTTGGATGCAATAATCTATGCAAAGGCCGGATTGGTATCCTATACTGGCTCGGGACATCCATATGAAAATCTGTCAAATGTGGGATAGTTATTTCAACAGAAATATATGGATGTACCGAGCCAGTATAGGATACCAATCCGGCCTTTGCATAGATTATTGCATCCAAGAATTTTCTGTGAAGATGATGTTTAATGATCTGTAAATATCTGTATTGCTTCTTGTACATGCATTAGTACATACCGTATTTTTCGCCCTATAAGACGCACCTGCCCATAAGACGCACCTAGGATTTGGGGGAAGAAAATAAGAAAAAAAAATTTTCAATCAAAAACGCACCATTACAGACAGTGTGGCATTCCCCTATCCAATTCCCATAGGCCGTGTGGGATGCCCCCATTCCATAGACAGTGTAGCAGGCCCCCATCCCATTCCCCGTATATCCAGTGTGGCATCCCCCCCCTCCCATTCCCCATATACCCATTGGCTGTGTGGCATCCCCCTCTCCCCCCATTAGTATAGGCTGTGTGGCATCCCTCTCCCCACATTCCCATAGGCTGTGTGGCATCCACCTCTCCCCCCATTCCCATTGGCTGTGTGGCTTTCCCCCTCCCCCCATTAGTATAGGCTGTGTGGCATCCCTCTCTCCCCATTCCCATAGGCAGTGTGGCATCCCCCTCTCCCCATTAGCATGGGCTGTGTGGCATCCCCCTCCCCCCATTAGCATGGGCTGTGTGGCATCCCCCTCCCCCCATTAGCATGGGCTGTGTGGCATCCCCCTCTCCCCATTAGCATGGGCTGTGTGGCATCCCCCTCTCCCCATTCCCATAGGCTGTGTGGCATCCCCCTCCCCCCATTCCCATAGGCTGTGTGGCATCCCCCTCTCCCCATTCCCATAGCCTGTGTGGCATCCCCCTCCCCCCATTCCCATAGCCTGTGTGGCATCCCCCTCCCCCCATTCCCATAGCCTGTGTGGCATCCCCCTCCCCCCATTCCCATAGCCTGTGTGGCATAACCATCCCCCCATTCCCATAGCCTGTGTGGCATCCCCATCCCCCCATTCCCATAGCCTGTGTGGCATAACCATCCCCCCATTCCCATAGCCTGTGTGGCATACCCATCCCCCCATTCCCATAGCCTGTGTGGCATCCCCCTCCCCCCATTCCCATAGGCTGTGTGGCATACCCCTCCCCCCATTCCCAAAGGCTGTGTGGCATCCCCCTCCCCCCATTCCCATAGGCTGTGTGGCATCCCCCTCTCCCCATTCCCATAGCCTGTGTGGCATCCCCCTCCCCCCATTCCCATAGCCTGTGTGGCATCCCCATCCCCCCATTCCCATAGCCTGTGTGGCATAACCATCCCCCCATTCCCATAGCCTGTGTGGCATACCCATCCCCCCATTCCCATAGCCTGTGTGGCATCCCCCTCCCCCCATTCCCATAGGCTGTGTGGCATACCCCTCCCCCCATTCCCAAAGGCTGTGTGGCATCCCCCTCCCCCCATTCCCATAGGCTGTGTGGCATCCCCCTCTCCCCATTCCCATAGCCTGTGTGGCATCCCCCTCCCCCCATTCCCATAGCCTGTGTGGCATCCCCCTCCCCCCATTCCCATAGCCTGTGTGGCATAACCATCCCCCCATTCCCATAGCCTGTGTGGCATCCCCATCCCCCCATTCCCATAGCCTGTGTGGCATCCCCCTCCCCCCATTCCCATAGGCTGTGTGGCATACCCCTCCCCCCATTCCCAAAGGCTGTGTGGCATACCCCTCCCCCCATTCCCATAGGCTGTGTGGCATACCCCTCCCCCCATTCCCAAAGGCTGTGTGGCATACCCCTCCCCCCATTCCCATAGGCTGTGTGGCATACCCCTCCCCCCATTCCCATAGGCTGTGTGGCATACCCCTCCCCCCATTCCCAAAGGCTGTGTGGCATACCCCTCCCCCCATTCCCATAGGCTGTGTGGCATCCCCATCCCCCCATTCCCATAGGCTGTGTGGCATCCCCATCCCCCCATTCCCACCCCCCTCCCCCATTAGTATAGGCAGGCGCCATAGTAAAAAAAAAAAAGTTAAACTCACCTGTCCGCTGACACCACTGCGCTGAGCGGCCGGCTCCCTGAATGGGGTGGGCGTGGCCTGCGCCGCAGCGTCGACACAGGCCACGCCCACCCCATTCACGAGCTGGCTCTGTCCCGCCCCGCCGCTGCGATCGCTGTCTTTTCAGGCAGCGATGACAGCGGCGGGGCCAGAGACAGAGCCCCCGGGATGGGTGAGTTTTTTTTTTTTTTACATTCGCCCGATAAGGCGCACTGACATTTTTCCCCCACTTTTGGGGTGTCTTATAGGGCGAAAAATACGGTAATATACATCACTTGAATCAATTATTTGAGTATGGTGTGCATTACTCTATTCTGGTAACAGTGGTGGTGCAGTTTAAGCAGAATTCTGCAGATGTGTGGGGACCAAGTCCTCTGTTTTTAACCAGATTTAGAGACAGATTTTAGGCTGGTTTGCAAGCTAACAGGGTTGAGTGTTGTGGCTCCTTTAAGACTTGCTCACTCTTACCCCCCCCCTGAAGTTGACCAAAACCCAGGATTTTGACTATCCTGGGTTTTGGTCCTTGCCCCATGACACCCTTATCAGGGATGTCCCGCTACGTGAAAGCCACAAGATAGTCGAGCGCAACTCTCCTCTACCCGGTCCTACGGCGCATGTGCAGCCGCTCGTCCAATCGGCGCACTCGGAGCCGCTCGTGTTACGCCGTCTAAGGCCAGTGGCTCTGAGCGTGCTGGTGGCCGCACCCCCCGCTTTCCTCTAACAGGGAGCGTGCCCATGCTGGCCATCCACAAATGCCTGGTGCAGGGGTAGCAGGGATGCGGCTTGCGCATGTGCCGTTGGACTGGGAGGCAAAATTAAGTGTACAGGGCGACCTGGGGAGTTTTACACAGCATGTACAGTATATTATTAAAGTGGACCAAAACCGAGCGAGATCGACCCGTGAATCTATAAGAGGGAGGGAATCTATCTGGGTCAGGAATCTTATAGATTCCCAGGCTGATCTCGCTGGGTTTTGCTCCACTTTATTTATTAATATAATGTACATTTGCAAATAAATCGGCACATACCCCAGAGCCCTTTTTTCCTGTGGATGATGAGGGTAGTTTCCTTTCTCAGGAATCCTCTCCTATTAGGATTCATGTAACCCCAAAAGCGTTTCACCGTAATATACAGCTTTCTCAAAAAAGAAAGGAAAAGGGACCTTTCTGTAAAAAGACGTGATGTTTTAAAGTGGACCGAAACCCGGGATTTTCACTATATTGGGTTTTTGTCCGTCCGAATTTGCTGCATGAAACGCCCGGATGGCCCCCCCCCTTTTCTTACCTTTCCACAAGCTCCATGGCGCTCATCCAATCAGCATATCCGGCCGTGCATATTAATGTGCAGTTTGAGAAGCTGAATAAAAACCTAGACTCACACATGAGTGATGCGCTGACACGCATCTGCCGCGAGGTTTCACACATTGAGGCGTCCCAATTCCGGATGCCCCGGGGATAAGAAATCAGGCGGCCATGGAATCTCAGAAATTCTAGGGTCGCTTTTGGTCCACTTTAAAAAGCACTCATTTTAAATAAATAGTGTAAAGTTAAAAACTCACGATACCTGTGTATATTTAAAGTGGAGCAAAACCCATGCCGATTGGCCCCGGAAATTTCTAAGATTCCCAGGCCAATCGATTTGCTCCCCCCGAGGCGTCCAAAATCGGGATGCCCGCTGTGTGATACCTCCTAGGTGGCCCCATACACTTAACTTTTTCGCGGTCCAAAGATGCATGTGCAAGCCACAGCCACATTCCCATTATCCCTCTAGCAGGGCGTGTGCCTGCGCCAGGCATTTCTGAATGGCCGGCACGGGCACGCTCCCTATTAGAGGGAAGCGCTCGGATCTGCTGGCCTTAGACGAAGGCTTGGACGAGACATCTGCAGGTCCGAGCACACTGATTGGACAAAAGGCTGCACATGCTCAAAGAGGTGGGTTGGCATCGGCGATCTCGAGGGGGGGGGGGGTTTACACAGCGGGGGCAAGAACCAAAACCCAGGATATTCAAAATCCTGGGTTTTGGTCCACTTTAAAGTGACTGTCTGTGTAAAAATAAAACAGTACAGATACTTGCCAATATTCCCGCGTGGCTGATCCTATACCAGGAGTTTCCAGAGGAGAGTGATAGAAGAGACATCAATCATTTTTAAATCTTGGTCTTCTTTAAAGTGGACCAAAACCCAGCTGGATCGGCCCGGGAATCTATAAGAAAATCGGGATGCCCCGCTGTGTAAAACCCCCCAGGTTGCCGGGTACACTTACCTTAATCCCGGTCCAACGGCGCATGCGCGAGCCGCGGCCTCATCCCCGCTGTCCCTCTAGCAGGGCGCGTGCCAGTGTCAGCTATTTGTGAATAGCCAGCGCGCTCACTGTTAGAGGGAAGCGCGAGATGCGTCCGCCAGCATGCTCGGAGCCGCTGAACTAAGACGTCTCTTAGACGTGCATAGCTCAGCGGCTCCGAGTGCGCTGGCTGGATGATCAACCGCACATGCGCCGTAGGACCGTGGTGAGGTGAGTTCTGGGGGGTTTCACATAGCAGGGCATCTCCAATCGGGGTGCCCCGGGGGGAGTGGACCCAAGATGATCAAAATCCTGGGTTTTGGTCCACTTTAAAGTGGACCAATCATCCCATCTAAAAGATTCCAGGATCTGCCCCTCGAGTATCCTATACCAATGCCCCACTGTGTGACCCCCCCCCCCCCCCCCCGGTAATCATACCTGATCCTGACTTGTTCTTCGCTGGAGGCCGCATGCCCGTGCTTCCTTGTGTGCGCTCCCCGCCCCCAGCCATTCAGGAAGTGTGCACTCCACAGGGGGAGTTGGGAATGCGGCCGCTGGTTCAAATAGCAGCATAAAGCCGCTGATTTAAACTTTGCGGCCGCGTCCCTGGCTCCCCTGTGGAGCATGCGCTCCCGCGTGCCCGGCCTAGCTGAATGGCTGGGCGTAGGGAGCCCGCACAGCTGCAGAGAAGCCAGGGATGCGGCCGTCGGCGAATACCGGAGCGCTGGGATCTGGTAAGAATACTGGCACACAGCGGGGCATCCAGTATAGGTGCCGGAATCTTTTAGATTCTATTCCCGGTCGCGGGGGGGGGGGGGTAATTGGTCCTCTTGAAATAGGGTAAGGTGTGAGAGATCTGGATCGGCTTTATGACATGCAAGCGCATGAGAGTGAGCATCTCGCACATGTTCTCTGAATCATGCGAGAAACGGTGAGAAATCATGCATGAGTAGGCTTAAACGTGGTGCCGGGTTTTTTTTTATTCTTACAAACGGCGCTAAATCAAGCCTACAGTCACTTTTTCTAAATTAAGCATTTACTGCATTAACCAGCATTGCATGATGGGTAAAAGCCATTGCAAAAGCCATGAGCTCTTATTCCAGCACAGGCCGGCTCAGTGGGACGGAACAGTATTATTATTTATTTATATAGCGCTATCATCTTCCGTAGCGCTGTACAAAGTAGTAATTACAGACAGGGTAGAAACATAGGGCCTTATTCATGAAGGGATAGCGCCAGGTACCGCCTGTACAGCGGCAGGTAGCGCCAGGTGAACGCCGGACACGGCACGCAATTCCACATTTATGAAGCCGAATCTGGTGAGCGACTAGAACAACGCCATGTAGCGTCCGATTCATCATTATCCTAGGCTTAGCGTACAGCGCCGGCGTTCAGCTTTGCAGCTCGCCACGTCTTACCTCTCGCTACCTGGCGCTCTCCCATACATTTCCATGGACGATCCTTAAATCCCTTTCCTGATCCCATTTTCCCTAAAAAAAAAACCACAAAACTTCTGACATGTTTCCTGGGCAAAAAAATGACATTTTTGAAAACTTTTTGGATTAATAATATTTGTATGCAGCATTGTCCTTACAGGTCTGGTATTAAAGTGTTCATGTTACAATGTTATAACAATGTCATTCCATATGTTTTCACTTTGTTACTAGTGGATACATGTTCAAAAACAGACTTTAATCGCACAGCCTCTGGGCTACAACTACATGATTTTGAGCGCCGGCGCTGTTTGAGGATTTTATTTTTTTATGAATGTGGTGCGAGTCAGTCGCACTGAGCTGGCGTTACGGTTCGCTCACATACAGAGTAGTACAGCGACTCGCATATCATATTCATCAATGCCGGACAGCGACTGAGACGCTCCGAAACAACTAACCATGGCCGAGCACAGCGGCTACTATTGGTCGCTCTGAAATCCTCGCTACAGATGCTCATCTGTCGCTACCTGGCGCTAGTAATGAATCAGCCTGATACAGTACATAGACTACTTCAGATGCAGTATTACAGAGTTAACAATAGATATACTGAATACAAGATACAGTAGGAAAAGAGAGCCCTGCCCTTGCCAGCTTACAGTCTACAGTAAATTATTACAAACCCACCCCCCTGGATTCTTCTTCTTTCCCATAAAAGAAAAGAGCTTGGTCCGAATTTTTTGTTTCCCGCTGCCGGGTGTATTTGCGACCTCTCGCCGTCCGGCATATTTTTGTGGACTATTGTTTTTTTTTATTTTTGGCAGTTGTGCTCCTTTAAATAGCACCATGGGTTTTCTTTTTTGTTTATTATTTAATCTCTATACAATTTAACCCAAGGCCGAGTCTATTCAGCCGCTCTGACGTTCTTTTCCGAGTGATAATCCCGGCAGTGTGTCTATAAATGTTTGTATTGTGGAGACTAATCTCGGTTCAGATTTTATTTTTTCTAGCAGAATAAATGCGTTGTGTGATTCATTTGTGATGATGGAATTTATACCGCCTGGCGGAATGGCGGCGGTGCCGGAGGGTACAATAGGTCAGGAGGGTCTTCCATTATACAGTCAGGCTCTGTTTTTCCACGCACAGCCCCGGCTCTCGGCTAGAACGAGTGAGCCGAGGACTCTGGAGGGATATTATCACATTATAGGGGCTTATACGGTTTATTGGAAGATACAAGTTTTAGACAAGCTAGAAAAGTTGCACCAGTCTATAAGCCAAATGGTAAGTCAACAATAAAGCCAATAATAGTGTGCACACTAATCCCAGCACTCAAAACTAAATACACTGCAAGAAAAGAGGGAAACCCACAGTACCCTCTAAAAAGTGCCAAGGATGAAACAGTTTAAGGGTCTAAAAAATATTCAAATTTATTGACTAATTACATATATTTACAATCACAATAAACATTAAGACTATACAATAACAACTACATGACATAAACATTTACGTTTATGTCATGTAGTTGTTATTGTATAGTCTGTTTATTGTGATTGTAAATATATGTAATATGTAATTAAAGTGGTGCAACTGTTTCATCCTTGGCACTTTTTAGAGGGTACTGTGGGTTTCCCTCTTTTATTGGAAGATACGTTGCCATACAGGAGCAAGGTGAGGATAACACCCGCACCTGCTAAATGGAGCTGCAGAGGATGGGACGTCCTTAAAGCGGACCTTCACCCTGAATATGAGCCTATCTTGTATGTTTCCCCCCTTGTACATACAGATTGCCCACATTAATCCGGACCCTTCACCCTGAATTAGAGCCTATCTTATATGTTTCCCACACCCTGTACATACAGATTGTTCACAATAAAAATCATCCTACCTGCATCTACTGCATGTTATGAGCCTTTAAACATCCAAGATGGCGGCACATAGAGCATCAGGCAGCCTGCAAACAGAAAGTGTCTTCTGACTGAGTCACTCTGCATTCTGGGATTGCTGTCCTGACCCCAGCTCTGCTTTGTCTGTGCAAAGCACAGCTATAACCCCGCCCCTTGCACTTTATCCCGCTCTCCTCTCCTCAGTATGTGATGCTTCTGAGTCAAGATGGCGGCGCCTGTATCCTAGAGTCCTCAACAGAGTGTCAGCCCAGTTGGGGAAAGAATGATAAATGACTAAAAACGTCAAATATATTAATTTTAAATGCTTTTGATGGGTTTGTGCTTTTCATTAACTCATGCTGAAGGTCCGGTTTAAAGCAGATCAATGTTATCCCCATGGACAGAGTGTGTGGTGTCTGGATTTTCCTTGCCCTTGAGTATCCATATTTGGGATGCCCCGCCATGTGAAACCCCCCCTCCCAGATTGCCCATTAAAAAATGTACCGTTCAGTCCTACTGGCTCTCATCCAATCACAGCCGTCTGCCATGCATATTAATGATCGGCAATATGGCTCTTTGGGTGGACTACGTGCCGTCACTTCTCTTCCCTTGAGGCCCGAGACATACCTGTGGGGTGCAGGGTGGCAGGAGGTATTCTGTTCGGTAAGGATGGGCTGCACAGGGAGGGTGTGGGTCTGCTTCACTTCTCTTTAGCCAGTGGAACTGGAAATTCATAGGTGACGTCAAGACTGGAACAAAGTAGGGGGTCACGTAATGAAGAGCATCGTCATGGGTGACGTCAAGACTAGAAGAAAGTAGGGAGTCACGTGATGATGAGCGTTGTCATGGGTGATGTCAAGACCGGAAGAAAGTAGGGGGTCACGTGATGATGAGCGTCGTCATGGGTGACGTCAAGACTGGAAGTTAGTTGCAGTCACAGGATGATAAGGGTCATCATGGGTGACATCAAGACTGGAAGAAAGTAGGGGGTCACATGATGAGCGTCATCGTGGGTGACGCCAAGACTGGAAGTCAGTTGCGGTCACGTGATAAGGGTCGTCATGGGTGATATTAAGACTGGAAAAAGTAGGGGGTCATGTGATGATGAGGGTCATCATGGGTGACGTCAAGACTGGAAGAAAGTAGGGGGTCACGTGATGATGAGGGTCGTCATGGGTGACGTCAAGACCGGAAGAAAGTTGGGGTCGCATGATGATGAGGGTCATCATGGGTGACGTCAAGACTGGAAGAAAGTAGGGGGTCACGTGATGATGAGCGTCGTCATGGGTGACGTCAAGACTGGAAGTTAGTTGCAGTCACAGGATGATAAGGGTCATCATGGGTGACATCAAGACTGGAAGAAAGTAGGGGGTCACATGATGAGCGTCATCGTGGGTGACGCCAAGACTGGAAGTCAGTTGCGGTCACGTGATAAGGGTCGTCATGGGTGACATCAAGACTGGAAGAAAGTAGGGGGTCACGTGATGATGAGGGTCATCATGGGTGACGTCAAGACTGGAAGAAAGTAGGGGGTCACGTGATGATGAGGGTCGTCATGGGTGACGTCAAGACCGGAAGAAAGTTGGGGTGGCATGATGATGAGGGTCATCGTGGGTGACGTCAAGACTGGAAGAAAGTAGGGGGTCACGTGATGATGAGCGTCGTCATGGGTGACGTCAAGACTGGAAGTTAGTTGCAGTCACAGGATGATAAGGGTCATCATGGGTGACATCAAGACTGGAAGAAAGTAGGGGGTCACATGATGAGCGTCATCGTGGGTGACGCCAAGACTGGAAGTCAGTTGCGGTCACGTGATAAGGGTCATCATGGGTGACATCAAGACTGGAAGAAAGTAGGGGGTCACGTGATGATGAGGGTCATCATGGGTGACGTCAAGACCGGAAGAAAGTAGGGGGTCACGTGATGAGGGTCATCATGGGTGACATCAAGACTGGAAGAAAGTAGGGGGTCACGTGATGATGAGGGTCATCATGGGTGACGTCAAGACTGGAAGAAAGTAGGGGGTCACGTGATGATGAGGGTCGTCATGGGTGACGTCAAGACCGGAAGAAAGTTGGGGTCCCATGATGATGAGGGTCATCATGGGTGACGTCAAGACTGGAAGAAATTAGGGGGTCACGTGATGATGAGCGTCGTTATGGGTGACGTCAAGACTGGAAGTCAGTTGCGGTAACATAGTATGTAAGGCTGAACAAAGACTTTAGTCCATCCAGTTCAGCCTGTTTATCTCCTTCCAGTGGTCTAGTAGCCATAGCTGGAAATGTTATTACATGCAAGGAAGGCATCAAGGCTACTTTTTGAAGGTTTTTACTGTATCCATCATTACTACCTCCTCTGGCAGCGAGTTCCATAGTCTCACTGCTCTTACAGAGAAGAATCCCCTCCTATGTCGGTGGAAAAAACACCTTTCCTCTAAACTTAGTGGATGCCCTCGGGTTATAGTTACACTCCGGGGTATAAATAGATTGTGGGACAGATCTTTGTATTGACCCTGAATATATTTATACATAGTTATTAGATCACCCCTCGAGCGTCTTTTTTCTAAATTAGGTAAACCTCACGCGCTCCAGTTCTGATATGTCCTTTTTAAGCACAGGTGCCCAGAACTGTACATAGTACTCCATATGTGGTCTGACCAGTGACTTGTACAGGGGTAAAATGATGCTCTGGTCATGAGCACCTGATGCACCCCATGATCCTATTTGCTTTGGCAGCAGCTGCCTGGCATTGATTACTACAGTTGAGCTTATTGTCAACTAAAACCCCTAGGTCCTTTTCCATTCTTGTTTTACCAAGTGTTTCTTTAGTGTGTAATCATGACACAGATTTCTCCTTCCCATGTGCATAACCTTACATTTATCTGTGTTAAGCTTCATTTGCCATTTAGCTGCCCATGCTTCCAATTTATCTAAATCTGTCTGTAGCTGCCTGCTTTCGTCTTTTGTTTTAATTACTTTACATTGCTTAGTATCTGCAAAGATTGAGACTTTACTGTTTAATCCGTACCCAATGTCATATATATATATATATATATATATAAGAGAATTGGTCCCAGAACTGACCCTTGTGGTACTCCACTGGTAACAGTGACCCAATCTGAGTGTGTGCCATTGGTAACCACCCTCTGCTTCCGATCATTAAGCCAATTTCTCACCCATCTGCACACGTTTTCCCCCAGTCCCAGCATTCTCATCTTTTGTACCAGCCTTTTATGTGGCACAGTATCAAATGCTTTAGAAAAGTCAGGATATATGATATCCAATGACTCCCCCTGAGCCAATCTTGAACTTACCTCCTCATAAAAGCTGATTAGTTTTGTCTGGCAGGAGCGATTCCTCATAAATCCATGCTGATATGGAGTAATAAGGTCATTTTCCCCAAGGTGCTCCAGGATAGTGTCCCTTAAGAAACCTTCAAATAGCTTGCCCACCACAGATGTTAAGCTTACCGGTCTGTAGTTCCCAGGTTCCCCCCTAGATCCCTTTTTGAATATTGGCACCACATTTGCCAAGCGCCAATCCCTCGGAACAGACCCTGTAGTTATGGAATCCACAAATATTAGAAATAACGGCTTGTCTATTACTGTACATAACTCCCTTAAAACACGAGGATGTATGTCATCTGGTCCCGGTGATTTATCGATCTTTATCTGCTTGAGACGGTGCTGGACTTCTTCCTTGGTTAGACCAGTGACATTTAATGGAGGGTTTTGGTTATTCCCCTGCATTTCACTCGGCATGTCACATTCTTTTGTGAATATAGAAGCAAAGAAGTTGTTTAGTAAATTTGCTTTCTCCTCATTTCCCTCTATAGGCGTCCCCCTCCTTGCTTTTCATGGGGCCCACGCCCTCCGGTTTGTACCTTTTACGGTTTATGTAGCTAAAGAATAATTTGGGGTTAGTTTTACTGTCTTTCGTGACCAGTCTTTCTGTCTCCAGCTTAGCTGCCCTTATCTGTTGTTTACATTGTTTATTTTTTTCTTTATAGTTTTTTAACGCTTCCGCTATCCCTTCCTGCTTTAAACGTTTAAATGCCTTTTTTTGTTGTTTATTGCTCCCTTACCCTTTTTGTTTAGCCACATCGGTTTACATGTGTAGTGTATGTATCTGTCACAATGAAAATTAAGGATTCCTTTGAAAGTATCCCATTTAGTGTCCATGCTTTTGTTTTTAAGGGCATTTTGCCAGTCAATACAGTTAAGGGCATCTCTAAGTTGGTCAAACTTTGCCTTTTTGAAGTTCTGCGTTTTTGTGGCTCCGTGATAAGGCACCCTAGTGACTGCTAAGTGGAAATTAACGATATTATGATCACTGCTTCCAAGGTTTCCCCCAACCTTTACCTTTATTACTTTGTCTGGTACATTGGTTAGTATTAGGTCCAATATTGCTTTCCCCCCCTGTTGGAGCTTGTACTTGTTGGGAAAGGTAGCCATCTTTTGTTTTAGATAAAAAAAACTATTACTTTTATGGGAACCACATGTTTCAGCGTCCCAGTCTATATCTGCGTAGTTAAAGTCCCCCATAATCACTACCTCATTTAGTTTAGCGGCTATATCTATTTGCCTTAGCATCATATTTTCTGTGGCTTCGGATATATCTGGAGGTTTGTAGCAAACCCACATCAGTGTTTCTCCCTCCATGTATTTCTACCCATACAGACTCCACATGGTCATTCCCCTCACATATATCCTCCCGCAGAGCGGGTTGTAGAGAGGATTTTACAATTAAGCAGACTCCACCCCCTTTGTGTTTGTTACGGTCCCTCCTAAACACACAGTAGCCCTGTAAATTTACTGCCCAGTCATAGCTTTCATCCAGCCAGGTCTCTGTTACCCCCACTATGTCATATTGTTCTTCTGTTATTATCAGTTCTAGTTCATCCATTTTATTAGTCAAGCTTCTAGCATTTGTAAGCATGCATTTCATTTGCTTATGATAATTTGGGATATTGCCCCTTTTCCTCCTAGATGTGCTAAGCCTTCCCCCCCTCTCCACCCCCAGTTTCATGTCTACACCCACTGTCACTTTCTTTCCTGCCTTCCCCTTTGTAACTGCTTTTACCCCCCCCCCCCCCCTCAGTGCTTAGTTTAAACACTCCTCCAACCTTTTAGCCATCCTCTCCCCTAGAACAGATGCACCCTCCCCATTGAGGTGCAACCCATCCCTGCCAAAGAACCTGTAGCCCACTGTGAAGTCGGCCCAGTTCTCTGAGAACCCAAACCCCTCCTTTTTACTCCAATTTTTGAGCCACCTGTTTACCCCTCTAATCTCCCGCTGCCTCTCTGGTGCGGCTCTTGGTACTGGTAGTATTTCTGAGAATACTACAGTTGAGGTCCTTGCCTTAAGCTTACGGCCTAAGTCCCTGAAATCATTTTTAAGGACCTTCCACCTACTTCTTCCTATGTCATTTGTGCCAATATGCACCATGACCGCTGGGTTCACGCCAGCCCCTCCCAACAATCTGTCAGCCCGCTCTGCTACATGCCGTACACTTGCCCCAGGAAGGCAACACACTGTTCGGCAATCCCGGTCTTTGTGACAGATTGCCCTGTCTGTTCCCCTAATAATAGAGTCACCCACTACCAGCACCTGTCTTGCCTGCCCTGTTCTCCCATTTCCCTTCCCTTTCTTACTGAAGCAGACAGATGTGTCTTGCTGCAGCTGTGCCATCCCTGAGCTAACATCCTCCTCATCTGCCAACCGGGCAAACTTGTTGGGAGGTGCCTGTTCAGGGCTAGTCTCCCTGTAACTTTTACCCCTACCCCGCCTTCTAACTGTTATCCAGCTAGCTGCCTCATTTTCCTGCTTTTCCTCTCCCCCCATCCTAACACCCTCCCCCTCCCCATGGAGTGCCAGATCAGTGAGATCCAGACTCTTTTCTATGACAACAATGTCTCTCAGTGTTGCCAATTGCTTCTTTAGATCGTGAATGACGGCTTCCAAATCAGCAATTCGCACACATCCGGGGGCATAAATATCCACCATCGACCGATTGATCAAAAAGTGCATACATAGCACAAGATGTACCCTGGACAGCATTGTTAGGCATGGAACCCATTGTATCAATTTGTTGAAACACCGAGTGAAGAATTTACAACACTTGAAATAACACTCTAAAATCAAAGGTAGATACTTACAGCTTCAGCACTTCGTAACTTCTGCTTTTAACTCCTGCTTTAACTCACCACTTACCAAGCAGCCACTTACAGAGTCAGCCTCCAAGAGCAAGCTCCACGAGCTGGATGCTGCCTTATAACACACCTGCTTCAATTAGGCCTCAACAGGAATCCAGGAGAGACAGAGTGAAAAAAAAAATATTTTGTTTATCTCAACAGCTTGTCTGGCTGTTCCCCTCATATACCCCCCCCCTTGTCTGGCTGTTCCACCTCATATACTTCCCTATGAAGACCATTAAACTGCAGATAAACCCTCAGTATGATTTCAGATGCTCCTTGGATTGCTCGCGGCCTCTGGCCTGGTTTCTGGGACTTCGCCTTGTCGCTCTCCATGGTGCTGAAATGCAGCTGTGTCTCTGCATTCAAATCTTTAGGGTCCCTGAAATCTCAACTAAATGTGAGGGTATCTACACAGGAAGCAACCGTTTCAGATCCTCCCACCTGTGCTCAATAAATCCTTCATATGAGAAAAATGAATAAACCTTATAACCTGCTGCCTTGTGTTTCACCCCCATTTACAGTAAACCTGTTTTCACCCTTATTCCTTTACATAAAGGTTACGGCCTGTTTTCAGGAGAATTTTGGGGACCCCGTATACCTACAGTAACTCTCTGCCCTTTACTTTTCCAAAATGGTTCCAAGCAGTGTCACTGAAAAAATAATAAAAAGCGGGGAACAAAGTCCTTGATGAAACCTGAGCGAAAAACAAGCGTTTCAAGAAATCATTGATAAAGAATGGAAGCGTAATAAACTCCCACATATATGAAGGTCAAGTGACCATTTCCAGAGCTGTACTCTGTAAATGAATTTCAGAAGAAAACATACAACTCCCATATTAGAAGGGGAGGGGGCCTTTAAATGCCCATTAACACTTGTCCTAGTGTGTCTAACATGCCTTTGTCTATGGTGTCTCGTTATCCTGGTCTTTAATTTATACCCTCTCCAAATTCCACAAAATTGGGCCCATGCCTTACAACGAGCCAGGTTCTTTTAGCATGGGTACCCCTCCCACTCTCCTGCCTGGTGACAATGGGGTGTGTAAGATACCATCCATGTTGGATGAGCTTCAACAATCAGCCTGGTGATGTCTGGAACGTCCTGTTTGAGGAATTTCCTTGATCAGACTGTTTTTCAGAAACGGCCTGTTCTGACGTCCTGCTGGAGAAGCACCTGGTTAACCTGGGATGATGTCTGGAATGTCCTGTTAGAGGAAGCCTTGTGATTAACCTGGGATATCTGGAACATCCTGTAAGAGGAGTTCTGGCAATTAGTTTGTTGATGTCTAGAATGTCCTGATAGAGGAATCCTTGTGATTAACCTGGGATGATGTCTGAAACGTCCTGTTAGAAGAATCCTTGTGATTAACTTGGGATGATGTCAGGAACGTCCTGTTAGAGGAATCCTTGTGATTAACCTGAAATGTCTGGAACATCCTGTTGGAAGAATCCTTGTGATTAACCTGAGATGATGTCTGTAATATCCTGTTAGGAGAATCCTTGTGATTAACCTGGGATGTCTGGAACGTCCTATTAGAGGAATCCTTGTGATTAACCTGGGATGTCTGGAACGTCCTGTTAGAGGAATCCTTGTGATTAACCTGGGATGTCTGGAACGTCCTGTTAGGAGAATCCTTGTGATTAACCTGGGATGTCTGGAACGTCCTATTAGAGGAATCCTTGTGATTAACCTGGGATGTCTGGAACGTCCTGTTAGAGGAATCCTTGTGATTAACCTGGGATGTCTGGAACGTCCTGTTAGAGGAATCCTTGTGATTAACCTGGGATGTCTGGAACGTCCTGTTAGAGGAATCCTTGTGATTAACCTGGGATGTCTGGAACGTCCTATTAGAGGAATCCTTGTGATTAACCTGGGATGATGTCTGGGACGTCCTATTAGAGGAATCCTTGTGATTAACCTAGAATGGTGTCTGGGATGTCCAATTAGAGGAATTCTTGTGATTAATCTGGATGAAGTCTGGAACATCATGTTAAAAGAATCTTTGTGATTAACCTGGGATGATGTCTGGAGCATCCTGTTGGAAGAATCCTTGTGATTAACCTGAGATGATGTCTGTAATATCCTGTTAGGAGAATCCTTGTGATTAACCTGGGATGTCTGGAACGTCCTATTAGAGGAATCCTTGTGATTAACCTGGGATGTCTGGAACGTCCTGTTAGGAGAATCCTTGTGATTAACCTGGGATGTCTGGAACGTCCTATTAGAGGAATCCTTGTGATTAACCTGGGATGTCTGGAACGTCCTATTAGAGGAATCCTTGTGATTAACCTGGGATGTCTGGAACGTCCTGTTTGAGGAATTTCCTTGATCAGACTGTTTTTCAGAAACGGCCTGTTCTGACGTCCTGCTGGAGAAGCACCTGGTTAACCTGGGATGATGTCTGGAATGTCCTGTTAGAGGAAGCCTTGTGATTAACCTGGGATATCTGGAACATCCTGTAAGAGGAGTTCTGGCAATTAGTTTGTTGATGTCTAGAATGTCCTGATAGAGGAATCCTTGTGATTAACCTGGGATGATGTCTGAAACGTCCTGTTAGAAGAATCCTTGTGATTAACTTGGGATGATGTCAGGAACGTCCTGTTAGAGGAATCCTTGTGATTAACCTGAAATGTCTGGAACATCCTGTTGGAAGAATCCTTGTGATTAACCTGAGATGATGTCTGTAATATCCTGTTAGGAGAATCCTTGTGATTAACCTGGGATGTCTGGAACGTCCTATTAGAGGAATCCTTGTGATTAACCTGGGATGTCTGGAACGTCCTGTTAGAGGAATCCTTGTGATTAACCTGGGATGTCTGGAACGTCCTGTTAGGAGAATCCTTGTGATTAACCTGGGATGTCTGGAACGTCCTATTAGAGGAATCCTTGTGATTAACCTGGGATGTCTGGAACGTCCTGTTAGAGGAATCCTTGTGATTAACCTGGGATGTCTGGAACGTCCTGTTAGAGGAATCCTTGTGATTAACCTGGGATGTCTGGAACGTCCTGTTAGAGGAATCCTTGTGATTAACCTGGGATGTCTGGAACGTCCTATTAGAGGAATCCTTGTGATTAACCTGGGATGATGTCTGGGACGTCCTATTAGAGGAATCCTTGTGATTAACCTAGAATGGTGTCTGGGATGTCCAATTAGAGGAATTCTTGTGATTAATCTGGATGAAGTCTGGAACATCATGTTAAAAGAATCTTTGTGATTAACCTGGGATGATGTCTGGAGCATCCTGTTGGAAGAATCCTTGTGATTAACCTGAGATGATGTCTGTAATATCCTGTTAGGAGAATCCTTGTGATTAACCTGGGATGTCTGGAACGTCCTATTAGAGGAATCCTTGTGATTAACCTGGGATGTCTGGAACGTCCTGTTAGGAGAATCCTTGTGATTAACCTGGGATGTCTGGAACGTCCTATTAGAGGAATCCTTGTGATTAACCTGGGATGTCTGGAACGTCCTATTAGAGGAATCCTTGTGATTAACCTGGGATGTCTGGAACGTCCTGTTAGAGGAATCCTTGTGATTAACCTGGGATGTCTGGAACGTCCTGTTAGAGGAATCCCTGCGATTAACCTGGGATGTCTGGAATGTCCTGTTAGAGGAATCCTTGTGATTAATCTGGATGAAGTCTAGGATGTCCTATTAGAGGAATCCTTATAATTAACCTGGGATGATGCCTGGAACACCATGTTAGAGGGATTCTTGTGATTAACCTGGGATAATGTCTGGAATGTCCTGTTAGATGAATCCTTGTGATTAACATGGGGTGTCTGGAACATCTTGTTAGAGTAATCCTTGTGCTTAACCTGGAATGATGTCTGGAACGTCCTGTTAAAGGAATCCTTGTGATTAACCTGGGATGATGTCTGGAACATCCTGTTAGAAGAATCCTTGTGATTAACCTGGGATGATGTCTGGAACGTCCTGTAGGAGGATCACCCTGGTGATGTCTGGAACATCTTGTTAGAGGATCACCCTGGTGATATCTGGAACAGCCTGTAGGAGAATCAAACTGGTGATGTCTGGAACGTGCTGTAGGACGATCAGCCTGATGATGCCTGGAACGTCCTGTAGGAGGATCAGCCTGGTGATGTCTGGAACATCCTGTAGGAGGGTCATCCTGGTGATGTCTGGAACATCCTGTAGGGGGATCACCCCTGGTGATGTCTGGAACGTCCTGTAGGAGGATCAGCCTGGTGATGTCTGGAACATCCTGTATGAGGGTCACCCTGCTGATGTCTAGAATGTGCTGTAGGAGGATCAGCCTGGTGATGCCTGGAACGTCCTGTAGGAGGATCAGCCTGGTGATGCCTGGAACGTCCTGTAGGAGGATCAGCCTGGTGATGCCTGGAACTTCCTGTAGGAGGATCAGCCTGGTGATGCCTGGAACGTGCTGTAGGAGGGTCACCCTGGTGATGTCTGGAACGTGCTGTAGGAGGGTCACCCTGGTGATGTCTGGAACGTGCTGTAGGAGGGTCACCCTGGTGATGTCTGGAACGTGCTGTAGGAGGGTCACCCTGGTGATGTCTGGAACGTGCTGTAGGAGGGTCACCCTGGTGATGTCTGGAACGTGCTGTAGGAGGGTCACCCTGGTGATGTCTGGAACGTGCTGTAGGAGGGTCACCCTGGTGATGTCTGGAACGTGCTTTAGGAAGATCAGCCTGGTGATGCCTCGAACGTCCTGTAGGAAGATCAGCCTGGTGATGCCTGGAACATCCTGTTGGAAGAGCTCTGATGGTTGGCCTTGTGTTGTCTGGATTCTGTTGCAGGAGCACCAGTGATCAGCCTGGTGGGGGTGACATATATCAGCACAGAACTGGTCCGCATTAAGGGGAAGAGTCCTTCTAAAGCCCTCTATTCCTGGTTTTGCTAGGTTGTAGGAGCGGGGGGAGCCTTTGCCAGTGCTACAGGGCTAGGCTTCCATTTAGCGTATAGGTCTACTTGAATAGTGTAAATAGTTAATACTTTAATGTCAGATCTCTCTGTATAGCTACCTCCTTATTTTTCAGCCTGTGATTTCTTGTGTAAGCTGCACAGTGGGGTTCAAAGTCCTCCCCAGCTTCTCTCTCCGTCTGTCGCGCTCTCTCGCCCGCAGTCGCCACGTTGGTAAGTAATAGCGGCAGATAAGCAGATTAGAGGTCAGCGTGATGTTATGCTCACAGGTCTGCGGTGTGAAGATAACAAAATCACCCCCGTTGGGGTGAAACGCCTTTTCGCGGGTGCCCATTTCTATTCCTCGTGGTGGTTGCTGAGGAATTCTCTGGTCTGCCGTCATCCGTCACCGATCTGCTGGGAGTCGTTGGAGGGGGATGTACAGAGTGGCAATCTGCTCTAATTGCAGCCTACGCCTGTAGGAAATTATGGAGATGTTGCTGCGCTTGGCAGTTAACGTGTAAAATACACAGGAAATATTTCTGAACAATCTTCTCAAAATAACTAAAAGAAAAAAATGAAAGCACGACTGTAAGCAATTATTAAAATCTGCAAATATTTGTAACCCCTCCTTACTGATCTCTCTCACCTGAATTAACCCCGCTAACTGTTTTTGACTGTGTTTTGCCCTTTTGATGAAAGGGGCTTTCAGGTTTGGTTGCCGACCCTTACAGCCCCCTCATCCTGTGTCCCAGGACCCCACACTCTGCACTATGTCTGGAGGTGCCCCTGTTAATAGAGACACATTTTTTAAAGGTTTGGAGGTGTTTTCTTGCCCGAGTATATCAGGTGATGCATCATGGTCGGCGGTGGCCCTTTTTGGAAAAGAAATGGGTTTTACCACAGCAAAGGCCACGCCCACCTCACATTTTTGAAACGTGACCAAGCCTACTTTCCGCATCCCTGGCATCACCATAGATTGGGCCGCTCTCCCTCCCCAGCTTATTTGAATGCCACCTATGCACAGGGGAAGCCGGGGATGGGGCCCCGCTGGCTGTGGAAAATATGGAACATGCCGAGTCAACTGAGAGCTTAGTGTCTTCAAGAGCCCCCCTTACAGAGAGATTTGGTTGGCACTCCATGCGACCACTAAGTTGGTGGTCGCATGGTTGCAAAGGCTGGCCATACATTGGGGGAGGGTCTGCAAACTTCTTTCCTCAAAAAATTTCAATTGTTCCACTGTTCCATTGTTTTTTGCTATGTTAGAGTTTTCCTTCCCCTGGGTAAACCAGAACACTTTCTTTGACTTCTTTCGGGAACTCTGACCCTAGATTTCTCTTGATAGAATGTGGACAATCATTACGAATTCTACACCATTTCACAAGAAGAATTCTCTGCTGTCATAGCCTAGCTCTGTGCCCTGGAGTCCCTGAGTGACGGCTGTAACACACTGCAACCCGCAGCCGATGCTCGACTGGCCAATTCCCCATTTACAGCTCCTGAAATTCAATTAGCAGAAGCTGCACATGTTATAACTTAAATAGGAGCCTCCGGGGGCGCAATAACCTGGTGCTGTATCTCTCCTGGCACGCTGTATCAGGTGGCTGCAGGAATAAGAGGAGTCACAGAGGAACCCGTCTTTATTATTTGATCCGATCAGATGGGTGTCCAGTGCTTTCAGCCTCTGGATGTCCTTTGATCCTTGTTGCCAACTCCTGACAAATCCTCACCATGTGTGATCCTTGTTTCTGATCTTTGCCATTGGCTAACAACGTCAGAGTCCAATCCTGACCGCATCAGAGTATGAACCTTGTCGGCTCCTGTCACAACCTGCCCATGTCAGATTTTGATCCTTGTTGCAGACCTTACTACATCCTTGCCCAAGTGGGACCCTTGTTTATGACCCCTTCAAAGTTCTGACGACATCAGAGTGTGATCCTTGTCCTTGCCTATGTCCCAAGTTTGATCATTGTTGCAGACCCCTAATACATTCTAAGCATGTCCAGGTTTTATCCTTGTTGCAGACCCCCTAGTACATTCTGAGCATGTCTGGGTTTGATCCTTTTTGCAGACCCCCAATACATTCTGAGCATGTCTGGGTTTGATCCTTTTTGCAGACCCTTATCGTTTCCTGACCATGACCGATTGTGATCTTTGTTTCTGACTTCTGCCCATTCCGAACTACATCAGAGTTTGATCCTTGTTGCGGACACCTTCCCATATCTGAGCATGATACTTGTAACCAACTTATGACTTCGCCATGTCCAAGTATGAAGCTTGTTTCCGATCCCTGCCAAATCCTGACAACATCAGAGTGTCCGTGCCATCCCTGCCCATGTCCCAAGTTTGATTTTGCAGACCCCTAATACATTCTAAGAATGTCCGGGTTAGATCCTTGATGCAGACCCCCAATACATTCGGAGCATGTGTGTGTTTGATCCTTGATGCAGACCCCCAATACATTCTTAGCATGTCTGGGTTTGATCCTTTTTTGCAGACCCCTATGATTTTCTGACCATGACAGAGTGTGATCCTTGTTTCCGACCTCTGCCAAGTCCTGACGACATCAGAGTGGATCTGATCCATGTCCCAAATTTGAAACTTGTTGCAGACCCCTAATATGTTCTAAGCATGTCCAGGTTAGATCCTTGATGCAGACCCCCCTCCCCAATACATTCTGAGCATGTCCAGGTTAGATCCTTGATGCAGAACCCCCCCCCAATACATTCTGAGCATGTCCGGGTTTGATCCTTGATGCAGACCCCCAATGCATTCTGAGCATGTCCAGGTTTGATCCTTGATGCAGACCCCCAATGCATTCTGAGCATGTCTGGGTTTGATCCTTTTTGTAGACCCCTATCATTTCCTGACCATGACCGTGTGTGATCATTGTTTCCGACCTGACTACATCAGAGTTTGGTCCTTGTTGACACCTTCCCATGTCTGAGCGTGATACTTGTAACCAACTCATGACTTCGCCATGAAACCTTGTTTCTGACCTCTGCCATGGCCTGATCACGCCACAGTCCAACCTAGAATAACCCAGTATGTGTGCCAGGATTCACCAACCACCTTCTGGTTGCTGACCTCTGCCACAGTCTGACCATGTCTGTGCTTGATCCTTGTAGCTGGAGCCTGCCACTGACCACTCCTGACTGCGATCCTTGGTCTGAGTTTGCTCCTTTTTGCAATCTCCTGTCTTGTCCAAGCGTGATCCTTGTAGACCACCCCTGCCACGTCCGAGCCTGGTCCTCTGTCATGGCCTGGTCATGTCCAAGTCTGATCCTTGTTGTGGACCTTTGCCTTGTCCTGGCCATGTCCAGGTGTGATCCTTCATCATTTCCAAGTGTAACTTGTCGCTGGCTCCTGCCATTTCCTCACTTTGTCCGAGTGTGATCCTTGTCGACTTTCACTACATCCTGAACATGTTCCAGTCGAATCCTTTTTTAATCTTTGTTGTCGACCTTAGCCACTTTCTTATAACTCTCAAGTGTGATCCTTGTTGCGGAATCCACTTACGTTATGACCACTTCGGAATACGATCCTTGTTGCCCATTCCTGCCATGTGAATGCATGTTGCTGATGCCGCTTCCAGACTGCAGCCTATCCGCAAGATAAGGCCACATCAACCTCAAAGTCCTATCTTTGTTTCCAATCTCTGCCAGGTTCTGACCATGTCCATATGTGATCCAAGATCTTAGCACCTCCAAGTCTGATCTACGTTTTCTTTCTTTACGGCAGCCTGACCATGTTACTGATTTCTGCTGCACAACTTGACCACGTCCTGTCTGACACCTGGCCACGACCTAAGGCCATGCCGCGGCCATGGATCCAGGCCGTGCTTGGATAAAAAGGAACGGCAGACGAACAAATGAAAGACACAAGGAATAGATAGAAGAAAGGAAAGAAAAAGACTAAAGGGAAAGAAAGGAATAGAAGGAAGGAAACAAAAGAAGGACTTACAGAAATAATAGAAACCAAGAAAGAAAGAAGAGGGATAAAAGGAAAAACACAATGAAAAGAAGGACTGAAAGAAATAATCTCTCGCAATGGCCAATCTGCCCCTGGCTGATAGCCCTTAGTTCTAGTTACTGCACGGCCCTTCTATTTGTTTTTTTTCCTTCTTCCTTTTTTTCCTTTTTTTTTTCTTCTTTCCTTTCCTTTTAGTCTTTTTTTTTAAATATTTTTCTTTCCATCTATTGTTTGTTTCTCTCCTTCATCTGTTCATTCTGCTGGTCCTTTTCTTTATTTCTTGTTTCCTTCTATTATTTTTTTTTCTTATAGATTCCAGGGCCATCTGTGATGTGTTTGGTCTACTTTAAAGCTCAGGTAGGTTTTACAGGAGACTCAGGGGGGTTTCACACAGCAGGGCATCCCGAATCTGAATGCTCCGGGGAGAAGAAAACAGGCGGACCTGTAGCCTTATAGATTCCAGGGCTGTATGTGATGTGTTTTGATCTACTTTATAGCTCAGGTAGGCTTTACAGATGACTCAGGCGGACTTGGAACCTTATAGATTCCAGGGCTGTCTTTAAAGCTCAGGTAGACTTTACAGGGGAGGTTTCACACAGCAAGGCATCTTGAATCTAAATGACCTGCTAGCAAGATTCCCACACCATGGTATCTTTCTTATTTTGTTGATGGTTAAGTGATGGGCTTCAAATCATTTGCATGCCACCCGCCGGTAGGGTCAGGTGCCAGCCTGTGAAGTGGTATAGGGGTTCATTTAAAGAAAAAAAAAACTCACCTTTCCACGTGGTCCTCCTTCTGTCTCCACGTCTGGGTGGTGTCCGCTGTTGAGGGTCCGCCGTGTGATGCCGGGGAGCGGCAGTTGCAGCCGCTCAGTCAGCATCTGTAGTGAGAGGGGACACAGGTCCCCCCCTCCTCCTTACCTGGCAGCACTCTAAGATAATGCCAGGCCCTCAGGGAAGAAGCCACACAGGCGGAACCTTAATGGAATCCTTCACAGCATCAATGGAATCACTGGAGGGGAGGGGATTTCCTGAGGAATACGTTTTTTTTTTCTTTTTTTTTCTTTTTTAAACCTGTTTGGGATGGGACCAGTTGAAATGGTAGTGGGAAAAATGTATTCACATTCGGGAGTAACAAATGCGGACACTGGTGACTATCTGGCCGGGGGGGCTTCCAAACTGGATTGCCACTACTCCGGCTCATGACTAATAACTAATAACGCGCAACAACATGGAAAAACGCCACCCAAGTGCAGTCAGCATGTGTGATGTACCCTGTGAGCATAGGTCCACTACCCCACCCTCTTCCATTCCTCCTCCTAGTTTTAAAGGGGGGGTAAAAAAATAAAAGGAACTGCTTTCCCGGCACCAACAGCTCGATTCCATGGTGGAAGTGGCCACCTAGTGCTTTCTACTCTACTCTGGATCCCTTTTTCAAGGATCTTTTCCATCTCCCCATTCCATTAATCTACTCTGGATCCCTGTCGGCCGCAGCCTGCGTAGTTGCAGCAGAGAGCTTTTTAGTTATTGTCACGGGTACTAACCAAGGGTGAGCACTGTTGGCAGAGAGCCCTGGTGATTACTGCTGAGTATCACACTCGGAGACTTCTACCTGGTACCCTAACTCAACCTTGCAGGATCTAAGGAGTCTAAGGACCACAACGGTCTCCTCTAGAGCCCCCTACAAGGGAGGATAGATTTGCCGCTTTGTTGATCCCAGGTCGCTCACTGGGGAAACAAGGGTCTGCGTAGACAGCAGTGGTTTACTTTGATTAGGTAAGCCACGGTCACGGGCACAGGTGCAGAGTCCAAGGGGAGCTGAGGTTGAACACGTAGCAGCAGTATAATGAGGGAGGATTCCAAAGACTATCCACAAAATAGGCCAGAGGTCATACACGAGAGAGCAGGCAAAGTCTGAGAGGGATATCCCAAAAGCAAAGCCCAAAAACACCAGAGACAGGGAGAGCAGGCAAATTCTGAGAGGGGCAAGGTCAAAGGAGAAGCTGCACGATTGGGTAATACAAAATGTGGTTACTTCAGGACAAAGTGACGAGCCCAAGAATCTTCTAGCGTTGAATGGCCCCCAGAAGCCCCCTTTAATAGGGTTGATGCTCGAGGTGGTCAGTTGATGAACTAGCTGACCTAATGCACTTATCCCTGAGGACCCCTGAGCAGGGGGGTGGGATTGGGAAAAACCTATTGCCTTTGCGCAACCCAAAAATACTATGAACTCACAGCAGTGCACGCTCCGGCATGCGGGCAGGCAGATGCGTCTTGGGCCCGTGCATGTACAGAGCCGCCAAGCTGGAGCCCCCACCCAAGTCCCGGATAGCAGGTGCTGCAGACCTACCACCGGAACAGGTCGGGGGGACATGTCCGAATCCGAAAACGCTGAGACGGTACATGATAGTTATCCAATCACTACATAGCAGTGGCAACACTCAGTCATTCCCTGTATGTGTAGCATCCCAAAGTATAGACATGTAGCATTGCTATGCTGCCTTGCAAGCCCGTTATGGGGAATACACCAGGGTTTTAGTCTTCTGAAATAGCAGGTGGTGCAACCTAACATGTTGGGTAGGGATGGTGGTATTGTTGGCTGGCTGGTCCTTTTATTTTTCTAAAGTCAAACACTCCCAAGACATACGAAGTCAGAGAAACGTATAAAGGCACCGTGTGTGTCAGCACCCAAGACAAGTGCTCCAGCACCCACAGCCCCCCTCCTTCCTGCCAGATTCCATCAGTCTGCATTGGCAGGTCGTTTCCACCGCAGGCACGCGTCATGCACTTGGCAGTCATTAGCACCAATTTAGCACCAAATTGTTGATGTCAAAACCGGTAATCAGAGAGCAATTAGCATAACAAATGAGTGGAAGTTAATTAAAGCCTAGATGCCGAGCGGCAGCAAAGTCTGATTTTCTCTGAGGTCCTCGGAGCAGGCGTCACCGCGTTGCATCTCCCGTACCCTGTGTTCGTACTTTGCAATTCTATGAATTAGGAATTGAATTTATTGGTTGGCTTTGCCCAGGTTGTGCAGTGGATATAAAGTTGGTGCTTTTTATGGTGTTTGTATTGCAGATGGTTTCTTGAAGTCTGACACATCTAGGGACTCCATTTTCTGGCTCATCGGATGCCCGGCATTCAGCTCAATTGTTTAGTACCCTATCCAGAGTCGTATAACCCCCCCTGCCTAAAGTTATAACCCCTAATGTGTTTTAGGTTCTAAAGCAGGTTCCACAACAGGGGGAGGGAACAGTCCACCCCACAGAAGGGAGGGGGGAGAAAGGGTCCCGAGGCATAAAGGGGGATGACACCTGGCCAGACTTTTGTCACTTCTTGGGAGATCACGCTGCAGCATGCGGGAGGTGCCCAAACCATCAGCTCTCTACTCACCTCCATGTGGGAGCCCATCATCACTACTCAACATCTGCATTTTAAGGTAACTCTGACTATTGTCTCTCTCTGTGTAACTCACTGTATCCTGTAACCCACTTCTCAGAACGACATTTGTATTCATTCCATCATAGCCAAATGTTTATCACTGCCTAGTGCGCTCATTGCATTAAAACCTATATTTAACTTGAGCAATCTTTTTGCCTTAGCCAAGAATCTGTGTGTCCGTAGGCTTTGGGCCTAATAGTCCCGCTACGTGGGCGACGGACGGGGTTTTGGGAAAGCGGGCTGTGTGATCGGAGGTCCCTGATTGTTAGTTGGATCACGTGACCCGTGGTTCCCTGACAGCTACTGAAGACACTAGTGGACCTAAGTCATCTGCTCATAACACTTCTGCATATTGCGGCGCTCAGCCAGTTACCTCATGCTCCGTGTTGCAGCCATCTCATTCGTAATGAAGCTCATGCGGATGTGGATTCGCTCTCTTTGTGTAATTACATATTATGTAAATGTATTCCCCGCCGGATAGCTCGGGGGCGATCGATTAGACGCGACCTATAAAGGAGATGTGCGGCTAATGTAACCCCAACTCTCATGATATATCGCTCACCGGCTTCCTCTGCCTTTTCCATACTTCTAGGATCGGTTTAGAATTCACTTGAGGCGGAGAATTAAAGACCTCGTTGCTAATTAATTCACGGATCTGATAGAGTAATTGCGCGGTGATTAAACTTTTAACCCTTTCCCTTGTTTCCCCAGTGTGGTACAGTTTGACAGCCCTACTGGCTCATTTCCACAAAAGGAAAAATCACTAAATCGAGCACAATCCGATAAGAAGGGTCAGTGGAAACATCCGCTGCGATCGAGCGATGAACGAGAATTCTTGTTGTTGTTTTTGGCAGACATAAAAATGTCTCACCCGTCACGTTGGGGCCGTTGGAAACCGACCACAATTAGGACATAAAATGTCCACTCGCATATGAGTCGGCTTCTTTAAAGCAGAACAAAACCCTGCCCAGTCGGTCCTGGAATCAGCAGATGCTCTGCTGTGTGAACACCCGGTGCATGCGAGGGCACTCGTCCAGCCTGCGTTTTATGCATATTAATGCCCGACATAAAGCCATTGGCCTCGATTCAATAAGAGTTGAAAAAATTCTCACGGTAGTAAAAAATTCAATTCATGAGAAAAAAGCCTGAGAATGTCACTGTTACTGAATCACTAGATAAAAAGACAATGGAAGTCAATGGCAGCTTTTACTACAGTGTAGAAAGGAGTTCTCTACTTTTCTTAGGAGAAAAAAGTGTCATTGGCTTTCATTGTTTTCCTAACTATTGATTCATCAGCTGTGACATTCTCAGGCTTTTTTCTCATGAATAGAATTTTTTTACTACCATGAGAATTTTTTCAACTCTTATTGAATCGATGCCATTGTTTTGGACTGCGCAATGGCATAGGGAACGCCTACGGCCACATCCCTGGAACCCCTGTGTTGTGCACTCCGGCCTATCTGAATGGGTTCAGGAGCGGTACGGATGTGTCGGCGGCCTGCGATCGCAGCGAGGGACTGGCGGACAGATGAAAGGTTTTTTTTTTTTTTGGCTAATCTGGGGGGGTGGGGGGGTGTTCACACAGTGTGGCATCCCTAGTCGGCCGGCCCTAGACTCTTTAAAGCAGAACAAGCACGTCCTATAGGAGGTTTTTTCTGCTTTAAAGAGTCTTGGGCACCTAGTCGGCTGTCCCTAGACTCTTTAACCCTTCTAGTGCCAGCTACGTGAAAAGTAGTCCGGCAACAGAGTGTGACAAAAAATCTCGGTAGGCTGGCACTCAAAGGGTTAAAGCAGAACAAGCACGTCCTATAGGTTTTTTTTTTTGTTTTTATTTTAAAGACCCATGTATCAACTTCCATTAGTGTCCTAGTAATGAATTAGTTATAAATACTAAAACTATTTCGGCTTCACAGGAAAAAAATGGGGAAAAATTAAAGCGGAACAAAACCCACCAGCGGCCGGCCTGGAATCTAAAAGATTCCAGGGCCAGCCTCTGGCTTTCCCCATGCCCCACTGTGTGAACCCCCCAAGGTGCTTGTACACACTCATTTTTCCCCGGTCCAATGGCGCACGCATGGGCTCTCGTCCAATGAGAGCCGCCCGCTAAACTGCCGTATTTCGTCAGGCGGCTCTCATTGTTGTCAATTGGGAGTGCGCATTGCTGCATCCCTGGTGTCGTGCGTGCGCTCCCGCCCTAGCGGGACTCCTTATTATAGTCAATGAGAGCCGTTTGACAAAAGTAGTAAACATAACAAACGGCTCTCATTGGCATTCTCCGTTGGACCGAGGAGAGGTGAGTTTAACTGGGCCAACTGGGTGGTGTCCCACAGCGGAGCATCCCCAAACGGGATGCCCCCCGGGGAACAGGACAAAACCTGGAAAAGTCCAATTTCCCGGTTTCGTTACTCTTTAAGGAAAAATTAAATTTTCTTTTGGCTCTTATCATCCTTACCCATCTTCCTACACTATTTTTTAGTGCTCCTGGCACAAGATTGCGAGATACGGGGGCTTAAAGTGGACCAAAACCCAGCGTGATCGATTCCCCCCAGGTCGCCACGTTAATTTACCTTGCTTCGCATGCGCCGTAGGACCAGGAAGAGGTGAGCTGCGCTTGGCGATCTGGGGGATTTCATACAGCGGAGCATCACAGTTTTGGATGCCCCGGGGGAAGGGAATCGATCAGCCCAGGAATCTTATAGATTATAGATTCCTGGACCGATCACGCTGGGTTTTGGTCCACTTTAAGCCCCCTTCCTCGCAATCTCATGCTGGGAGCAACTAGAACCTTTTAAAAAATAGTGCTAGGAAGATGAGGAAGGACGATAAGAGCAAAAAGAAAATGTAATTATCCCTTAAAGCGAAACAAAACCAATCGGCCCCAGGTGAAAGGACCAAAACCAAGGATAGTCAAAATCCTGGGGTTTGGTCCACTTTAAACAGATATTCTAGAACAATGGTATCCTTTCAGAAACCAATGGTATAGTTGGGAAATACGAAAATTAAAATCACTATAACAGAAATACCAAGCAACATTGAGAGCAGAAACATCCAAAACCGTACCTGAGTTGGGGGAGCAAAATAGATTGAATTGTTTTGGGGGGTTTTGTTCTACTTTAAGAAACCATTTTATTTTTTCTTGTGTTGAATGTGTGCTGATCCTCGCTTCCTGTCTCTTGCATATATATATATATATATATATATATATATATATATATATATTCACATTTGCAGCATTATTACAACTAGCGAAATTGACCTGCTCATAGCCCACAGTAATCTCATATTGATTGGCTCCACTGTGGCTGTTTTGCCTTATTGAATGGCCGGGGGGAGGGGGTTCTGTCTAAATATAAAGCTGTATACTGTCAGTTTTGGAGCAGAGAGGAAGAGCGCAGCGTGCGGAGGCTGGAAGTTCGGTGCCCGCTGTTTGTCAGGAAAATACGGACAGAAGTTCAGCGTGGAAGCTCTGCTGTGTAGTTTAAGGTCAACCTTGTGGGGCTTAGTAGCTACCCGATGCCTGGCAGCAGGGAGGATTGTAGTTGGATGGAGTCTTGCCTGGGTTTGGGGATCCGAAAAATATATATGTGGAAGTTTCAGAAAAATAAACAAGTGAGACAAAAAGCCAGATAGTTCTGCAGGGGTCTAAAAGATACTCCAATGAGAGAGAGAAAGGTAAGCGCTTTAAGGCGGAACAAAACTCCGGTTGTAAAAGAGTCCATGGCTGGCCGCTGGCTTTTTTCCTGGGGAATCCGGAATTGGGATGCAGTGTGACTCCCTGGCCAATCGTCCAATCTGCGCTTTATGCCGGAAATACTAATGCATGGCATAAAGTCGTCGTTTTGGACTGTTCTCGGGAATGCCGGAGGCCACATCCCGGCTCTAGAGTCTTTAAAGTGGGTTGAGATCTATATGATTCCAGGGCCGCTGTATTCCCTCCCCCCGGGCTTGTAGAGGGAGTGTAATCCTAGGGCTGGGGACTTTCCAGTCCTCCCATTCCACTGGATAGTCCTAATCAGTCCAGTTGCCAGAGCTAGATGTTTCCTAGAATACTGTGTGCGGTTCTAGAGACCTCACCTACAAAAAGACGTTATTCAAATGGATCAATTCGAAAGACTTGCAACAAAAATGTTGGCCGGTGTTAAAGATGGCCAAAACCGTCTGATTGCTTCTCCTCAGGGCATCCTGAATTGGTGAAAGAAAAAGAGCAAAACCAGACCGTACCATGTGACCTTCCAGTCAGGGAATGGCGGTTCCTGTGATCCATCTAACAATCAAGCAACTACGATCATGCAGCCCACTTTCCCAAAGCACCGTCCGCTCACTCCCGCCAAGCGGGAGTACCAGGCCCGGCAATGCCAGACACCCAGATTCTTGGCTAAGGTAAAAAGATTGCTCAAGTTAAATAAAGGTTTTTATGCAATGAGTGCACACTAGGCAGTGATAACAAACATTTGGCTATGATGGAATGAATACAAATGTTGTCCTGAGAAGTGGGTTACAGGTTACAGTGAGTTACACACAGAGATACGACAGTCAGAGTTACCTTAAAATGCAGGTGTAGAGTAGTGATGATGGGCTTCTACAAGGAGGTATGTGAAGAGCTTAAAGATGATTCAGGCAACTCCAGCACGCATGCAACGTGACCTCTGGCCCAAGGTCATCCCCCCTTTATGCCTCAGGACCCTTTCACCCCCTCCCTTCTGTGAGCAGACTGTTCCCTCCCCCCGTTGTGGAACCTGCATTAGAATAGGAAACCCTTTAGGGGTTATAGCTTTGGACAGGGGGATCATATGGCTCTGGATACAGCACCAAACAATTTGACTGGATGACAGGCATCCGGTGATCCCAAAGATGGAGTCCCTAGATGGGTCAGAACCCAAGATCTCCATTTCTTTAGATTGCCATGGTTGTATGGCCCTGAGAATCATATGCCTACGTGTGGTTGTGGACCCGTTCTGGTTCTGTATCTGGCTTGATGCTGGGACACACATCGGCCCAGCTTCGGTCTGATTCGTTTTGGTTCCGGATGTCTGAGGCTCTGGTGTTTGATGCAAGGGAGGTCTCTCCAGGGGTCACCTCTGCTTCAGACTCAGCGGGGCCTTCCCAACCCAGAGGTGTGAGAGAATCAGGGAGGTCTCTCCAGGGGTCACCTCTGCTTCAGACTCGGCGGTACCTTCTCAGCCCAAAGGTGTGAGAGAATCAGGGAGGTCTCTCCAGGGGTCACCTCTGCTTCAGACTCAGCGGTGTGAGAGAATCTCTGCTTCAGACTCAGAGGTGTGAGAGAATCAGGGAGGTCACTTCCTGTCTGCAGGCTGTCTGATGCTCCATGTCCTGCCAACTTGGACCAAAACCTAGGATTTTACTATCCTGGGCCTTGGACCCTCTCCAGGGGTCACCTCTGCTTCAGACTCAGATGTGAGAGAGAATCAGGGAGGTCTCTCCAGGGGTCACCTCTGCTTCAGACTTGGCGGTACCTTCTCAGCCCAAAGGTGTGAGAGAATCAGGGAGGTCTCTCCAGGGGTCACCTCTGCTTTAGACTCAGTGGGGCCTTCTCAGCCCAGAGGTGTGAGAGAATGGCAGGGTGTCTGTGATCTGACTCAACTGGCTCAACAAACAGATTCTAATTCGCCTTCCTGGAGAAATTAGGTTCTGTGCGGGAGGAAAATAAAGGGTGACACTTGATAAGAACAGAGCATTTTAAAGGGAAGCACCAGCAATACAATGAAATATAATATTTGCCCTATTCCTCACACTTCCCAACCCATTTTCCCAAACAAACTGGCTTGTAAACCCTTCCCTGGACATACTCATGGCTAATGGGTGGTTTGTGAGTATGGTTTAGGTTGCAGGGACCCCCAGGGTCTGGTTGTGGGTTTCATTTGCATAGTTCAAATCAGGTTCTACGTCTCCAGGTTGTAGAGTTGTAACTAAAAATAGCAGATTTTATGTTTAGCGACGAGCTTGGAGCAGCTGGAAACGCAGCGTAGGTTCCTTTTTGTTTTTTTGTTTTTTTTTACACCAGCGAGCACTGGCAGAGAAGCCGGTATGTGGGTGTTGGCAGCAGCCCCCGGACTCGACTCGTTTTACCAGGTGATGGGCGGCATCATTAAGCCTTGCTGTTTCACTCACAGCAGCTGTGTGTGCGAGGGTGGGGGGTGCGTGCCGCAGATGGAGGGCTTACCTTGCTCCGTTGTGCTATGACAAGAATAGGCGCGTTTAAAATACAGTTTTAACATCAGCATCATATTTACTTTTTCGGCTGCAGTCATTTTCACTCTGGCCTTTTGCTTATGAATGACATCGCGTGCACCGTTTATAGGCTGGGTGTATTTTTGAGGCTAACTACAGGGCTGTCGATCAGTCTAAAATGTTAATAAACCTGAATATTTAAACCGGACCTTCAGCATCATTTAATGAAAAGCCCAAAGATTTAAAAACGATTTTCCCCAGCATCTAAAATGAATATATTTTAAGTTTTAATCACTTATAATCTTTCCCCACTGGGCTGCCACTCTGTTCAGGTCTCTAGGATATGGGAGCCGCCATCTTGCTGCAGAAGCATCACATACTGAGGAGGGGGGTGGGCAAGTGCAGGGGGCGTGTTTATAGCTGTAATCCCAGAATGCAGAGCAGCACAGTCAGAAGACACTTCCTGTCTGCAGGCTGTCTGATGCTCCATGTCCTGCCAACTTGGACCAAAACCTAGGATTTTAATATCCTGGGCTTTGGACATTTCCCCGGGGGCACCCCGTGAACCCCCCCAGATCGCCGCAGTCAACTCACCTTATCTCGGTCCCGCGGCACGTCTAAGAGCAGCGGCTCTGACGGCCGCATCCTCCCTCTAGCAGTGTGCGTGCCTGCGCCAGGCATTTCTGAGTAACCGACACAGGCACGCTCCTTGTTAGAGGGAGGCGGAGGATGCAGCCGTCAGAGCGGCTGTTCTTGGACACGCCTTGGCCCCGGGAAGAGGTAAATTGCAGCGACAATCTGGGGGGGGGGGGGGTTTACACAGCGGGCACCCCCCATTGGGATTAATGTGGGCAATCTGTATGTACAGGGGGGAAACATACAAGATAGGCTCTTATTCAGGGTGAAGGTCCGGATTAATGTGGGCAATCTGTATGTACAGGGTGGAGAAACATATAAGATAGACTCTTATTCAGGGTGAGGGTCTGGATTAATGTGGGCAATCTGTATGTACGGGGGGGAAACATATAAGATAGGCTCTTATTCAGGGTGAGGGTCCAGGTTATTGTGGGCAATCTGTATGTACAGGGGGGAAACATACAAGATAGGCTCTTATTCAGGTTGAAGGTCTGGATTAATGTGGGCAATAGTTTAAATTCATGTGGGTAATAATCTACCTGATGCCTGCATCTGTTGTCCTTGTATGTCTGCCTGGCTTACGTGGTAGCAGGATATAAGAATCTTTGAAGTTTCACCTTCTTTCTGATTGCATCCTCGGCCTCCCCACAAATCGGAGCACCCACTCCCAGAAAAATTGCTATGTGCAGGGTCAATCTAAGTTCCTGTGTCACAGGCTCCTTGTCAGGTTCCACTTACCCGTTCCCCGGTCCAGCGGCTTTCCCGCTGTGCGGCCGCCCGCTGCGCGGCCTCCCGCCCGGCGGCCGCGGCGAGCGGCGGCTTCCATCCCTGCTGGCGTGCCTTCTCTCCCTCCAGCCGGCGGCCCCGGCTTCCTCACACGTGCTCGTGCGCGCACGTTTCGTTTATGTCCTCCGGCGGCGCTGCTCCCTGCGCGGCCGCCGGAGGAAACTTAATTAAAGGGCCGGGTGGGGTTGGGGGGAGTGCTCGGCTGCAACAGGGCCAATGAGCCCTTGACTTTGGGGCTGAACGCCCCTGGGGTTGTATGTGGGCCAATGAGCCCAGGGTAGGGAGGTTGTGCCTTCATCCCTCGTCCTGGCCAATCCCTAACCAGTTCCTATGTGCACCAATCACACACCCATTCCCCCCATCCCCAATCTTGTCTGTGCCTATATTAGGTTCACTCCGTCAGTCACCCAGGGCCTGTGATAGCGCCTTGTACCTAGTATTGACCTCTGTGTATTTGTTATTGATCCTGCTGCCGACCTCCGCCTGAACCGACCATTCTTGATCTGAACTCCTGTTGCCGACCTCTGCTTAGAAACTTGACCACGAATTGCCTAATCCTTCTGTACCGCCACGATCTCTGTCTTCCCGTTGTCGACCTCTGGACTGTCTCAGGACTTCCGCTACTAACGCTCTAGCCATTTGGTTCTCCAGATCTCCTATTAATAAGCTCTCATCCTTTGAGCCATTGAAGTCCTGGGGGCAACCGATCCTGGGCAGGCGTATTCTGCGTCCTGGCAAGCGGGGGCTCCTACAGGTGAAGCTGGCTGCGGAGATTGGGGGTTGAGGGCTTATCTGGAGGGGTCCAAGAACAGAACCTTGTGTGATACCCCTGCAAAGCGTTGGAAATATTTTTGGAGATCGAACGAATGAGAAGAGTAGGGGTCCAAGAACAGAAACTTCTGACGCCCCAACAAAGGGCTGGGAATGTTTTTGGCGATCGGACTGAGAAGAGTAGGGGTCCAAGAACTGAAACTTCTGATATCCTAACAAAGGGCTGGGAATATTCTTGGAGATTGAATGACTGAGAAGAGTAGGGGCCCAAGAACAAAGCCTTTTGATACCACAACAAAAGGGCTGGGAATGTTTTTGGAGACTGAATGACTGAGAAGAGTAGGCGTCCAAGAATAGAATGTAGGGATACCCCAACAAAGAGCTAGGAATGTTCTTGGTGATTGAATGACTAAGAAGAGTAGGGATCCAAGAACACAGAGCCTTGTGATACCCCAACCAAGAGCTGGTGATGTTCTTGGAGATTGAGTGACTGAGGAGAGTAGGGGGAGGACTGAGGAGAGTAGGGGTCCAAGAAAAGAGCTTTGTGACGCCCCAACAAAGGGCTGGGAATGTTTTTGGCGATCGGACTGAGAAGAGTAGGGGTCCAAGAACTGAAACTTCTGATATCCTAACAAAGGGCTGGGAATATTCTTGGAGATTGAATGACTGAGAAGAGTAGGGGCCCAAGAACAAAGCCTTTTGATACCACAACAAAAGGGCTGGGAATGTTTTTGGAGACTGAATGACTGAGAAGAGTAGGCGTCCAAGAATAGAATGTAGGGATACCCCAACAAAGAGCTAGGAATGTTCTTGGTGATTGAATGACTAAGAAGAGTAGGGATCCAAGAACACAGAGCCTTGTGATACCCCAACCAAGAGCTGGTGATGTTCTTGGAGATTGAGTGACTGAGGAGAGTAGGGGGAGGACTGAGGAGAGTAGGGGTCCAAGAAAAGAGCTTTGTGATACCCCAACAAAGGGCTGAGAATGTTATTGAAATTCAAACAACCTAATAGTAGGGGTCCAAGAACACAGAGCCTTGTGATACCCCAACAAAGGACTCGGGAATGTTCTTGGAGATTGGAGAACTGAACAGAATTTGGTCCAAGAACAGAACTTTCTGATAACCCCGAATGGCCTTGAAATGTTTTTGGAAATTGAATGACTGAGAAGAGTAGGGGGTCCAAGAACAAAACCTTGTGATACCCCAAAAAGGCCTGAAAATGTTCTTGGAGACTGAATGACTGGGAAGATTAGGGGTCCAAGAACAGAGCCTTGTGATACCCCAACAAAGGGCTGAGAATGTTATTGGAGTTCAAACAACTTAATAGTAGGGGTCCAAGAACACAGAGCTTTGTGATACCCCAACAAAGGACTCTGGAATGTTCTTGGAGATTGACAAACTGAACAGAATTTGATCCAAGAACAGAATCTTCTGATACCCCAGAATGGCCTTGAAATGTTTTTGGAAAATTGAACGACTGCAAAAAGTAGGGGGTCCAAGAACCAAACCTTGTGATACCCCAAAAAGGCCTGGAAATGTTCTTGGAGATTGTTGGGGCGTCAGAAGTTTCTGTTCTTGGACCCCTAATCTTCTCAATCATTCAAAGGGCTGGGAATGTTGTTAGAGATTGAATGACTAAGAAGAGTATGGGCACAAAAACAAAGCCTTGTGATACCCCAACAAACAGTTGGGAATGTTTTTGGAGATTGAAGGATTGAGAAGAATAGGGGATCCAAGAACAGAACCTCATGATACCACAACAAAGGGCTAGGAATGTTTTTGGAGATCAAATTACTGAGAAGAGTAGGGGTCCAGGAACAGAACGTAGGGATACCCCAACAAAGAGCTAGGAATGTACTTGCGATTGAACGACTAAGAAGAGTAGGGATCCAAGAACACAGAGCCTTGTGATACCCCAACAAAGGGCTGAGAATGTTCTTGGAGATTGAAGAACGGAACAGAATTTGGTCCAATCTTCTGATACCCCAGAATGGCCTTGAAATGTTTTTGGAAATTAAACGACTGAGAAGAGTAAAGGGGTCCAAGAACAGAACCTTATGGTACCACAACAAAGTGCTGGGAATGTTTTTGGAGTTCAAATGAATTCAAATGAGAAGAGTCCAAGAACAGAACATAGGGCTACCCCAACAAAGAGCTAGGAATGTTCTTGGCGATTTAACGACTGAGAAGATTAGGGGTCCAAGAGCAGAAACTTCTGATACCCCTCTAAGGACTGGGAATGTTGGTGGATATCAAACAACTGAGAAGAGTAGGGTGGTCCAAGAACAGAACCTTGTAATACCCCAACAAAGGGCTGGGAATGTCCGTGAATATTGAACAATATATATAGCCACTGGAAGCGTTCGGAAAGAGGAGACAAAAATATTTATTGGCTGCATTATATTTTCAATTGATAGAATTTTTGTCCCCAGTTAAAAGGCACTTATGTGAGGCAGTGTATTGACCTTCCTGCAAATGCCGAATCAATGCAGTCTGTCATTTTACAAAGTGCTACCTACAGATTTCTGGCTGGATCGTTGTTAGCAATTGGAAATGTTTTAGTGGTCCGTGGAAAGCAAGCATTAGATGTTGATTCTCGCAGGTTAGCTCTGAGATAATGGCATCAAATGGCCAATAACAAGGCAATTGCCCTCCTGCCGGGGTCAGTCTCATATTTTTTTCTTTCACATATGAGAACGTGAATGGTGTTTCCATTTATTGTATATTGACGTTCTAGCGAGACATGGAAAACAAATTTGCCTTGGCACGTTCACTGAGATATCGAAGATTCTATGATCTCCTATGGAGGCTCTGTTTTACCAGGTGCCGTGAACAGTGGCAGGGGAGCACCGTCAGGTTGTCGAGCGGAGTGAGTACTGAGAGCAAGGAGACCACCTTCCCCCCCCCTTTTGTGAGCTGGTGGTGCTAAGCAAGGCAACTGTGAAAACTGAGCCAGATAACAGGGCAGAACCGACCTGGAAACCCAGAGTCTAATAGAAACATAGAAGGGTGACGGCAGGAGGAGACCACACGGTCCATCTAGTCTGCCCTTATGTGTATACTGTATGTTCTCTGTATCTTATGTGTATACTGTATGTTCTCTGTATCTTATGTGTATACTGTGTGTTCTCTTTATCTTATGTGTATACTGTATGTTCTCTTTATCTTATGTGTATACTGTATGTTCTCTGTATCTTATGTGTATACTGTATGTTCTCTGTATCTTATGTGTATACTGTATGTTCTCTGTATCTTATGTATATACTGTATGTTCTCTGTATCTTATGTATATACTGTATGTTCTCTGTATCTTGTGTATACTGTATGTTCTCTGTATCTTATGTGTATACTGTATGTTCTCTTTATCTTATGTGTATACTGTATGTTCTCTGTATCTTAGGTGTATACTGTATGTTCTCTGTATCTTATGTGTATACTGTATGTTCTCTGTATCTTATGTGTATACTGTATGTTCTCTGTATCTTATGTGTATACTGTATGTTCTCTGTATCTTATGTGTATACTGTATGTTCTCTGTATCTTATGTGTATACTGTATGTTCTCTGTATCTTGTGTATACTGTATGTTCTCTGTATCTTATGTATATACTGTATGTTCCCTTTATCTTAGGATAGATGGAGGCTTATCCCAGGCTTTTTTAAATTCAGTGACTGTCGATTTTTCAACCACCTCTGCTGGAAGTTTGTTCCAAGCATCTACTACTCTTTCTGTAAAATAATATTCTCTAACATTGCTCCTGATCTTCCCCCCCGACCACCTTCAGGTTGGGCCCCTTGTTCTATCATTAAGTTTCTTCTTAAAAATACTTCCCTTCTGAACCTTATCCAATCCTTTCACATATATAAAGGTCTCCATCATGTCCCCTCTCTCCCTTTTTCCTCCAGACTGTACAAATTAAGTTCTTTAAGTCTCTCCTGATAAGTTTTAAGTTTAAGCCCTTCCGCCATTTTTTTTCCGGCCTTTGGAACGATTCTATTTGAATAAAGTCTTTTTGCAGGCAGGGTCTCCGGAACTGCACACAGTATTCTAGCTGTGGCCTCACCAGGGATCTAAAGTAAATCGTTGGAGGCACACTTTCATTTAATCATTAAATGTTTAGCTTTAGTTAATATACATTAAGGGTGCTGCCTGATAGGATAATTCTTCATATCCCATAGACCAAGTATTATTAAACCGGACCTTCACCGTGATTTATTGAAAAGCCCAAACCCTTAAAAAACTATTCCCAAGCATCTAAAATTAATATATTTTAAGTTTTTAGTCACTTACTTATTCTTTCCCCCACTGGGCTGCAACTCTGTTCAAGACTTTAGGATACGGGCGCCGCCATCTTGACTCCAAAGCATCACACTTACTGAGGAGAGGAGAGTGGGATAAGGTACAGGGAGGCGGGTTATAGCTGTGCTTTGCTCAGACAGAGCAGAGCTGGGGTCAGGAAAAGGTCAGCAATCCCAGAATGCAGAGCAGCACAGTCAGAAGGCACTTCCTGTTTGCAGGCTGCCTGATGTTAAATGAGCAGCCATCTTGGATGTTTAAAGGCTCATAACATGCAGTAGATGCAGGTAGGATGATTTTTAATTTGAGCAATCTGTATGTACAGGGTGTGGGAAACATATAAGATAGGCTCTTATTCAGAGTGAAGGTCCGCTTTAAGGATTCAAGCGCACACCAATTATGCTAACTTTTTTTTTTTTACTTTTTGATCTGCAATTATGACCCATATTTAATTCGTACAGGCAAGGGTAAAGTAGTACATTATCACAAAAATATTTACAAAGGTGCATATACATTTAATGCAGGCAATCTCTTTTTGTTTGTGATCTCAGGCACAGCAGCTGTCTCATGTTCTGTAGCACAAGCTAATAAATATATAATCAATGAAGACAATTGTATCCACACTATGAGTTCACTCACATTTAGAGAAATTCAGATACACAGCATCTCCAACATGTGAAACAAAGTATTACATCAGCTTATAACAGCGCTCTACGCTGCAGACTGGAGTTGATGTTTACTAGTCGGCATGACATAAGTGCTGCAGCTTACATACAATGATTCAAACACTATGGTAGGCTAGGATAAGCTTCGTTATTCAATAATCCATACATAAATGTATAATAAGTACAAAATGTTGTGCAAAGCAGATAGAAAGCATATTACCCAGTCGTATAAATAGCATAGGTGGGGGCAATCCTCCCACGTTCCGGGATCACGTCCCCTTTCTCAAGGAATGGTGCCCTCACCAGGGCTCTATACAGCGGCACCACAACCTCCCTCTTCCTACCGGTGATGCCTCAAGCTATGCAGCCGAGTATCCTGCTTGCGTCTCTCACTGCCTGGCTACACTGTGCACTCATCTTGCAGCTATCAGTAATCAGTATCCCTAAATCTCTCTCATCCAAGGTCCTGACTAACACAGTGCTGCCCATACGGTGCTCAGAGCCGGGATTCCTTCTACCCAAGTGCAGGATTTTACATTTAGAGACATTAAACTCTATTCCACTGTTTAGACCATTTATCCAGTAAAGGGAACAGGGAACTTTATACAGGGAGAGGAACTCTGATACAGGGGCTTTATACAGGGAGTGGAACTCGGATACAGGAAACGTCATACAAGGAGTGGAACTCTGATACAGGGAACTTCATACAGGGAGTGAAACTCTGATACAGGGAACTTCATACAGGGAGTGGAACTCGGATACGGGGAGAGGAACTCAGATACAGGGCACTTCATACAGGGAGTGGAACTCTGATACAGGGAACTTCATACAGGGAGAGGAACTCGGATACAGGGAACTTCATACAGGGAGTGGAACTCTGATACAGGGAACTTCATACAGGGAGAGGAACTCGGATACAGGGAGAGGAACCTCGGATACAGGGAACTTCATACAGGGAACGGAACTCGGACACAGGGAACTTCATACAGGGAGTTGAACTCGGACACAGGGAACTTCATACAGGGAGTGGAACTCGGACACAGGGAACTTCATACAGGGAGTGAAACTCGGATACAGGGAACTTCATACAGGGAGTGGAACTCGGATACGGGGAGAGGAACTCAGATACAGGGCACTTCATACAGGGAGTGGAACTCGGATACAGGGAACTTCATACAGGGAACGGAAGTCGGATACAGGTAACTTCATACAGGGAGTGGAACTCGGATACAGGTAACTTCATACAGGGAGTGGAACTCGGATACAGGGAACTTCATACAGGGAGTGGAACTCAGATACAGGGAACTTCATATAGGGAGTGGAACTCGGATACAGGGAACTTCATACAGGGAGTGGAACTCGGATACAGGGAACTTCATACAGGGAGTGGAACTCAGATACAGGGAACTTCATATAGGGAGTGGAACTCGGATACAGGGAACTTCATACAGGGAGTGGAACTCGGATACAGGGAACTTTATACAGGGAGAGGAACTTAGATACAGGGAGAGGAACTCGGATACAGGGAACTTCATACAGGGAGTGGAACTCGGATACAGGGAACTTCATACAGGGAGTGGAACTCAGATACAGGGAACTTCATATAGGGAGTGGAACTCGGATACAGGGAACTTCATACAGGGAGTGGAACTCGGACACAGGGAACTTCATACAGGGAGTGAAACTCGGATACAGGGAACTTCATACAGGGAGTGGAACTCGGATACGGGGAGAGGAACTCAGATACAGGGAACTTCATACAGGGAGTGGAACTCGGATACAGGGAACTTCATACAGGGAACGGAAGTCGGATACAGGTAACTTCATACAGGGAGTGGAACTCGGATACAGGTAACTTCATACAGGGAGTGGAACTCGGATACAGGGAACTTCATACAGGGAGTGGAACTCAGATACAGGGAACTTCATACAGGGAGTGGAACTCGGATACAGGGAACTTCATACAGGGAGTGGAACTCGGATACAGGGAACTTTATACAGGGAGAGGAACTTAGATACAGGGAGAGGAACTCGGATACAGGGAACTTCATACAGGGAGTGGAACTCGGATACAGGGAACTTCATACAGGGAGTGGAACTCAGATACAGGGAACTTCATATAGGGAGTGGAACTCGGATACAGGGAACTTCATACAGGGAGTGGAACTCGGATACAGGGAACTTTATACAGGGAGAGGAACTCAGATACAGGGAGAGGAACTCGGATACAGGGAACTTCATACAGGGTGTGGAACTCGGATACAGGGAACTTTATACAGGGAGAGGAACTCAGATACAGGGAGAGGAACTCGGATACAGGGAGAGGAACTCGGATACAGGGAACTTCACACAGGGAGAGGAACTCGGATACAGGGAACTTCATACAGGGAGTGGAACTCGGATACAGGGAACTTTATATAGGGAGAGGAAATCGGATACAGGGAACTTTATACAGGGAGAGGAACTCAGATACAGGGAGAGGAACTCGGATACAGGGAACTTCATACAGGGAGAGGAACTCGGATACAGGGAACTTCATACAGGGAGAGGAACTCGGATACAGGGAACTTCATACAGGGAGTGGGACTCGGATACAAGGAACTCCATACAGGGAGGGGAACTCAGCTACATGGAACTTCATACAGAGGGTGGAACTCGGATACAGGGAACTTCATACAGGGAGTGAAACTTTACACTACAAACAATGGTTCACTGTTATTAGGATGATCTTTCCGGGGGTCTTTGAGCATACTCGCACCTTGAGATAGTTCAGATGCCGCCTTAGAATGCTGCAGAGTTTCACCCCATACAGTGTTAATATTTTTATTCCTTTATTCATTAGCGGTAAAGTGTTTATAGAGGAGTGGGTGAGTCTTGTGAAATCCATTCGCCGTCTATCTGTCCCCAACAGTCACGTTCCGGCTAATTGGAGAAGTCTGAGAGGAACGTGTCCTGCAGTCGCTAAAGCCAACCACTTTCCCCCCCTGCTTTTTTGTGTGTGTAATGCCAACGCTGCGATAATACTAAAATTAATTCCCCGATGTCGCATTAATTAAACAAGAAAAAGTGGTGGGTGGGTAAATGCAAAATGTGCGAATGCAGAATACACAATTAAAGATTGTGTATGCGGAGGCTTTGTGTGTTGTGACTTGATGAACCGATAGTTACGCTACAGAATTTACCTTCCATTGCCGTGCCCATCTTGGTGTCGTAGTCCCATGATTCTGCATGAAAGAAATTACAATTGTGTGATGAAAAAACAAAAAAACAAGGGGTGCATGATGATTTTTAATGTGGGCAATCTGTATGTACAGGGAGGGAAACATACAAGATGTTTTTTTACATAAAATTCATCTTTATTATCTAAAAACTACACATTACACATAGACATACATATAAATATAAAAGCACATCAGAACATGGGGCATCCCACCTGGGCCCTCAATTTAATTATAACCAAAATTAATATAGTGATTAGTATCATGACCAAAATCTCCTCTATTTGTGCAAATTAAGCTTTAAAGTGCATAAGTGCATTTTCTGTGCTGAACAAAGTGCAATTTCAGTTAATAAGACCCATGAAAAAAATGACAAGAGGAGCAAAGTGCAAAACAATGTGACAACAATCAAACAACTAGAAAACATCACCTAAGTGTTATGGTCCAGGGGATCGCATCCCATAAAAGTCAGTCAAGCAGTATCCTCACGCGTTCCGTGGTCCGAAATTCGACTTCCTCAAGGCCATTATCTGGGATTAGAGTGACGCATGAGCAGTGGAAATAGGCAAAAGGTTCTCTTCATGAGGAGAGCAATTCAGGGATGCTATTTAAGAATGTGGGTTTTGGTCTGCTTTAAAGCCGCTCCCTGTTCCAGCTGGGACGTCTATGAAGAACCTAAGTGATTACCCAGTCCCCCCTGTGTTCCCCTCCCAACACTGGACCTGGAGCACTACACCCTCCAGTACCAAGGGCACCCTGAACAGCTTCTCCGGGTCCGTGGGATTTCTTACATGTGTTGTCATGTGATCCTCTGGTTTATCCGGCTCATTTAATTTTTTCTCTCATTTCTTTTTTTTTTGTTCTCTTTTATTTTGGTGTCACTTGAATTAAAAGAGAAAAAAACAACTAACTAATAATTTAAAGGTAACCCATACAGAAGCCTCGCCGTATTCCAGCCAGCGAATCGTAACCGCGAGTCTAGCGGCAAATATTATAGCTTTACTGTTATCAATTCCCCGCTTTGTGTTTTTTAAAATTTTGCACATTTTGCCCTTTTCCTCTGCATAAAAATTGCTTCGCCTTTCGGGATTTCTTCTTCGGTTTCTCGAATCGACTGTAAACAGATTTTCATATATCTTCCCACTGGGCTCCCCGAAAAAAAAAAAGGTAAATATCAGCAGCTAATGAGACTGTAACCTTCTGCGAAGAAACAATATTAAGCAATGGAATGTGATTACTCCCCCGCCTGGCAATCCTCGGATATGAGAGAACGGGAAAAAAATCTCCTATAGATACGGTTTAATAACTGCTTGAATTAAGAATAGCACGCAGATAATATTGTAAATATGAGTTAACCCCTTTTATGCCACCGCCAAGGATCGGTACTTACCTAAATGCCACAGCCTAAATACAGCGGCAGTCTATGCAGTTGAAGTGGAAATGGCACAGAAAGTGACTCAGAAACAAAGGTCTTCCGGAAATGCAACATGGCCGGCGTCAGCACCCGGCAAGGTGGGGCAGCTGCCGGGGGCCCCCTTCCTCCGGAGGGGCCGACTGACAGGACCCGCCACAGCTGGTGCCCACATCTCCTCGAATGGCGGGGTTCCACACAACGGAGCATCTCGATTTAGTGTGCAGCGGTACACTTACCTGAGCCCTGCGATCCTGTAGGCGCTCTCATAAAAACACTGGCAGACGGCACTAGAAGCCCCGGCGGTAGCGAGAAAAGAACGCCAACAGCATTGGGCTCAGGCAAGGGCAAGGGCTTCCTGCCGATACACACTCATCAGCATTAGTTTAAACCGGACCAACAGCCTGGCACAGTTGGAAAAGAAACGTAGCGGCCATTTTGGAGCTTCCTCTCCCAACTGACATAACTGGACAGTAACAGGAAGCCCAGCAGCACTTCCTGTTCACAGGCGGCCTGCAAATGCATGAGCCGCAATCTTGTTTTTTGTTTTTTAAATTGACCCCAGCAGTAGTTAGAAAAAGGTAGGTTAATTTTTATGTGCTGCAATCTAAATTGCCCCGGGTTGGGATGCATATGAAGACTGTCTGTTGTGTTGGTCTGGTTTATGTCATATTTGACTGTTGGTCCTCTTTAAGCGTGTTGATGGGTTGTTCAGCAGCCCGACCTTCACCCTGAATAAGAGCCTATTTTATACGTTTCCCCCACTCTGTACATACAGATTGTCCACAATAATCCGGACCTTCACCCTGAATAAGAGCCTATCTTGTATGTCCCCCCCGTACATACAGATTGCCCACATTAATCCGGACCTTCACCCTGAATAAGAGCCTATCTTGTATGTCCCCCCCCCCCGTACATACAGATTGCCCACATTAATCCAGAGCTTCACCCTGAATAAGAGCCTATGTTATATGTTTCCCCCACCCTGTACATACAGATTGCTCACATTAATCCGGACCTTCACCCTGAATAAGAGCCTATCTTATGTTTCCCCTCCTGTACATACAGATTGCCCACATTAATCCAGACCTTCACCCTGAATAAGAGCCTATCTTATGTTTCCCCCCCTGTACATACAGATTGCCCACGTTAATCCGGACCTTCACCTATTGTTTTGGTGTGAGCGCAATGCGCTGATTGGAAGAGAGGCCGCGTATGCACCTTGTTAGAGGGTAGCGGGGAAGCGGCCGCCGGTGCACTTGGCTAGACTCAGCCGAGTCTATTTCTTTTGGTGTGAGCTCAATGCACTGATTGGACAGGAGGCCGTAGGACCTGAGAAAGCTGAATTTTAGTGGGTGACCTGGGGGGGGTGTCACACAGCGGGGCGTCTCAAATTAGGGTGCCCCAGGGGCAAGGACCAAACCCTGGATAGTCAAAATCCCAGGTTTTGTTACTCTTTAATGGGATGGTGTCGGTTAAACCTTGAAACTGAAACATAAAATAAAAACATTCATGAATAGACGTTAACATTCTTGAGCATTAAGATAAGAACACTACAGGGGGGCGAATTCCCATTAAAGGGGCTGTCGGAATTGATGGGTCATTTGACGTGGCAGCTGCGTCCTGCGTTGGGGCTTCTCTGCAAAAAGCACTTACCACGTTCAGTAGCACTCACACCCCCCGTCCCCATGTTGAATCTTGTTTTAGAAGCGAGCGGCGGTGGCCTGTAATTACGGTAAAGTCAGCGCTGCTTCTGAAATGGGGTGAAAGCACCCGTGTGGAGAGGAACGCGCGTTTTTCCTTTTTCGCCATTCTGAGTGGCATCTCATTAAGGGGTTGACGTTTAATAAATTACAAAGCAAGACGCGGGACAATGTCTGCGTGGGAGCCTCTTGAATGTGCATGTAGTAAAATCGCGGGGGAGCGGCGGGTAACCTGATGTGTTACGGCAGGAGTAATGCAACATTAGTTGAGCTAAAGCACTGCAGAGAAGTAGGATAATGGATTAGAAGTGGCTGCGTAGAAACCGGTGTGAAACGCTTCGTAGGCGCACCCAGTGCTTGTGCTGCCGCATGGACCAGCCTGGGATTTTCTTTACATACTGTCAGCAGAGTAATAACTAAAGCATGTGAGTGAGAAAATGAAAATGGTGCGACATATAGATTGCCCACATTAATCCGGACCTTCACCCTAAATAAGAGCTTATCTTGTATATTTCCCCCCTGTACATACAGATTGCCCACATTAGCCCAGACCTTCACCCTGAATAAGAGCCTATCTTGTATGTCCCCCCCCCCCCCCCGTACATACAGATTGTCCACATTAATCCGGACCTTCACCCTGAATAAGAGCCTATCTTGTATGTTTACTCCCCTGTACATACAGATTGACCACATTAATCCGGACCCTCACCCTGAATAAGAGCGTATCTTATATCTTTCCCACACCCTGTACATACAGATTGCCCGCATTAAAAATCATTCTACCTGCATCTACTGCATTTTCTGAGCCTTTAAACATCCAAGTTGGCGACTGAAAACAGGAAGTGTCTTCTGACTGTGCCACTCTGCATTCTGGGATTGCTGACCTTTTCCTGACCCCAGCCCTGCTCTGTCTGTGCAAAGCACAGCTATAGCCCCGCCCCCTGCACTTTTAACCTCTATCCTCAGTATGTGATGCTACTGAGCCAAGATGGCGGCTCCCGTATCCTAGAGTGCTGAACAGAGTTGCGGGCCAATGGGGGAAAGAATAAAAAGTAAGCGATTAACAACTTTAAATATATTCATTTTAGATGCTGGGTAATAGTTTTTTAAGGGTTTGGGCTTTTCATTAAATGATGCTGAAGGTCCACTTTAAGCACCTACTTGCGTCCCTCTCCTAATGATCAGTACTGACGCTGTGCTTCCCTTTTTTACACTACTTTGGGATTTTCTATATGTAAATGAATAAGGAAGACGTGTGCCCCTCTGTGTCTAGAAAAAAAATGCATCTTATGGAGTGAAAAATAAAGCAATTATCAGTTTCAAACCTTTTTAACGCTGTATTACGTTTTAAATGCCTTTTTCCGGATATCGTGGTCTGTTGATTTCTATTTATATCTTTCCAATGTGATCAAGCGCAGGTCAGCCGCTCGATCCGGCGCTTTGTTTCAGGGCTTGCTTTTTGCAGCCAATGGTTTCCGGTCTGTGGTTTTGATGCACAACATTCCGGAGGATGGCGCCTGGTTTCCATGGATAGGTCTCTGTGGAGAGGGCGAGCTAAGAGCTATTGGCTGTTGCCGGGAAGAAATAGAGAAAATGGTGTGAGGGCTAAAGCGTCTGTTTGCAGGTCATAGAAACCTCACGTTCTCTATGGTGCTTTGCGTATTGTTATACTTGTGGATGCTCCTTGAAATACTGAGCATTATACTGTGGATGTACCATAGAGAGGCATAAGGCTTGTGTGCCCCAAGTCCTCCCATTGATATTGAGCGTCATATTGTGGATCTACCATAGAGAGGCATAAGGTTTGTGTCCCAAGTCCTTCCATTGATATTGAGCTTTATCCTGTGGATCTACCATAGAGAGGCATAAGGCTTGTGTGCCCCAAGTCCTCCTTTTGATATTGAGTGTTATACTACGAAGGTACCATAGACCGATATAAGACTTGCTTGAATCTAACTCAATTACTGAGCATTATACTGCGAGTGCACCATAGAGAGGCATAAGGCTTGTGTGCCCCAAGTCCTCCTTTTGATATTGAGTGGTATACTGCGGCTGTACCATAGAGAGGCATAAGGCTTCTGTGCCCCAAGTGCTCCTATTGATATTGAGTGGTATACTGCGGCTGTACCATTGAGAGGCATAAGGCTTCTGTGCCCCAAGTCCTCCTATTGATATTGAGTAGTATACTGCGGATGTACCATAGAGAGGCATAAGGTTTGTGTGCCCCAAGTCCTCCTATTGATATTGAGCTTTATCCTGACGATCTACCATAGTGAGACATAAGGGGTTGCGTGCCCCAAGTCCTCCCATTGATATTGAGTGTTATATTGCGGATGTCCCATAGAGAGGCATAAGGCTAGTGTGCCCTAAGTCCTCCTATTGATATTGAGCGTTGTATTGCGGTTCTACCATAGAGAGACATAAGGCATGCATGCCCCAAGTCCTCCCATTGATATTGAGTAGTATGCTGTGGATCTACCATAGAGAGACATAAAGCTTGCATGCCCCAAGTCCTCCCATTGATATTGAGTGTTATACTACGAAGGTATTATGGACCAATATAAGGCTTGCTTGAATCTAACTCAATTACTGAGCATTATACTGCGGGTGCACAATAGAGCGGCATAAGGCTTGAGTGCCCCAAGTCCTCTCACTGATATTGAATGGTACACTGCGGATCTGCCATAGAGAGACATAAGACTTGCGCCCAATTCTTCCCATTGATATTGAGCATTATACTGCGGATGTCCCATAAAGAGGCATAAGATTTGTGTGCCCCAAGCCCTTCCATAGATATTGAGTGGAATACCGTGGATGTGCCATAGAGAGGCATAAAGCTTGTGTGCCCCAAGTCCTCTCATTGATATTGAGCGGTATACTGCGGATCTACCATAGAGAGACATAAGACTTACATGCCCCAAGTCCTCCCATTGATATTGAGTGGAATACCGCGGATCTACCATAGAGAGACATAAGACTTACATGCCCCAAGTCCTCCCATTGATATGGAGCATTATACTGCAGATGTCCCTTACAGAGGCATATGGTTTGTGTGCCCCAAGCCCTCCCATGGATATTGAGTGGAATACTGCGGATCTACCATAGAGAGACATAAGGCTTGTGTGCCCCATGTGCTCCCATTAATATTGAGCTTGCGGATCTATCATGAGGACATCCGACCACTAGAGGCAAAGTGGAATAAGGGTGTTGAAGTCACCTGGGATTTTAAAAACGTTCAATTATTTTAGTTTTTTTTTTTGTTCAGGTGGATAACTCAACAATTTGCATTTAGAATGGCTCAGTCTGCAATTTTACCTTTCTTAGATAATGCGGGTTACAGTGTAGGTCGGCATCTTAATTAAAGCACCTACGCGATGCCGGTCTATCCCAGCAAAGACCCTCGCTGTGATCTGACCTGTTCTTGATGTGGAGTGAAGCAATGCCAATTAAATCCTTGTATCTGTGGTTTGCAAGTCGGAGTCCTTACAGAGTTGCATAGTTGTAGTGTATGGCGTGTATTAGAGCAGCCTCGGGCGCCGTTCTCGTCGGCTTCATGCTGGAATAAATGTAGTGGGAGCTGTTGTCGCTCAGCGCAGTAAATACGACCGTATTTGTGTACCATGAAATAGTTATTGAGCCAGGGTGAGGACTGGAGCTGCTGGGTGTGAATGTACAGAAGGGAAGCTGCGGTGAAAATGTTTGGAGGAAGGCATGTGATTATGGGGGGGGGGGGGGGGATTTAGTGTGGGATGTGGAGGCTAACACCCGTTCTAGCTCTAATGCGTTCCGAAAGCCATAAATATAGCCGCCAGTTCTTTTTGGAAGCGATAATGAAAACATTTTAGCTTGTCATGGCTGGAATATTAGATCAACGTCAATATTGGGATTTATCTTGTGCGCTGCTAGGAGGCACCGGAAAGGGCTACAACGGAGATCAGAAAATGAAGGCGCAAATCAATCCTGGGAAACGTCCCGATGATTTGCCGTGACACCTTTTCTCGGCCTGTGCTGTGCTGGGAGAAATTCATCATCCTAATCAAGTCATTCGTTTTGTGGACTAATTGGACCTTTGGGGGTTTCCTTCTGATTAGGAACCAGTTGTTAAATTGATACGGCAGGCAAAGCTAATTGTTACATTATGTATCTAGTAAAGCACACCAAAGGTGTCAGAAGTGGGATCCCACTTCTGACACTATAGGTGTGCTTTACTAGATACATAATCTATTCTGATTTTGAGAGTCCCAAACGGTTTAAGGACTAGGTAAATGCACCCACTCATTTATAACAATCATGGGGGGCTGTACCAAACTAACTGATAAAAAGTAATTTTACATTATCGCGGCGGGCTACGTTTGGCACTGTCCTAAAATGTTTTCCCCTTTTATATTGAAGAAGAAATGGCCGAGAGGAGACGACTGAAAAGGGACATGATTAACTAGTATATAGAACGGAAACTATTTACACAGCCCCCAACACAAGAAATATTAGATTTACCCAGTACTCCTTGCAGTGGGTGGAGCCTTGTGCTGATTGGTGCAGCAAGCTTGTCACACGTGTCCACAAGTGGAAGGTGTTTGACTGTGTAAGTGGTAAAGAGGAACAACACCCTTGAATTTCACTAACCTGGGTGTTGTTACTTTTGTAGAGTGAATTTCCTCCAGCAAATAGTTACATAGTTAATACGGTTGAAATAAGACACGTCCATCAAGTTCAACCAAGGGTGTTGGGGGAGGAGAAGTTCTATTTTACTTTATTTGTGGAAGTAATTTTTTTTTTTTTTTTTTTTTTGCTGATAACCGCTAATGGTAACTGTTAATGTTATTTTCTTCTAAATAAGCATCTAATCCTTTTTTGAAGCGGTCAGCGGTTGATGCTGTAACAAGCTTCCGTGGGAGGCTATTCCATAGATTTATAGTTCTTATGATAAAAAATGATTGTCACATCCGGAGACTAAATTTCTTTTTTTCCAGTCGAAGGAGCGCCCCCTTGTCTTTACCTGAAATAGTGTTCCCCCATATTTTTTGTATGGGCCATTTATATATTTATACAAGTTAATCATGTCCCCCCTCTGTCATCTCATCTCAAGACTAAACAGATTTAATTCTCATAATCTTTCCTCATAACTAAGATCCTTCATTCCCATTATTAGTTTGGTGGCTCTCCTCTGCACCCTTTCCATAGTCAGAGCGTCCTTTCTATGAATGGGTGCCCAGAACTGGACGGCATATTCCAGGTGCGGGTGCACCAGTGCCTTGTAAAGAGGCAAAATTACATCCCTATCCCGTGATTCCAGGCCTCTATTAATGCACGATAGTATATTGGTGGCTTTGGAAGCAGCTGCTTGGCATTGCATGCTGTTATAGGCCTATTCCAATGAATAACAGGTTTACTTCATACTGAAAACACATGGCGGCGGCATCCTGTATGTTTATGAACAATATTATTAGTGCCAGCAGCATGTTCTTTTTAGGGATTGACACACACACACACACACACACACACACACACACACACACACACACTTTTTTTTTTGTGAATTTTGACTTTTTAAGGTCCAAACAACACGAACAATAAAAAAAATTATTAAGCATTAGTATGCAAAACAAACAGGGGAGGGAGGGTTAAAGAGAACATCTGGGACAAAATATTGGGCTAACAAAAGTTAACTGGAATCAGAATATTTCCCAAAGCACACACCCCCCCCCCAAAAAATGGAGAACACAGGTTCTCCAGAGAATACACTCCGAAATGGCGAGTAGAGCTTCACAGAAGCTGGAGAGATCAAATCACTATGGAGAAATGGTAAAGGAAAGGGGAGAAACATGGGGGACCATCAGGAGCAGGTATGTGCTTATCCGGCCAAATGCGCACAGGTGGGGCCATTTGCTCCTCAAAACAGCAGATTTACCTTGCACAGGGCACAAATTGGTGCAAGAACAGGCAATTTGTGCTTCTCCCATGCGCTTGTCATTTGGTGCGATTCGCCCATGCGCCCGGCTTATGCATGCAGCCATAATTCATGCGCCTGGGGCCATGCAGAACCGGTTGCATTCTTTTTTTGCGCACAGACCATGAATCGACCCCATCGTGTTACTTTGAACCTTTTGTTAGTGCTGTTGGTCGAGTTGCAGTGCGGTTTGGGTTCACAGTATCAGTCCAGCGCAGGTTTCTAGCTCATCAGATCTGTGTTGCGTGACAGGAGGGGAGGGTGGCCGGGCTTCTTAGCAGATTATTATGAAGTCCTTGAAGGCCAGAGCACACTGGAGCCACCATTGTCTGGATTGCTGCCATCACGCCTGGTTAGTCTTTCCGTTAATGAATAGAGTTCGATCTTGAATCTCATTAGTGACCCAGTGAATGCTAATGACAAAAACTCCCAACAAAATGTGCAATTTTAAAGGCACGTCACACATAGCTACAAAGCCACAAAAAATGTGATGGATGAAAGTTTTCCCAGCTTAGTTTTATGAAATAAACCGAGTCCTCTAGTGAGAGGGGCAGCTCTTACTTGTCTGGAAAGCCATCTGCACCGGCCGTTGCAGGAAAGCTCACCCTTACCTGCTGGCTACCTTATCAAAAATAGCCTTTTTCTTTGAAAGTGCTCCAAAACCACCAAAAAAGTGGATCCCCCTGCACCCGTAGTACAAGATTGGGCGTGGTATACTCCCCAATTATCCTCCCTTGCAGCCTCACATCTTCTTTCTTCATCCGTCATCTTTGATTCCTTCCATGGCCCACTTCAATCTGAATATATTCTACACATGAGCAATGAGCATGGAGCGCTGCGCCTGTCGTGAACAAGCAGCGCTCCCCTGTATCGCCCTGAAACCCGACTGCAGATGTGACATGGACACAAGCGGCAAAATTCTGCAAGATGCTGCAGCGGTGGAGGGGGGCAGACATTGGTTATGCGAAAACAGCTAAGACCATGGAGTGTCTATCGTGCCATTGTTAGGGTGCTGTTGGTCGAGTTGCAGTGCAGTTTGGGTTCACATTATCAGTCCAGCGCAGGTTTCTAGCTCATCAGATCTGTGTTGCGTGACAGGAGGGGAGGGTGGCCGGGCTTCTTAGCAGATTTTTATGAAGTCCTTGAAGGCCAGAGTACACTGGAGCCACCATTGTCTGGATTGCTGCCATCACGCCTGGTTAGTCTTTCCGTTAATGAATAGAGTTCGATCTTGAATCTTATTAGTGACCCAGTGAATGCTAATGACAAAAACTCCCAACAAAATGTGCAGTTTTAAAGGCACGTCACACATAGCTACAAAGCCACAAAAAATGTGATGGATGAAAGTTTTCCCATCTTAGTTTTATGAAACAAACAGAGTCCTCTAGTGAGAGGGGCAGCTCTTACTTGTCTGGAAAGCCATCTGCACCGGCCGTTGCAGGAAAGCTCACCCTTACCTGCTGGCTACCTTATCAAAAATAGCCTTTTTCTTTGAAAGTGCTCCAAAACCACCAAAAAAGTGGATCCCCCTGCACCTGTAGTACAAGATTATTATTATCCTCCCTTGCAGCCTCACATCTTCTTTCTTCATCCGTCATCTTTGAGCTTTCCTGCAACGTCCGGTGCAGATGGCTTTCCAGACAAGTAAGAGCTGCCCCTCTCACTAGAGGACTCGGTTTGTTTCATAAAACTAAGCTGGGAAAACTTCTAGGAGCTTATCTCCTCTGCTCGACCCCACGCGTGGGGCAATGCGGCTATCCGGCATGGTGATCTGAATTTGGGATGCCCCTGTCCCGAGTTTCCCCTTGGCCACCTTCTCCCGCTTGGTCCCTTCTCCCTTCGCTTTGGGGGGGGGGGGGGGTGCTTGTTTACATGGGGTGCTTTTTACACTTGTTGTTGTGTATATGTGTGTGTGAGGAAAGAGCTAGCAGACGCAGCGTCAGCGCTGCGGTGGCGGCGCGTGGCCTGAGCTGCTGGGGCTCTTTCATTTTACTTTTATCTTTCAAATTTCCCCCATGTCTGCATGCGGCGCCGCCATTGGGCGAGCCGCGTCACTGGAGTCTTGGGGGCGTGACCGCGCTCTCTGCGGCCTCGCTCGGTGACTCACTGGCAGGGGGCGTGACCGGGGCGCGCTGTGTCCGGGCCCGCCTCACTTCCTCTGTCTCATTACTGAGACAGGTGTGCTGGAGCTGGCTGGGGGAAAAGGTGCGCGTCCAGAAGTGCGGCTGCAGCGGTAACAGGTAACGGTCCCCACTTCGCGCACGTGGGGCCGTCTTTTGTGCTGTCTGTTATTTGTGTTTAATGGCCTGGCATTTTTTAGCATTATTCCTGGGGGCACTTATCTTTTTGAGGGATATATATATATCTATATATATATTGTTACCTCTCTGGCTTCCGTTGGACCTAAGCAGCATGTGTCATGTATAATTGTATTCATGATGTATATACTGTTCATGTATGGTTTACCATGATTGTTTTATGTACAAGTGTGGTGCATACTGGTTAATTTCCCTGGGGGACTGACTGTGGTCTCTTTTCCCCCACAGATCCTGGGATCCCCTCACTGCAGTGGCTCTCCCGGTCTGTTATACCTGGCTGGTCTTAGTCTCTAAATTGGGATTTTCCTAGGCTTAAAAAATCCTCCCACTTCCGGGACTTTAATTATAAAGGGGCATCCCGGGTTGCTTAATGCGTAAAACCCAGGGTTGTTGCGAATACCATAATTTCACCATATGGAGGCTTCCGACGTTACCGGAAATGGCTCTTCGGGGCTATCCAGGCTGTGTGGGGTTGTGGGGCTCCGCTCCCAGGCGATGATGTCATATTATGCGTTCCATGTGCAAAGCAGAATATTGCGCGCCAGTCCGTTGCTCCGGCTTCTGGCTCCTCGCAACTTCCGTCATCTCCTACCCCCCCTCCCTTATTCCGGACCCCGTGTGACATTGTCAAGAATGGGGATTCGCATTCCGAGGTGCGTGCGCGATTGGCCAACCTCGAGAAGATAATTTCCGCCACGGTAGCTCAGAAGGCTACGGCAAAGCGGAAGCACCTTTCTCCGGCAGCGCCTGCTTCGGAGGATGAGGTACTTGAAGTTTTGGCTTGGTCCGATTGTCCCCCTGATGAGGAGGGGGAACTCCTTGAGGAGTCGGATGAGCCTGCAGACCAGCTATTGGCTGACACTGCTGGCGATCAGGCTGTGGGGGTGTCCCTTGACACTCCTTCCATTTTGGCTCAAATGTTTGAAATTTTGGCTTTGGATGCGCCCGTGGTGGTTCCCCCGCCAAAGGGTGAGTTGTTTGATGTACCCCAGCCGCGTTTGGTGTTTCCCAGGCAACAACACTTTGTGAGGGTTGTCCTTAAGGAATGGGAACATCCCACGCGCCTGGCTGGAATTCCTCCTAGTTGGGATAAACGTTATCCCTTTTCGGAGGATTTGGTGAAGCTTTGGTCAGTTCCCCCTGACGTCGATACCCCTGTGTTAGGGCTGTCTAGCACGGCTGTGTTGCACTCCTCTGACACCACTACCATTAAAGATGGTGAGGATCGTCGGATTGATCAATTGGCTCGCCATGGTTTTATCAGTGCCAGATCGACACTGCGGACGGTTTGTGCTCCGGCGCTGCTTCTGTTGGCAGTTAGGTCCATTATTAGGGATCTGTACGCAGGTCTTGATCCCGCTTGTGATGTGTTTAGTTCTCTCAAGCAGTGTGTGTCATTTATTTCCTTTGTCTTGACTTCCCAGGACGATGCTCTTGCAATGAGTAGCAGGACAGCGGCACTGCTGGTGGCTATTCGTCGGTCAGTGTGGCTGCGCCAGTGGACGGCGGACTTTAACTCTAAGAGGGCGCTTACAGCGCTACCTTTTTTAGGTTTGCGCCTGTTTGGCGAAAAATTGGATGCAGTTACCAAGGGTGGTAAATTGCCTCAACGCAAGAGGCCTCGTCGCTCCTTTCGGGGTGCGAGTTCCTTTAGTCCCTCCTTTCGGGGAGCCAGAGCGGGCAGAGGGGCTTCCTTTCCCGCTACCGGGGGTGTAGGTTGGACCCGGGGGAGGGGCCGTGGCCATCCCGGTCAGTCCTGGGGCGCCAAGCCCAAGCCTACTGGTAAGCCCGCTCAGCAATGAGGGGCTGCCCTCACCCGTGCGGGTGGGGGGACGATTGCGACACTTCTCCCTGGTTTGGGACCAGGAGGTTCCGGACATATGGTTCCGGGAGGTGGTGTCGTCCGGTTTCAAGCTGGAGTTCGAGTCTTGCCCTCCTTCACGGTTTTTCCGGTCTTGGGTGCTCACCGATCCTTTTGCCACACAGGAGCTCCTGGCGTCGGTAAGGAATCTTCTGGTAATGGCGGTCATCCAGCCGGTGCCGTGCTTAGAGGTGGGCCTCGGTTTTTACTCCAATCTTTTCACAGTCCCCAAAAAGGACAGGTCGGTTCGCCCCGTCCTGGATCTGAAGTTCCTCAACAGGTTCATCATGGCTCCTTCCCTCAATCAATCGGAGACAGACACCAGGACGGTGGTCTCCACGCTGGAAAGCTTCGATTGAGTGTTCAACCTTCCCAAGTCCTCCCTCGCTCCGGCCAGGGTGGTGTCCTTTCTGAGAATGCGGTTGGATTCCGGTCAACTCAGGGTGTTTTTCCCTCAGTCCAAAATTTGTCTGATTCAGGAGTGGGCCGGGTCCTCCTTTCCAATCCTCGGCCGTCCATCCATCTGGGGATGAGGCTGGTAGGGTTGATGGTTGCCTCGTTCAAGGCAGTTCCTTTCGCTCTATTTCACACGAGGACGCTTCAGCTTCATCTGTTGGCGTCCTGGGACTGGCGACCGCGGTCGTTGGATCGGCCCTTCCAGTTGTCCTCCCGGGTCCGGCAGTCCCTTCAATGGTGGTTGGTCTCGGCCAATCTCCTGAGGGGCAGGTCTTTCCTGACTCCTCTTTGGGAAATTGTCACCACGGACGCCATTCTTTCGGGATGGGGAGGGATTCTGGAGGGATCTTCAGTTCCGGGGGCCAGTGGGGACCTCGAGAGGTCCACCTGCCCATCAATATTCTGGAACTGAGAGCCATCCTTCTGGTTCTTGTTCTTTTGACTCAACATGTTCTGGGCCTATCGGTTCAGGTTCGCTCGGTTGCTTACATCAATCATCAAGTAGGCACTCGCAGTCTGGGGGCCCTCAGAGAGGTGTCCCTGATCCTGACCTGGGTGGAGGCCCATGTTCCTTGTCTCTCGGGAGCGCCACGGTTTGCAGGCAGTTGCAGGCTCCCGAACTTCGTGTCGCTCTCCCAGGATCCTCTGGCTCTGGACGCCATGTCCCTGAGCTGGGGGGATCTGGGGTTTCTGTACTTGTTTCCTCCGATACCCATGCTAGGCAGGGTGGTATGAAAGCTGGCTCTGGAAAGGGTGTCCGCCATTCACGTGGCTCCAAGGTGGCCAAGGCGAGTATGGTTCGCAGACATCGTCCGGCTGGCAGTGGATCAGTTCGTTCTGCCTCTTCGGCCCGATCTGCTCACTCAGGGTCAGCTGTGTTACCCCAATTTACCAACGCTGGGTTTGACGGCTTGGTTGCTGAAACCTCCATCTTGAAGGAGGAGGGTCTTTCTGACTCGGTTGTTAAGACTCTGATCGGTGCCCGGAAGAGGTCTTCTTCTATCATCTACTATAGGACTTGGAAAGCCTATATTGCTTGGTGTGAGGTTAGATCTTTGCCTTGTAGGGTCTTTTCGGTCTCCAGGGTGCTGGAGTTTTTGCAATCAGGGCTGGACTCTGGTCTTCAGCTGAGTACTTTGAAAGGGCAGGTTTCTGCCTTGTCTATCTTTTTTCAGAAGCGTTTTGCGCTTCATCCTTTAGTTAAAACCTTTTTCCAGGGGGTTACGCATGTGCGGCCTCCCAGGAAACCATTACTCCCTGTTTGGGACTTGAACTTGGTTCTCTCTGCTCTTCAGGCTCCTCCCTTTGAGCCTTTGCAAGATATTGCTTTGTCTACCTTGACTTAGAAAACTGCCTTTTTGGTAGCTATCACTTCGGTTCGGCGTGTCTCGGAGTTGGCGGCCTTGTCGATTCAGGCGCCCTACTTTGAGAGGCATCAGGACAAGGTGGTCTTTCGGTTCAAACCGGATTTTCTTCCTAAGGTTGTTTCTGCTTTTCATTTGAATCAGGATATTGTTCTTCCCTCCTTGTGTCCTAAGCTTAAGAATGACAAGGAGAGGGTTTTGCATTGTTTGGATGTAGTACGCTGTGTTAAGTAATATTTGATTACTACTTCTCCTTTTCGTAAGACTGATGCCTTTTTTGTTGTGCCCTGTGGGCCTAGGAAGGGTTTGGCGCTGGCCAAATCTTCCATTAGCAAATGGATACGTCAGGCCGTTATTGGGGCCTATTCTGCTAAGGGGAAAGTTCCCCCTTTCCGTATCACTGCTCATTCTACTCGCGCCGTTGGAGCGTCTTGGGCTTTTCAGCACCAAGCTTCTGTTGAACAAGTTTGTAAGGCTGCTGCTTGGTCTTCTGTTCATACTTTTTTAAAGTTTTACAAGGTTGATGTGCGGTCATTTAAGTTATGCTTCATTTTGCCTTCGGAAACCCATCCCTTGTGGACACTGCTTTTGGATGTCCCGATCGTAAGAATTAAAGGGGAAGCGGGGTGTGTGACACACTGAGAATAATACCATTTTGTGAGTACTCACCTGTAAAATGGATATTGTCAGTGTGTCACACACCCCACTTCACCCGCCCTTTTCGGTATCCTGGATCCTTTATATGGTGAAGCTTTTCTTTGTTTACTTTGAGGTTACCATTGGATTTCCTGGTACCTTGTCTTTCTGCTTTTGAATTCACTGGGTGTTAAGTGGGAGGTCCCAGGTATATATAGGCCGGAAGGGGGCTCGTTTTCAAGACTTCTCTCTGCAACGTCGCCACCTGCTGGTGGAGTAACCCGATCGAAAGAATTAAAGGGGAAGCGTGGTGTGTGACACACTGACAATATCCATTTTACAGGTGAGTACTCACAAAATGGTACAATACTACAATTTGTAGTATTTTTGGAATAAGAAATGTAAGTTTTCCAATAAAATAATCTTGTGTGTGAAGCCCCATTTTTTCCTGTTACAGTGATACCGCAAATGTATGTAGAAAAACCACCCTTTACATTTGAAATACCTAGAAACAAACATTCTCTGGAAGTACACACCTCAAGCTTTCTAGATGTACCAGGCTTGTTGATGTGGGCTCATCTTCTGGAAGTAATCCCTCAAAGAATTCTTTGGTTGCACAGGGTTTCCCTGAAAAAATGTATAAAAACACATTTTCCTAAAATATCAATATAAAAGCTACTTTTAACTGCCAGCCCAGTTTACAAAGGGTTAACTGTAAAAAAATGACACATAAAATGACTTTTATTTTTGAATAAAATGATTTTTGCACTCCAAGAACCCCCTAGAGCAGAGGCACACAACCCTTTTTGTCCTAACAGCTGCATTGTCTTTTGGTTCAACCTCAAAGGGACACAATAAAAGGGAAGCTTTGAAACCGCAAATGTTTATGCAGGCAAGTTTTAGCCTTTAACTACTGCAAAAGGTGGGCCGTGGTGAGGCAAAAAGGGTAGCGGTGAGGTATGGCAAGTAGAGGTGAGGCAGGCAGAGGTGTGGATAGAGGTAGGAAGAAGTGAGGTGGGCAAAAGTGAGACGAGAGGAGTTGTGCCAGGTGAGGTGGGCAGGGGTGAGATGAGTAGAGGTAGGCAAAAGTATGCTGAGAAGAGCTAAACAGAGGTGAGACCAAAAGGGAAGTGATGGACAGGGGTAAGGTGGGAAGAAGTGAGCAAAGGTGGTTAGCGATATGTAGTGGGGAACGGGTGAGGATAAAAGGTGAGGTGAGCACAAGCAGGCATGGCTAAAGGTGAATTAAGCACAGGTAAGGTGGGAAGAGGCAAGCAGATCAGAAGTGGGCAAAGGTGAGTCTACAAAGGCATCTCTGGACACACCCAATACAAACGCACCAGCTGCACATGTGCATCACTCACCTCTACAGAGAAGTACACTGATGCCTCACTTCCTGCTTCGGGAATTGGTGATGCACTGCCCTCTGGCAGACAGCCACTTTCAAGCTCAGCATGCCAACTCTCTAGGGGTGCTATGGGGACGAGAACATATGGCAGTGGGGGCCGCATGTGGCCCTGGGATTCAGGCCACCCTAGAGACAAGTATTACCTACTGTGTACCTCCAAGGAGGGAGGGGACCAATGTTACCAAAAAAAGGTTAGATTTTTTGCTGTTAAAAAAAAAACTACAGTATACCAAACCCATCACCCCACCCATTGGCTCACCCCTGGACATTGCTGCATACAATTTAAACATTACCTTCTAGAACACATTCTGGGCCATTTTCTCCTTCTGGACCAGCTTCTTCTAGATCGCCTTCTAGGGCACCTTCTCCTTCTAGGGCACATTCGCCTTCTTGGGTGACATCTCCTCCTTCTTGGGTGACATCTCCTCCTTCTTGGGCGACATCTCCTCCTTCTTGGGCGACATCTCCTCCTTCTTGGGCGACATCTCCTCCTTCTTGGGCGACATCTCCTCCTTCTTGGGCGACATCTCCTCCTTCTTGGGCGACATCTCCTCCTTCTTGGGCGACATCTCCTCTTTCTTGGGCGACATCTCCTCTTTCTTGGGCGACATCTCCTCTTTCTTGGGCGACATCTCCTCTTTCTTGGGCGACATCTCCTCCTTCTTGGGCGACATCTCCTCCTTCTTGGGCGACATCTCCTCCTTTTTGGACCATATCTCCTACTTTTTGAACACATTTGCCTTTTTGGACATCTTCTTGGACGACATCTCCTCCTCCTCGGACGACATCTCCTCCTCCTCGGGCGACATCTCCTCCTCCTCCTCGGGCGACATCTCCTCCTCCTCCTCGGGCGACATCTCCTCCTCCTCCTCGGGCGACATCTCCTCCTCCTCCTCGGGCGACATCTCCTCCTCGGGCGACATCTCCTCCTCCTCCTCGGGCGACATCTCCTCCTCCTCCTCGGGCGACATCTCCTCCCCCTCCTCGGGCGACATCTCCTCCCCCTCCTCGGGCGACACCTCCTCCCCCTCCTCGGGCGACACCTCCCACTTCTTGGGGCGACATCTCCTCTTTTGGACACATTTGCCTTTTTGGACATCTCCTTCTTCTTGGACATCTTCTTCTTGGACATCTTCTCCTTCTAGGGCATCTTCTCCTTCTAGGGCATCTTCTCCTTCTAGGGCATCTTCTCCTTCTAGGGCATCTTCTCTTTCTCGGGCACATTTGCGTTCTTGGACATCTTCTCTTTCTAGGGCACCTTCTACTTTTAAAGACCTTATTCCAGGTCCAGTTGTATTCCTCTCCTAAAAACATCCTGAGATCTCCTAAGGAAATACAAGGGACAAATATATCCTTTGCTATTTAAATACATAGGTGCACAGCTTTGTGGTTTCATGGTCATAATTTAAATGTGGCTGTATCTGGTCAAACTGAATGTTTTTTTTCCGATGGTCATATATAGATGATCTCTTTTCCTGATTACCAAGGTGATTAAGCGTCTTCAGATTTCTTATGTGTATTATTGTCGCTGACATGTTGTACATGTAGCTTGTTTTTCTGATCTGCTCTGCAAATTAATGCATGGGGGCCTCAGGACTGGCTTCAGGATGGTTGTAAGTCTGTCTCAGCCATTTGTAAATAATACTTTATTATCAAGTGACAGTTAGCAGTCCGAATACCCCCCCCCCCCCCCCCCCACACTATCTCTCCAACTGCTATCCGTTATCAGGACACTCAATAGATTTTGCTTTGTTGGGCTGATATCAATCTTGGCAACAAGCTATTGATTGTTCTCTCACTTGTACTTCCCTCATTATAAATGGCTGTTCTTCTCTTGTCCATTTCCTTCTGGCCAACCAGATGTCCCCCCTCAGGTTTGCTGATTGCTGGGACTGCTTTCACTGGGAGCATTAAAGCTGACAAACATAGAGCCTCTTATAGGGCAGCTATCATTTAAATGCTGTTACATGATAAGCTATCAAAAAATATATATGCCGTATTTTTCTCCCCCATAAGACGCAACAAGGGTTTAGAGGAGGAAAACAAGAAAAAATATATTCTGAACCAAATGGTGTGCTAAAATGTCCCCTCCCAATCATCCCATTACTGGCAGCGAGCAACATCCCTCATTACAGGCATTGTGCGCCATCCCCTTATTACTGCTAGTAAGCGGCATCCCTCATTACAGCCAATGTGTTGCGTCTTTATATTACTGCCAGTGAGCAGCATCCCTAATTACAGCCAGTGTCTGGCATCCCTCATTACAGCCAGTGTGCAGTAAATCCAGATTCTGCAGTGACGAGTGATAAAGAAACATTGTTGCAGCTCCCCCCCCCCCCACACACACACACTATCTTTCTAGCAGCTGGCTATTCAGTGTGTGTGTGTGTGTGTGTGTTTATATAACATCATACATAAGCTTCCCGTGTTTCTGAGGCACAGCTCAGATCTGCAGAGACGAGAATCCTTCTTTATCTTGAGAACTGTGAAATAGCCTGCCACAGCAGCTTGGTACAGCGCCAACCTTTCCCCCTCCCTCTGTGCCCCTCTCCCCCTGACCTTGGTACCTGGGGTAGTGACCTGGCTCAGTTTTTCCCTGCAGTACCCACGCACACCTCATGGAAAAGAGGACTCCATGTGAAGGAGGACTCCATGTGAAGGAGGACTCCATGTGAAGGAGGACTCCATGTGAAGGAGGACTCCATGGGAAGGAGGATCTCATGGGAAGGAGAACCTCATGGGAAAAAGGCCCCCTTGGGAAAAAGGCCCTCATGGGAAGGAGGACCCCATGGGAAGGAGGACTTAGTGAAATGGTGGATCTCATGGGAAAGAGGACTTAGTGAAATGGAATACCCCGTGGGAAGGAGGATCTTATGAAAAGATATTGGGGTGCCAAGGCAGCATTCTGAACTTCGGTTCAGTCCGGTCACTTGACCAACACTCTGTGAGCTCTTCACCAGTGGCTGCCGCAGGGTGCCCCAGAAGAGGTGCTCTAGAAATGGGCTTTTTTAGGTCCAATTCAGGGGAGGGGGTGAGCAGCAGAGTCCAGTCTGCCGCTTCAACCCTTCATGTTTCTTCATTCAGTGCGAGACGACGTTGAGTGTTTTTACGGAATGTTCTATCTTTTCGTTCAACTTTCGATCCCTCTGGGTCTGGTAATTTGTTGCTGTAAAGCAGACAGCGCAGAGCGGGTTGCGCAGAGCGAGAGAGGCAGAATCGGGACAATCAAGGCAGCGACGGTTTGCTTGTAGGCTGCAGGTTACTGCTGATTGCTTATGTCTTCTCCGAGCGGTGGAGCTTTCCTCCCGCGAATCCACCTGGCTGGCGAACTAATTGGCGCCAGATCAAAACAACGTCTGCTCGCAACTTCACGAGGCCTCACACTTTTGGCAGATCTGTGGAGAAACTGCTGTCTGACGCCTCTCACTGCCATCAGTGAAGTGTCAGCGCTCGCATTAAAAACCCGCCTAGCGCGACTCCCCCGCCGCCGCCGATCCACGGGCAGGTGGAAGACAAGAAAAATAACACTTATAAGCTCCAGGCTGAATTCCTGCACCGATCGCTGTGAATGCAAACCGCTCCTGCACCCTGTAGATTGGATTCTCGCCCCCGAAATTCATCTTGCTTCCCCTGTCCGCTATCATTAGCATAAATAAAGTTTTTGAAAATCCAAGCAGATGTGTCCATTCTTACTTTTCCTCGTGGCTACTTGTATGGAGCAGTGGTGGCCTAGAGGTAGAGACGTGATCCTGTGTCCAGAGGGTGGCTGGTTCGATCCTGGCTCGGACATGACTGAGGTGCTCTTGAGCAAGACACCTAACCTCCAGGGGCAGCAGATTCAGTTGCCATTAGGGAGATGACTGAGGTTGTCTTGAGCGAGGCACCTAACTCCCCAACTGCTAAGGAAATGATCTTGTGACCAGAGGGGCGGCAGGTTCAGTTGCCGTTAGGGAGATGACTGAAGTTGTCTTGAGTGAGACACCTTACTGCCCCAACTGCTAAGGAAGCGATCTTGTGCCCGGAGGGTGGCAGGTCCGCACCCGGCCATGACGTGACTGACGTCTTGAGCAAGACATCTAACCCCTCAACTACTAAGGAAGCGATCTTGTGACCAGAGGGTGACAGGTTTGCACCCGACCATGATATGGCTGAAGTGCTCTTGAGCAAGGCAACTTCCCCAACTGCTAAAGAAAGAATCTTGTGACCAGAGGGTGACCGAAGGAACTGGTAAGACACCTAACTCCCCACCCCCAACTAGTTAGAATCCGATCTTGTGACCAGAGGGGCGCAGGTTCGATCCTGGCTGGGACATGACTCAAGTCTGGAGCAAGATACCTAACCCCCCTTCCACCCCCACCAACTAATAAGAAACTGATCTTGAGTGAGGCACTTAACTGCCCCAACTGCTAAGAAAGCAATCTTTTGCCCGGAGGGTGGCAGGCTCGCACCGGGCCATGACGTGACTGAAGTGGTCTTGAGCAAGGCACCTAACTCCTCAACTGCTAAGGAAGCGATTCTGTGACCGGAGGGTGGCAGGTTCGATCCTGACCAGGGCATGACTGAAGTGGTCTTAAGCAAAGCACCTAACTTCACAACTGCTAAGGAAGCGATCTTGTGACTGGAGGGTGGCAGGTTCGATCCTGGCCGGGATATGACTGAAGTGGTCTTGAGCAAGACACCTATCCCCTTCATTACTGAAGTAGTCTTGAGCAAGGCACCTAACTCCCCCAACTGCTAAGGAATCGATCTTGTGACCAGAAGGTTGCTGGTTCGATCCTGGCCAGGATATGACTGAAGTGGTCTTGAGCAAGACACCTAACCTCCTTAACTGTTCCCCAGGCGCTGTAATTAGGGCAACCCATGGCTTCGGACATGCAGAGGAAAAACTTCTATATGTGCGCAAGCACACAATGGTCATAGTCCAAAAATCTTCCAAAAAAAAATTGTGCCCTGAGATGGCCAGCTTTTGTTTTTGTGACATCACATGATGATTGTCAAGTCCAGTGGTACTTGAGACCCCATCAGGTGGTTGCAGAATCACCTGCTCTTCAACGACATCAGCTTCCATCTTGTCTGTTTAATGCATACTTGGAGTTGGAGTTCCATTACAGGAGCCTCTGCCCTCTGTTTTCCAAGTGTACAGCACGGCTTGCTTCATTTCAATTATTTACATGTGGGTAATCCGCCACAGGTGGCGCAATCGACTGCAGGAAGACTAGTGACCCCTCCCGGCCCGTAAAAGGCCAGAATTACCCAGAAGACCCCAGTTTTCTCCTGCAGTCTGTCTATGAAGATGGTCTCTTTCTCTCTCTCCATGGACTTCGCAGATAAGCGGGGCATTACTAGCCCGTCGGCTGTTGCAAGCCCTATTCCCACCTGCTTCCGGGACCCTTCTTGCCTCCCATCCATGGCTGCGGATCAGGTGCAGGTAGGGGAACGCCGAGGGTCAGGCGTTCGGCACAGCTATGCTCTGCGCCGCAGACTCTTCCTAAGAGTAAGCCGGCCATAGGCTATGGTGAGCCTATAGGCGGGGGGAGGGGAGGAACCACCCTTTTTCCCTTTTCATTATGTGTCCCACATGCTTTATTCTTGTGCATTTTATGCTGTGTGTGTTTTTCTCACGTTTTTTACCTCAAAATATACTTACCTTCCCCGCTCCTGCTCCTCTTGCCTCCTCTACGTTATGGAGTGGGGGGGGGCGCCCCTTGAGGTGCTGCTTGGGCAGGCTGGCGCCACTATCCTCACAGAGTTTCCTGAGGTAAAGTTCCCGTTTTTACCTCACGCCGTCGCTTCTTGGTCTGCTGACAGGCTGCACAGGCTCTTCCCAGGCTCTTCAACTGGCTCCCTTTTGGTCCGTGATTCCGGTCTTTTCTTGTTGGTGCCTTTTATTATTGTGTTTTATATGGGCTGTGCATGCGCTGTGGGATGCTTATCTGCTCCCTTTTGTGTCTTTTAGAGTCCCATATTGAGATTCTTGTGGTTCCTCCCGGTCCATACACCATCCCTCCCCCGCCCTACCCTCCACCCTTCCCTGTCCTACCCTCCACCCTTCCCTGTCCTACCCTCCACCCTTCCCTGTCCTACCCTCCACCCTTCCCTGTCCTGTGGGTTAGGGTGCTGAGAGTCAAATTGGGGTTTTTTTCTGTACGGTTCTGGGCCATCTTAGTGCTTTGAGACCCGTCTTTCTTATCATAATCCCCATAATGGAGGCTTCTGGCAGTAGCGGGTTTGGGAACCCCCCGGGACTTGCTAAGCTTTGTCTTGTGTGTGGTACATGCCCGCTGAGCGGTCGCAACGTGGTTTGTGTGCCCTGTGCCCAGAGTGCTATTGTGGATCAGGATGGGGCGAGTATTGCCGACCCCAGTCCCATTGCTCCTCCGGCCTCGCCAACTCCCCCGCGCCTGCTTCTGGCCCCTAGTGAGGGGGAGGCCAGCAGGGACTCGCGTAGTAATTTTGAGCTCAGACTGGCTAGCATTGAGCGTCAGTTGGCGTGTTCGGCCGCTGGCAAGGCCAAGTTTAAGAAGCAGCATTTGGAGCCAGCTCGTGTTATTTTTGCCGATGACTATGAGGATTATGAGGCCTTCGGTGGCGAGATTCCACTGAGAAGGGTGAGTTGCTCCGGGGGTAGTCGGGGGGACCTTGACAGTCGCCACTGGTCTTCATCTGATGAGGATGAGTGGCCCCAGGATGATACTGAGCAGCTGTTGTCGGCGGTACTTGATACTCTGCACATTGTTTCTCCTAAGGCGGCCAGGAAAAAACAGGGGGACCTTTTTCGGCCGGAGAGACAGCGCCTTCTCTTTCCTGAACAAGGCCACTTCTCTAAGATGGTTTTTAAGGAATGGGAGAAGCCTAATAGGTTGCCGTCAGTGCCTAGGGGTCTGGACAGACTGTATCCCTTTTTGGAGGATTTGGTTCGCCTATGGTCCCATCCTCCGGAAATGGATGCTCCTGGTCCCGGATCTCCCAAAATCCTGTGACGGCGCAGGGCCTGAGGCTGGCCATTCAACATCTTCTGTCATCAGGAGTGGTTTGCCATGTGCCTTTTTGAGAACAGAGGCGGGGGTTCTACTCCAACCTGTTCACGGTGCCCAAGAAGGACGGTTCCCTGAGACCCATCCTGGATCTAAAGGGTCTCAACAGATTTGTCAGGTTCAAACACTTCCGCATGGAGACCTTACGGTCGGCGGTGAGCTCTCTTCGGCCAGGCGATTTCATGACCGCTGTGGACATCAAGGATGCCTATCTGCACGTTCCTGTCTTCCTGGGACACCAGAGGTACCTGAGGTTCGCTCTGGGGGATCAGCATTACCAGTTTGTGGCCTTGCCGTTCGGCATCACCTCTGCCCCCCGGGTGTTCACCTAGGTGCTGACGGGTGTCATGGCCCTTCTGAGGAGCCAGGGCATTCGCGTTCTTCCTTACTTGGATGACCTTTTGATTGCAGCTCCATCTTTGCATCAGGCAGAGAGGGATACTCGGATGGTAGTGTCCAATCTCGAGTCCTTCGGTTGGGTGATCAATTATCCCTTCTCTTTTTCCTTCATCGGTAAGATCTTTCCTGGGAATGACGCTGGATACTTCTCAGGTCAAGGTGTTTCTTCCTCAGCAGAAGGTGGAGCGCCTTCAGATGCAGGGGCGGGCCTTGTTGGCTTTCCCTCATCCCTCCATCCATCTGGAGATGCAGTTGGTGGGTCTCATGGTGTCTCCACATGAGACCCCTTCAGTTGAATCTCTTGACCGTCTGGGATCGGAGTCAGAAGTCGTTGGAGCAGGAATTCGCTCTATCCCCTCTGGCCAGACAGTCCCTCTCGTGGTGGCTGGACTTGAGGAATCTTCTAGTGGGCAGGTCCTTTTTGCCTCCGTGCTGGGAGATTGTCACCACAGACGCCAGTCTGTTGGGTTGTGTGCTGCGCAAGATAGCCCAGGAGGGGGTACCGACCATCCTAGTGGCCCCCCGCTGGCCGAGGAGGGTATGGTTTGCAGACGTATGGCGGTGGATCAGTACGTCCTGCCCAACGTTCCAGAGCTCCTCACTCAAGCTTTGAAGGCTTAGCTGCTGAAACCTCCATCCTGATAAATAAGGGTTTGCCAGCTTCGGTCGTAAGTACTATGATTCAGGCTTCAGGGCACTCAAGTATTATTTGGTCGCCACTGAGTCATTTCGGAAGTCTGATTCTCTTTTTGTCCTTCCTTCCAGACCTATGAAGGGCTTGCCTCCAGCCAAATCCACTATCAGTAAGTGGATTAGACAGGCGGTGGTGCAAGCATACTCTGCTAAGGGGAAGAAACCCCCTTTCCGTGTTACAGCTCACTCCACTAGGGCTATTGGTGCCTCTTGAGCCTTCCAGCACCAGGCTTCAGTTGAACAGGTTTTTAAGGCCGCTACTTGGTGTTCGGTTCATACTTTTTCCAAGTTTTACAAAGTTGATGTTAAGGCCTCAGCTGACGCTGTTTTTGGCCGCAAGGTGCTTCAGGCGGTAGTGGCTTGAACTGCCTGCCATTGCTCTCTGGGGATCCCACCCTTCTTTTTTGGACACTGCTGTTGGATGTCCCACATGTAAAGAATTGAAATGAAGCAACCTGGAAAAATACAATTCTGTGACTACTAGCCTGTAGAATTGTTTTTACGGTGTACAACACGGCTTGCCTCATCCCATCCTTGTTATCGTTGTTCTCTTTTGCCTTGTTATTGTGATTTTTGTTGAGAGAGTTTCCTTTTAGTGGGCTGTTTTTTACTAATATCGTCCTTGCCTCCCGGCTTCTGCATTACTGCTTTCAAATACTGGGGTCTTCTGGGTAATTCTGGCCCTTTTATGGGCCGGGAGGGGCCACTAGTCTTCCTGCAGTCGATTGCGCCACCTGTGGCGGATTACCCACATGTAAAGAATTGAAATGAAGCAAGCCCTTCTGTACACCGTAAAAACAATTCTACAGGTGAGTAATCACAGAATTGTATTTTCCCTTTTCCCAAGTCTGTTATCACCACAGGCCTGCATGGGGCCTAGTGCACCCTCCACCATTGGTAGCTCTGCTGAAGACTTGACTTTGGTTGGTTACCGGCTCTCTGTGGAGTACCAGACCTCCCACGCCCTAGGTCACATATGTCAGTTTCGATGCCCGCGGGCAGGATGCAGCCCTCCAAGCTTTTTTATGTGGCCCTCTGACTGGTGGCAGGTGACAATGGCTGGTCGGCACTCCTTCTAGCTGACCTGGTCACTTCTAGGCTCCTGACACTGGCAGTTCGTCTTGTGTGGCTCTGCCAAGTGATGCGCAGCAATCCACTGTGCAGTACTGCCTATAATACTGCCCCCCTGGACATGGTGCCTACCTTTTAAAAGCTGCTGGTAAGCATTTTTGCTGCTCTGAGGAAAACGTGAGTAAAAGGTAACTGTTCTTTGTGCAGCCAGCTCTCGCCACGCAAGGGGGGGCCCGCACAACCCACCCAGCTTACTGCCACAGCAGGGATTATTGCTTGGAGAGGCGGGCCAGGCCATAGGCAAAATAATTCTGTGTCTGCATGTCTCCTAGGCAAAATACTTTTATGGATAAAATCATTCAGCATCTGTCCAGTGCAAAAAATGTCCACGTCTGCATCTGTCCTGGGCAAAATAATTCCACGTCTGCATCTGTCCCGGGCAAAATAATTCCACACTTGCATATGTCCTGGTCAAAATAATTCCATGTCTGCCTCTGTCCCGGGCAAAATAATGCCATGTCTGCATCTGTCCCAGGCAAAATAGTTCCACGCCTGCATCTGTCCCGGGCAAAATAATTCCACACTTGCATATGTCCTGGTCAAAATAATTCCATGTCTGCCTCTGTCCCGGGCAAAATAATGCCATGTCTGCATCTGTCCTGGGCAAAATAATGCCATGTCTGCATCTTTCCTGGGCAAAAAAATGCCATGTCCGCATCTGTCCTGGGCAAAATAATGCCACGTCTGCACCTGTCCTGGGCAAAATAATTCCATATCTGCATCTGTCCTGAGCAAAATAAAATCAAGGTCTGCCTCTGTCCTGGGCAAAAGCAATTCTGCATCTTGCCAGGGCTCTGAGACTATGCTGGGTTCGTCTGCATTTGTCCTGGGCAAATCTCTGGTGGGCCCCAAGAATAATAATTATTTGTCTGTAACAAAATATTTAAATGGTTGGGTTTGTTTCATGTATTAACTGGTCCTTTGAAGGCAACCAGAATGCTAATGTAGTGCTCAGTAAAAAATGAGTCTGACACCCATGCCCTAGGTGGTCGGCGCTCTCTGGTGGAGTTGCCGGGGGTCTCCCCATGTTCAGGGTCACTGAAGGGGGACAGGGCCGGGTTGGGTCTTAGGTAGGTTTTTTTGGACCCTAATATCAGATGTGTTATTAATCTGGTGGGCAAAATATTCTGTAGTCCTTCGGCAATTTAGCACTGTCAGTATTGGGAGCAGCAAGGCACAAGGCTCCTCATCCCAGTCTCTCCATCTCCACACTGGAAGCCTCAGCAACTCCTTTTATTAGGCTTCCTTTGCAATTAGCCTCATAACCTGTGTAAGAACTGGGAGTAGGGGAAAAACCTGTAGAGAACTTGGAATGTGGACTAAATTTATCTAATCGATAAAGAGACTAGTGTCCCGATGATCCGCTGGATCATATCCCGCTTCACTCGGTGCCCCAAACAGCAGCAGGAAATGACTCCAGGTCAGAATCATGCCCCCACCATCAGTCACATCTGCACTGCCGCACCATCTCCATTCATTGCAATGGAGGGGGTGTTCCGAGGCCAGACACGCCCTCATGCATTGTAAGAATACAAGGCGACGCGTGCGAGCCGGACACGTAAGTGCTGCCGACTGCTGTTCGGCCCCAGGATCGTGCCAGATTCAGTCCAGCAACAGGCAAGTCAGACCGATCAGTTGCAGGGGGCAAAACGTGAGTACGCTTTTGTTTATGTGGTTGGTCAATTACTGGTTTCGATCCACTCAACAGTGGCATCCCAATTTGGAATGCTCTGCTTACAGTCAGCGGTTCAGATCTGCCTGAAGCAGTAAGCGCGCAGTGCTCAGGGGCCCGCTGAAGGCTCGCACATGCGTAGTAAGAGTGCGGAGCAAAAAAAAAAAAGGCAGAAGGAAAAATAAAAAAGCTGGGCCTCTTGTGGGACGAGAAGTACTTATTAAAGCGAAAGGGACAGGGTCGAAATCATGGTTTTTGGTCCTCTTTAACCTCTTTGGAGATCGTTGATCCACTTGTGAATGTGACGAGTTAGGGGGCGTTCCGGTGGGGCTTAAAGTGGCTCGAAACCCACGCCCCAAGGGCCCTGAAAACTATAGGACTCCTGGGCCGATAAATTCCTTCCCCTCTGGGCATCCAGAATCAGGATGCCCCAGGTCGCCCAGAAACTCGCCTTCTTTCCCGGTCCATTGGCACATCCCTGCTATCCCTTTAGCAGGCATTTGTGAATAGCCCACGCGGGCACGCTCCCTGTTAGAGGGTAGCAGAGGATGCAGCTTCTAGCGTGCTCTGAGTCACTCGCCATAGACGAGCTATTAGATGAAGGGGCGGGAGGGGATCCGAGCGTGCTAACTGGACGAGAGGGCTGCACATGCCTCGTAGGACTGGGGAAAGGGTTGGTTAGATCGGGCGACCTGGGTTTCACATAGCCGGGGGCAAGGACCAAAACCCAAGATAGTCAAAATCCTGGGTTTTGGTCCACTTCAAAGCAGAACAAAACCCAGGACTTTGACTATACCGGACTTTGTTTCTTCCCCCCCTGGGAAGCCCCCCTTAGATCACTCAGTACAACTCGCCTTTCCCCGGTCGCCCAATCACAGCCCTTTGCCGTGCATATTAAATGTTACATTATAAATGCTAAAACAATATAAATCTTATTGTTCATTTTTTCAACCTTGTTCCCTTTTCTCCCCCTTGTTTTATTAGATAAGATTGAGAACGGCGACGTGTACCCGAGGAAGAGGGGCACCCATTCCTCCCCGGGAGGGGAGCCGCTGTCGCTGCTGGGCACCCGGGAGCCCCCGAGCAGAGATGGGAGCAGCTGGAGGCGGATCATCCTCCTCATCCTGGCCATCACCATACACAACATTCCAGGTACAGCCTCTCCCCGCCCCTTTCTGCCAACAGATTGAATTCGCAGACACAGCTCCGCCCTAAGGCCCACCCACAGTCATAGATTACTTTTTATAACTTCCGAGTCGCAAGCCAGTATGTGGAGAGACCCATGTTAGGCTTAATATAGGGGGCGCTAAAGAGACCAAAAAAACCTCTACTTATGTAAAGGAAAAGAGGAGCTTTCCTAGAACGGAAGGTATTTGCACAGTACCCAATACAAGGACAGATAGCATTACCCATCAATCCTTGCAGCAGGCGGAGCTATGCAAATCATCTCTTTATGTCTCAGTGCCTTCCAAGGCCCTTAGAAACACTAAGGGTGCAATGCCGAGGATTAGCTTTAAATTTTACACAGCCAAACACATCAAACTAGTGGACATGTGTTTCGAGCTTTAGGCTCTCATCAGCACTAGGGCGGAGGCTTCTGGCTGTATAGTGAGTGAGACTTGGTCAGTACCAAAACAGAGCTCGAAACACGTGTCCACTGCGCAATGAGAGCGCGGAGCAAAAAATGGCAGAAAAAAAAAAAAAGCTGGGCATCCCAAATGAAGACGCCTCTTGGGGGACGAGAAGCTAGGTAAGAGATTGCCAATTCTTAAAGGGACAGGGTCGAAATCATGGTTTTTGGTCAGCTTTAACCACTTTGGAGATCGTAGATCCACTTGTGAATGTGAGAAGTATTTTATGAGTTAGGGGGCAGTCTATGGTGGGGCTTAAAGTGGCTCAAAACCCACGCCCCCAGATTCCTGGACCGCTAAATTCCCTCCCCGCTGGGCATTCAGAATCGGGATGCCCCCACTGTGTGATACCCCCCCCAGGTCCCCCCAGAACTCACCTTCTTTCCCAGTCCAATGGCATATGCGCGAGCTGTGTCCGCATCCCCGCAGTGCCCGCGCCAGGCACTGTGAATGGCCGACGCTGACAGGCTCCCTGTTAGAGGGTAGCGGGGGATGCGGCCGTTGGTGCGCTCGGATTAGACGAACTTCTGGACGAAAGTGCTCAAGCAGATCCGAGCATGCTGATAGGACGAGCGGCTGCGCATGCATCGTAGGACTGGGAAAAAGGACCGGGTTACACTGGGGGGCGATCTGGGGGGTTTCACACAGCGGGGCATCCCAGGATAGTCAAAATCTATAAGATTTCTGAGCCGATCGATTTCTTCCCCCCGGGTCATCCAAAATCAGGATACCCCGCTGTGTGAACACTCCCCCCCCCCGGTTGCCCATACACTTACCTTGCTTCCCGGTCCAATGGCACATGCGCGAACCGCGACCGCATCACCGCTATTCCTCTAGCAGGACTCATGGCCGTGCCAGGCATTGTAAATGGCCGGCGCAGACACACTCCCTGTTAGAGGGAAGCGGGGGATGCGGCCATCAATGCGCTCAGATTAGACAAGCTCCTGGACGAAGGTGCTTGCGCACGCTGATTGGACGAGCGACCGCGCATGCGTCGTAGGACCGGGAAAAGTTGAGTTTGTTTAGGCGACCTGGGGGGTTTCACACATTGCGGCATCCCCCGATCACCCCTCAGCATGTTAAGTGGACCAAAACCCAGGACTTTGACTTTGGGTTCTGGTTCTTGCCCCCTGGGCACCCCGATCGGCGATGCCCCACTGTGTCGCCCAAACAAACTCACCTCTTCCCGGTCCTACGATGCATGTGCAGCCGGTTTTCCAATGAGTGCGCTCGGATCCGCTCGAGCCCCTTCGTCCAGGAGCTTGTCTAATGTGCTGGCGGCTGCATCCCCCGCTAGCCTCTAACAGGGAGCGTGCCCGCGCCGGCCATTCACAAATGCCTGGCGGATGAAGGCATAAATCAGATGTGGCCACTGTGGACCGGGAACGAAGGTGAGTTTTCAGGCAACCTGCAGGGTTTCACACAGCAGGGCAACCCGGGGGGAGCGAGTATGCCTGCCCTGGAGTCTCATAGCAAGGACCAAAACCCAGGATAATCAAAATCCTGGGTTTTGGTCCACTTTAACACGCTGCGTGTTCCCCTTAGTATCCAGCTGTGCGCCGAGCCGGGTGATAAAGAAGAAGGAGGCAGCTCCTCTCTGGAGAGGGTACTGCAGGGGGCACGGTGCCCGTTCCATGTCTGGTGCTCTTTGCCCGCATGGGTGGCGTGCAGCTGGCACCAGTCACCCAGACGCCTCGCGATACATCATTGTTTTTGGCCGCCTTTTCGTCTCGGCTGCTTTCGCCATCTCGCAGCGCTCAGCTGTAGCTCGGGGAGTGCAGCGTTTTTATTTATTTACCAGCTGAGTAACACTCAGGGCAGATTACCATATAGATTAAACTGCAGGCTTTTTTATTTATTTATTTTTTCGAGCGGCTCTGAAAAACAGAAAAGGGTTCGGAGCCCTTTTATTTGACCCATGAAGCTCTCCACGTTTTTTTTTTTTTTTTTTCGGGGTGGACGCGCCGCGGATTTATCTCGGACATGAAGATTGTTTTCATATTCTAGGCTGGTTTGATGTGAAAATGGACATTTAAACCGGACCTTCCCCCCTAAATCATACCTACCAACTTATCAGGGAGGGTAAGAGGGACATTTGGTAAATTAGGCCACACCCCCTCATTCAGGGATGGATGAAGCCACGCCCCCTCATTGAGGTAAAGCTAGGAGTTAGGTTGTAACAGTTAAAACAATAGAAACAACTTCAATAGGCGAATGAATCGTTTTTTGATGCAGATCTGCATGTTAAACCCCAAAGAGCGGCAATATGTAAATGAGGTCATGTCTCCTCGCTGAGGGATGGGTGAAGCCATGCCCCCTCATTAAGAGGTGGGTAAAGCCACGCCTCCTCGTGGAGTATGGATGAAGCCATGCCCCCTCATTGAGGGAAAGCTAGGAGTTAGGTTGTAACCGTTAAAACAGTATAAACAACTTCAATTAGGCAAATTAATCCTTTTTTCCTATTGCATGGCACGGCCTGCTTCAAGAAGTCCTTACGTATGGGATATTCCACCACAAGGTGGTGCAGGTACCGCAGAAGAGTTGTGGCTCCTCCTGGCACCATATAAAAACAGGATCACCAATAGACCTCCCCAGTTTTTCCTCTGCAGTGATACTGCGAAGATAGAAGATGGTTCTCTATGTTGCGCAGGTGAGCGGGGCAACCAAGCCTGCAGCCCTGCAAGTCTATTTCCACCCGCTTCCGGACCCTCTGTGCCTCCCAGCCTCGGCTGACGGATCGGGTGAGGGTAGAGGAGCACCAGGGTCAGGTGCTCAAGAGCGCTGCTCCAAGCTGCAGACCCTGTACCATAAAGGGTAGCCGGCCATAGGCTTTATGGTATGCCTAATGAGGGATGCGGAGTTCCTGTCCTATCTTCTGAGGGGGTGAGTGAGTGAGTGGGGACTGTGTTCTGGTTATACCCCTTGTTTTGCCTTGTTTGGTTTCTGGGGTCCCCCCCCCCACCCTGGCCCGGCTCCTGCCGCTGCCTGCTCGCTCTTCTCTCCCCCCCTCCCTGGCGTGTGTTCCGGGAGGGGGGCGCGTGGCAGCAGCGACGTGTCTTCAAGTGGGCTTGTGTTAACGTTGGTTTCGCCACCGTCGCTGCTTTGTACTTTTCTCTGCGGCGTGTGGCGCTATGACAGTGAGGCGTTTATTGAGTGTGATAGCACGGTCATGTAAGCGCCGTTTTTGTGTTCTTCGGGGGGGGCGGGGCTGGGGGATGATGCGTGTCGCATCGTCCCCCGCGGCCCACCCCTCGAGGTTCTTTTGCCGGCGCCATTTTGAGCCTGCTGTGCGTCTGGGGCCCCTCGTCCTTTCTGAGCTGCAGCGGTCATAGTTTACTGTGTCGCTTCCTCCCGTGGTCTGGCGGCTTGGTGATCCTTCGGTCTCCTTGGTCCGTTGAGTCCCCTTTGGGGGTTTTGTTTCCTTGGGGCATGGGCTGCGGGATGCTTATGTGCTTTTTACTTATGTCTTTCAGGCGGGACAACTGTGGGTTGTGGTTTCTCCCGGTGCTGCTCCTTACCCCCCTCCCATCATCCCCCCCCCCCCTTACTGGCTCTTCTGGGGGCATATCTTGTGGAGGCATCCCGGGTGGCTTTTTATTGGCCCTTACCCTGTGCTGGCCTATCACCATATGGAGGCTTCTGGGGATAGCGTGCTTGGGGATCCTTCAGGGCAATCCTGGCTGTGTGGGTATCTCCGCAGGGGGATGCTGCACAAGATAGCCCAGGAAGAGGTACCAACCATTCTGGTGGCCCCCTGTTGGCCAAGGAGGGTGTGGTTCGCAGACATCGTGCAGTTGGCAGTAGATCGGTACATATTGCCCAAGGATCCAGATCTTCTCGCTCAGGAACAGCTGCGCCATCCCAGTTTACAAACGCCGGCTTTGACGGCTTGGCTGCTGAAACCTCCATCTTGATGGATAAAAGGTTGCCGGCCTCTGTTGTTGATACTATGATTCGAGCTAGGAAGAAGTCCATGTCCTTTATCTACTACAGGGTCTGGCATGCTTACATTGCCTGGTGTGAGTCCAAGTCTTATCCTTGTCGGGTGTTTTCCCCAGGATTCTGGAATTTTTACAACATGGTTTGGATTCGGGCCTTCAGCTAAGTACCCTCAAAGGACAGGTGTCAGCTCTGGCAATTTTTTTTCCAAAGATCTTTTGCCAATCACCGGCTGGTTAAGACTTTTTTCCAGGGAGTTACCCATGTGCGTCCACCACGTAAACCTATGCTACCGGTTTGGGACTTGAATCTGGTGTTGTCTGCTCTACAGGGTCCTCCCTTTGAGCCTATCCGTGGGGCGGCGTTACCCGTTCTGACTCTTAAGGTGGCCTTTTTGGTGGCTATCACCTCAGTCAGGTGAGTCTCTGAGCTGGCGGCGCTTTCTATTAAACCTCCTTATTTTGAGCGGCATCAGGATAAGGTGGTGTTTAGGCTTAAGCCAGATTTCTTGCCCAAGGTTGTGTCTGCTTTTCATCTCAATCAGGACATTGTCTTACCTTCCTTGTGTCCTAACCCTGCTAATTCCAAGGAACGGACCCTGCATTCTCTGGATGTTGTCAGGGCTCTGAAATTTTACTTGGTTGCTACTGAGTCTTTCAGGAAATCTGATGCTCTTTTTGTTCTTCCTGCTGGACCTAGGAAGGGCTTGCCTCCGGCTAAATCAGCAAGTGGATTCGCCAGGCGGTGGTTCACGCCTATTCTGCTAAAGGGAAGGTTCCTCCTTTCTGAAAGTACTGCTCATTCCACTCGTGCTATTGGTGCGTCTTGGGCTTTTCAGCACCAGGCTTCTGTTGAACAAGTTGTAAGGCCGCGACTTGGTCTTCTGTTCATACTTTTCCCAAGTTTTACAAGGTTGATGTTAAGGCCTCAGCTGATGCTGCCTTTGGTCGCAAAGTACTTCAGTTGGTGGTGGTTTGATCTGCCTGCTGCTACTTTTTGGGGATCCCACCCTACCTTACGGACACTGCTATTGGATGTCCCATACGTAAGGACTTCTTGAAGCAGGCCGTGCCATGCAATAGGAAAAATACAATTCTGTGAGTACTCACCTGTAGAATTGCTTTTACTATGCATGGCACGGCCTGCTTCACCCCACCCTTGTTATCGTTATTCTTGGTTGCCTCTTTATGGTGATTGTTCCAAGTTAGTTGGGGTTGTTACCTTTTTTACCTTTATCTCCCGGCTTCTTGTATAACTACTTGTCAACACTGGGGAGGTCTTTTGGTGATCCTGTTTTTATATGGTGCCGGGAGGAGCCACAACTCTTCTGCAGTACACTGCGCCACCTTGTGGCGGAATATCCCATACGTAAGGACTTCGTGAAGCAGGCCGTGCCATGGATAGTAAAAACAATTCTACAGGTGAGTACTCAGAACTGTATTATTGCTGCAGATCTGCATGTTACACCTCAAAGAGGGATAATATGTAAATGAGGCCATGCCTCCTCATTGAGGGATGGGTGAAGCCACACCCCCTCATTGAGGGATGGATAGGAGATAGGATGTAACAGTTACAACAATAGAAGCAACGTCAATAGGCGAATGAATCATTTGTTGCTGCAGATCTGCATGTTACACCTCGAAGAGGGAGCATATGTAAATGAGGCCACGCCTCCTTGTTGAGGGCTTATGAAGCCATGCCCCCTCATTGAGAGATGGGGAAGACACGCCTCCTCATTGGGGGCGGATGAAGCCACGCTCCCTCTTTGAGGGAAAGCTAGGAGTTGGGTTGTAACAGATAAAACAATATAAACAACTTAAATAGGAGAATGAATCGTTTATTGATGCAGATCTGCATGTTACACATCAAAGAGGGACAATATGTAAATGAGGCCATGCCTCCTCCTTGAGGGATGAGTGAAGCCACGCCCCCTCATTGATTGATTGATTGATGGATAGGAGATAGATGTAACAGTTACAACAATAGAGCCGGGGTTCCCAACTGCTGCTACTTACCAAGGCTATAGACTTACCTGTACCAAAATCTGATCCGCCGCCATCTAGACTTCATGCAAGTGTTTTCACCATAAATAACCATCCTATTTTTGTGTGATTTGTTAACTTTAAATATCTCTGCATGCTTTGATTATGGTATAGTAAATGGTAAGTGGATCAAAACCCAGGATTTTGACTATCCTGGGTTTTGGTCCTTTCCCCCAGGGCACCCCGATCGGTATGTGAAACCCCCCAGATCGCCCAAACAAACTCATTTTTTCCTGATCCTACGGTGCATGCGCGGCCGCTTGTCCAATCTGCGAGCTGCGAACCACTGATGTCCCTTCATCTAAGGCAAGTAGCTCCGAGCGCATCCCCCACTTCCCTCTAACAGGGAGCGTGCCATTCACAAATGCCTGGCTCGGCCACGCACCCTACTAGATGGATAACAGGGATTCGTCCGCGGCTCGCGCATGCGCCATTAGACTGTGAAAGAAGGTGAGTGTATGGGCGACCTGGGGGGTTTCACACAGCGGGGCATCCCAATTCTGGATGCCCCGGGGGGGAGGGAATTGATCGGCCCGGGTATGTCATAGATTCCTGGGCCAATCGCCATGGGTTTTGGTTCACTTTATGGTGACTGACAATGCTCACGCTGCACTAGGGGTGTGAGCGCTCGGGGGCCCAGGATTGCAGATTCTCTGCACTTGGCTGTGAGGTTCAGGTGAGTTTAGGTGGACTTTAAAGGAAACCACGACATGTGCTGTTCCTTAAAACAAATCACAACCCTTTTCTTTCAGCCAGAAATAGATTGAGGTTTATAAATGATTGCTGGTATTCGGCCAGACCGGCACATTAGCAGAGTCGCAGCGGGGCGAGGTGAGCGCACTGCCGTCCTCCCGGGATCCTCTCCGGCGATGCTGGCTGAAAATTAGGAGCGCTGATGAGTATTGATTGTGATGTGCCATTCCTCTCATAGCCAAAGAGAGAAGGAAAGGAATCGGGCGGCCAGCATTAACTGCGACAGCATCTTCCGAGGACAGCCGAGCCGCTCCGATCCACAGGGGGAAGAGGGGGAGGGGTATATTCATTATGGATTGGAGGGGGCATTGCTTGCTGCGTGCTGGGGGGATACAGTTAGTCACCTAATAAATAAAGGAGGGGGTTGGGATTATTGGCAAACAGGCAAACAGCTAGGCCCAGAGAGGATTTTTCTCTTAAAGTGGACTAAAACTCACACCGATCGGCTAATTCACCCAATTCAGGGTGCCTAGGTAAAGGTCAGCCGCCTCCCTGGGTTAAAGCAGAACAAACTTCCGACACCCGCAAACTGAGCTTTAATAGCCACGGCAAATGGCTCTGATTGGTCGAGAGCCCGCACATGCGCTGCTGAACTGGGGAAAGGTAGGCGGATATCAATGATCTTGGGGGGTTTCACTTAATTCGGGATGCCCTAGGTAAAGGTCCGCGGCCTCCCTGGGTTAAAGCAGAACAAACTTCCGACACCCGCAAACTGAGCTTTAATAGCCACGACAAATGGCTCTGATTGGACGAGAGCCCGCACATGCGCTGCTGAACTGGGGAAAGGTAAGTGGATATCGGTGATCTTGGGGGGGTTTCACTTAATTCGGGATGCCCCAGGGCGAAGGTCAGTGGCCTGCCTGGGTTAAAGTAGAACAAACTCCCGACTACTGACTCCTGCAAACTGAGCATTAATAGCCACGGCAAATGGCTCTGATTGGACGAGAGCCTGAACATGCGCTGCTGAACTGGGGAAAGGTAAGTGGATACCGGTAATCTTTGGGGGTTTCACCTAATTCGGGATGCCCCAGGGGGAAGGTCAGCGGCAGAACAAACTCACTGCTTTTATTTGTGGTCACTGGGATTTCCCAATTTGGGATGCCCCACTGAAACACTCCAGATCGCCCACTTAAGACCCATCTTTCGCTGGTCCTACGGCGCATGTGCAGCCTCTCATCCAATCAGAGTGAAGCTTGCCAATCAGGAGCAAATGCAGCCTAGAGATGCGAGGGAAACGACTGCGCTCGCTACGGATCGTTTACATCAGTCGCGTTTGCGCTGCGGGTTCGCTCACTTAGCGGGGCATTCTAACTTGGGATGCCCCATGGCCCCGGCATGCTCGGGTTTTGTTCCGCTTTTATACACCCATCGTTCAGTCACCTTTTTTTTTTTTTTTTTTAGAGGCTATGGCCTCGATTCAATAAAGGTAGAAAAAATTCTCACGGTAGTAAAAGATTCAATTCATGAGAAAAAAGCCTGAGAATGTCACTGTTACTGAATCACTAGATAAAAAGACAATGAAAGTCAATGGCAGCTTTTCTATAGTGTAGAAAGGAGGAAACAGTTCTCTACTTTTCTTAGGAGTAACAAAAGTCGAGGCCTATTTCTACCTGTAGCGTTTTCTTGCAGCCTCCCTCCCGCCTGTGTATTAGGCAGCACTCCCCTGCGACACGTGCAGCTTTGCTAGAATTCATAAGACGTGATGTGGAGCCGGCCTCCCGGTCTGTAACCTTTTTACTATTCCAGATGTGTAGCCGCACGATACAAATTGTGGCACGCCCCCCCTCCTCGCGTGATTGTCGCTCCGTTTTTCGTCTTTCTCAGGCTCACCTGACCAGCCTTTGCTCTCATCTCTTATTGTTCTTTATTGTGCTTTATAGCTGCGATCCAGTCCTCGGCCACCTTACCTGTCAGTCATCATTATGCTCGGCTCACTCTTTATAGGTTCTCCCTTTCCCTCTCCGTTTATATCTCTTTTCTCATTCGCTCTCCTGCTTTCTTGAACCATTTTATTACTAGTCTTTCTTTTTTATTTAAAGTGGACCTTCACTCTGAATAAGAGTCTATCTTATATGTTTCCCACACCCTGTACATACAGATTGCCCACATTAAAAATCATCCTACCTGCATCTACTGCATGTTATGAGCCTTTAAACATCAAAGATGGCGGCTTATGGAAGCTGCCATCTTATCAGGCAGCCTGCAAACAGGAAGTGCCTCCTGACTGTGCTGCTCTGCATTCTGGGATTGCTGACTTTATCCTGACCCCAGCTCTGCTCTGTCTGAGCAAAGCACAGCTATAACCCGCCCCCCTGTACCTTATCCCACTCTCCTCTCCTCAGTAAGTGTGATGCTTCTGAGTCAAGATGGCGGCGCCCGTATCCTAAATTCCTAAACAGAGTTGCAGCCCAGTGGGGGAAAGAATAATAAGTTAGTGACTAAAAACGTAAAATATATTAATTTCAGATGCTGGGGAACCGTTTTTTAAGAGTTTGGGCTTTTCATTAAATCACGCTGAAGGTCCGGTTTAAACAAAATAGCAAATGAATAACTATCAATAAATCATTAGTTCGCGAATTAAATGATAAAAAGAAAAATGAATAAGATTAAAGCAGGAAGAAAACCCGATTCCAGGGCGGGCCGCTAACTTGACCCCCGGGGCATCCCAAAACGTAATGCTCTGCTGTGTGAACCCCCCCAATTCGCCAGTAATCTCTTACCTTTCCCTGCACTAAGGGCGCAGGCACAAACTAACCAATGAGAGCCGCCTGCTGTGACTACGTCATTCGGCAAATGGCTCTCATTGTCTTCATTGAAGAGCGCATCTCCTGCGTTGTGTGCTCACAGCCGGGGATGCGACCGTGTGTGCTCCCCATTAAAGTGGACCAAACCCCAGGATTTTGACTATCCAGGGTTTTGGTCCTTTCCCCCGGTATGTGAAACCCCCCAAAGTGCCCGAAGAAACTCGCCTGTTCCCGGTCCTACGGCGCATGCGGGGCCGCTCGTCCAGTCAGCGCACTCCAAACCAAAACCCCCCAAACAACTCACCTCAGCCAATGGCAGCCGTTTGCTCTGTTTACCTCTTCTGGTAAAAGGCTCTCATTGACTTTAAAGTGGACCAAAACCTAGCTTAATCGGCCCAGGAATCTATAAGATTCCCAGGCTGATCAATTCCCTCCCCCCCCCCCCCCCCGGGCATCCAAAATCGGGATACCCCGATGTGTGAAACCCCCCAGGTCGCCCTGTTCACTTACCTTACTTCCCGGTCCAACAGTGCATGCACGAGCCACGGACGCATCCCCAATATCCCTCTAGCAGGGCGCATGCCCGTGCCAGCAATTTGTGAATGGCTCCCTGTGACATCAACGGCTCCGAGCATCCCCTGCATTGTGCACGCACTGCCGGAGATGTGACAGTTTGTTCTCCCCATTAAAGTGGAGAAAAACCCAGGATTTAAACAGACCTCTTCCCGGTCCTACGGCGCATGCGCGGCCGCTCGTCCAATAAGTGTGCTCAGAGCTGCTGACGTCACGCCGTATAAGACAGCGCCTAAGGCCAGTGGCTCTGAGCATCCCCTGCATTGTGCGCACACGGCCGAGGATGCGACAGTGTGCGCTCCCCATTAAAGTGGAGCAAAACTATCCTGGGTTTTGGTCCTTTCCCCCCGATCAGGGATGCCCCGCTGTGTGAAACCCCCCAGATCGCCCGAAGAAACTCTTCCCGGTCCTTTGGCGCATGCACGGCTGCTCGTCCAATCAGCGTACTCGGAGCCGCTGACGTCACACCATCTAAGACGGCGCCTAAGGCCAGCGGCTCCGAGTGCGCTGGCAGCCGCTTCCCTCTAACGGAGCCTACCCGTGCCGGCCATTCACAAATGGCTGGTGCGGGCACACGTCTCGCTAGACGGATGGCGGGGATGCGGCCCGTGCATGCGCATGGGGGGTTTCACACAGCTCCAAAATCGGGATGCCCCGGGGGTAAGGGAATTGATCGGCCCGGGAATCTTATAGATTCCTGTGCCGATCGAGCTGGGTTTTGGTCCACTTTAAAGTCAATGAAAGCTGTTTACCCAAAGAAGTAAACAGAGCAAACGGCTTCCATTGGCTGAGCGCATGCGCCGTTGAACCGGGAGGTAGGTGAACAGGGTGACCTGGTTAGGGGTTTCACACAGCGGGGCATCCTGATTTTGGATGCCCAAGGAGTAGGAAATCGATCGGCTTGGGAATCTTATAGATTCCTGTGCCGTTCGAGCTGGGTTTTGGTCCACTTCAATGAGAGTAGTTTACCAAAAGAGGCAAACTGCTTCCATTGGCTGAGCACATGCGCCGTTGAAAGAGGTGAGTTGTTTGGGGGGTTTCACACGGCGAGGGGCATCCCCCTTGGCAGACCGCGGACAACGAACAACGTGCCGGGGATGCGGCCAGTTGGTTACAGCTCTTCACAGCGGCACTTTTGAGACAGCCAATGGGCGTCTTTTCACCGCTCACCACTTATCTCTCCATTATTTTCCCTATTTGGTTTTATTCAATGTGTATTGGCAGAGGCACTCTTTACCCAAAACGATATGGTCGGGTGCAGTGGCTAGCGGTGGCGCCGCATAACATATGTCAACGGAAGCCAACACTTCTTATTACCAGATTTGCTTGTATTGTGCAAAAAATATATACATGCAGTAATGAGGAGCTTTCCTAGAACGGAAAGTATTTGCAAAGTACCCAGTCCAAGGACAGATAGCATTACCCATCAATCCTTGCAGGAGCTATGCAAATCATCTCTTTATGTCTCCGTTCCATCCAAGGCCCTTAGAAACGTTAAAGTGGACCAACACCCTCCCGTGATCTGCGGGGCATCCCGATCGAGCGTGTGAAACCCCTACCTGATCCTCGTTCCAGCGGCGTTCCGTGCGTCCCTCTAGCAGGACGCGCACCCGCGCCGGCCGTTTGTGAATGGCCGGTGCGGGCGCGCGCCCTGTAATAGTGACACACGGGAGGTGGCGGCGGGCGCGCTCTCTTGTCCGTCGCTGCCTCCTGCTTGTCCGTCGGCGGGGATTGGCAGCAGCGGTCACGTGGGAGCGGGGAGAGGTGAGTTTTTGGGGCTTTCTGGGGGGTTTCACACAGCGGGGCACCCCCGATTGGGGTGCCCCGCCGAAGTGGACCAAAACCCAGGATAGTCAAAATCCTGGGTGTTGGTCCACTTTAAGGGTGCAATGCCAAGGATTAGCTTTAAATTTACACAGTCATACACATCCAACTAGTGGACAAGTGTTTTGAGCTTTAGGCTCTCATCAGCACTAGGCTGGATGTTTCTGGCTGTATGGGGGGTGAGACTTGGTGAGGACCAAAACAGAGTCGCAAGCCAGTATGTGGAGAGACCCATGTTAGGCTTAATATAGGGGGGGCTAAAGAGTCTCACCCCCATACAGCCAGAAACATCCGCCCTAGTGCTGATGAGAGCCTAAAGCTCGAAACGCGTGTCCACTAGTTGGATGTGTTTGGCTGTGTAAAATTTAAAGGTAATCCTTGGCATTGCACCCTTAGCGTTTCTAAGGGCCTTGGATGACACAAGAGATGATTTGCGTAGCTCCGCCTACTGCAAGGATTGATGGGTAATGCCATCTGTCCTTGGACTGGGTACTGTGCAAATACTTTCCGGTCTAGGAAAGTTCCTCTTTTCCTTTACCTAAGTAGAGGGTTTTTTGGTCTCTTTAGCCCCCCTATATTAAACCTAACATGGGTCTCTCCTTTTTTCTGGCTTGCGACTCTATTTTACATGCAGTAATCAAATTCCATCCACTAGTTTGCGCCAATATGCATCCATACATCCAACGTTTCGGGGTGTTGATACCCCTCATCAGGGACACACAAGAACAAGTCAAGCAGATTAACACATCCCACTATTACTTGACGTCTAAAGGTCGCCAAAATCCCGGCTGACGTCATCAGTGATGTCAGCAGGTCAGTGTCCAGCACACTGTATGGTGCTGGTGTGTCTGGTTAGTGTACATCCCCCTTCCGCCCTGCTCATACATAGTAATGTTGAGCGGGGCTTCTGTCACTGCCAACCCGTCGACGGGCGGGTTGGTGGGCAACCCATGTCGTCGCTCTCCACCTGCACAGTGTTAGAGCAGCGCCTGTGCCCGCCGTGCAGGCTCAGGACGAGGTGAGCATCACCCGTGTCCGAATATAAAAAGAAGAAAAATGAGCCAAAATAAGAGGGATAATCCGGTCTGTGGTCTAAACCATGGGTCTGCACACCGGACCCTAAAAATCAGGCGGTCGTCATCAGTGACGTCAGCAGGTCAGTGTCCAAAAAAAAAAAAAAAAATTGGCCTTTAGAGGTCAAGTAGTAGTGGAATGTGTAAATCTGCTTGACTTTCTTGTGTGTCCCTGATGAAGGGATATCAACACTCTGAAACATTAGACGTATGGATGCATATTGGGGCAAACTAGTTTGGGTTTGATCCTTGCCTTGTGGACATCTTGATTTGAGTGGAGCCCCACAGATGACCCATATACCACTCACCTTTTCCCGGTCCGACATCGCATTCGCTGGCTCCCTCCAATCAGAGCCGATGTTAGTGATCGTCAATTGGGCGAGAGAGCAGCCTATCTGAATGGCTGGGAGCGGGTCACATCCTAGAGATGCTGGGGATGCAGCAATTGGGTGGGAGAGATGCTGCATCCCCAGTAGCGGGCCCGCTCCCGCCCCAGCCTATCTGAATGGCTGGAAATAGGAGTGGGTCACATCCTAGAGATGCTGGGGAGAGCAGCCGCATCCCCAGTAGTGGGGGCGCTCCCAACCCAGCCTATCTGAATAGCTGGGGATAAGAGTGGGTCACATTCTAGAGATGCTGGGGATGCAGCAATTGGGTGGGAGAGATGCCGCATCCCCAGTAGTGGGGGCGCTCCCAACCCAGCCTATCTGAATGGCTGGGGATAAGAGTGGGTCACATTCTAGAGATGCTGGGGATGCAGCAATTGGGTGGGATAGAAGCCGCATCCCCAGTAGTGGGGGTGCTCCCGCCCCAGCCTATCTGAATGGCTGGAAATAGGAGCGGGTCACATCCTAGAGATGCTGGGGATGCAGCAATTGGGCGAGGCTGCCTGATGCTCCATGAGCTGCCATCTTGGATGTCTCATAACATGCAGTAAATGCGGGTAGGATGATTTTTAATGTGGGCAATCTGTATGTACAGAATGTGGGAAACATACAAGATAGGCTCTTATTCAGGGTGAAGGTCTGGATTAATGTGGGCAATCTGTATGTACAGGGGGGAAACATATAAGATAGGCTCTTATTCAGGGTGAAGGTCCGGGTTAATGTGGGCAATCTGTATGTCTAGGGGAGGAACATATAAGATAGGCTCTTATTCAGGGTGAAGGTCCGGATTAATGAGGGCAATATGTATGTACAGGGTGTGGGAAACATATAAGATAGGCTCTTATTCAGGGTGAAGGTCCGGATTAATGTGGGCAATCTGTATGTACAGGGGGGAAACATATAAGATAGGCTCTTATTCAGGGTGAAGGTCTGGATTAATGAGGGCAATCTGTATGTACAGGGTGTGGGAAACATATAAGATAGGCTCTTATTCAGGGTGAGGGTCCAGATTAATGTGAGCAATCTGTATGTACAGGGGGGAAACATACAAGATAGGCTCTTATTCAGGGTGAGTGTCCAAATTAATGTGGGCAATCTGTATGTACAGGTGGGAAACATACAAGATAGGCTCTTATTCAGGGTGAGTGTCCAAATTAATGTGGGCAATCTGTATGTACAGGGGGGGAAACATAACATATGCTCTTATTCTGGGTGAAGGTCTGCTTTAAGACTCCCCTTTATATATTTCTTTCCATTTCCTTTTGCTCCATGCGATGCTACAGTTACACAATCCTCCCTTACAGTCGTCTCCTTTCTCTGCTCGGTTATCGATTTGTCCGAAACGTCGGGGAACTTGTTCCAGGAGGAAGGTGCGTTCATTGTAAAGCTGACACGCACCCGCTGGGAGACGCATGAGCGGCGCCCGGGCTCTCGGCCTAACAATGGCTGCTCCTAATAAAGCTGCAGCTCCATTATTCCCCTCATTGTGAGCACTTCCTTTTGTGAGGGTGAAATGATGGCGGCCGAGTTAGATCCCAGTGGCCTCTATGGCGGCGGGAATGATACTGCAGCGCCGGGTGGCGGCATTAGGGTGCTTCAGTCCTGTGCAGTTAAAGCGGAACAAAACATATCTAGACTATCATGGGTCTTTCTTTCTTGCCCCAGGGGCATCCCGATTTAGGTTTCACCCCCCCCCCCAAACGCCCATATAAACTCGCCTCTCCTCGGTCCTACGGCTCTCGTTCAATAAGAGCCATTTGCCGAGCATATTTAACCAAATACTGGACCATAGTTAACCAAATACGGGACCATAGTTAACCAAATACGGGACCATAGTTAACCAAATACTGGACCATAGTTAACCAAATACTGGACCATAGTTAACCAAATACTGGACCATAGTTAACCAAATACTGGACCATAGTTAACCAAAAAAAATACGGGACCATAGTTAACCAAATACGGGACCACAGTTAACCAAATACGGGACCACAGTTAACCAAATACGGGACCACAGTTAACCAAATACTGGACCACAGTTAACCAAATACTGGACCATAGTTAACCAAACACTGGACCATAGTTAACCAAACACTGGACCATAGTTAACCAAACACTGGACCACAGTTAACCAAATACTGGACCATAGTTAACCAAACACTGGGCCATAGTTAACCAAATACTGGACCACAGTTAACCAAATACTGGACCACAGTTAACCAAATACTGGACCATAGTTAACCAAACACTGGGCCATAGTTAACCAAATACTGGGCCATAGTTAACCAAATACTGGACCATAGTTAACCAAATACTGGACCATAGTTAACCAAATACTGGACCATAGTTAACCAAATACTGGACCATAGATAACCAAATACTGGACCACAGTTAACCAAACACTGGACCACAGTTAACCAAACACTGGACCACAGTTAACCAAATACTGGACCATAGTTAACCAAACACTGGGCCATAGTTAACCAAATACTGGGCCATAGTTAACCAAATACTGGGCCATAGTTAACCAAATACTGGACCATAGTTAACCAAATACTGGACCACAGTTAACCAAACACTGGACCACAGTTAACCAAACACTGGACCATAGTTAACCAAACACTGGACCATAGTTAACCAAATACTGGGCCATAGTTAACCAAATACTGGACCATAGTTAACCAAATACTGGACCATAGTTAACCAAATACTGGACCACAGTTAACCAAACACTGGACCACAGTTAACCAAACACTGGACCACAGTTAACCAAACACTGGACCATAGTTAACCAAACACTGGACCATAGTTAACCAAACACTGGACCAAAACACAGGATTTTGACTATCCTGAGTTTTGGTCTTGCCCCCTGGTACCCCGATCGGGATGCCCAGCTATGTGAAACCCCCCAGGTCACCTGAACAAACTTGCCTCTTCCCGGCCCTATAGTGCATGCTCGTCCAATCAGCGCACTCGGATCCGCTCACGTCAGCTCACCTAAGGCGAGCAGATCCGAGCACGCTGGCGGACGCATCCCCTGCTACCCTCTGACAGGGAGCGTGCCTGCGCCTGCCATTCACAAATGCCTGGTGCGGGCACTTGCCTTGCTAGAGGGATAGCGGGGGATGCGGTGGGGTGAGTTTATGGGCGACCTGGGGGGTTTCACATATCAGGGCATCCTGATTTTGGATCCCCCAGGGGGAGGGAATTGATCATCCCAGGAATCTTACTCCTTATCAGTAGTGTGAGTGGGCGAGTCCCCAGCTGAATGGTGAGGGGGGCAGGAGCGTGCCACAGCCCAACGAGGGAGCTAGGAAGAAGGTGAGTTTTCATGGGACTCAGGTGGGGATTTCACACAGCTGGACATCCTGATTTGGGATGCCCCAGGAGGATGCCACTACCCCAGATATGGAATCTTTTAGATTCTAGGGCCAGCCCTGTTTGGTTTTGATTTAAAGCAGACCTCAAGTCAAAAGGTCCCTTTATAGATAAGATTGTAGAGCCTCTGGGCCCCCGCTTTGTGGGGTGTCCCACACTTTGTTTATCCCCTTTCCCCTATCAGATGCAGCTCTGCTATGCTATGAATAGGTGAGTAACCCTTTAATGCTGGGCTCACTGATGGTGTGAGGTGGTAGTTGAGATTAGTTTCCTGCCCCCCATCTGATGGAGCTCTACTGGGAAAAAGTGAGTATCTCTCTAATGCGGTGCTCACTGATGATGTGAGGGGGAGGAGAGGTGAGAGTTTCCTGTCCCCCATTGGATTGAGCTCTGCTAGGAAAAGGTGAGTCTCTCTCTAATGCAAGGCTCATGGATGGCGTGAGGGGTGAGTAGTATAGTTTCTCTGATGACCAGGGCCCCTCCTTGGCTTTTGGTCCACTTTAAGAGAATCTCTCCCTTTGCGCGCATGCCATACATTGCCGGCAGTGTGTTGTTTTACCTGGGCTCAGGTAAGTCGAAGTTATCACCATCCCATAGGCCTCTATTGATAATAGTTTATAAATTAATAATAGTAATTAATTTATTATTATTTATAATAGCCATTACATTATTATTATTATTATTATTATTATTATTATTATTATTATTATCATCATTATTAATAATGTAATGACTATTATACATTATTTTTTAATAATAATAATTCATAATGGCCATGACATTAATAATAATAATAATAATTAATTCATAATGGTCATGACAATAATAATAATAATAATTGTATAATGGTCATGACATTGTTGTTGTTATTATTATTATTATTAATAATAATAATTCATAATGGTCATGACAATATTATTATTATTATTATTATTAATAATAATTGTATAATGCTCATGGCATTATAAATAATAATAAAATAATAATTGTATAATGGTCATGACATTAATAATAATAATTGTATAATGGTCATGACATTAATAATAATAATAATAATAATAATAATAATAATAATAATAATTGTATAATGGTCATGCCATTAATAATAATAATAATAATAATAATAATAATAATAATTGTATAATGGTCATGACATTAATAATAATAATAATAATTGTATAATAGTCATGGTAATAATAATAATAATAATAATAATAATAATAATAATAATAATAATAATAATAATAATTGCATAATAATTGTATAATAGTCATGGCATTAATAATAATAATAAATAATAATAATAATTGTATAATAGTCATGGCATTAATAATAATAATTGTATAATAGTCATTACATTAATAATGGTAGTAATAGTAATAATAATAATTAATAGTTAATAAAACATAAATATATATAACATAAATATAAATATAAGTGGAACACGTCATGGAAACCCAGCCAGTGGGCGTGGCCTCATTTAAATAAAGTGTTTATTAGCATGCGCCGTAGCGTCAGAGGACTCTGATTTGGTGGCAGGTGCACTTTAGGATTTGTACGATTCCCCCGGTGCGGGGGGGGGGGGGGAGTGGAATCACATTTCCGCTGAGCTTTCCAGCAATGTCATAAATATTTCAATCGCTTCCATAAACGATAGCGCTTGAACCTCCCACCGCCCCCCCCCCCCCCCCCCCCCCGTGCGCACCATCCATTATATATGAGCCACGGCTCATCAGACGAGCCAGTAAAGAAGTACTCGCTCCCTCTCTAGGGGCCCAGAGTTTTCTGCTGGGGGATCATTGTAGACTCGCACCAAAAGACTTTACGGGGTCCTGTTCTGTTCCCCCCACCTCTCCTCATCCCAATGGCGCATGCGCTGGCTCTCACCCCATCACAGCCTTCAGCAAAGGGGCTCTTATTGCCTTCCATGGGGCGCGCATGTTGCCGCATCCCCGGCACCCAGCGTTGCCCTATCTGAATGGCTGGGGCGGGAGTGTGCGCATGCTGCAGGGGATGCGGCAGCGCGTACTCCCCATGGTATCCATTCAGATACAGTCACACTGTGATTGGGCAAGAGTCCGCGAATGAGCCGTTGGATCGAGGAGTGGTGAGTTTTACTTGGCGGAATGGAAAAAAACACAGGTTTATTTCCACTTTCAAACTTTGTAGAACAGCTGGCTCCTGAACCACTGGACGGGGGAAAGGTTAGTTATTACCGGCCCCCCTGGGGAGTTTCACCCTACTTAGCTCCCCCCAATCCCCACCTTATATTCCAGGCCGGCCGCTTCTGGGTTTTGTTCCGCTTTAAAGTGGACTAAATCCCATGGCGATTGGCCCGAGAATCATAAAATTCCTGGCCCGAACGATCCACTCCCCCCCCCCCCCGGGGCATCCAAACTTGGGGTGTCCCGCTGTGTGAAACCCCCCTGGTCGCCCCATACACTTACCTTGCTTCCCAGTCCAACGAGTCGCATCTCCGCTATCCCTCTAGCAGGGTGCGTGCCCCCGCCAGGAATTTGTGAATGGCGGGCGCAGGCACGCTCCCTGTTAGAGGGTAGTGGGGGATGCGCTCGCTGGTGCTGATTGGATGAGCAGGCGCGCATGCGCCGTAGGATCGGGTGGAGGTGAGTTTGTTTCAGCGAACTAGGGGGGTTTCACACATCGGGATGCCTGGGGGGCAAGAACCAAAACCCAGAATAATCAAAATCCTGGGTTTTGGTCCACTTTAAGACTAGCTCCTGGACGAAGGGGCTCGAGCAGGTCCGAGCATGCTGACTGGACGAGCTGCTGCGCATGCGTCGTAGGCCCAGGAAGAGGTGAGTTTGTTTGGGTGACCTGGGGGTTTCACATATCGGGATGCCTGGGGGGCAAAGACCAAAACCCAGGATAGTCAAAATCCTGGGTTTTGGTCCACTTTAAGCTTTTTAACAATAAATAGATCATTTTTGAAGGTGGCCCTGACACAAGCTTGTGCACATTGTATCTGTAACCGTACGTCTCCGGCGTCCTCGCTTGGATGATGGACCAATGATGACTCACGGTTATCTTATCGGAGCTTATCTGTAATTGGCTGTGACACCCGGGGAAAGGCTCCCGGACGCAGCGCGGCGCAGTGTACACAGCTGACATCGGCTGCCGAGTGATCACAGGGGCTGCGTGTGACACAGGTGTGTAAACAGCCTCTGCTCACTCACTGTATTCCAAACCCCACATGGCCGGCCCCTAAAAGATTCCAGGCCTGGGCGCTGTCCTGCCCCCCGGGGTATCCTACAACAGTTGCCCCGCTGTGTGACCCGCCCCCCTCCTGCCAGTAATCTTACCAGATCCCAGTGGGTGCCACAACATGTTCTCCGGCATCCCTGCGGCTGTGCGCACTCCCGCGCCCCCAGCCTTTCTGAATGCCCAGTGTGCCGGGCATGTGGCCAGCCGGCTGCACCTCGTCGTGGCGGCACCTTTGACATCAGCCAATCCGTGGCCACTTTCTTTGAAAACTGGGCCACCGCTGATCCAAAAGCAGCAACCAGGCAAGGGGGGGGGGGGGGTGGGTGAAGGATAAGAGGTGGACCCAGAAATGGGTTTCCATCCACTTTAAAGGGGACCCAGCTAAAGGGATAGCGGGGATGCGGCCGCTGCTCACGCATGTGTCGTTGGACCTAGAATGAAGGTGAGTTTTTGGGCAACTTGGGGGGTTTCACATAGCGGGGTGCTCCGGGGGGAGCGAGTATGCCTGCCTTGGACTCTATGACACTGGGTTTTGGTCCACTTTAAAGTGAAGCTCCACTCTACAGCAGAGGTTTGCCCTTTCATTCTTCCAAAGACCTCCTCTCATTTTTTGGTTCCCTTCAAACCCTTCCCCCCCAAGTTTGCCGCATATTTTAACCGATTTGACGATCTGCTGGCACATGCGCAGGGCGAGGCAGCATCCCTCTGGCACATGCGCAGGGCGAGGCGGCATCCCTCTGGCACATGCGCAGGGCGAGGCGGCATCCCTCTGGCACATGCGCAGGGCGAGGCGGCATCCCTCTGGCACATGCGCAGGACGAGGCGGCATCCCTCTGGCACATGCGCAGGGCGAGGAAGCATCCCTCTGGCACATGCGCGGGACGAGGCGGCATCCCTCTGGCACATGCGCGGGACGAGGCGGCATCCCTCTGGCACATGCGCAGGGCGAGGCGGCATCCCTCTGGCACATGCGCAGGGTGAGGCGGCATCCCTCTGGCACATGCGCAGGGCGAGGCGGCATCCCTCTGGCACATGCGCAGGGCGAGGAAGCATCCCTCTGGCACATGCGCAGGGCGAGGCGGCATCCCTCTGGCACATGCGCAGGGTGAGGCGGCATCCCTCTGGCACATGCGCAGGGCGAGGCGGCATCCCTCTGGCACATGCGCAGGGCGAGGCGGCATCCCTCTGGCACATGCGCAGGGTGAGGCATTGTGACATTAGAGTGTAGGTGTAACGTAGGTCAACCTCGTGAGATCGGCGTGTGCTTGTAGGTCTGCTTTAGATGAATGTGCTCTGGTTGTAGGTCTGCTTTAGATGCGTGTGCCATGGTGATAGGTCTGCTTTAGATGTGTGTGCTATGGTTGTAGGTCTGCTTTAGATGCATGCACCATGGTGGTGGTCTGCTTTAGATGCATGCACCATGGTTGTAGGTCTGCTTTATAAGAGCGTGCCATGGTTGTAGGTCCACTTTAGATTGAGTCATGGCTGTAGAGCTGCTTCAGATTGTCATGATTGTAGGTCTGCTCTAGTCGATTGTGCCATGGCTGTAGGTCCACTTTAGATTGATTAATGGTTGTAGGTCCACTTTAGATTGAGTCATGGTTGTAGATCTGTTTTTGATTTTCATAGTTGTAGGTCTGCTTTAGATGTGCCATAGTTGTAGGTCCACTTTAAATTGAGTCATGGTTGTAGGTCCACTTGAATAGTGTAAGGATCACAAAGACCTCATTTGCATAGCTCCTCCTACTAGCTACGAGTGAAGAGTAACTCTAAGGCCAGAGATATGCTAATTATCCCATTACTTAGATGGCAGAGCCTCGTGATTGGCTGAGTCGCTCTCCAGCGTCACAGTTTTCCAGTCATTGTAATGAGAAGCTAGATGGGTGAGGAGGTAGGCGGGGCTTGTTGCCACGGCATCTGCTGGAATGATCCTTATTGAGTTTGAAGGCTGCGCTAATTGCATCAGTCACGTCTGCCCGGCGTTTCAGCCGCTCATTAGCGGCGTGTAATCGCCCCGGGGAGCTAGAGCGCCGCGTGATGACATCACCAGGCGTGGGGGCGAGAGATCAACACCCCAAAAACAATAATGATACCCTGCTTGGAGGTGACCCCCCACGCCCCAACAGCTGTGCTGTCCTGAGATCGAGTCCTGCAGCGCTCACGGTCCTCCAGCAGAGGACCTGCAACACTAAAGACATTAAAGTGGACCAACACCCAGGATTTTGACTATCCTGGGTTTTGCTCCACTTCAGGAAAAAATGGTCGGTGTCAGCACTCCTTAAAGTTCCAATATTTTAATGAAACCGATTAAAAAATCTCCATATCAGCAAGACAGCTAAAACCATAATATCAGACCCTGGCAGATGTCAAATAGCCATGCTAGCTTACGCGTTTCGGACTGCGGAGGTCCTTAGTCATAGATAAAGCATGGTACAATTACAGACATTTTTATAGTGTAAACAATCAACACTTACCTCCATCGCCATTGCATTAGTCCGGATCGCGCCACCGGCGGAAGTCCAGCGGCGCCGTCACCTGGAAGTGCTGCAGTAAACCAATCAGAGCACGCGAGAGAAAACCAATGACAAAAGAGGTCATGATCGCGTCATCACGCACGCTGAGGGAACCGCTGGAAGTTACCAGGCAACAGAGCTGCAGGACGCCATCAGGGAGCGAGCGGAGATGCAAAAGCGGAAGGGGACCAGTAAGTGACAACATATAAAGACATGCACAAACAGCGCAAACGCTTAATTGAAAATTATCATAATGAGTGATTGCCAACTAAATGGACATATTAAATTAAAAATAACTTAATAGTTACGTATCTAAACTCCATGATAACTAATATAGAATTATTACAGCTAATGAATAGCCATGTACAAAGTAATTGTATTATCTAGGAGGGGCAACATACAAATGTGAGTACAATAGTAATTATAAAATATAAAAGCTCATAAGAATATTATGGTTTATACAATTGATATATGATAAGATATCAAAATCACTAGTTTCTCCAATAAAGGCATCTATCTGATCATACTGTAAGGTACCAGGCATGAAACCATATAATTGTGGTACTATCTGTCAGTAATAAATGAGATGTCCCATTTGTGATTCAAACCATTAGGGAACCTAGTACCCAGGGTGAAAATCCAGAACGCCTCTCTGGCTAAGAGTTTTTTATGGACATCACCTCCTCTTGGACCAATATTGACTTTCTCTATCGCACTTACTTTAAGCATTATATCCTGACCCGGGTGCTGTTGGTTATAATGTTTGGCCACATTAGAGTTTTTGTTTTGGCATAATCTACCTATGCCCTGTAGGTGTTCAGAAATGCGTACCTTTAACTTACGTGTTGTGCACCCCACATACTGCAAACGACAATATGAACATGTGACCAGATAAATTATCATTTTAGAATTGCAGTTCATCAGGGTCTTAATTGTGAACATTTTCCCTGAGGTGGTGGATGAAAAACAGTTTCCCCGGTCTACATATTTGCAAAGCCCACATCGTGGGGTACCGCATGGGAAAAAACCCGTCGTAGCCAACCATGTATGCTCCCCCTGAGACATCTGAAATAAGCTGGGTGAAAGGAGGTTAGCTAAACTCTGTGACCTCCTACTAACCACCCGTACCCCATTCTCTATTATTGTATGAAGGGAAGGGTCTGCTCTCAATATTGGCAGATTATTCTTAATAATTTTCTTAATCTCATGAAACTCCAGGGTATAGGGTGTGCTAAAAGTAACACCTTCATGTGGCGGGGTAGATTTTTTTCTTTTGTTAGTTCCCCACAAATTGCCACGAGGTTTATTTAGGGCTATGTGTCTGGCCCTAGAGAGCATCCAAGGAGGATATCCTCGCTCAGTTAGTCTGGACTCAATTTGTCCAGATTCCTGTAGAAATTGACTTATCTGAGAACAATTGCGACGACTACGGACCATCTCCCCTACTGGGATGGACTTGATAGTATGTCGTGGATGACAACTGGAGGCAAGTAATATATTATTGCCTGCGGTCGGCTTACGATAGGTTGAAGTCTGAAGTTGTTGTGACTGATTGTCAACCGTTATTTTAAGATCCAAGAAATCAATCTCTGCCTCATCAATATGAGCCGTAAACTGTAAATTTAAATCATTGTGATTACAGAATTCAATAAAATGTGTCAAATCATGCTTGGTAGCAGTCCAAATTAGGAGCAGGTCATCAATGTACCTAAAGTAATTGGAAATGGAACTACGCCATATATTGGCCTCCCCATATATTGAATGGTGCTCCCACCATCCCATATATAGGTTGGCCAGAGACGGAGAAAAGGGGGCACCCATGGAAGCCCCCCTGAGCTGTAAGTAAAATGTACTATCAAAAACAAAATAGTTATGTTTCAATAAATACTCTGTAGTCATAATAATGAAAGAACATAAGTCAAAATCATAATCAGAGTGTAACTGTAAATGAAACTCTAAAGCTTTTATAGCTAAATCATGTGGGATAGATGAGTACAGAGATGAAACATCCATCGTGCAAAGGAAAGAACCTGGTTGCCATACCGTATTAGAGAGCAACTCTATAAGGTGGCCTGTATCCCGTAAGAAGGCTGGCAATCGCAGTACTAATGGTTGAAGCATACTGTCCAGCCACTTGCCAAGGGGCTCATTCAGACCCCCAATGCCAGCCACAATTGGTCGGCCTTTGGGGGGAGTTTCCTGTTTATAAATTTTTGGTAAATGATGAAATAAGGGGATAACTGGATTCATAACTTTAAGGTATTCAACCATTTTAGATGATAATACCCCCAATGAAAAACCTTCATCTATTAAGCTAAACAGGGCCTCCTGAAACACTTTAGTGGGATCTATAGAGAGCTTTTTATAGATGGCACTATCATTAAGCTGGCGTAAAGCCTCCTCTCTATACATTAATTTGTCTAAGACCACTACTTTTGCTCCACTTCCCCGGGGATGCCCCGCTATGTGAAACCCCCCAGAACGCCCAGATCAACTCACCTCACCCCGCTCCTACGGCGCATGCGCGGACGCTCGTCCAAGCAGCGCGCTCAGAGCCACTGTGGCATGCGCGTCAATGAGACGTCTTACCGCAGCGGCTCCGAGCACGCTGTCGGCCGTATCTCGTGCTTCCCTCTAACAGGGAGCGCGGCCTTCGTGAATGGCTGGCGCGGGCACGCGCCCTGCTAGAGAGATCGCAAGATGCAGCCCGCGCATGCGCCGTTGGACCAGCAATCAGGTGAGTGTAGCGGGCGTCTTGGGGGGGTTTCACACAGCGGGGCATCCCGATTTTGGATGCCCCACGGGGCCGATCACGCTGGGTGTTGGTCCACTTTAAAGAGGATAGTCGAAATTCCAGGTTTTGGTCCACTTTAAAGCTAAACAAAACCCAGCAGCCTCTGGCGTTACCCCGAATTGTGATGCCCCGCTGTGTTAACCCCCTCCCCCCAGTTTGCCTCTAGCTTCAGGCGCTGATCTTTCTGCTCCGCGCTCTCGAGTCGCCCCCTCCCGCAGAGGCCGCCATCTGTTTCCATTACGGCGGCCGCATTTCTTCTAGACGGCTAATGCGGGTATCCATCACCTCTGCTGGGACTCGGGGCGCCCTTCTCCCGTCTGTCAGCGCGCGCCGTAATTGCCTCCCCGTGTAATATTCATCGGGAAGTGAAAGGGTACGAGAGCTGCTCCGGGCAACGTCTGAGGCCCATCACTAAAACCGCAGGAGAAACCACTGATGCTTTACGTTGTCGTGGTGATGCCGAATCGCCGCGCTCACCCGCTGTCCTTCGCTTGGGATGCCCCCGTCATGTTGTATTCCCAGTCTACGTCGTCATAGCGATGGCGTCATCCCGGCTCCCAGCAGTTCAGCTGTCAGATGTGATGATCGCCGGCCAGAGAAGGATCATCGGATCGGCGAGGGACACAGAAGGTGAGTAAAGAATTATATATATATATATATATATATATATATATATATATATAGTTATATAAAATATATATCCCAAACAACTCTTCAACACTTTCAGTTCCTTACTCCGCCCACCACCTCCTCCTCCAACCTCCCAAATAACAGCAGAAGAATGTTCTACATTCTTCAAAGAAAAAATTGACAACATTCGACTTGGCTTTGCCCCTCAGAATCCCTCACCACTTCAAACAATCCCCCCGCCTTACTCTCTTACTTTCTTCACTCCAATAACTGAGCTTGGACTAACCTTTCTCATTTCTAGGGCCCACCTGACTACCTGCTCCCTCGATCCTATTCCGTCCCACCTTATTCCTCAACTGTCTCCATCCCTCACTCCAGCCTTAACCTGCATATTGAACCTTTCTCTCTCCACTGGTACCTTTCCGTCCTCCTACAAACATGCTGTTATTACTCCGATAATCAAGAAACCCTCTCTCGACCCCTCTGCCCTCTCCAGCTACCGCCCTATCTCACTGCTCCCTTTCTCCAGCTACCGCCCTATCTCACTGCTCCCCTTCTCCAGCTACAGCCCTATCTCACTGCTCCCCTTCTCCAGCTACCGCCCTATCTCACTGCTCCCCTTCTCCAGCTACCGCCCTATCTCACTGCTCCCCTTCTCCAGCTACCGCCCTATCTCACTGCTCCCCTTCTCCAGCTACCGCCCCATCTCACTGCTCCCCTTCTCCAGCTACAGCCCTATCTCACTGCTCCCCTTCTCCAGCTACCGCCCTATCTCACTGCTCCCCTTCTCCAGCTACCGCCCTATCTCACTGCTCCCCTTCTCCAGCTACCGCCCTATCTCACTGCTCCCCTTCTCCAGCTACAGCCCTATCTCACTGCTCCCCTTCTCCAGCTACCGCCCCATCTCACTACTCCCCTTCTCCAGCTACAGCCCTATCTCACTGCTCCCCTTCTCCAGCTACGCCCTATCTCACTGCTCCCCTTCTCCAGCTACCGCCCTATCTCACTGCTCCCCTTCTCCAGCTACCGCCCTATCTCACTGCTCCCCTTCTCCAGCTACAGCCCTATCTCACTGCTCCCCTTCTCCAGCTACGCCCTATCTCACTGCTCCCCTTCTCCAGCTACCGCCCTATCTCACTGCTCCCCTTCTCCAGCTACCGCCCTATCTCACTGCTCCCCTTCTCCAGCTACAGCCCTATCTCACTGCTCCCCTTCTCTAGCTACCGCCCTATCTCACTGCTCCCCTTCTCCAGCTATCGCCCTATCTCACTGCTCCCCTTCTCCAGCTATCGCCCTATCTCACTGCTCCCCTTCTCCAGCTACCGCCCTATCTCACTGCTCCCCTTCTCCAGCTATCGCCCTATCTCACTGCTCCCCTTCTCCAGCTATCGCCCTATCTCACTGCTCCCCTTCTCCAGCTACCGCCCTATCTCACTGCTCCCCTTCTCCAGCTACCGCCCTATCTCACTGCTCCCCTTCTCCAGCTACCGCCCTATCTCACTGCTCCCCTTCTCCAGCTACAGCCCTATCTCACTGCTCCCCTTCTCCAGCTACCGCCCCATCTCACTACTCCCCTTCTCCAGCTACAGCCCTATCTCACTGCTCCCCTTCTCCAGCTACGCCCTATCTCACTGCTCCCCTTCTCCAGCTACCGCCCTATCTCACTGCTCCCCTTCTCCAGCTACCGCCCTATCTCACTGCTCCCCTTCTCTAGCTACCGCCCCATCTCACTGCTCCCCTTCTCCAGCTATCGCCCTATCTCACTGCTCCCCTTCTCCAGCTATCGCCCTATCTCACTGCTCCCCTTCTCCAGCTACCGCCCCATCTCACTGCTCCCCTTCTCCAGCTACAGCCCTATCTCACTGCTCCCCTTCTCTAGCTACCGCCCTATCTCACTGCTCCCCTTCTCCAGCTATCGCCCTATCTCACTGCTCCCCTTCTCCAGCTATCGCCCTATCTCACTGCTCCCCTTCTCCAGCTACCGCCCTATCTCACTGCTCCCCTTCTCCAGCTACCGCCCTATCTCACTGCTCCCCTTTTCCAGCTACCGCCCCATCTCACTGCTCCCCTTCTCCAGCTATCGCCCTATCTCACTGCTCCCCTTCTCCAGCTACCGCCCTATCTCACTACTCCCCTTCTCCAGCTACCGCCCCATCTCACTGCTCCCCTTCTCCAGCTACCGCCCCATCTCACTGCTCCCCTTCTCCAGCTACCGCCCTATCTCACTGCTCCCCTTCTCCAGCTACCGCCCCATCTCACTGCTCCCCTTCTCCAGCTACAGCCCTATCTCACTGCTCCCCTTCTCCGGCTATCGCCCTATCTCACTGCTCTCCTTCTCCAGCTACAGCCCTATCTCACTGCTCCCCTTCTCCAGCTATCGCCCTATCTCACTGCTCCCCTTCTCCAGCTACCGCCCTATCTCACTGCTCCCTTTCTCCAGCTATCGCCCCATCTCACTGCTCCCCTTCTCCAGCTACCGCCCTATCTCACTGCTCCCCTTCTCCAGCTACCGCCCTATCTCACTGCTCCCTTTCTCCAGCTATCGCCCCATCTCACTGCTCCCCTTCTCCAGCTATCGCCCTATCTCACTGCTCCCCTTCTCCAGCTACCGCCCTATCTCACTGCTCCCCTTCTCCAGCTACCGCCCTATCTCACTGCTCCCCTTCTCCAGCTACCGCCCCATCTCACTGCTCCCCTTCTCCAGCTACCGCCCTATCTCACTGCTCCCCTTCTCCAGCTACAGCCCTATCTCACTGCTCCCCTTCTCCAGCTACCGCCCTATCTCACTACTCCCCTTCTCCAGCTACCGCCCCATCTCACTGCTCCCCTTCTCCAGCTACCGCCCTATCTCACTGCTCCCCTTCTCCAGCTACCGCCCTATCTCACTACTCCCCTTCTCCAGCTACCGCCCCATCTCACTGCTCCCCTTCTCCAGCTACCGCCCTATCTCACTGCTCCCCTTCTCCAGCTACCGCCCTATCTCACTGCTCCCTTTCGCCTCCAAACTTCTTGAACAACATGTCCACTCAGAACTGTCACAATACTTATCCACTAACAACTTATTTGACCCCTTACAATCAGGATTCCGCCGTCACCACTCCACTGAAACTGCCCTCATCAAAGTCACCAATGATCTACTCACTGCCAAAAGCATTGGTCACTACTCCATCCTCATCCTTCTTGACCTCTCCTCAGCCTTTGATACTGTCGACCACTCTCTGCTTCTTGATATTCTCTCCTCTCTTGGGGTTCGAGGTCTTGCACTCTCTTGGCTCACCTCTTACCTCTCTGACAGATCATTCAGTGTATTCTATTGTAACACAGTCTCATCCTCACGTTCCCTTTCTGTTGGTGTGCCGCAAGGTTCTGTCCTAGGCCTCCTACTTTTCTCAGTCTACACCCACGGCCTTGGCAAACTTATAACTTCACTAGGCTTTCAATACCACTTCTATGCGGATGACACTCAGATATATCTCTCAGGCCCCAATCTCTCCTCTCTTCTATCTCGCCTCCCCAACTGCCTCTCAGCTATTTCTTCATTCATGTCATCTCGCTACCTCAAGCTAAACATGGACAAGACAGAACTGGTCATTTTCCCACCCTCTAACTCCCCTCCCCTCTCTAACACGTCTATTTCTGTCACCAATTACACAATAACAGCAACTCCCCAAGCTCGGTGCCTGGGAGTCATTCTGGACTCTGCCCTCTCTTTCAAACCACATATTCACTCCCTGGCCACCTCCTGTCGCCTCCTATCATCTCCTGGCCCCGCCTCCTATCATCTCCTGGCCCCGCCCCCTTCATCACACCACATATTCTCTCCCTGGCCACCTCCTGTCGCCTCCAACTTAAAAACATCTCCCGCATCCGTCCTTTCCTCTCACCTGACACCACTAAAATGCTAGTGCACGCCCTGGTCATATCCCGTCTGGATTACTGCAACATCCTTCTTTGTGGCTTACCAACTAACAGACTGGCACCCGTCCAATCTATCCTGAACTCTGCTGCTCGCCTCATCCATCTCTCCTCTCGCTCCTCCAGTTCTGCGCCTCTCTGCCAATCCCTACACTGGCTGCCAGTCCCACAGCAAGTCCTGTTCAAAACTCTAAATCTCGCATACAAAGCTCTCTCCAACCAGGCCCCTCCCTACATCTCATCTCTAATCCAACAGTATCAACCTAGACGCAGCTTCCGCTCTTCTGCCGACCTTCTTTTGTCCTCCACCCTGGTCACCTCCTCTCACGCCCGCCTCCAGGACTTCTCACGTGCAACTCCAATCTTCTGGAATGCCCTCCCGCACCCAATCCGCCACTCCACAACCCTCAAAACCTTCAAAGGCGCCCTTAAAACTCACTTATTCAGACAAGCATATAATCTGGCCTAACCAATCTTCTAAAAGGGCACAAAGCTCAATATTGACTGTGATCCTTCCCCCTCGTCTTCACCCCTCTTCCTTTAGACTGTAAGCTCGCAAGGGCAGGGCTCTCTCCCCTATTGTATCTTGTACTCAGAATATCCACTGTCAACTCTGTAAAACTGCACTTGAAATAGTATATGTACCGTATGTTTCTACCCTGTCTGTGATTACTACTTTGTAAAGCGCTACGGAAGATGATGGCGCTATATAAATAAACAATAATAATAATAATAATAATATATATATATATCTCTCTCTCTCTCTCTCTATATATATATATATATATATATATATATATATATATATATATATATATATATATATATATATCTAGAGAAAGATAGATAGATATACATATAGAGATATAGAGAGAGATAGAGAGATATAGATAGAGAGATATAGATAGAGAGATATAGATAGAGAGATATAGATAGAGATAGAGATATATAGATATGGATATATAGATATGGATATATAGAGATATATAGATATCTGGCTTTACTGGAACATTCGTGCAGTAAGAGAAATTCACCTTACATGGTGGACAACATAGACAGGAAAAAGTCACGGAGATCACCTCAGTGTACGGGAAACACAACACAGTAGAAAAGGGCATAGAGAGACTACAGATATCTATATGTAACAGCACCATCTACTGTCATAAATGTAAACTGCATTAACCTAACAATATAGATTCAGCTCATATAGAGTGACAAGCTCGAGGCATCACCAGTAGGAGGATGGAGGCTGTGATGCCGCTGTATAGCGCCCTGGTGAGGCCACAGCTAGAATACTGTGTGCAGTTCTGGAGACCTCCCCTGCAAAAAGACATTATTCAAATAGAACGTGTCCAAAGGCCGGCAACAAAAATGGTAGAAGGGTTTAACGTGCACCAAAACCCACCCTGGGGTCTATGAGACTGCAGGGCAGGCATGCTCGCTCCCCCCGGGGCACCCACGATCGGGGATGCCCCACTGTGTGAAACCCCCCAGGTCGCCCAAAAACTTTTGTTCCTGGGTAAACACGGCATGCCAGAGCAGCAGTTACATACCCGCTATCCTTTAGCAGGCCACGTGCCTGTGAGAGGCATTTGCGAATGGCCGGCAAGGGCGGGCAGTGGGGGATGCGGCCGCCAGCGCTCTCGGGTCCAGTCGCATTAGATGAGCTCCTGGACAAAAGGGGTTGAGTGGATCTGTTGACTGATGGTAGTAAAAGGGCCGACACAGCGGGTCAGGGTCTTGAATAGCCTGTATCAAGGGCCCATACCACGTGATCTCGGCGTCGCAGTGATGTCTTTGAACCTTTAGCATAATTTAATGAAAAGCCCAAACATATAAAAAAATTATTCCCCAGCATCCAAAAGTAATATATTTTACGTTTATAGTCACTTATTATTCTTTCCCCCACCGGGCTGCAACTCTGTTCTGGACTTTAGGATACGGACGTCACTATCTTGCCTCAGAAGCATCAGATGCTGAGAAGAGGGGGCAAAAGTGCAGGGGGCGGGGTTATAGCTGTGCTTTGCTCAGACAGAGCAGAGCTGGGGTCAGGAAAAGGACAGCAATCCCAGAATGCAGAGCGACACAGTCAGAAGACACTTGCTGTTTTCAGGCTGCCTGGGCCGCCATCTTGGATGTTTCATGGCTCAGAAAACGCACTAGGTGCAGGTAGGATGATTTTTAATGTGGGCAATCTGTATGTACAGGGTGGGGGAAACATATAAGATAGGCTCTTATTCAGGGTGAAGGTCCGGATTAATGTGGGCAATCTGTATGTACAGGGGGGAAACATATAAGATAGGCTCTTATTCAGGGTGAAGGTCTGGATTAATGTGAGCAATCTGTATGTACAGGGTGTGGGAAACATATAAGATGGGCTCTTATTCAGGGTGAGGGTCCGAATTAATGTGGGAAATCTGTATGTACAGGGTATGGGAAACATATAAGATAGGCTCTTATTCAGGGTCAAGATCCGGATTAATGTGGGCAATCTGTATGTACGGGGGGGGGGGGGGGGGGGCATATAAGATAGGCTCTTATTCAGAGTGAAGGTCCGGATTAATGTGAGCAATCTGTATGAACAAAGGGGAAACATACAAGATAGACTCTTATTCAGGGTGAAGGCCCGGATTAATGTGAGCAATCTGTATGTACAGGGTGTGGGAAACATATAAGATAGGCTCTTATTCAGGGTCAAGATCCGGATTAATGTGGGCAATCTGTATGTACAGGGTACGTGAAACATATAAGATAGGCTCTTCAGAGGTGAGTTCGTTCAGGCGACCTGGGAGGGTTCAAAGCGACCTTGATCTGGGATGCCCTGGGGGGGGCAAGGACCAAAACCCAGGATAGTCAAAATCCTGGGTTTTGGTCCACTCTAAAGTGGACCAATCACCCCCTACAGCTGCCCTGGAATTTAAAAGATTCCAGGACCGGCTGCAAGCCTGCCCCCGGCGCATCCTATATTGGAAGCCCCGCTGTATGGAAAACTTACCTGATCCCTTTGGGTCCCGCAATGCAATCTTTGCCAGTGTCTGCATCCCCGGCCTCCCTGTAGCTGTGACAGGCCATGTGCAGGGGAGCGCACACTCCACATGAGGGGGGGGGGGGGGCACCTATGCCGGCACGACGTTCGAATCAGCAGCATTAGTATGCGCAGTATAAAGCGCCGATTGGACAAGCGCCCGCACATGCGTCGTGGGAACAGTGGAAAGGTGAGTAAAAGTGGGAGATCTGCAGTGTTTGACACTTTCCCTTCACTGGGATGCCGCACCGGAGCAGGGACCAATTACCAGCAGAGTCATAATCCTGGTCATTTAGTCCACTTTACAGCGGAACAAAATCCAGGAATTTGAGTTTCCTGTCTGGGACAAGCCTCCATCTATCCTGAGATAAAAAGAACATACACACATAAGGGCAGACTAGATGGAGCGTATGCTCTCCTGCCGTCACCCTTCTATCAGTCCCCACAGATGGGCAATCCTGGGGCTTTCACACCGTTGGATGCCCCAGGGGCAGGGTGGATTTGATTTAAATCTAACTGATTTAAATCACGATTTAAATCACTAGTCAGTAAGGCTTGATTTAAATCAGTGATTTAAATCAAAGTTTCTACCTAAACTAGTTCTTGCTATTTTAACATGCAAGTAGATGAAGATTTTTAGAATCACTTTTTATATTACTTTTTTCTCCCCAGTTTAATGGGTTAATCATTCATATTTGGACACCGCTGTTCTGTTGTACTTAGGAAGGAGAAAAATAATCCTGACCTTAATAACAATTGAAATAGATTTATTCAACTGAAACAATAACAATATTACAGCATAAGTTATTTGCTTAAACAAACATCCATGTTTTGTTAACTAATTTGGCTAAACAAAATATATATATATTTTAAGAAACTTGGACTGTCAGCCCAGCCGACACATGAAAAACTTAAATACTACTGTCCCTGCTGTCCTCTGTAGCTCACTAGTCATAGGTTTGTAGAACAATAGGATTAAGGTCTTTTTCTCAACTCTGTTCATGTTGTAACATTTTTGCTGTGAAGAAGAGGCTGGGACCTCTGCTGAGTCAAATTCAGTTTTGAGAACTGCGTAAGTAAAGCGAGCGTCTGTGATAATATAGGATAGAAACTGCCCACTAATCCTACAGAAACCTCTGGAAGAGCATGGCATTGTGAATGTTACACATATACAGCCTTTATTCTACTGAGTTAAACAACTCAGCTTTATCTCATGATGGAAGAACCTTTGGATGGTAAAATATTTTCCTCAAAAAGCAGTTTATTGAAAAAAATCCGATTTAAATCAAAAAAATCCGATTTAAATCAAAAAAATCCAATTTTTTTGATTTTTTAAAAAAAAACATTGATTTTTATCCACCCTGCCCAGGGGCAAGCTGTATCCCGGCTCTGGAGTCTTTTTTTTTTTTCTCTTAGACAAAGGGTTTTGCTCTGCTTTGAAGTGGCTCAAAACCGTCAAGGCCAAGCCCTGAAATCTAAAAGATTCCAGTCTGGGCTCTAGGCTGCCCCAGAGGCGTCCTGTTGTGTGAAACCCTCCGGGGGTGCCGGTAATCTCACCTGATCCCGACGGGTCCTGCGGCGCCCCATCGGCAGCGGACGTGCCCATCCTTTCTGAATGGCGGAGAAGCCGCACACTGTGGCACGCCATTGGTCCCTCTCAAAAAGTGCCGCTGGGCCTGGCTTCGGCTTTTTTGAAAACCGGGCCACCCCGCGCCCGGCCGCTCGGATGGGTAAAGACTGAGCGGAGGACCCATTTCTGGGTTTCCATCTGCTTTAAAGCACAGCCAACACTGTGACAGAATGTTGGGTGGGGGGGGAGGCTTGGGATGCCTTTGATGCTGATGATTCCACGAGACGGCTAATTAGATGTCGCTATTAAGCGGATGATAATTGCGCGGGGAAAGGTCAGGGTAACCTTTCGCCTTGGGTTGGCGGGGTGAGTCATGGTTCCGGCGTGGGTGGCACCTTCTGTCCGCACTTCAAGGAGTCCCCCCCTGGGGGGGGGGGGGGGGGGGGGGGTTCCTGTCATGTCTCCCGGGATGGCTTCACATTAGACACTTGCGCTGATCCAATGATAGTTAAAGCGGACCTTCACCCTGAATAACCCCCTGTACCCCTGTACATACAGATTGCCCACATTAATCCGGACTTTCACCCTGAATAAGAGCCTATTTTATATGTTTCCCCCCTGTACATACAGATTGCTCACATTAATCTGGACCTTCACCCTGAATAAGAGCCTATCTTATATGTTTCCCACACCCTGTACATACAGATTGCCCACATTAATCCGGACCCTCACCCTGAATAAGAGCCTATCTTATATGTTTCCCACACCCTGTACATACAGATTGCCCACATTAATCCGGACCCTCACCCTGAATAAGAGCCTGTCTTATATGTTTCCCACACCCTGTACATACAGATTGCCCACATTAATCCGTACCCTCACCCTGAATAAGAGCCTATCTTATATGTTTCCCCACACCCTGTACATACAGATTGCCCACATTAATCCGTACCCTCACCCTGAATACGAGCCTGTCTTATATGTTTCCCACACCCTGTACATACAGATTGCCCACATTAATCCGGACCTTCACCCCGAATAAGAGTCTTATCTTATATGTTTCCCACACCCTGTACATACAGATTGCCCACATTAATCCGTACCCTCACCCTGAATAAGAGCCTATCTTATATGTTTCCCACACCCTGTACATATATATTGCCCACATTAATCCGGACCTTCACCCTGAATAAGAGCCTATCTTATATGTTTCCCACACCCTGTACATACAGATTGCTCACATTAAAAATCATCCTACCTGCATCTACTGCATGTTTTGACCCTTTAAACATCCAAGATGGCGGCTCATGGAGCATCAGGCAGCTTGCAAACAGGAAGTGTCTTCTGACTCTGCTGCTCTGCATTCTGGGACTGCTGTCCTTTTCCTGACCCCAGCTCTGCTCTGTCTGAGCAAAGCACAGCTATAACTCCGCCCCCTGCACTTTATCCCGGCCTCCTCTCCTTAGTATGTGATGCTTCTGAGGCAAGATGGCGGCGCCCATATCCTAGAGTCCTGAACAGAGTTGCAGCCCAGCGGGGGAAATAATAATAAGTGACTAAAATATATATATATATATATATATATTATTATATATATTATTTTAGATGCTGAGGAATAGTTTTTTAAGGGTTTGGGCTCTTCATTAAATCACGCTGAAGGTCCGGTTTAATTGTCTCTGCTCTTCTCAGAGACATTTTTGGGCCTCCGTCTGCTTGAGGTTGTGAATAAAATATATTGTAAGCTCTTCTGGATCGTGCTCTGGGAGTTTCATGACGGTAACCTGCTGTAAGATAACCATTACTAACCTAAACTCCATTGGCCATGTCCAGTGACCGAGCTCAGACAGGTCCACGGGAGAACTGGGAGGACCAAAACCCACCCTGGAGTCTATGAGATTCCAGGATAGGCATACTTGCTCTCCCCGGGCCACCCCACCCACTGTGGGAAACCCCTAAAAACTCTCCATCTATACCGGTCCAACGCGCATCCCCGGAGCAGCGGCCGCATCCCCGCTATCCCTTTAGCAAGGCACATTCCCCCACCAGGTATTTGTGAATGTCCGGCACGGGCATGCTCTCTGTTAGAGGGTAGCGGGGGATGCGGCCGCCACCGTTCTAGGATCCGCGTGTATTAGACGAGCTCCTGGATGAAGGGGCTCGAGCGGATCCGAGCGCGGCAATTTGATGAGTGGCCGCGATTGCGCTGTAGGACCGGGAAGAGGTTAGTTTGTTCGGGCGACCCGGGGGGTTTCACTAAGCGGGGTGCCCTGGGGGCAAGGACCAAAACCCAGGATAGTCAAAATCCTGGGTTTGGTCCACTTTAAAGTGAACTAAAACCCAGGATTTTTGGTCTTTGCCCCCGGGGCACCCTAATGTGCTACCCTCTAACAGTGAGCGCGCCCGTGACGGCCACTCACAAATGCCAGGCGGCGGATGCGCACCCTGCCTTTGGACTGGGAAAGAAAGGTGGGTATAACGGGCATCCTTGGGGGGGTTTCACACAGAGGGGCATCCTGATTCTGGATTTCAGAGCGACCGCTAGTAGTCACTGTGCTCGGCCGTGGTTCTTTGTTTTCAGAGCGCCTCAGTCGCTGGCCGGCATTGATGAATATGATGTGTGAGTCGCAGTACTACGCTGTATGGGAGCAAATGGTAGCGCCAGCTCAGTGCAACTGACTCACAACACATTCATCAAAAAACAGCCTCACACAGCGCCAGCGCTCAAAATCATGTAGTTGTAGCCCAGAGCACCAGAGGCTGTGTGATTAAAGTCTGTTTATGAACATGTATCCACTAGTAACAAAGCGTAAACACATGGAATGACATTGTTATAACATTGTAACATGAACACTTTAATACCAGACATGTCAGGACAATTCTGCATAAAAATATTATTCATCCAAAAAGTTTTCAAAAAATGTCATTTTCTAGGCCAGGATACATGTCAGAAAGATTTGTGTTTAAAAAAAAAAAAAGGGGGATCACGAAAGGGATTTAAGGATCGTCCATAGAAATGTACGGGAGACGCCAGGTAGCGACAGGTAAGACGTGGCGCTCTGCAAGGCTGAACGCCGGCGCTGTACGCTGAGGCTGGAATAATGATGAATCGGACGCTACATGGCGCTGTTCCAGTCGCTCCACCAGATTCGGCTTCATAAATGTGGAATTGCTGCCGTGTCTGTCGTACACCTGCCGCTACCTGCCGCTTAACAGGCGCTAGAGCTTCATGAATAAGGTCCCTGGTGTTAGTAATGAATCAGCCTGCTCGTCACAGGTAAACCACAGGCATGGACCAGGAACAGAGTCACAGGCTGGGAACAGGTAAGCAGGTGACCCCCCCGTTATCCAGTTACAGGAGCAGCATTGCAGCCTGGATGGACGCCCATGCACATGCTCGCGGGGGGGGGGGGTCGGGACCTCTCTGGGGCTCACCTGCATGTGCCTGGTGATGGGGCGGCTCGCCTCTCGCAGCCAATGAATGAGAGCGATTGTGCTCAGGATATGACGCCATTGGCTGGGAGTAAATCAAGCATCCCTGGACTGGATTTAGGTCCACTCTAATATTGCTTCTTTATTAGATTGTATGTGTGTCCTTTATATATAGGGAACCCACCTCTGGTTACCAGGAAATCCTAGGTTTTCCTATGGATGGCCCTAAAGATGTATGGCTTAATTGGGGCATCCCGCGTGCATGCACATAGACAATACAGTTTGGCATGATGTTTCTGTACATGGGCCCTGAATCTAAGCCGGCAATACATCTAAATGTGAAGGGGGCCCCCAGAGTCGCTTCTACTGCTGGGCCCTAGGCATCCCAGTCCAACCCTGCCAGTGATTACTCCTCTGCTCCGCTTTCTTCTTTGGCCAGCTGAGCCAGAGCAGCCGATGCTCAACTTCCTGCCTCTCATCCAATCAGAGCTTCCTTGGCCAGAGATCTGGCCGACAGCCGGCGCATCCCATTGGACGAATTCACCTGTTCTTGCCTCTGGGACATCATGAATTTGGATACGCCGAAACTGTTGAGAATACTTGCCTTGGAACTAGATTCCAGAGTGCATGCGCGGGCCTCGGGCATTGTTCCCAACACTCCTCTACAATCTACAAGCTGACCTAAACCAAGCACTGCCCTCCCCTTTTCTTCTGGCTAACCTTTTATCGGCTTGTTGGGATGTACTCCAAGCCTTTGGTCCCCCACATTAAGGAGGGGCATGCCAGGGGAAGAGCAGGGTGTAAAGAGGACCAAAACCCCGGTTATAGACCCCAGGACTGGGATTTGGGATGCCCTGTTATGTGAACCCCCTGGCATAACCTGTATACTCACCTAAGGGATCTCATAGTGCATGGACGCCCCTGAAGCAGAAAGAAGCGGCCAGCAGAAGCCTGTGCATGTGCCATTGATCAAGATGAGTAACAGCAGATCCCCGTGGTTTCACTCGCAAGGGGCACCCTGTCCCAGGGGCAAGTTACATCTTGCCCCTGAGGCATCCTGAATTCGGATACGCTGAAACTGTGAGAATTGACAGTATACTTGCCTCAGAACTAGATTCCAGAGCGCATGCGCGGGCCTCGGCCATTGTTCCCGACACTCCTCTGGCTGATGCGTGTATCGGAATCGCTAGTGGCGGCAGCTGTGCACAGTAGACGGGAAGCGCCCGGAAATGGGCTCCAATTGGAACTTATTGCCAGAGCTTGCACATGCACCAGGGGAGCGTGGACTAAATTGAGTAAACGGCTGATACTCAGCATTTCTTCCACAGGGGCAAACCAAAATCGGGATGCCCCTGGCAAGGCAGTCCATAACCAAAGTAAGTGACAAATTGGTCTGCTTTAAAGAGGAGTCTTTGTGGCTCTAGGGCCTGTGGTCTCCCTCTTTGTGGGGCATCCCTATGCTAGGCGGGAAATTAGCTAGATTGCCAGTAAACTTACCTCGACAGAGATCCCACGTTGCATGCACAGGCCATGGCTGCGCCGAGACCTCACTGGACACACAAAAATATGTCATTTATTAAATAAACCACATTTTGTAAGGCAACCTCACTTTTTCATTGTTTAACTATAACATACATATAAATACATACAACTATAACATACATATAAATACATACAACTATAACATACATACAACTATAACATACATATAAATACATACAACTATAACATACATATAAATACATATAACTATAACATACATACAACTATAACATACATATAAATACATACAACTATAACATACATATAAATACATATAACTATAACATACATACAACTATAACATACATATAAATACATACAACTATAACATACATATAAATACATACAACTATAACATACATACAACTATAACATACATACAACTATAACATACATATAAATACATATAACTATAACATACATACAACTATAACATACATATAAATAAATATAACTATAACATACATATAAATACATACAACTATAACATACATACAACTATAACATACATACAACTATAACATACATATAAATACATACAACTATAACATACATACAACTATAACATACATATAAATACATATAACTATAACATACATACAACTATAACATACATATAAATAAATATAACTATAACATACATATAAATACATACAACTATAACATACATACAACTATAACATACATACAACTATAACATACATACAACTATAACATACATATAAATACATACAACTATAACATACATACAACTATAACATACATATAAATAAATATAACTATAACATACATATAAATACACACAACTATAACATACATACAACTATAACATACATACAACTATAACATACATACAACTATAACATACATATAAATACATATAACTATAACATACATACAACTATAACATACATATAAATAAATATAACTATAACATACATATAAATACATACAACTATAACATACATATAAATACATACAACTATAACATACATACAACTATAACATACATATAAATACATACAACTATAACATACATACAACTATAACATACATATAAATAAATATAACTATAACATACATATAAATACATACAACTATAACATACATACAACTATAACATACATACAACTATAACATACATATAAATACATATAACTATAACATACATACAACTATAACATACATATAAATAAATATAACTATAACATACATATAAATACATACAACTATAACATACATACAACTATAACATACATACAACTATAACATACATATAAATACATATAACTATAACATACATACAACTATAACATACATATAAATAAATATAACTATAACATACATATAAATACATACAACTATAACATACATATAAATACATACAACTATAACATACATACAACTATAACATACATATAAATACATACAACTATAACATACATACAACTATAACATACATATAAATACATACAACTATAACATACATACAACTATAACATACATATAAATACATATAACTATAACATACATACAACTATAACATACATATAAATAAATATAACTATAACATACATATAAATACACACAACTATAACATACATACAACTATAACATACATACAACTATAACATACATATAAATACATACAACTATAACATACATACAACTATAACATACATACAACTATAACATACATACAACTATAACATACATATAAATACATACAACTATAACATACATACAACTATAACATACATATAAATACATATAACTATAACATACATATAAATACATATAACTATAACATACATATAAATACATATAACTATAACATAATATACATTGGCCCGGCCCTCCACAATATTTTTAGTATCTCATATGGCCCCATGGAAAAAATAATTGCCCGCCCCCTGATCTAAGGGATTCCACACAACGGTTTATTCTAAACTGGGATGACCCTGTAAAGCAGACCAAAACCAAGACAGGTGGGAGAACCTTGTTTTGGTCTGCTTTAACATTGTGAACCTTGTTTGATCTATTCTGTAATAATCTATTTAGTCTTAATTACTGCTTAGTGCTGCGCTATGGAACATGATGGTGCTATAATAATAATTAAATAATAATAATAATAGGTGGGTCGATGCTTTTCTAAATCTGGGGGATGAATAACACGGAGCTTTGTATGTATTTGAATATGATTGCATATTATATGATCCACTTCCCTGTCTTGCAGAGGGGCTTGCGGTCGGCGTGGGATTTGGCGCTATCGGAAAGACGGCCTCTGCCACATTCGAAAGCGCCAGGTAAGGCTGATCTGCGTGTCTTTCATCAGGCAAAGTATATCGTGTCTGGGGCATCCAAGACTAGATTGCAGGGCTGGCCGCTTTGGGTTTTGTTCCGCTTTAAAGTGGACCAAAACTCAGGATTTTAGTCCTTTCCCCCGGGGAACCCAGATCTGCCCCAGTGAAACCCCCCAGATCGCCGAGCCGAATTCGCCTCTTCCCGGTCCTACGGCGCATGCGTGGCTGCTCGTCCAATCAGCTCGCTCGAAGCTGCTAATGTTACGCCGCCTAAGACAAGCGGCTCCGAGCGTGTTAGCGGCTGCTTCCCTCTAACAGGGAGCGTGCCCGCGCCGGCCATTCACAAATACCTGCTACAGGCACGCGCCCTGCTAGAGGGATAGCGGAGATGCGGCCGCGGCTCGTGCATGCTCTGCTGGACCGGGAAGCAAGGTGAGCGAATGGGGGGACCTGGGGGGTATCTCACAGTGGGGCATTCCGATTTTGGATGCCCCGGGGGGAGGGAATCGTTCGCCCCTGAAATCTTATAGATTCCCGAGCCGATCGCACTGGGTTTTGGTCCGCTTTAAAGATTTTGACTTTCCCAGGTTTTCTGATACAGAATGCCCCGCTGTGTGAGACCCCCCCCCCCCCCCAGGTTGCCCATTTTAACTCACCTCTCCCCAGTCCAATGGCGCATGCGCGGGTAATCAGCCAATGTTTACACCTTTTGGCCTTGACATCTTTTAGGCCCCTCGACTATAATGGGAAGCTATGTGAATGGCTGGGGCGGGAGCGTACGCACAACGCCGAGGATGCGCCACCATAATGAGAGCGGCCTGCCGAATTACATCAGTTCAGCAGGCGTCTCTTATTAGACGAGAGCATGCGCCATTGGATCGGCGTAAGGTGAGTGTGTACGGATGCCCTGGGGGGAAAGCCATCGCCCAGCCCTGGAATCTTTTTAGAATCTGGTGGGTTTTGTTCCACTTCAAGTTCCTGAAATTCAGTTTTTAAACTTCGAGGCACAGGAGGTGAGAGGCATCATGGGATCTGAGGATCCTGGCCTCTGCGGGCACCCAATTGGGCACAAGAAAGGGGCGTCCAGGCCAAGCCTGAGTTGTGTGAAATCCCCCAGAGTGCCGGTATTCAGTCACCTTTCCCCGGTCCAATGGCGCATGGGGGCTTTGTTTCGCTTTAAAGAGAACCAAAACCCAGACATTTTACTTACCCGGGGTTTTCAGTCCCCATTACGGGGGCATCCCGATTTGGGGTGCCCCTTGTGTGTGAAACCGGGGACCGTTCTTACACCATGGGATTGATTCCTGAGGTGAGTATACACCTCAGGGGGCTCACACAACAGGGCATCCCAAATCCCAGTCCTGGGGTCTATAACCAGGGTTTTGGTCTTCTTTACACCCTGGCATCCCCTCCTTAATGTGGGGGACCAGAGGCTGGAGTACATGCCAACAAGCCAATAAAAGGTTATATGCGAAGGGGGGGGGGGGGACTGGTCTGGGAGGTACCTGGTGGTTTGGGGCAAGGCGCTTCTGAGCCGAAGTTCAGAAAAGGTTGAAGGATAAATTTGGGTTGGTCCCCCTTAGAGTGGCGTCTTCAGGGCCTTATGATATTGCCCTGTATGGCACCTTCTAGAGGGGTTCCAGGGGCGCCTTGTTGTTTCCCACTAATAGTTACTTTCGTTGAATTTTTTGGGGTGCAAAAGTAATTTTTATTTTTAACAGTTACATCAACATTGTCATTAGCAGTACAAAATATCAACTATGCATATGTGAGTAGAAAAAATAATAAACAAAGGAAATTCTTCAATATATACACTATATACACTAGTTCTCCCAATTAGGGGTTATTTTTCTGCTTGCTCTCCTGTTTGTAACAGGTATGTTGGGTTTATAGTCCCTTGTTTGTAGCAATTGGGCTTGTGATCCCTCTTTTGTAGCAAGTAAGATCAGTTTGCATGTAATCCCTCGTTTGTAGCAAGTAAGGTAGGTTTGCATACGCGTTTCGCTCTATGGCTTCTTCAGTGCGTTTAGGTCTGCATGAAGATTATATAGGGATGAGTGATGCATGCCCAGCGAGGTATATATTAGTACATAGTGGTATGATGTCTATGGTAGTTGTTACTCACTGTGAACCATTCGGGAACTGCCTTCCTCTATCCTTTCATTGCTGTGAGGGGGGATGATATTTTGTACTGCTAATGACAATGTTGATGTAACTGTTAAAAATAAAAATTACTTTTGCACCCCAAAAAATTCAACGAAAGTAACTATTAGTGGGAAACAACAAGGCGCACCTGGAACCCCTCTAGAAGGTGCCATACAGGGCAATATCATAAGACCCTGAAGACGCCACTCTAAGGGGGACCAACCCAAATCAATAAAAGGTTAGCCAGAAGAAAACTGGAGGTCAGTGGTCGTTTCAGTGAGAGACCGCCTCCCACTGTTTGGTTTAGGTCAGCCTGTAGATTGAACAGCACCCCTCGGATTATGTACATGTAGGTGCTCTAAAAATAAATAATAATAATTATACCCTTTAAGAAGGAAATCCAGGGACACTGGAGGCCCGGCTCCCTCACTGCTTCTCTATCTGCATTACTAACTGAGCCCCAAACACGGAGCCGGTGTTCAGCTGGATGTAGCGGCCACATGCTTGTTCCAGGTAAGTGGCTCGCAGAGGGGAGAGCAGCATGGCGTCCTCGGCGTCCCCGCTCCTGCAGGGCTCTCTGCTGAACACTGGGGATGTGTGGGGCTCTGCTGCCACCCGGTGGTCAATGCTGATGGCAGCAGCATCATGGCTGTAGGAGAACAGATTTACTGCTGGATTGGGGCCGCTCCCATTCCTGTGGATTAACCAATAGGAGCAAAGCACAGCATTTTCAAGAATATGGGTTTTGTTCCCCCTCCCTCTGGGAATCCGGATTTGGGATGCCCTGCTTTGTGAAATATCCCAGATTGTAGCAATACCAGGCATCACAGGAGGGAGGAGTGTAGCAATGCCGAGCATCACAGGATGGAAGGTGTAGCAATGTCAGGCATCACAGGATGGAGGGGTGTAGCAATGCCAGGCATCACAGGATGGAGGGGTGTAGCAATGCCAGGCGTCACAGAATGGAGGGGTGTAGCAATGCCAGGCATCACAGGAGGGAGGAGTGTAGCAATGCCGAGCATCACAGGATGGAAGGTGTAGCAATGTCAGGCATCACAGGATGGAGGGGTGTAGCAATGCCAGGCATCACAGGATGGAGGGGTGTAGCAATGCCAGGCATCACAGGATGGAGGGGTGTAGCAATGCCAGGGATCACAGGGTGGAGGGGTGTAGCAATGCCAGGCATCACAGGATGGAGGGGTGTAGCAATGCCAGGGATCACAGGATGGAGGGGTGTAGCAATGCCAAGCATCACAGGATGGAGGGGTGTAGCAATGCCAGGCATCACAGGATGGAAGGTGTAGCAATGTCAGGCATCACAGGATGGAGGGGTGTAGCAATGTCAGGCATCACAGGATGGAGGGGTGTAGCAATGCCGAGCATCACAGGATGGAGGGGTGTAGCAATGCCAGGCATCACAGAATGGAGGGGTGTAGCAATGCCAAGCATCACAGGATGGAGGGGTGTAGCAATGCCAGGCGTCACAGGATGGAGGGGTGTAGCAATGCCAAGCATCACAGGATAGAGGGGTGTAGCAATGCCAGGCGTCACAGGATGGAGGGGTGTAGCAATGCCAAGCATCACAGGATAGAGGGGTGTAGCAATGCCAGGCGTCACAGGATGGAGGGGTGTAGCAATGTCAATCATCACATGATGGAGGGGTGTAGCAATGCCAGGCGTCACAGAATGGAGGGGTGTAGCAATGCCAGGCGTCACAGGATGGAGGGGTGTAGCAATGCCAAGCATCACATGATGAAGGGGTGTAGCAATGCCAGGCGTCACAGGATGGAGGGGTGTAGCAATGCCAGGCGTCACAGGATGGAGAGGTGTAGCAATGCCAGGCATCACAGGATGGAGGGGTGTAGCAATGTCAATCATCACATGATGGAGGGGTGTAGCAATGTCAATCATCACATGATGGAGGGGTGTAGCAATGCCAAGCATCACAAGATAGAGGGGTGTAGCAATGTCAATCATCACATGATGGAGGGGTGTAGCAATGCCAAGCATCACAGGATAGAGGGGTGTAGCAATGTCAATCATCACATGATGGAGGGGTGTAGCAATGCCAAGCATCACATGATGAAGGGGTGTAGCAATGCCAAGCATCACATGATGAAGGGGTGTAGCAATGCCAAGCATCACATGATGAAGGGGTGTAGCAATGGCAGGCATCACAGGATGGAGGGGTGTAGCAATGCCAGGCATCACAGGATGGAGGGGTGTAGCAATGCCAGGCATCACAGGATGGAGGGGTGTAGCAATGCCAGGCGTCACAGGATGGAGGGGTGTAGCAATGCCAAGCATCACAGGATGGAGGGGTGTGGCAATGCCAGGCATCACAGGATGGAGGGGTGTAGCAATGCCAGGCATCACAGGATGGAGGGGTGTAGCAATGCCAGGCATCACAGGATGGAGGGGTGTAGCAATGACAAGCATCACAGGATGGAGGGGTGTAGCAATGCCAAGCATCACAGGATGGAGGGGTGTAGCAATGCCAAGCATCACAGGATGGAGGGGTGTAGCAATGCCAAGCATCACAGGATGGAGGGGTGTAGCAATGCCAGGCATCACAGGATGGAGGGGTGTAGCAATGCCAGGCATCACAGGATGGAGGGGTGTAGCAATGCCAGGCATCACAGGATGGAGGGGTGTAGCAATGCCAAGCATCACAGGATGGAGGGGTGTAGCAATGCCAGGCATCACAGGATGGAGGGGTGTAGCAATGCCAGGCATCACAGGATGGAGGGGTGTAGCAATGACAAGCATCACAGGATGGAGGGGTGTAGCAATGCCAGGCATCACAGGATGGAGGGGTGTAGCAATGCCAGGCATCACAGGATGGAGGGGTGTAGCAATGACAAGCATCACAGGATGGAGGGGTGTAGCAATGCCAGGCATCACAGGATGGAGGGGTGTAGCAATGCCAGGCATCACAGGATGGAGGGGTGTAGCAATGACAAGCATCACAGGATGGAGGGGTGTAGCAATGCCAGGGATCACAGGATGGAGAGGTGTAGCAATGCCAGGCATCACAGGAGGGAGGGGTGTAGCAATGCCAGGGATCACGGGATGGAGGGGTGTAGCAATGCCAAGCATCACGGGATGGAGGGGTGTAGCAATGCCAGGCATCACAGGATGGAGGGGTGTAGCAATGCCAGGGATCACGGGATGGAGGGGTGTAGCAATGCCAAGCATCACGGGATGGAGGGGTGTAGCAATGCCAGGGATCACAGGATGGAGGGGTGTAGCAATGCCAGGCATCACAGGATGGAGAGGTGTAGCAATGCCAGGCATCACAGGATGGAGGGGTGTAGCAATGCCAGGCATCACAGGATGGAGGGGTGTAGCAATGCCAGGCATCACAGGATGGAGGGGTGTAGCAATGCCAGGGATCACAGGATGGAGGGGTGTAGCAATGGCAGGGATCACAGAATGGAGGGGTGTAGCAATGCCAGGCATCACAGGTTGGAGGGGTGTAGCAATGCCAGGCATCACAGGTTGGAGGGGTGTAGCAATGGCAGGGATCACAGGATGGAGGAGTGTAGCAATGCCAGGCATCACAGGATGGAAGGGTGTAGCAATGCCAGACATCACAGGATGGAGGGGTGTAGCAATGCCAGACATCACAGGATGGAGGGGTGTAGCAATGCCAGGCATCACAGGATGGAGGGGTGTAGCAATGCCAGGGATCACAGGATGGAGGGGTGTAGCAATGCCAGGCATCACAGGATGGAGGGGTGTAGCAATGCCAGACATCACAGGATGGAGAGGTGTAGCAATGCCCGGCATCACAGGATGGAGGGGTGTAGCAATGCCAGACATCACAGGATGGAGAGGTGTAGCAATGCCCGGCATCACAGGATGGAGAGGTGTAGCAATGCCAAGCATCACAGGATGGAGGGGTGTAGCAATGCCAGGCGTCACAGGATGGAGGGGTGTAGCAATGCCAGGCGTCACAGGATGGAGGGGTGTAGCAATGCCAAGCATCACAGGATGGAGGGGTGTAGCAATGGCAAGCATCACAGGATGGAGGGGTGTAGCAATGCCAGGCGTCACAGGATGGAGGGGTGTAGCAATGCCAGGCATCACAGGATGGAGAGGTGTAGCAATGCCAAGCATCACAGGATGGAGGGGTGTAGCAATGCCAGGCATCACAGGATGGAGGGGTGTAGCAATGCCAAGCATCACAGGATGGAGAGGTGTAGCAATGCCGAGCATCACAGGATGGAGGGGTGTAGCAATGCCAGGCATCACAGGATGGAGGGGTGTAGCAATGCCAGGCGTCACAGGATGGAGGGGTGTAGCAATGCCAGGCGTCACAGGATGGAGGGGTGTAGCAATGCCAGGCGTCACAGGATGGAGGGGTGTAGCAATGCCAAGCGTCACAGGATGGAGGGGTGTAGCAATGCCAGGCGTCACAGGATGGAGGGGTGTAGCAATGCCAGGCGTCACAGGATGGAGGGGTGTAGCAATGCCAGGCGTCACAGGATGGAGGGGTGTAGCAATGCCAGGCATCACAGGATGGAGAGGTGTAGCAATGCCAAGCATCACAGGATGGAGGGGTGTAGCAATGCCAGGCATCACAGGATGGAGGGGTGTAGCAATGCCAGGCATCACAGGATGGAGGGGTGTAGCAATGCCAAGCATCACAGGATGGAGGGGTGTAGCAATGCCAGGCGTCACAGGATGGAGGGGTGTAGCAATGCCAGGCGTCACAGGATGGAGGGGTGTAGCAATGCCAGGCATCACAGGATGGAGAGGTGTAGCAATGCCAAGCATCACGGGATGGAGGGGTGTAGCAATGCCAGGCATCACAGGATGGAGAGGTGTAGCAATGCCAGGCATCACAGGATGGAGGGGTGTAGCAATGCCAGGCATCACAGGATGGAGGGGTGTAGCAATGCCAGGCATCACGGGATGGAGGGGTGTAGCAATGCCAGGCATCACAGGATGGAGGGGTGTAGCAATGCCAGGCATCACGGGATGGAGGGGTGTAGCAATGGCAGGGATCACAGAATGGAGGGGTGCAGCAATGCCAGGCATCACAGGTTGGAGGGGTGTAGCAATGCCAGGCATCACAGGTTGGAGGGGTGTAGCAATGGCAGGGATCACAGGATGGAGGAGTGTAGCAATGCCAGGCATCACAGGATGGAGGGGTGTAGCAATGCCAGACATCACAGGATGGAGGGGTGTAGCAATGCCAGACATCACAGGATGGAGGGGTGTAGCAATGCCAGGCATCACAGGATGGAGGGGTGTAGCAATGCCAGGGATCACAGGATGGAGGGGTGTAGCAATGCCAGGCATCACAGGATGGAGGGGTGTAGCAATGCCAGACATCACAGGATGGAGAGGTGTAGCAATGCCCGGCATCACAGGATGGAGGGGTGTAGCAATGCCAGACATCACAGGATGGAGAGGTGTAGCAATGCCCGGCATCACAGGATGGAGAGGTGTAGCAATGCCAAGCATCACAGGATGGAGGGGTGTAGCAATGCCAGGCGTCACAGGATGGAGGGGTGTAGCAATGCCAGGCGTCACAGGATGGAGGGGTGTAGCAATGCCAGGCGTCACAGGATGGAGGGGTGTAGCAATGCCAGGCATCACAGGATGGAGAGGTGTAGCAATGCCAAGCATCACAGGATGGAGGGGTGTAGCAATGCCAGGCATCACAGGATGGAGGGGTGTAGCAATGCCAAGCATCACAGGATGGAGGGGTGTAGCAATGCCAGGCATCACAGGATGGAGGGGTGTAGCAATGCCAGGCGTCACAGGATGGAGGGGTGTAGCAATGCCAGGCGTCACAGGATGGAGGGGTGTAGCAATGCCAGGCATCACAGGATGGAGAGGTGTAGCAATGCCAGGCATCACGGGATGGAGGGGTGTAGCAATGCCAGGCATCACAGGATGGAGAGGTGTAGCAATGCCAGGCATCACAGGATGGAGAGGTGTAGCAATGCCAAGCATCACAGGATGGAGAGGTGTAGCAATGCCAAGCATCACAGGATGGAGGGGTGTAGCAATGCCAGGCGTCACAGGATGGAGGGGTGTAGCAATGCCAAGCATCACAGGATGGAGAGGTGTAGCAATGCCAAGCATCACAGGATGGAGGGGTGTAGCAATGCCAGGCGTCACAGGATGGAGGGGTGTAGCAATGCCAGGCATCACAGGATGGAGGGGTGTAGCAATGCCAAGCATCACAGGATGGAGGGGTGTAGCAATGCCAGGCGTCACAGGATGGAGGGGTGTAGCAATGCCAGGCATCACAGGATGGAGGGGTGTAGCAATGCCAGGCGTCACAGGATGGAGGGGTGTAGCAATGCCAGGCATCACAGGATGGAGGGGTGTAGCAATGCCAGGCATCACAGGATGGAGGGGTGTAGCAATGCCAAGTATCACAGGATGGAGGAGTGTAGCAATGCCAGGCATCACAGGATGGAGGGGTGTAGCAATGCCAAGTATCACAGGATGGAGGGGTGTAGCAATGCCAGGCATCACAGGATGGAGGGGTGTAGCAATGCCAGGCATCACAGGATGGAGGGGTGTAACAATGCCAGGCATCACAGGATGGAGGGGTGTAGCAATGCCAAGTATCACAGGATGGAGGGGTGTAGCAATGCCAAGTATCACAGGATGGAGGGGTGTAGCAATGGCAAGTATCACAGGATGGAGGGGTGTAGCAATGCCAAGTATCACAGGATGGAGGGGTGTAGCAATGCCAAGCATCACAGGATGGAGGGGTGTAGCAATGCCAAGCATCACAGGATGGAGGGGTGTATCAATGTCAATCATCACAGGATGGAGGGGTGTAGCAATGCCAAGCATCACAGGATGGAGGGGTGTATCAATGTCAATCATCACAGGATGGAGGGGTGTAGCAATGCCAGGGATCACAGGATGGAGGGGTGTAGCAATGGCAGGGATCACAGGATGGAGGGGTGTATCAATGTCAATCATCACAGGATGGAGGGGTGTAGCAATGCCAAGCATCACAGGATGGAGGGGTGTATCAATGTCAATCATCACAGGATGGAGGGGTGTAGCAATGCCAGGGATCACAGGATGGAGGGGTGTAGCAATGCCAGGGATCACAGGATGGAGGGGTGTAGCAATGCCAAGCATCACAGGATGGAGGGGTGTATCAATGTCAATCATCACAGGATGGAGGGGTGTAGCAATGCCAAGCATCACAGGATGGAGGGGTGTATCAATGTCAATCATCACAGGATGGAGGGGTGTAGCAATGCCAGGGATCACAGGATGGAGGGGTGTAGCAATGCCAGGCGTCACAGGATGGAGGGGTGTAGCAATGCCAGGCATCACAGGATGGAGGGGTGTAGCAATGCCAGGCATCACAGGATGGAGGGGTGTAGCAATGCCAAGTATCACAGGATGGAGGAGTGTAGCAATGCCAGGCATCACAGGATGGAGGGGTGTAGCAATGCCAAGTATCACAGGATGGAGGGGTGTAGCAATGCCAGGCATCACAGGATGGAGGGGTGTAGCAATGCCAGGGATCACAGGATGGAGGGGTGTAGCAATGGCAGGGATCACAGAATGGAGGGGTGTAGCAATGCCAGGCATCACAGGTTGGAGGGGTGTAGCAATGCCAGGCATCACAGGTTGGAGGGGTGTAGCAATGGCAGGGATCACAGGATGGAGGAGTGTAGCAATGCCAGGCATCACAGGATGGAAGGGTGTAGCAATGCCAGACATCACAGGATGGAGGGGTGTAGCAATGCCAAGCATCACAGGATGGAGGGGTGTAGCAATGCCAGGCATCACAGGATGGAAGGGTGTAGCAATGCCAGACATCACAGGATGGAGAGGTGTAGCAATGCCAAGCATCACAGGATGGAGGGGTGTAGCAATGCCAGGCATCACAGGATGGAAGGGTGTAGCAATGCCAGGCATCACAGGATGGAGGAGTGTAGCAATGCCAGGCATCACAGGATGGAAGGGTGTAGCAATGCCAGACATCACAGGATGGAGGGGTGTAGCAATGCCAGGCATCACAGGATGGAGGGGTGTAGCAATGCCAGGGATCACAGGATGGAGGGGTGTAGCAATGCCAGACATCACAGGATGGAGAGGTGTAGCAATGCCCGGCATCACAGGATGGAGGGGTGTAGCAATGCCAGACATCACAGGATGGAGAGGTGTAGCAATGCCCGGCATCACAGGATGGAGAGGTGTAGCAATGCCAAGCATCACAGGATGGAGGGGTGTAGCAATGCCAGGCGTCACAGGATGGAGGGGTGTAGCAATGCCAGGCGTCACAGGATGGAGGGGTGTAGCAATGCCAAGCATCACAGGATGGAGGGGTGTAGCAATGGCAAGCATCACAGGATGGAGGGGTGTAGCAATGCCAGGCGTCACAGGATGGAGGGGTGTAGCAATGCCAGGCATCACAGGATGGAGAGGTGTAGCAATGCCAAGCATCACAGGATGGAGGGGTGTAGCAATGCCAGGCATCACAGGATGGAGGGGTGTAGCAATGCCAAGCATCACAGGATGGAGAGGTGTAGCAATGCCGAGCATCACAGGATGGAGGGGTGTAGCAATGCCAGGCATCACAGGATGGAGGGGTGTAGCAATGCCAGGCGTCACAGGATGGAGGGGTGTAGCAATGCCAGGCGTCACAGGATGGAGGGGTGTAGCAATGCCAGGCGTCACAGGATGGAGGGGTGTAGCAATGCCAGGCATCACAGGATGGAGGGGTGTAGCAATGCCAGACATCACAGGATGGAGAGGTGTAGCAATGCCCGGCATCACAGGATGGAGGGGTGTAGCAATGCCAGACATCACAGGATGGAGAGGTGTAGCAATGCCCGGCATCACAGGATGGAGAGGTGTAGCAATGCCAAGCATCACAGGATGGAGGGGTGTAGCAATGCCAGGCGTCACAGGATGGAGGGGTGTAGCAATGCCAGGCGTCACAGGATGGAGGGGTGTAGCAATGCCAAGCATCACAGGATGGAGGGGTGTAGCAATGGCAAGCATCACAGGATGGAGGGGTGTAGCAATGCCAGGCGTCACAGGATGGAGGGGTGTAGCAATGCCAGGCATCACAGGATGGAGAGGTGTAGCAATGCCAAGCATCACAGGATGGAGGGGTGTAGCAATGCCAGGCATCACAGGATGGAGGGGTGTAGCAATGCCAAGCATCACAGGATGGAGAGGTGTAGCAATGCCGAGCATCACAGGATGGAGGGGTGTAGCAATGCCAGGCATCACAGGATGGAGGGGTGTAGCAATGCCAGGCGTCACAGGATGGAGGGGTGTAGCAATGCCAGGCGTCACAGGATGGAGGGGTGTAGCAATGCCAGGCGTCACAGGATGGAGGGGTGTAGCAATGCCAGGCATCACAGGATGGAGAGGTGTAGCAATGCCAAGCATCACAGGATGGAGGGGTGTAGCAATGCCAGGCATCACAGGATGGAGAGGTGTAGCAATGCCGAGCATCACAGGATGGAGGGGTGTAGCAATGCCAGGCATCACAGGATGGAGGGGTGTAGCAATGCCGAGCATCACAGGATGGAGGGGTGTAGCAATGCCAGGCATCACAGGATGGAGAGGTGTAGCAATGCCAGGCATCACAGGATGGAGAGGTGTAGCAATGCCGAGCATCACAGGATGGAGGGGTGTAGCAATGCCAGGCATCACAGGATGGAGGGGTGTAGCAATGCCAGGCGTCACAGGATGGAGGGGTGTAGCAATGCCAGGCGTCACAGGATGGAGGGGTGTAGCAATGCCAGGCATCACAGGATGGAGAGGTGTAGCAATGCCAAGCATCACAGGATGGAGGGGTGTAGCAATGCCAGGCATCACAGGATGGAGGGGTGTAGCAATGCCAGGCATCACAGGATGGAGGGGTGTAGCAATGCCAAGCATCACAGGATGGAGGGGTGTAGCAATGCCAGGCGTCACAGGATGGAGGGGTGTAGCAATGCCAGGCGTCACAGGATGGAGGGGTGTAGCAATGCCAGGCATCACAGGATGGAGAGGTGTAGCAATGCCAAGCATCACGGGATGGAGGGGTGTAGCAATGCCAGGCATCACAGGATGGAGAGGTGTAGCAATGCCAGGCATCACAGGATGGAGGGGTGTAGCAATGCCAGGCATCACAGGATGGAGGGGTGTAGCAATGCCAGGCATCACAGGATGGAGGGGTGTAGCAATGCCAGGCATCACGGGATGGAGGGGTGTAGCAATGGCAGGGATCACAGAATGGAGGGGTGCAGCAATGCCAGGCATCACAGGTTGGAGGGGTGTAGCAATGCCAGGCATCACAGGATGGAGGGGTGTAGCAATGCCAAGCATCACGGGATGGAGGGGTGTAGCAATGCCAGGCATCACAGGATGGAGAGGTGTAGCAATGCCAGGCATCACAGGATGGAGGGGTGTAGCAATGCCAGGCATCACAGGTTGGAGGGGTGTAGCAATGCCAGGCATCACAGGATGGAGGGGTGTAGCAATGGCAGGGATCACAGGATGGAGGAGTGTAGCAATGCCAGGCATCACAGGATGGAAGGGTGTAGCAATGCCAGACATCACAGGATGGAGGGGTGTAGCAATGCCAGACATCACAGGATGGAGGGGTGTAGCAATGCCAGGCATCACAGGATGGAGGGGTGTAGCAATGCCAGGGATCACAGGATGGAGGGGTGTAGCAATGCCAGGCATCACAGGATGGAGGGGTGTAGCAATGCCAGACATCACAGGATGGAGAGGTGTAGCAATGCCCGGCATCACAGGATGGAGGGGTGTAGCAATGCCAGACATCACAGGATGGAGAGGTGTAGCAATGCCCGGCATCACAGGATGGAGAGGTGTAGCAATGCCAGGCGTCACAGGATGGAGGGGTGTAGCAATGCCAGGCGTCACAGGATGGAGGGGTGTAGCAATGCCAGGCATCACAGGATGGAGAGGTGTAGCAATGCCAAGCATCACAGGATGGAGGGGTGTAGCAATGCCAGGCATCACAGGATGGAGGGGTGTAGCAATGCCAAGCATCACAGGATGGAGGGGTGTAGCAATGCCAGGCGTCACAGGATGGAGGGGTGTAGCAATGCCAGGCGTCACAGGATGGAGGGGTGTAGCAATGCCAGGCGTCACAGGATGGAGGGGTGTAGCAATGCCAGGCATCACAGGATGGAGAGGTGTAGCAATGCCAAGCATCACAGGATGGAGGGGTGTAGCAATGCCAGGCATCACAGGATGGAGGGGTGTAGCAATGCCAAGCATCACAGGATGGAGGGGTGTAGCAATGCCAGGCATCACAGGATGGAGGGGTGTAGCAATGCCAGGCGTCACAGGATGGAGGGGTGTAGCAATGCCAGGCGTCACAGGATGGAGGGGTGTAGCAATGCCAGGCATCACAGGATGGAGAGGTGTAGCAATGCCAGGCATCACGGGATGGAGGGGTGTAGCAATGCCAGGCATCACAGGATGGAGAGGTGTAGCAATGCCAGGCATCACAGGATGGAGAGGTGTAGCAATGCCAAGCATCACAGGATGGAGAGGTGTAGCAATGCCAAGCATCACAGGATGGAGGGGTGTAGCAATGCCAGGCGTCACAGGATGGAGGGGTGTAGCAATGCCAAGCATCACAGGATGGAGAGGTGTAGCAATGCCAAGCATCACAGGATGGAGGGGTGTAGCAATGCCAGGCGTCACAGGATGGAGGGGTGTAGCAATGCCAGGCATCACAGGATGGAGGGGTGTAGCAATGCCAAGCATCACAGGATGGAGGGGTGTAGCAATGCCAGGCGTCACAGGATGGAGGGGTGTAGCAATGCCAGGCATCACAGGATGGAGGGGTGTAGCAATGCCAGGCGTCACAGGATGGAGGGGTGTAGCAATGCCAGGCATCACAGGATGGAGGGGTGTAGCAATGCCAGGCATCACAGGATGGAGGGGTGTAGCAATGCCAAGTATCACAGGATGGAGGAGTGTAGCAATGCCAGGCATCACAGGATGGAGGGGTGTAGCAATGCCAAGTATCACAGGATGGAGGGGTGTAGCAATGCCAGGCATCACAGGATGGAGGGGTGTAGCAATGCCAGGCATCACAGGATGGAGGGGTGTAACAATGCCAGGCATCACAGGATGGAGGGGTGTAGCAATGCCAAGTATCACAGGATGGAGGGGTGTAGCAATGCCAAGTATCACAGGATGGAGGGGTGTAGCAATGCCAAGTATCACAGGATGGAGGGGTGTAGCAATGCCAAGTATCACAGGATGGAGGGGTGTAGCAATGCCAGGGATCACAGGATGGAGGGGTGTAGCAATGCCAGGGATCACAGGATGGAGGGGTGTAGCAATGCCAAGCATCACAGGATGGAGGGGTGTAGCAATGCCAAGCATCACAGGATGGAGGGGTGTATCAATGTCAATCATCACAGGATGGAGGGGTGTAGCAATGCCAAGCATCACAGGATGGAGGGGTGTATCAATGTCAATCATCACATTATGGAGGGGTGTAGCAATGCCAGGGATCACAGGATGGAGGGGTGTAGCAATGGCAGGGATCACAGGATGGAGGGGTGTATCAATGTCAATCATCACAGGATGGAGGGGTGTAGCAATGCCAAGCATCACAGGATGGAGGGGTGTATCAATGTCAATCATCACAGGATGGAGGGGTGTAGCAATGCCAGGGATCACAGGATGGAGGGGTGTAGCAATGCCAGGGATCACAGGATGGAGGGGTGTAGCAATGCCAAGCATCACAGGATGGAGGGGTGTATCAATGTCAATCATCACAGGATGGAGGGGTGTAGCAATGCCAAGCATCACAGGATGGAGGGGTGTATCAATGTCAATCATCACAGGATGGAGGGGTGTAGCAATGCCAGGGATCACAGGATGGAGGGGTGTAGCAATGGCAGGGATCACAGGATGGAGGGGTGTATCAATGTCAATCATCACAGGATGGAGGGGTGTAGCAATGCCAAGCATCACAGGATGGAGGGGTGTATCAATGTCAATCATCACAGGATGGAGGGGTGTAGCAATGCCAGGGATCACAGGATGGAGGGGTGTAGCAATGCCAGGCGTCACAGGATGGAGGGGTTCACACAGCCGGGCATCCCAATATGGGGAAGATTAGCAGCTGCTCTTGGAATATTTTCTAATCCAGGGTCGACTGCTTTGGGTTTTGTTCCGATTTAAAGTGGACCAAAAACCACACTGAACTGCCCGGGACTTTATAAGGTTCCCGGACCGATCGATTCCTTCCCCCGATCGGGATGCTTCGCTGTGAGAAACCCTGCAGGTCGCCTCATACACTTACCTTGCTTCCCGGTCCAACGGCGCATGCACGAGCCGCGGCCGCATCCCCGCTATCCTTCTGCACCAGGCATCTGGGGGGGGCGGGGGGGGGGGGTTCATGCAGTGGGGCATCCAAAACCCAGGATAGTCAAAATCCTGGGTTTTGGTCCACTTTAAAGGTCCCTCTTTTTTTTTAGCTGGGATCATCGGGTGGGGCATCCTCCCTCATTCATCCCAGATTTGGTCCCCCGTCGCTGTGACTGTGGCGCAGACATTGGCAGGAGCGCGGCGAGACGGCTGTCACCTCCCCAAAGACTGCGAGTGGGGCTGACTGAGGACTCGGCGCAGGGAATGAATGGGAGCCATTGTGAGGCGTCAGTGCGTCCGTCTGTCCTTTGTCGGCGCAGTTTTTTTTTCAGACTAGCCGCGCGGCATTGGGGGGGGGGGCGAGGAAACTTCCAGATCTTTTTCCGATCTCCTGTGTGATGGTTGTTGTTTCACTTCACATCTCCCTGCTTTAAAGTGGACCGAAACCCAGGATCTTGAGGTTTTGTTCCTTTGCCTCGATCGGGGATGCCCCGCTGTTTGAAACCCCCCAGATCACCGAGGCCCACTCACCTCCTTCCCGGTCCTACGATGCATGTGCGGCCGCTCGTGCAATCGGCGCGCTCAGAGCCGCTGACATCACGCCGTCTGAGAGCAGTAGCACTGACAGCCTCAGCCTCCCTCTAGCAGAGAGCGTGCCCGTGCCGGCCATTTACAAATGCCTGGTGCAGGCACATGTCCTGCTAGAGGGAAAGCAGGGATGCAGCCGCGGCTCGCGTATGCGCCATTGAACCGGGAAATAAGGTAAGTGTATGTGGCGACCTGGGGGGGTTTTCACACGGCGGGGCATCCCGATTTTGGATGCCCCTGGGGAAGGGAATAGATCGGCCCCGGGAATCTTATAAATAGGGGGGGATGCGGCACCAGCGACCTCAGCTAGACTCTGCTCCTTAGACGAGCCAAGCCGAGATTGCATTAGTGTAGTCCTGCATACTTATCCGACGGGAGGCCGCACATGCGCCGTAGGACCAGGGATGGGTGAGTCAGATCGGGTGATGGGGGTTTCACACAGCGGGGCATCCCGAATCAGGGTACTCCGGGGGCAAGGACCAAAACCCATCATAGTCAAGATCCTGGGTTTTGGTCCACTTTAAATCGAAACAAAACCATGCACCACCCCCAGTTCATCGTGTATTGGGATGCCCCACTGAATGAAACCCCCCTGATCAGCAGTAATAGCTTACCTTCCCCCGCTCCAATGGTGCATGCGTGGGCTGTCATCCAAACTGCTCTGATTGTTTGCAATGGAAAGTGGGAGTCTTCGCTGCTCCAGTCATAGGATGCGCCAGTTCGTATAGGGGCGGAGCTACAAAGACAACTGACAGTACATGGCGCTGCTTCGGGCTCCCTGATACCCCAGATGGACCACCAATGAGAGAGAGGTAGAGGTGTGTGTGTCCAGCTATCTGGGATGGAGGGTGCCCCTGACTGTTTGTAATGAAGCATGCCGCTCGCTGGCTGTAATGGAGCGATGCCCCTGACTGTCTGTAATGAAGCATGCCGCTCTCTGGCTGTAATGGAGGGATGACCCCGACTGGCTGTATTGGAGCGATGCCCCCGACTGGCTGTATTGGAGCGATGCCCCCGACTGGCTGTATTGGAGCGATGCCCCCGACTGGCTGTAAAGGAGCGATGCCCCCGACTGGCTGTAAAGGAGCGATGCCCCCGACTGGCTGTAAAGGAGCGATGCCCCCGACTGGCTGTAAAGGAGCGATGCCCCCGACTGGCTGTAAAGGAGCGATGCCCCCGATTGGCTGTAAAGGAGCGATGCCCCCGACTGGCTGTAAAGGAGCGATGCCCCCGACTGGCTGTAAAGGAGCGATGCCCCCGACTGGCTGTAAAGGAGCGATGCCCCCGACTGGCTGTAAAGGAGCGATGCCCCCGACTGGCTGTAAAGGAGCGATGCCCCCGACTGGCTGTAAAGGAGCGATGCCCCCGACTGGCTGTAAAGGAGCGATGCCCCCGACTGGCTGTAAAGGAGCGATGCCCCCGACTGGCTGTAAAGGAGCGATGCCCCCGACTGGCTGTAAAGGAGCGATGCCCCCGACTGGCTGTAAAGCAGCGATGCCCCCGACTGGCTGTAATGGAGCGTTGCCCCCAACTGGCTGTAATGGAGGGATGTCGTTCTCTGGCTGTAATGGAGGGATGCCCCTGACTGGCTGTAATGGAGGGATGCCCCTGACTGGCTGTAATGGGGGGATGCCCCTGACTGGCTGTAATGGAGGGATGCCCCTGACTGGCTGTAATGGAGGGATGCCCCTGACTGGCTATAATGGAGGGATGCCCCCGACTGGCTGTAATGGAGGGATGCCCCCGACTGGCTGTAAAGGAGCGATGCCCCCGACTGGCTGTAAAGGAGCGATGCCCCCGACTGGCTGTAATGGAGGGATGTCGTTCTCTGGCTGTAATGGAGGGATGCCCCTGACTGGCTGTAATGGAGGGATGCCCCTGACTGGCTGTAATGGAGGGATGCCCCTGACTGGCTGTAATGGAGGGATGCCCCCGACTGGCTGTAATGGAGGGATGCCCCCGACTGGGTGTAATGGAGGGATACCCCCGACTGGCTGTAATGGAGGGATACCCCTGACTGGCTGTAATGGAGGGATGCCCCTGACTGGCTGTAATGGAGGGATACCCCCGATGACCACCATTTAGAATATATTTTTTTCTTATTTTTGTCATCTAATCCCTTGGTGGGTCTCACGGAGCGAAAAATCCGATATATGTGTATTTATCATGTGACATCAGGATATTAGGCCAGGAACAGTACAGCAGGGCCGGTGTGCCTGCCTCTCTAATGCAGACCTCAAATGAAAAGCAGGCTGGATTACTCACCTGGTCTGCAATCTGGTTCGGGTGAATATAGACAGTGGGGCACCAATATGGGGTGTATCTGTGCAGGGCAGCAGAGATTAAGGGGTTAATATGCAGAGCCTCTATAAGGGGTAACTGCACAGGGCAGCAGAGATTAAGGGGTTAATGTGCAGAGTCTCTATAAGGGGTAACTGTGCAGGGCAGCAGAGATTAAGGGGTTAATGTGCAGAGCCTCTATAAGGGGTAACTGCACAGGGCAGCAGAGATTAAGGGGTTAATGTGCAGAGTCTCTATAAGGGGTAACTGCACAGAGCAGCAGAGATTAAGGGGTTAATGTGCAGAGCCTCTATAAGGGGTTAATGCGCAGAGCAGCAGAGATAAATGGGTTAATGTGCAGAGTCTCTATAAGGGGTAACTGTGCAGGGCAGTAGACATTAAGGGGTTAATGTGCAGAGCCTCTATAAGGGGTAACTGCGCAGGGCAGCAGAGATTAAGGGGTTAATGTGCAGAGCCTCTATAAGGGGTAACTGCGCAGGGCAGCAGAGATTAAGGGGTTAATGTGCAGTGTCTCTATAAGGGGTAATTGTGCAGGGCAGCAGAGATTAAGGGGTTAATGTGCAGAGTCTCTATAAGGGGTAACTGTGCAGGGCAGCAGAGATTAAGGGGTTAATGTGCAGTGTCTCTATAAGGGGTAATTGTGCAGGGCAGCAGAGATTAAGGGGTTAATGTGCAGAGTCTCTATAAGGGGTTAATGCGCAGGGCAGCGGAGATTAAGGGGTTAATGTTCAGAGTCTCTATAAGGGGTAACTGTGCAGGGCAGCAGAGATAAAGGGGTTAATGTGCAGTGTCTCTATAAGGGGTTAATGTGCAGGGCCTCTATAAGGGGTAACTGTGCAGGGCAGCAGAGATAAAGGGGTTAATGTGCAGTGTCTCTATAAAGGGTTAATGCGCAGGGCAGCAGAGATTAAGGGGTTAATGTTCAGAGTCTCTATAAGGGGTAACTGTGCAGGGCAGCAGAGATAAAGGGGTTAATGTGCAGTGTCTCTATAAGGGGTTAATGCGCAGGGCAGCAGAGATTAAGGGGTTAATGTTCAGAGTCTCTATAAGGGGTAACTGTGCAGGGCAGCAGAGATAAAGGGGTTAATGTGCAGAGTCTCTATAAGGGGTTAATGTGCAGGGCCTCTATAAGGGGTAACTGTGCAGGGCAGCAGAGATAAAGGGGTTAATGTGCAGTGTCTCTATAAGGGGTTACTGCACAGGGCAGCAGAGATTAAGGGGTTAATATGCAGAGTCTCTATAAGGGGTAACTGTGCAGGGCAGTAGAGATTAAGGGGTTAATGTGCAGAGCCTCTATAAGGGGTAACTGCGCAGGGCAGCAGAGATAAAGGGGTTAATGTGCAGAGCCTCTATAAGGGGTAACTGCGCAGGGCAGCAGAGATAAAGGGGTTAATGTGCAGAGCCTCTATAAGGGGTTAATGTGCAGAGCCTCTATAAGGGGTAACTGCGCGGGGCAGCAGAGATTAAGGGGTTAATGTGCAGAGCCTCTATAAGGGGTAACTGCGCAGGGCAGCAGAGATTAAGGGGTTAATGTGCAGAGCCTCTATAAGGGGTAACTGCGCAGGGCAGCAGAGATTAAGGGGTTAATGTGCAGAGCCTCCCTGGCACAGATCTGTAACGGAGGGTTTGGGTCTGCTTTTCTTCCGATCCTCTACACACGGCAGAGAGGATGTTATAGTAACCGCTTGCCCCCCCGGTATCCGGCCGCAGGCTTCCTCCGGCAGGGGAGGGGGTCCCCCGGGGGGGGGGGGAGGGGGGGTCCCCCGGGGGGGGGGGGTGCGCGCCGGGGCAGGTTATGTTGGTTCAGGTGAAGGATCAGAGGGTAGGATCGGGACGCCGCTGTTATTTCACATGTGAGTCCGGGAATAACGGGGTCATTGTGCGCCACCGCTGGGATGCCCGGCCACCTGAGCCCGGGTTATAGGAGCCTATCATTAATCCCTCTGATGGGGTGACTGCGCCCCATGTCTGCATAGACTTTAGGTCCCCTTTAACAATCACACCTGATTTAAAGAGCCCTAGCCATAACCTGCCCTGGAGCTCTGCAACATGGGGGACAGGAAACGGCACACTGCAGTGAAGAAGCACAAGTAAGTGCAGCTGTTTACTATCCCTCATCGATGGAGCTCTGCTAGGAAAAGGGGGAGGAGAAGTTAGTTTCCTGTCCCCCATCAGATGAAGCTCTGCTAGGAAAAGGTGAGTATCTCTCTAATGCAGGGCTCACTGATGGGGTGAGGTGAGGTTAGTTTCCTGTCCCCCATCGGATGGAGCTCTGCTAGGAAAAGGTGAGTATCTCTCTAATGCAGGGCTCACTGATGGGGTGAGGTGAGGTTAGTTTCCTGTCCCCCATCGGATGGAGCTCTGCTAGGAAAAGGTGAGTATCTCTCTAATGCAGGGCTCACTGATGGTGTGAGGTGAGGTTAGTTTCCTATCCCCCATCAGATGGAGCTCTGCTAGGAAAAGGGGGAGGAGAAGTTAGTTTCCTGTCCCCCATCAGATGGAGCTCTGCTAGGAAAAGGTGAGTATCTCTCTAATGCAGGGCTCACTGATGGTGTGAGGTGAGGTTAGTTTCCTGTCCCCCATCGGGTGGAGCTCTGCTAGGAAAAGGTGAGTTACTCTCTAATGCAGGGCTCAATGATGGTGTGAGGGGGAGGTGAGGTTAGTTTCCTGTCCCCCATCAGATGGAGCTCTGCTAGGAAAAGGTGAGTAACTCTAATGGAGGGCTCACTGATGGGGGGAGGGGAGGTTAGTTTCCTGTCCCCCATCAGATGGAGCTCTGCTAGGAAAAGGTGAGTAACTCTAATGGAGGGCTCACTGATGGGGGGAGGGGAGGTTAGTTTCCTTTCACCCATCGGGTGGAGCTCTTCTAGGGAAAGGTGAGTATCCCTCCAATGCAGGATCACTGATGGTGTGAGGGGGAAGGTGAGGTTAGCTTCCTGTCACCCATCAGATGGAGCTCTGCTAGGAAAAGGTGAGTATCTCTCTAATGCAGGGCTCACTGATGGGGGGGGGGGTGAGGTTAGTTTCCTGTCCCCCATCGGGTGGCGCTCTGCTGGGAGCATTCAGTCAGTCCACACCAGAGGCAGAAGGTCAGCTGACTCTGGTATCTGTATCTGGGGTTCTGTGGGCGGAGCTAGTGCTGTGTGGCAGCTATAGGCTGTAGCGCATTACAAAATGACTGGGGGGAGCTTTAATAGAACCGTTGCTCTCCAGCCATCTGATCGCACTGGATGTTGCTTTACTTATGAGGCTGTTTGATCAGACCCAATCTGGTATCAGTATCCGGGGTTCTGTGGGCGGAGCTAGTCCTGTGTGGCAGCTATAGGCTGTAGCGCAGTACAAAATAAATGGTTGAGGAGACTGTTAGAAAAATCCCTTCTTTCCAGCAGTCTGATCGCCCTGGTTGTTATCTGGCCGTTCGATCGGACACGATCCAATGTCAGTACCCTGGGCCTGTGGGTGGAGCTAGTCCTCTATGGCAGCTATAGGCTATAATCTTTTTAGATTCCAGGGCCAGCCCCCCTGGGTTTTGTTCCGCTTTGATAGGCGCCTTCAAATGGCTCTGATTGGACAAGAGCCTTCGCATGCGCCGTTGGACCAGGGAAAGGTAAGCTGATACCGGCGATCTGGGAGGTTTCACAATCCAGTTTGGGATGCCCCGGGGGAAAGGCCAAATTCCAGGGCCAGCCGCCCTCGGCTTTGTTCCGCTTTGATGCAGAGCCAAACTCAGTGACATAAGCGTCTTTAAATGGCTCTGATTGGACAAGAGCCTTTGCATGCACCGCTGGACCGGGATAAAGGTAAGCCGATACCGGCAATCTGGGATGTTCTACAATCCAGTTTGTGATGCCCAGGGGGAAAGGCCAGCCGCTGGCCCTGGAATCTTTTTAGATTCGAAGGCCAGCCTCCCTGGCTTTTGTTCCTCTTTAAAGTGGCTCAAAACTCACGCCCCCAACGACTCTGGAATCTAAAAGATTCCAGGGCCGTTGAATTCCCTCCCCCGGGGCATCCAGAATTGGGATGCCCCGCTGTGTGAAACCCCCCAGGACTTACCTTCTTCCCAGGAGCTGCGCCCGCATCCCCGCTATCCCTTTAGCAGGGCGCGTGCCCGCGCTAGGCATTTGTGAATGGCCGGCGTGGGCACGCTCCGTTAGAGGGTGGCTGCTCATGCACTGTAGGACCAGGAAAAGGTGAGTAAGTTCGGGCGACCTGGGGGCTTTCACACAGCGGGGCATATCCGATCGGGGTGCCCCGGGGGAAAGGACCAAAACCCAGGAGGGTCCACTTTAATGCGGAGCCAAACTCAGTGACGTCCAAGGCAGCCTCATGCAACCCTCCACAAGCAGTGACTGGCCACATAACCCGTCATGGAGAACAAAAGGGCCCAGCATGTATAGGGGCTGTGGATTGGTCGTTGGCAGGTCACATGGCCAGCAGCTAAGTAGGAGGAGGGGTTAGCATTGAGCTCATCACAGACACCAAATGATTCTCGCTGTCTGATTGGCCGATCAACATATTTGGAATGTTAGGGGAAGCGATGGTGGATGGTCTCCTGCGGTGGGGGCGGCATCCCGAACACATGCCCGACTTTCTGACACGCTCCTTTGTCTCTCTACGCAGGAACCTAGCGATCGGGATCGGAATCCAAAACTTCCCAGAAGGCCTTGCTGTCAGCCTTCCGCTGCGAGGGGCCGGCGTGTCCACGTGGAAGGCCTTTTGGTGAGTTCCAGGCTCCTGATTGGTTGTTAGCATTCAAGCTCTGTCACTTTAATTAGAAAAGTATCTTATTAAACTACCTAATTAATTGACAATTAAAGCGGACCTAAAGCCTCCATCTAATGGGGGACCAGAAACTCACCTCCCCCTCATATCGTCAGTGAGCCCTGCATTAGAGAGATACTCACCTTTTCCTAGCAGAGCTCCATCATATAGGGGACAGGAAACTCACCTCCTCCTCACACCATCAGTGAGCCCTGCATTAGAGAGATACTCACCTATTCCTAGCAGAGCTCCATCTGATGGGGGACAGGAAACTCACCTCACCTCCCTCTCACATCGTCAGTGAGCCCTGCATTAGAAAATACTCACCTTTTCCTAGCAGAGCTCCATCATATGGGGGACAGGAAACTCACCTCCCCCTCACATCGTCAGTGAGCCCTGCATTAGAGAGATACTCACCTATTCCTAGCTGAGCTCCATCTGATGGGGGACAGGAAACTCACCTCCTCCTCACACCATCAGTGATCCTTGCATTAGAGAGATACTCACCTATTCCTAGCTGAGCTCTATATGATGCGGGACAGAAAACCTCACTTCCCCCCCCCTTAAACGTCAGTGAGCCCTGCATTAGAGAGATACTCACCTTTTCCTAGCAGAGCTCCATCTGACTGGGGACAAGAAATAGCTGCATGCCCACACCTCCACCCCATAGGAGCCACGTTTCATCGCAGTGTGCAGCTGTTCCTGTCCCCCAGCATACAGAGCTCAATGCCTGACTTTTGAGTTCTGTTGATATGTAAATGTAGGGGCATCCCAAAATTAGAACCCCCTAGTGTTAAACCTTAAAGCAGAACAAAACCCTCCTGGGCCGGCCCCTCAAGTCTAAAATATTCCCGGGCTGGACACTGGCCTCCCCCCTGCAAAAAGCAGCGTTCTTGGGGGGTTTCACAAATCAGGACGTCCCATTTGGGGATGCCCCAGGGAAACGGAACCAGTCAAATTCCTGGGTTTTGTTCTGCTTTAAAGTGGACCAAAACCCAGGATTTTGACTATCTCGGGTTTTGGTCCTTTCCCCCGGGGCAACCTGATTGAAGATGCCCCTCTGCGTGAAACCCCCCAGATCGCCGAGTGCAACTCACCTCTTCTCGGTCTCATGTTGCATGCCCGGCCGCTCGTCCAATCAGCGCGCTTGGAGCCGCTGACTTCACGTCATCTAAACCTTCGTCTAAGGCCAGCAAATCCGAGCGCGCTGGAGGCCGCATCCCCCGCTTCCCTCTAACAGCGAGCTTGGCAGCGCCGGCCATTCACCAATCCCTGTTGTGGGCATGTGCCCTGCTAGAGGGATAGCGGGGATGCAGCCACAGCTGGACCGGGAAACAAGGTAAGTGTATGGGGCGACCTGGGGGGCTTCACACAGCGGGGCAGGGAATCGATCGGCCCGGGAATCTTATAGCTCCCCCCGCCGATCGCGCTGGATTTTGGTCCATTTAAAGGGGAACACGTATAAAGATTTAAATATGCAAATGACCTCCCTTCTCTCTCTCTCTCTCACTCTCTCTCGCTCTCGTGCGCTCTCTTGCGCGCTCTCTCTCTTGCGCTCTCGCGCTCTCTGTCTCTCGCGCTCTCTGTCTCTCGCGCTCTCTGTCTCTCGCGCTCTCTGTCTCTCGCGCTCTCTGTCTCTCTCGCTCTCTGTCTCTCTCGCTCTCTCTCTCGCATGCTTTCTCGCTCTCTTGCGTGCTCTCTCGCTCTCTTTCTTGAGCTCTCTCTCGTGCACTCTCTCGCTCACTCTCGTGCTCTCTGTCTCTCCCTCTCACGCTCTCTCTCTCGCACACGCTGTCTCTCTCTCTCGCACACGCTGTCTCTCTCTCTCTCTCGCACACGCTGTCTCTCTCTCTCGCACACGCTGTCTCTCTCTCTCGCACACGCTGTCTCTCTCTCTCTCTCGCACACGCTGTCTCTCTCTCTCGCACACGCTGTCTCTCTCTCTCGCACACGCTGTCTCTCTCTCTCGCACACGCTGTCTCTCTCTCTCGCACACGCTGTCTTTCTGTCTCGCACACGCTCTCTCTCTCGCACACGCTGTCTCTCTCTCTCGCACACGCTGTCTCTCTCTCTCGCACACGCTGTCTCTCTCTCTCGCACACGCTGTCTCTCTCTCTCGCACACGCTGTCTCTCTCTCTCGCACACGCTGTCTCTCTCTCTCTCTCGCACACGCTGTCTCTCTCTCTCGCACACGCTGTCTCTCTCTCTCGCACACGCTGTCTCTCTCTCTCGCACACGCTGTCTCTCTCTCTCGCACACGCTGTCTCTCTCTCTCGCACACGCTGTCTCTCTCTCTCGCACACGCTGTCTTTCTGTCTCGCACACGCTCTCTCTCTCGCACACGCTGTCTCTCTCTCTCGCACACGCTGTCTCTCTCTCTCGCACACGCTGTCTCTCTCTCTCGCACACGCTGTCTCTCTCTCTCGCACACGCTGTCTCTCTCTCTCGCACACGCTGTCTTTCTGTCTCGCACACGCTCTCTCTCTCGCACACGCTGTCTCTCTCTCTCGCACACGCTGTCTCTCTCTCTCGCACACGCTCTCTGTCTCTATCTCGTACGCGCTCTCTGTCTCTATCTCGCACGCGCTCTCTGTCTCTATCTCGCACGCGCTCTCTGTCTCTATCTCGCGTGCGCTCTCTGTCTCTCTCGCGCGCGCTCTCTGTCTCTCTCGCTCTCTTTGCAGGTACATGACATGTATAAAGATTTGAATATGCAAATGATCTCCTCTCTCTCGTGCGCTCTCTCTCTCTCGTGCGCTCTCTCGCTCTTGTGCGCTCTCTCTCTTTCGCTCTCTCTTTCGCTCTCTGTCTCTCTCCCCTGCACTCTGTCTCTCTCCCCTGCTCTCTGTCTCTCGCGCACGCTCTCTGTCTCTCGCGCACGCTCTCTGTCTCTCGCGCACGCTCTCTGTCTCTCGCGCACGCTCTCTGTCTCTCGCGCACGCTCTCTGTCTCTCTCCCCTGCTCTCTGTCTCTCGCGCACGCTCTCTGTCTCTCGCGCACGCTCTCTGTCTCTCGCGCACGCTCTCTGTCTCTCTCCCCTGCTCTCTGTCTCTCTCCCCTGCTCTCTGTCTCTCGCGCACGCTCTCTGTCTCTCGCGCACGCTCTCTGTCTCTCGCGCACGCTCTCTGTCTCTCGCGCACGCTCTCTGTCTCTCGCGCACGCTCTCTGTCTCTCTCCCCTGCTCTCTGTCTCTCGTGCTCTCTCTCGCGCTCTCTCTTGCACGCTCTCTGTCTCTCGCGCACGCTCTCTGTCTCTCGCGCACGCTCTCTCGCACGCTCTCTGTCTCTCTCGCACGCTCTCTGTCTCTCTCGCACGCTCTCTGTCTCTCTCTCTCTCTGTCTCTCTCGCGCGCTCTCTCTCTTGCGCGCTCTCTCGCACGCTCTCTGTCTCTCTCGCACGCTCTCTGTCTCTCTCGCACGCTCTCTGTCTCTCTCGCACGCTCTCTGTCTCTCTCGCACACTCTCTGTCTCTCTCGCACGCTCTCTGTCTCTCTCGCTCTCTCTCTTGCGCGCTCTCTCGCACGCTCTCTGTCTCTCTCGCACGCTCTCTGTCTCTCTTGCACGCTCTCTGTCTCTCTTGCACGCTCTCTGTCTCTCTCGCACGCTCTCTTCTCGCGCTCTCTCTCGCGCGCGTTCTCTTTCTCTCTCGCTCTCTCTCTCCAGGTACAGGACATGTATAAAGATTTGAATATGCAAATGATCTCCCTTCTCTCTCTCTTTGCAGGTATGGGCAGCTGAGCGGCATGGTGGAGCCGGCGGCCGGCGTGCTGGGAGCCCTCGCCATTTCCCTGGCGGAGCCGCTCTTGCCCTACGCTTTGGCGTTTGCGGCGGGCGCCATGGTCTACGTGGTCGTGGACGATATAATCCCAGAAGCCCAGACCGGGTAAGAATGGGGGGGGGAGGGGTTACAGCTGCCAACAGCCATTGACCTCGCTGCACAGAAAGGTTACATGCAGAGGAGAAACTCCTATGCGCGCGCCAGCGAATATGCTAATTTAAAATGAATACATAAAAATGGTGGAGGCGAGGGGGCGGAGCTTCTCTTGTGTTTCTAACCCGCCGCCCTTTTCTTTTTTCATCCTCTCGGCAGGGGCAACGGCAAGTTGGCGTCGTGGAGCTGCATTCTGGGCTTCGTGGTGATGATGTCACTGGATGTAGGTCTGGGATAAGGGTCGGCAGCAGCGCCGGCGCCATCCCAGGGAGGGAGCGCTGGGCGCGACCTCTCCCACGTTTACATTTTTAGCGATTTTTTTTTTTTTTTTATTAATTTTATATAAATGGCGGCTGATTGGCTGGATATTTATCTGATGGGTTGCGTGGGGGCGGGTCTATGGGGGAGCGAATAAATGAACACACCCACTTCCTGATTTTTCTCTGATCGATCTTCCAGAACCGGAATATTTTTTTAATGCCAAAAAAAAATCCCAAAACTTTCAAGATCTTTTTCTTTCTTTCTTTTTCTTTTTACTGATCCAAACAGAATTGAAATGGGAAACGAAAAACAATCAGTCGATTGAATGAAACAAATCTCTGAGCGTGTGCATGAGCGGCCCCTTCTATCCAAGGGGGACGATTTGATTGGACGACCAAAGTTTTATAAAAAAAAATAAAAAAAAAAGATTTCAGAAAACTTTGTGGCCTCTCGTTCCTTTAAAGCGGACCTTCACCCTGTACATACAGATTGCCCACATTAATCCGGACCTTCACCCTGAATAAGAGCCTATCTTATATGTTTCCCCCACCCTGTACATACAGATTACCCACATTAATCCGGACCTTCACCCTGAATAAGAGCCTATCTTATATGTTTCCCCCACCCTGTACATACAGATTACCCACATTAATCCGGACCTTCACCCTGAATAAGAGCCTATCTTATATGTTTCCCCCACCCTGTACATACAGATTACCCACATTAATCCGGACCTTCACCCTGAATAAGAGCCTATCTTATATGTTTCCCACACCCTGTACATACAGATTGCCCACATTAATCCGGACCTTCACCCTGAATAAGAGCCTATCTTATATGTTTCCCCCACCCTGTACATACAGATTACCCACATTAATCCGGACCTTCACCCTGAATAAGAGCCTATCTTGTATGTTTCCCCCACCCTGTACATACAGATTACCCACATTAATCCGGACCTTCACCCTGAATAAGAGCCTATCTTATATGTTTCCCACACCCTGTACATACAGATTGCTCACATTAATCCGGACCCTCACTGTGAATAAGAGCCTATCTTATATGTTTCTTCCCCCCTGTACATACAAATTGCTCACATTAATCCGGACCTTCACCCTGAATAAGAGCCTATCTTGTATGTTTCCCACACCCTGTACATACAGATTGCCCACATTAAAAATCATCTTACCTGCATCTATTGCATTTTCTGAGCCTTTAAACATCCAAGATGGCGGCCCATAGTGTCTCAGGCTGCCTGCAAACAGGAAGTGTCTTCTGTCGCTCTGCGTTCTGGAATTGCTGACCTTTTCCTGACCCCAGCTCTGCTCTGTTTGTGCAAAGCACAGCTATAACCCCGCCCCCTGCACTTTTGATCCTTCTCCTCTCCTCAGTATGTGATGCATCTGAGCCACGATGGCGGCGCCCGTATCCTAGAGTCCTGAACAGAATTTCAGGTCAGTGGGGGAAAGAATAATAAGTAAGTGACTAAATACTTTAAATCTATTAAGTTTAGATGCTGGGGAATAGTTTTTTTAAGGGTTTGGGCTTAGAGAGTAGGTCCGCTTTAAGTCTCTTTTCTTTGCCGTTTCCGCACTGTGCGTTAGCGCAAAGGCGCGGTTGTGCCGGTCCTATGCGGCTTTTGCCGGGGCCTCCAAGGAATGAGCCATGTGGGCACGGTGCTGGCAGCGGTGGTGGCCGGCGATCACTGTGGGACACATCTAGATAAAGTGGACCAAAACCTACGCCCATCTGCCTTGGAATCTATAAGATTCCTGGGCCGATCGATTCCCTCCCCCCGGGGCATCCAAAATCGCGATGCCCCGCTGTGTGACCCCCTAAGTTGCCCCATACACTCACCTTGTTTCACGGTGCATGCGCAAGCCGCGGCCGCATCCCTGCGACCCCTCTAGCAGAGTGCGTGTCCGCACCGGCCATTTGTGAATGTCTTTTTTTTTTTTTTTTTTCCTATTTAAAAAAGGGAAAACAGTTTAGGACAGCAGCAAATCTGCCGACACGTTTGTCTATCAAATGCCTTATCGCTTTGTGTCCCTTTAAAGTGGATCTGTGTTCAAAAATGACTATAGTCCCTCTTTACTACAGTTTACAGCGGCGGGGACGCGCGTCCTGTGCTGCCCCGCTGTGCAAAGAAGATCTCACTTCCTCCACCACAATTTGCCCCGCAGCATGAATTATTATGAGCGAACTGGGGGGGGGGGTCACACAGCCGGGGCATCCCACTTCGGGGGCACGGAACAAAGCCCCAGGAAAGTCAAATTCCCAGGTTTTGTTCCGCTTTAAAGAGAAACACCACACCTGATTTTCACTTTTGGGGGGGGGGGGTGTTGTTCCTCTCAGTGGCGGGGCATCCCAGGGTTGTGTATCCCCTGGGATAGCTATCCCGCCCCTCTAAACAGTAACACCAACGGCCGTGGTGACTGGAGTCGGGTGAGAGCCTCGCCTATCCTTAATACAAGCGATTTGTCACTTTTTAAATGTGAGTGCGCACTTGTAGGTTGCATTTTATAATTTTTAACATTAAAAAGCGGGAATACACTAGATTTTCTCTCTTTTGTTTTATCCTACACCTGCACTACCCTGGTGAGCTGAAACCTAGTGCAACCAGCACCTATAGCCCCTAATTGGATATCTACACAGAGGAGAGAGACCTAAGAGGAGTTAATATATACAGCTTTATATTTATCCACCAGCCGGTAAGAGTACCTAGCAACGGTGACGGGCACAGTGGTGGCTTTATAAGTTTATGGGCACTGAAAATACTGTATAAGAAAGAATTACAGCCAGATACTACTCTGAATGGAAGAGGAAGAATTATAACTCTACCATCATATAAACAAGGACTATTTAAAGAGCTAGTGTCATCTGTTAAGAAAACTGTTAACAGTATCTCTCTGTAGCTCTATATTCACAATCTGAACTTTAATATCTGAGGTGCTAAAGGTGCAGTGTTCTAAGAACGAGCTCTGTATTCCTAATTTGAATTTTGACACTTGAAGCGCTAAAGGAGTAGTGTTTTTAAGAATAAGAGCCAACTAAGGAGCTAACACCCCATAATTAGATCCAATAGAGGCATTCTTTCTGCTCTGTGTTCATACATTTACAATTGTTATACACTCTCTATTTGGGATAAGAGGTTTTAACACGTCGAGCAGTTCTTAATTCAAGTAACCATAGTGTTTTTTAAATTCAAGCGTTAAGATAGCAGCGCGGGTTCTTCACACTACTATCCCCCAAGGTTGCCACATTCACTCACCTTCCTATTGCTCCCACGGCACAAACTCGGAGCGAGAATGAGCGCGCCGATTGGCTGAGCGGCTCAACCAATGAGCACACTCACTTTCACCCACACTGAAGGGAGCCAAGTGCGCCACCGGCCGCATCCCCCGCTCACCTTTTAGCCGTTGCGTGCCCACGCCGCCCATTTAAAAAAAACTGCGTGCGCACGGCTGGAGGCGAGCCGGGATGCGGCGCAGGCGTGCTGGGAGCTCCGAGACAAGGTGAGTGAAACGGGGTTTTTTGGGGGTTTACACATTCGGGATGCTACAAGGAGTGGAACTCGGATGGCCCTGGAATATTTTAGACTCCAGGGCCTCCAATGTTCCTCTTTAAAGTGGACCGAAATCCAGGATTTTAATTATCCTGGGTTTTGGTTCTTTCCCCCGTGGCACCCCGATCGCTATGTGAAACCCTCCAGATCGCCCGAGGAAACTCGCCTCACCCCGGTCCTATGGTGCATGCGCGGCCGCTCGTCCAATCAGAGCGCTCGGAGCCGTCTGAGCGACATCTTAGCAGAGCCGCTCTGAGCGAGCTGGTGGCCGCATCCCCCGCTTCCCTCTAACAGGGTATTAAGAAAAGAAATGAGACTGCGCCGAACTGTAACTTATAACAAAATGTAGTGTGCACATAGGGGTACAATACCTAATTACAACAGACTGAAGGTCCCACACCTTCCAAAACCCCACTACCAATAATATAACAAAATATAGTAATTTATTGATCGCAATATAAACATGACTATATACACTAAGACATTGTACATAAAGGAAGGGCAGAAACTTTACAAGGGGGCAGGGGGCTGGAGGTAAGTAACAATAATTACATTGATTTTATAAAACTTTTTGAACAACCCGGCTTATACATAATAAAGTGCTATAGTGCAACTCAATTGAAAATAAAACTATATCATATATATATTAAAGCGGACCTTCACTCTGAATAAGAGTCTATCTTATATGTTTCCCACACCCTGTACATACAGATTGCTCACATTAATCCGGACCTTCACTCTGAATAAGAGTCTATCTTATATGTTTCCCACACCCTGTACATACAGATTGCTCACATTAAAAATCATCCTACCTGCATCTACTGCATGTTATGAGCCTTTAAACATCCAAGATGGCGGCTTATGGAAGCCGCCATTTTATCAGGCAGCCTGCAAACAGGAAGTGCCTGCAAACGGGAAGTGACTGTGCTGCTCTGCATTCTGGGACTGCTGACCTTTACCTGACCCCAGCTCTGCTCTGTCTGAGCAAAGCACAGCTATAACCCGCCCTCTGTACCTTATCCCACTATCCTCTCCTCAGTAAGTGTGATGCTTCTGAGTCAAGATGGCGGCGCCCGTATCCTAAATTCCTGAACAGAGTTGCAGCCCAGTGGGGGAAAGAATAATAAGTTAGTGACTAAAAATGTAAAATATATTAATTTTAGATGCTGGGGAATCGTTTTTTAAGAGTTTGGGCTTTTCATTAAATCACGCTGAAGGTCCGGTTTAAACACAGCTGTGTGCTAATTCTGACCTAAGTAAACCATTAACCTATAAAACCCCAAGTATATACTATTGTGAGGACAAGCCGGAGAGGACACAGAAATAACTACCCACATGTGAGAAAAATGACTTACACATAAACACGACCGCTAGCCCACTGCCCCGGCGTCTACGCGTTGCGTGACGTCATAGGCGTCACTTCCTCAGGACATGAGGAAACAGGGAGCGTTGCAGCGCCGACCATTCCCAAATGGCTGGCGCGGGCACGCATACTGCTGGAGGGGGAAGGCAGGGATGCGGCCACGCATGCGCCGTTGGCCCGGGAAGTAAGGTAAGTGTATGGGGCGTCCTGGGGGGGGGTTTCACACAGCAGGGCATCCCGATTTTGGATGCCCCTGGGGGAGGGAATCGATCGGCCCGGGAATCTTATATAACCGATCCAGCTGAGTTTTGGTCCACTTTAAGAATTTTCCAATCTCGTGTGTATCTCGGGGCCTGCGGCCTGCTGCAGGTAATTATCTTGCTTTACTCGTTTTCCTCCAGTTTTATTAACCCACTGAAGGGTTTCTCTGCTGATACAAATCAGAGCCGCGGTGGCGTCCCGATCCTCTTCCTCCTTTTTATCTTTGTTGCGTGACTTCCTGCAGTCGGGGGCCCTCATATCCTCCTGGTAAAGGTATGTCGCCGACATTCGCAGGGGCCCCGCACCTACACACAGTGGAGCCAAAGATTTAAAGTAGGCCATAACCCACCGTGGAGTCTGAGACTCCAGGGCAGGCATACTCGCTCCCTGCTCAGATTGCCCCACTGTGTGAAACCCCCCTTAGGTCGTCCGGAAACTCACCTTCTTCCCCGGTCCAATGGCGCATGCGCAAGCCGCGGTCGCATCACCGCTATACTTTGGCAGGTCACCTGCCCGCTCCAGGCATTTATGAATGGCCGTTGTGGGCATGCTCCTTGATAGAGGGTAGCGGGGGATGCAGCCGCCAGCGCGCTCGGATTGGACGAGAAGCTGCACATGCGCCATAGGACCGAGGAAGGGTGAGTGAGATTGGGCGACCTGGGGGGTTTCACATAGCGGGGCATCCCTGATGGGAGTGCCCCAGGGGCAAGGACCAAAATCCAGGTTAGTCAGAATTCTGGGTTTTGGTCCACTTCAAAGTGAACCAAAACCCAGGATTTTGACTTTCCCGGGTTTTGGCCCATGCTCCTGGGGCAACCCAATTTGGGATGCCTCTCTGTGTGAAACCCCTTGGGATGGCCTGTGATCTCACCTCAGCGATTTCACGGCTCTTGTCAGGGCTCTAGTCCAATCGGTGCTGTGTGAGCGCGGCATCCCCGGTCTCCCTTTAGCTGATGTGCGCGCTAATGCATCTGCCCAACTGGAGCGCACATCAACTGTGAGATGCCAGGGATGTGTCCCGCGCATGTGCTGTGGGATCATTGGAGAGTATACAGGCATCCCCGGTCTCCCTCCAGCTGATTTGGCCTGTGCATGTGCTGTGGGATCATAGGTGAGTATACAGGCATCCCCGGTCTCCCTCCAGCTGATCTGGCCTGTGCATGTGCTGTGGGATAATAGGGGAGTATACAGGCATCCCCGGTCTCCCTCCAGCTGATCTGGCCTGTGCATGTGCTGTGGGATAATAGGGGAGTATACAGGCATCCCCGGTCTCCCTCCAGCTGATTTGGCCTGTGCATGTGCTGTGGGATCATAGGTGAGTATACAGGCATCCCCGGTCTCCCTCCAGCTGATCTGGCCTGTGCATGTGCTGTGGGATAATAGGGGAGTATACAGGCATCCCCGGTCTCCCTCCAGCTGATCTGGCCTGTGCATGTGCTGTGGGATAATAGGGGAGTATACAGGCATCCCCGGTCTCCCTCCAGCTGATCTGGCCTGTGCATGTGCTGTGGGATAATAGGGGAGTATACAGACATCCCCAGTCTCCCTCCAGCTGATGTGCGCGCTACTGTATCTGCCTAACCAGAGCGCGCATTACCTGTGAGATCCTAAATCAGGGATAGGGTATTGGCCGTCCCTGTAGTCTAGACCAAGGCTGTCCAATAAGGATTTTGGTCCACTTTAAAGTGGACTAACACCCACGGGTGATCGGCCCGGGAATCTATAAGATTCCCGGGCCGATCATCTCCCTCCCTGCAGGACATCCGAGATCGGGATGTCCCGCGGGGTGAAACCCCCCCAAATACCCCAGACTCCTTACCTCTCCCCGCGCCGACGGACAAGGAATCTGACAGCCGCGGACAAGCGGCTCCTCCGCTGCCGCCTCCCTCGCGCCCCTCTAGGCGTGCCCACGCCGGCCGTCTGCGAATGGCCGGCACGGGCGCGCGCGCGTCAAGAGGGACGCGGCGGCAGAGGAGCTGCTTGTCCGCGGCTGTCAGATTCCTTGTCCGTCGGCGGTGGGAGCGGACAGAGGTGAGTTCGGGGGGGTTTCACACAGCGGGGCACCCCGATCGGGGGTGCCCCACCGAAGTGAACCAAGACCCAGAATAGTCAAAATCCTGGGTGTTGGTCCACTTTAAAGGGACTTAATTGGCAAAAGAAATCCATCTAAATAGGCCTTTGGGAAGCAGCAGCATTAAATTGGACCCAAACCGGACCTATCTTCTAAAAGATGCTAGGTCCGCTTAAAGTGGACCAAAACCCAGAAGGATCAGGGATCCATTCTCTCCCCACGGGGCATCCAAAATCGGGATGTCCCGCTGTGTGAAACCCCCCAGGACGCCCACAAACCTTACCTGAATCCCGGTCCAACGGCGCATGCGCGGGCAGCGGCCGCATCGCGCTCTTCTCTCTAGCAGGGTGCACGAATGGCCGGCACGGGCACGCTCCCTGTTAGAGGGAAGCGCAAGATGCGTCCGTCAGCATGCTCGGAGCCACTGAGCTTTGACGCGCATACCTCAGCGGCTCTGAGCGCGCCGACTGGATAAGCAGCCGCGCAAGCGCCGTAGGAGCGGGGTAAGGTGAGTTGAATTGGGTGATCTTGGGGGTTTCACGCAGCGGGGCACCCCGATGAGGGGCAGTGTACCAAAACTCAGAATAGTCAAAATCCTGGGTTTTGGTCCACTTTAAACATTTAACACTGGGGCGTGCCGATTTGGGGTGCCCTGCTGTGTGCAACTCTGCCAGTCGTCCAATATTCTTACCTTGCCAACGAGCCCCTAGCGCATGTCCGGCCATTTCACGCATGTTTCTGGGGCTGGCCGTACAGGGGGGCGGCATGCCCAACGCTAGTGCGGCTAAGCTCTTCGTTTCTCCAGCAGCACATTAAAGAGGAACTACAGTCAGAAATGGCCTAACCTGAGCTGTCCCACTGTGCATCTCTAAAAGAAAGAACCGGGCGGCTGGGTGCTCCACTCTTCTACAGCAGCCGCGGAGCAGCCAATCAGCTTGCACAGCCCGTCACTGCACAGTAATGTGCTCAGCTGCCGATCACGCTGATAGGCTGCTCGCAGTCACGTGGTATGCGCAGCCCTGAACAGGAGCGCGCACTGCCTTATCCATTCAGATATGCCGGGATGACATCGCCCACATCCTATTGATTTGAATAAGAGCCACCTGCCGAATGACGTAGACACAGCAGGCAGATCTCATTGGATGAGAGCCCGCACATGCTTCTTTGGAGCGTGGTGAGGTGAGTTTTTTTGGGGGGGCATCCTGTAGGGTTGCACCAAATCGGGGGGGCCCCATGTTTGGTTCCTCTTTAAGCCCTTGGTAATGGGAGACAGGAAATGGGAGCTGTGCACTCCAGTGAAACATGGATCCTATTGGAGGAGCTGCAGGTTCTGTAAGTGTGTGTCGCTATTTCCTATCCCCCCCCCCCAATGGATTGAGCTTTGCTAGGAAATGGTGAGTATCTCGCTAATGCAGGGCTCACCTGATTGGGTGAGGTTAGCTTAGGGTCCCTGTGAACCATAACCCTCCCTGAGTTACATAGGGCTTTATTCATCAAGGGGTAGTGACAGGTAGCGCCTTGTAAGTGACAGGTAGCGTCAGGTAAACGCCGGGCGCTGTACGCAATACCACATTTATGAAGGCGATTCTGGTGAGCGCCTCTTACAGCGTCACGTAGCGACCGATTCATCATCACAGACGGCTCAGCGGATCCTGGCGGCGCTCTAGCTTTCAGAGCGCCTGGTATTACCTGTCGCTACCTGTCGCTCTCCCATACATTTCAATGGACGTTCCCTTTCTTCTCTTAAAACAGGGTTTTCTTTTAATAATTTTTTTTGTGTGGCCTCTCCTGGCCGATTTAAATACATTTTTGAAAACTTTTTTGATGTTTTGTATATTTTTATGCAGAATTGTCATTACAGGTCTGGTATTAAAGTGTTAATGTCACAGTGTTATAACAATGTCATTCCATGTGTTTTCGCTTTGTTACTGGTGGCGATGTGATCAAAAACAGACTTTAATCACATAGCGTCTGGTGCTCTATGCTACAGCTCCCAGATCCAGAGCGTGTTTTTGTTGATGAATATGTGGCTCCCACTGACCAGTCGCTACCGTTCGCTCCCATATAGCTCTGTACTGGTGTTATAGCGACTCACACATCAAATTCATCAATGCCGGCCATGTTACTACAGCGACTGAGGCGCACTGTAATAGCGACTCACGGCCGATCAGAGCGACCACTAGCGGTCGCTCTTTGGGCCGCTGTACAGAGGCTCATCTGCTGTTACCTGGCGCTAGTAATGGATCAGCCTGCCCGTGTATGTCTGCTTTAAAGCAGACCTCTGGTTGAAAATGACTGTAGGTCCCTTTAACAGTCACCCCCAGGGAGATCCTGATTCGGGATGCCCCTACAGTTATAGATCCTTAGGAAGCTGAGCTGAATGCTGAGTCAGAGTTCAGGAATGTGAGCGTAACGTGGAGAGCGAGCGCGCGTCCCTCCCCGCACATCGCGTGCGGATCCCACATCTACCTGCTGCCAACAACACAGAAGGGGGACAAGGTGCAGCTGGGCGGAATTGTGGTTTGCGAGCGAGGGCGGAACCCCGGCCAGGCGAGGAGCTCCGCACGCACACGAACAATGCGCCTATTCTTGTGCGATCAAGGAAAAGATCGGCCTGGGAAAAAGCCTTGGCTCCCCGCCCGCCCGCTACACCGCCACTGCCGCACACCTGAGGCCCTCCTGAGCAGCAACTCATCCTGCTGCACAGCTTTCCACTCCCCCGAAATAGCATGAGAACCCTCTATCTAGCCATAATCCATCCCATTATCTATCTATCCATCTATTCCATATCTATCCATCCCATTATGTATCATCTATATATCACATAACTATCTATCCTATCACTGCCATATCTATCTATCTATCTATCTATCTATCTATCTATCTATCTATCTATCTATCTATCTGTCTGTCTGTCCTTCCCACATCTTTCTATCTATCCATCACATAACTGTCCATCCGTGCCTTATCTATATATCCATCCTATATACATATCTATTTATCCATCCCATATCTATCCATCTTCTCACATCTATCTATCTATCTATCTATCTATCTATCTATCTATCTATCTATCACATAACTCTCTATCTATCCATCCCATTATCTATGTATCATCTATATATCACATAACTATATATCCTATCACTGCCATATCTATCTATCTATCTATCTATCTATCTATCTATCTATCTATCTATCTATCTATCTATCTGTCTGTCCTTCCCACATCTATCTTTCTATCTATCCATCACGTAACTATCCATCCATGCCTTATCTATATATCCATCCTATATCTATCTATCTATCTATCCCATATCTATCTATCTATCTATCTATCTATCTATCTATCACATAACTATCTATCCTATCACTGCCATATCTATCTATCTGTCCTTCCAACATCTATCTGTCTGTCCTTCCCACATCTATCTTTCTATCTATCCATCACATAACTATCCATCCATGCCTTATCTATATATCCATCCTATATCTATCTATCTATCTATCTATCCCATATCTATCTATCTATCTATCTATCTATCTATCTATCTATCCATCTATCCATCCATTCCATATCTAACTTTCCATCCTATATCTATCCATCCCATTATCTATGTATCATCTATATATCGCATAACTATCTATCCTATCACTGCCATATCTATCTGTCTGTCTGTCTGTCCTTCCCACATCTATCTTTCTATCCATCCATGCCGTATCTATATATCCATCCTATATCTATCTATCCATCCCATATACATATCTATTTATCCATCCCATATCTATCCATCGTCTCACATCTATCTTTCGATCTATCCATCCATCCCATATCTATCTATCCCTCTCATATCTACCTTTCTATCTATCATCCCATATCTATCTATCTATCTATCTATCTATCTATCTATATATCTATCTCATATATATATCCATCCATCTCATACTTATTTATCCATACCATGTTTGTCTGTCTATCCATAGATATAGGATGGATATACAGACAGACATGGATATATATATCCATCCCATAGCTATCTATCTATTCACCCATCTCATATCTATCTATCCCATATCTTGCTATTCATCCATCCCATATTTATCTATCCACCCAGTGATCCCTTCCATATCTATCCGTCAATGCTTTTTTTCCATTTGTCTCTCATATCCTTTAATTTATTCTGCTATCCATCTAGTTATTTAGCTTTTCTGTCCCCTATTTATCCATCAAACACCTACCCATACATTCTTCCATCCATCCTTTATATCCTTTTTTTTATTCCTAATCCCTCCATTTTGTTTAGCTTATTGTTCCCCTATTTATGCATCCCTCATATCATTCATTCCTCCATGATGCCAAGCATCCATCCTCCAACTCATCACTTATCCATCTATCCCTCCATCTGTTCCCTCCTTTTCTCATACTTTCAATCATGGCTCCATTGGTTCATCCCTCATATCCTTCTTTCATCCTTATATCCAAATATATTTATATTTTAGCCTTCCAGCCATCTGTTTATCTTCCCAGTATGCATTCATCCTTCCATCCACATCTCTAGTTATCTATCCATGCATTCTTCCATATATCCGGCCTTAGAATTTTCTCCACCCATCTATTACTTCATTTAATCATTCCCCCCCTCCCCCCCCCCCCTTAATTTATTAATTCATCCCTAACGCCAATTATCCATCCCCCGACTCACCACTTATCCATCTATCTCTACATATGTTTATCATCTAGTCCTTCCTTCACTTATACTTTAACCATACCTTCATTCATTCATCCTTTCTTCCAGATATATCTATGACTTATGTTTCCCATCAATTATCCATCCATTCATGCTTCCACCTGTTAATACATCAGTCAATCTATTTATTTATTTAGTTGTTCATCCTTCCAATTATCTATCCGTTAATTCTTCCAACTAATTATCTATCTCTACATGTTTATCCATTCATCTATTCATCCCCGTGATGATACTTTCAGCCAGCCTCCTTTTTTTGATCCCTCACACAATTCATTCATTCAGCCTTCTTTTTTTCCAGCTATTATTTATTCTTCCCATCAACTGCCCATCCCTACATTCATGCTTTCATCTGTTAATACATCCCTCCCTTCTATTTATTCATTCATTCATCCCTCCTGTTATCCATCAATTCATTCTTCCAACTATCCACCCCTACATCCATACATCAATCTATTTTCCCTATGATACCTTCAGCCATTCATCCATTTATTTTTCACTCACATAAATAATCATTCATCAATCCTTAATCTATCAATCATCCAACTCACCACTTACTCATCTATTCCTCCCTTCTATTTATTTTTCCTTTCATGTCTACAAGTATCCATCCCTTGCTGCATCTGTTTATCCATCCATGTATTACTTTTGATCATACTTCCAACCATCCCTATATTTAGTTATCCCTTTATTGTTGTATTTGTCCAGTTTTAGTATAGTTTTCAGCCATCCCTCTATCCCCCTCTTCCTGCATCTATCCCTTCATCCCTTTCTGCATCCCTCTCTTCCTGCATCTATCCCTTCATCCCTCCCTTCATCCCTCTCTTCCTGCATCTATCCCTTCATCCCTCTCTTCCTGCATCTATCCATTCATTCCTCTCTTCCTGCATCTATCCATTCATCCCTCCCTTCATCCCTCTCTTCCTGCATCTATCCATTCATTCCTCTCTTCCTGCATCTATCCATTCATCCCTCTCTTCCTGCATCTATCCATTCATTCCTCTCTTCCTGCATCTATCCATTCATCCCTCTCTTCCTGCATCTTTCCATTCATTCCTCTCTTCCTGCATCTATCCATTCATTCCTCTCTTCCTGCATCTATCCATTCATCCCTCTCTTCCTGCATCTATCCCTTCATCCCTCTCTTCCTGCATCTATCCCTTTCTTCATGCATCTACCCCTCCATTCCTTTCTTCCTGCATCTACCCCTTCATTCCATCCTTCCTGCATCTATCCCTTTATTCCTCCTTTCATGTATTTATCCATTCATCCCTCCCTTCAAGCGTCTATCTCTTCACCCCTCCCTTTGTGCATCTATCCCCTCATTCCTCCCTTTGTGCATCTATCCCTTTATCCCTCCCTTTGTGCATCTATCCCTTTATCCCTTTCTGCATCCCTCTCTTCCTGCATCTATCCCTTCATCCCTCTTTTCCTGCATCTATCCATTCATCCCTTTCTTCCTGCATCTATCCATTCATCCCTCTCTTCCTGCATCTATCCATTCATCCCTCTCTTCCTGCATCTATCCATTCATCCCTCTCTTCCTGCATCTATCCATTCATCCCTCTCTTCCTGCATCTATCCATTCATCCCTCCCTTCATCCCTCTTTTCCTGCATCTATCCCTTCATCCCTCCCTTCATCCCTCTCTTCCTGCATCTATCCCTTCATCCCTCTCTTCCTGCATCTATCCCTTTCTTCATGCATCTACCCCTCCATTCCTTTCTTCCTGCATCTACCCCTTCATTCCATCCTTCTTGCATCTATCCCTTTATTCCTCCTTTCATGTATTTATCCATTCATCCCTCCCTTCAATCGTCTATCTCTTCACCCCCCCCCCCCTTAGTGCATCTATCCCTTTATCCCTTCATGTGTGCATCTATCCCTTTATCCCTCCCTTTGTGCATCTATCCCTTTATCCCTCCATGTGTGCATCTATCCCTTTATCCCTCCCTTTGTGCATCTATCCCTTTATCCCTCCATGTGTGCATCTATCCCTTTATCCCTCCCTTTGTGCATCTATCCCTTTATCCCTCCCTTTGTGCATCTATCCCTTTATCCCTCCCTTTGTGCATCTATCCCTTTATCCCTCCCTTTGTGCATCTATCCCTTTATCCCTCCATGTGTGCATCTGTCCCTTTATCCCTCCCTTTGTGCATCTATCCCTTTATCCCTCCATGTGTGCATCTATCCCTTTATCCCTCCCTTTGTGCATCTATCCCTTTATCCCTTCATGTGTGCATCTATCCCTTTATCCCTCCCTTTGTGCATCTATCCCTTTATCCCTCCATGTGTGCATCTATCCCTTTATCCCTCCATGTGTGCATCTATCCCTTTATCCCTCCCTTTGTGCATCTATCCCTTTATCCCTCCATGTGTGCATCTATCCCTTTATCCCTCCCTTTGTGCATCTATCCCTTTATCCCTTCATGTGTGCATCTATCCCTTTATCCCTCCCTTTGTGCATCTATCCCTTTATCCCTCCATGTGTGCATCTATCCCTTTATCCCTCCATGTGTGCATCTATCCCTTTATCCCTCCCTTTGTGCATCTATCCCTTTATCCCTCCCTTTGTGCATCTATCCCTTTATCCCTCCATGTGTGCATCTATCCCTTTATCCCTCCCTTTGTGCATCTATCCCTTTATCCCTCCCTTTGTGCATCTATCCCTTTATCCCTCCATGTGTGCATCTATCCCTTTATCCCTCCATGTGTGCATCTATCCCTTTATCCCTCCATGTGTGCATCTATCCCTTTATCCCTCCATGTGTGCATCTATCCCTTTATCCCTCCCTTTGTGCATCTATCCCTTTATCCCTCCATGTGTGCATCTAAGTTTTCAGCCATATATTTCATTATTCCTCCCTTTGTGTATTTATCACTTCATCCCCCCCCCATCCATCCATCCCTTCATCCCTCCCTTCGTGTATTTGTCCCTTCATTCCTACCCTCATCCATCTATCCCTCCATTCATGTATCTGTCCCTTCTTATATCACTCCCTTCATGTATTCCCTCATCCCTCCCTTTATGTAGCTATCCTCCATCTTTCCATCATGTATTTATCCCTCCCTTTTTGTATCTATCCCTTTATCCCTCTTTCGTGCATCTATTGATTCATCCCCACTTTTGTGCATCTATCCCTTTATTTCTACCTTCAATTATCTATCCCTTCACCCCTCCCTTGGTGCATCTATTCCTTTATCCATCTATCCCCTTATTCCTCCTTTCATGTATCCATTCTCCAGCCATGCCTTCATTGATTACGCCTTTCATCCATCCTTTTTTTAACCCATTACCCATAATTCATTCCTCCAGCTAATCTGTAAAACACTCCCTCTTTTTATACTATATATCTATCATTCATCCTTCCTGTAATCAGCCTTTCCATTCATTCATCCCTCTGTTATTCAAGCCTATTGTTTTACCCAGGAATCCCTCTATTTATACTTTTTTCTCTCTCTCTTTTTCCATCTCTCCCTTCATTATATCTTTCATCTATCTGGCCCTTCATTTATATATATCCCTTCCTCCCTCCCTTCATTTATCTGCCTCTTTATCCCTCCCTCTTTGTATCTATCTCTTCATCCCTGCCTTCATTTATTATTATTATTAATAATAATAATGTTTATATATAAAGTGCCATAATCTTCTATGACGCTGTACAATGTATCTCTCGATTAGTGTATTTATCCCTTCATCCCTCCCTTCATGTATCTGTCTCTTCACCACTCCCTTTATATACCTATGCCTTCACCCCTCCTGCATCTATTCCTTCATCCATCTATCCCTTTACTCCTCCCTACATGCATCTATCCCTTAATCCCTCCCTTCCTGCATCTATCCCCTTATTCCTCCCAGCATCCCTCCTTCGTGCATCTATCCCTTCAGCTATATATCCCTTTATTCTTACCTTTGTGTATCTATCACTTCATCCCATCCCTTCATCCATCCCTTCATCCTTTCCTTCATATATCTATCCCTTCATCATTTCCTTCATATATCTATCCCTTCATCCCTCCATAGATCTATCCCTTCATCCGTCCCTTCCTTCATAGATCTATCCCTTCATCCGTCCCTTTATGCATCTGTCTGCCATCCCTAACTTTGTGTATTTATGCCTTCATCCTTACCTTCAATTTTCTACCCATTTATATATCTATCCCTTCATTCCTCCCTTCAAATATCTACCCCTTTATCCCTCCTTTCATATATCTATCCCTTCACCCCCCCCCCCCCCCCGTTATGTATCTATCCCTCATCCCTAACTTTGTGTATCTATCACTTTATCCTTTCCTTCAATTATCTACCCCTTCATTTATCTATCTCTTCATCCCTCCCTTTATGCATCTATCTGCCATCCCTAACTTTGTGTATCTATCCCTTCATCCCTCCCTTCATATATCTATCCCTTCATCCCTCCCTTTATATATCTATCCCTTCACCCCTCCCTTTATATATCTATCCCTTCACCCCTCCCTTTATATATCTATCCCTTCATCCCTCCCTTTATATATCTATCCCTGCACCCCTCCCTTTATATATCTATCCCTTCATCCCTCCCTTTATATATTTATCCCTTCACCCCTCCCTTTATATATCTATCCTTCACCCCTCCCTTTATATATTTATCCCTTCACCCCTCCCTTTATATATTTATCCCTTCACCCCTCCCTTTATATATCTATCCCTTCACCCCTCCCTTTATATATCTATCCCTTCACCCCTCCCTTTATATATCTATCCCTTCACCCCTCCCTTTATATATTTATCCCTTCACCCCTCCCTTTATATATCTATCCCTTCACCCCTCCCTTTATATATCTATCCCTTCACCCCTGCCTTTATGTATATATCTCTCATCCCTAACTTTGTGTATCTATCCCTTCATCCCCCTTTTGTGCATCTACTCCTTCATCCATCTATACCTTTATTCCCCCCTTCATTTATCATCTCTTTATCCCTCCATTTGTACATCTATTCCTTTACTCCTCCTTTCATGTATCTATCTTTCCATAGCTCCCCTCATGTGCTGTATCTGTCCATTTGTTCATATCCTCTTTTATCCTGCTCCCTCTCTCACTCCCTCCATTCAGCTCTTTATTCTTCCCCTCTTCCATTCATTGAAGCAGCTCACCCCACAGACCTCATCTCTCTCTACTTATTTTTACTTGATTACAGCAGTGACCTCACCCAATGCCAGTCCTGGGATACACACACTCATATGCTAATCATCTCATTAATATGCATATAAACCACTAGATGGCAATAGGCAGAATATAATTGAGCATTATGTCCCCCAGGTCAAGGGTGTATCTAGTAATAAAATCAAGGCAACCGGACTGGCTCTCTAGTGGGATGGTTAGGAAAACACCTTCAAGAAAAATACAAGTCCAGTTGCCCTGACTAGTTACGTTACCACCAGTTGGATGGCTAGTGAAACACCTTCCCTATTAATACAGCGAGTCCTGTTGCCTTGATTTATTTGGTTGGATGACTAGCAAAACATCTTGAAGAATAAATACAGTGATTCTAGTTGCCTTGATTTTACTACTACTAGTCGGATACCCAATAAACCGTTTACAAGAACAATTCTATGCGTCCAGTTGCTTTGAGTTATCACTACCAGTCAGATTAGTAGAAACACCTCTTCATGATAAATACAGCCGGTTTAGTTGCCTTGAGTTATTACTAGCAGTTAGGTCACTAGCGAAACCTCTCCAGGAGCAATAAAGCGAGTCCAGCTACTATGACTTATTATACCAGGCGATCACTAGCCCTGTTGCCTTGATTTATTACTACCAATTGGATGACTAGTGAAACATATTTAAAATTAAAGCGGACCTTCACTCTGAATAAGAGCCTATTTTGTATGTTTCCCCCCCTGTACATACAGATTGCCCACATTAATCCAGACCTTCACCCTGAATAAGAGCCTATCTTATATGTTCCCCCCCCTGTACATACAGATTGCCCACATTAATCCAGACCTTTACCCTGAATAAGAGCCTATCTTGTATGTTTCCCCCCCTGTACATACAGATTGCCCACATTAATCCAGACCTTTACCCTGAATAAGAGCCTATCTTGTATGTTTCCCCCCTTGTACATACAGATTGCCCACATTAATCCAGACCTTCACCCTGAATAAGAGCCTATCTTGTATGTTTCCCACACCCTGTACATACAGATTGCTCACATTAATCCGGACCTTCACTCTGAATAAGAGCCTATCTTATTTGTTTCCCACACCCTGTACATACAGATTGCTCACATTAATCCGGATCCTCACCCTGAATAAGAGCCTATCTTGTATGTTTCCCACACCCTGTACATACAGATTGCTCACATTAATCCGGATCCTCACCCTGAATAAGAGCCTGTCTTGTATGTTTCCCACACCCTGTACATACAGATTGCTCACATTAATCCGGACCCTCACCCTGAATAAGAGCCTATCTTGTATGTTTCCCACACCCTGTACATACAGATTGCTCACATTAATCCGGACCCTCACCCTGAATAAGAGCCTACCTTATATGTTCCCCCTTGTACATACAGATTGTCCACATTAATCCGGACCTTCACCCTGAATTAGAGTCTATCTTATATGTTTCCCACACCCTGTACATACAGATTGCCCACATTAATCCGGATCCTCACCCTGAATAAGAGCCTATCTTATAAGTTTCCCCCCTGTACATACAGATTGCCCACATTAATCCAGACCCTCACCCTGAATAAGAGCCTATCTTATATGTTCCCCCCCTGTACATACAGATTGCCCACATTAATCCGGACCTTTACCCTGAATAAGAGTCTAACTTATATGTTTCCCATACCCTGTACATACTGATTGCTCACATTAATCCGGATCCTCACCCTGAATAAGAGCCTATCTTGTATGTTTCTCACACCCTGTACATACAGATTGCTCACATTAATCCGGACCCTCACCCTGAATAAGAGCCTATCTTGTATGTTTCCCACACCCTGTACATACAGATTGCTCACATTAATCCGGACCCTCACCCTGAATAAGAGCCTACCTTATATGTTCCCCCTTGTACATACAGATTGTCCACATTAATCCGGACCTTCACCCTGAATAAGAGTCTATCTTATATGTTTCCCACACCCTGTACATACAGATTGCCCACATTACTCCGGATCCTCACCCTGAATAAGAGCCTATCTTATAAGTTTCCCCCCTGTACATACAGATTGCCCACATTAATCCAGACCCTCACCCTGAATAAGAGCCTATCTTATATGTTCCCCCCCTGTACATACAGATTGCCCACATTAATCCGGACCTTTACCCTGAATAAGAGTCTAACTTATATGTTTCCCATACCCTGTACATACTGATTGTCCACATTAATCCGGACCTTCACCCTGAATAAGAGTCTATCTTATATGTTTCCCACACCCTGTACATACAGATTGCCCACATTAATCCGGATCCTCACCCTGAATAAGAGCCTATCTTATAAGTTTCCCCCCTGTACATACAGATTGCCCACATTAATCCAGACCCTCACCCTGAATAAGAGCCTATCTTATATGTTCCCCCCCTGTACATACAGATTGCCCACATTAATCCGGACCTTTACCCTGAATAAGAGTCTAACTTATATGTTTCCCATACCCTGTACATACTGATTGCTCACATTAATCCGGATCCTCACCCTGAATAAGAGCCTATCTTGTATGTTTCTCACACCCTGTACATACAGATTGCTCACATTAATCCGGACCCTCACCCTGAATAAGAGCCTATCTTGTATGTTTCCCACACCCTGTACATACAGATTGCTCACATTAATCCGGACCCTCACCCTGAATAAGAGCCTACCTTATATGTTCCCCCTTGTACATACAGATTGTCCACATTAATCCGGACCTTCACCCTGAATAAGAGTCTATCTTATATGTTTCCCACACCCTGTACATACAGATTGCCCACATTACTCCGGATCCTCACCCTGAATAAGAGCCTATCTTATAAGTTTCCCCCCTGTACATACAGATTGCCCACATTAATCCAGACCCTCACCCTGAATAAGAGCCTATCTTATATGTTCCCCCCCTGTACATACAGATTGCCCACATTAATCCGGACCTTTACCCTGAATAAGAGTCTAACTTATATGTTTCCCATACCCTGTACATACTGATTGTCCACATTAATCCGGACCTTCACCCTGAATAAGAGTCTATCTTATATGTTTCCCACACCCTGTACATACAGATTGCCCACATTAATCCGGATCCTCACCCTGAATAAGAGCCTATCTTATATGTTCCCCCCCTGTACATACAGATTGTCCACATTAATCCGGACCTTCACCATGAATAAGAGTCTATCTTATATGTTTCCCACACCATGTACATACAGATTGCCCACATTAATCCAGACCCTCACCCTGAATAAGAGCCTATCTTATATGTTTCCCACACCCTGTACATACAGATTGCTCACATTAATCCGGACCTTCACCCTGAATAAGAGCCTATCTTATGCCCCCCCCCCCCCCCCCCCCCGTGTTGTTCCTCTTTAAGAAAAATACAGGAGGTCCAAAATCTCTGTGGATGTCCAGCTTGAGCGGCATTCGCTCTTAAAGTGGACCAAAACACAGAGACCAGCCCGGGAATCTATAAGATCGATTCCCTCCCCCCAGGGCATCCAAAATCGGGATGCCCCACTGTGTGGAGCCCCCAGGTTGCCTTGTTCACTTACCTTGTTTCCCAGTCCAATGGCGCATGACGTATCCCCGCTATCCCTATAGCAGGGCGTCTAAGGTGAGGGCACAGGTGGCTGCATCCCCCACTACCCTCTAACAAGGAGCGTGAGCCATTCACAAATGCCTGGTGCGGGCACGCTCCTTGTTAGAGGGTAGTGGGGGATGCAGCCACCTGTGCTCTCGCCTTAGGCGAAGGGACGGTAGCGCATCCGAGCGCGCTGATTGGACAAGCAGACTCGCATGTGCCGAGGTGAGTTTGTTTGGGTGACCTGGGGAGTTTCACACCCCCGGGGTTCGGGGTGCCGCGGGGGCAAGGACCCAAACCCAGGATTGTCCAAAGTCCTGGATTTGGGACCACTTTAACACGGTTGCGCCTTGTTATGTTGGGCTGGTGCATGTGCCCCGGGACCACCAAAAAGGACCATTTTAACTGCAGGAGGTGTGACACGGGGGCATCCCAAATAGGGAAGAGGAACCAAAACCCGGGATGGTAAACATTTGGGGTTTCGGTCCGCTTTTATGAGGCTGAGGAGTGACTCAACCATTCGGCACTGCCACAGACCATGAGACTCCCGGCAGCCAACTGGGTTCACCGTCACCTTCATGGTTATTCCAGGGGAGGATGCGTCAGCTGCTTCATCCTGGAAAGGTAAGTATTAAAGTGGACCAAAACTCAGGATTTTGACTATCTTGGGTTTTGGTCCTTCTCTCCGGGGCATCCCCGATGCTGTGTGACACCCGAAACCAACTCGCCTCTTCCTGGTCCTAAGGCACATGTGTAGCCGCTCATCCAATCAGCGCGCTCAGATCTAAGGCGAGCGGCTCCGAGCGCGCTGGCGGCCGCATCCCCTGCTTCCCTCTAGCGGAGCGTGCCCGCGCCGGCCATTCACAAATGCCCTTCGCGGGCACGTGCCCTGTTAGAGGGACAATGGGGATGTGGCTCACGCATGCGCCATTGGACCAGGAAACAAGGTAAGTGTACGGGGCGACCTGGGGGTTTCCCGATTTTGGATGCCCCGAGGGGAAGGGAATCTATCAGCCTGGGTTTTGGTCTACTGTAAAGTAGACCAAAACTCCAGGATTTTGATTATCCTGGGTTCTGGTTCTTGCCCCCAATCAGGGGATGCCCCGCTGTGTGAAACCGCGCAGATCGCCGAAACCAACTCGCCTCTTCCTGTTCCTACTGCACATGCGCGCCCGCTCGTCCAATCAGCGTGCTCGGAGCCGCTGACATCACATCATCTAAGCATTCATCTAAGGTGAGCAGCTCTGAGCGCGCTGGCAGCCGCATCCCCCGCTACCCTGTAACTGGCAGCGTGCCTGGCGCGGGCATGTGCCCTGCTAGAGGGACAGCGGGGATGCGGCCGCGCCTCACGCATGCACTGTTGGACCAGGAAACAAGGTAAGTGTATGGGGCGACCTGGGGGTTTCACACAGCGGGGCATCCCGATTTGACCAGGAAACAAGGTAAGTGTATGGGGCGACCTGGGGGTTTCACACAGCGGGGCATCCCGATTTTGGATGCCCAGGGAGGGGAGGGAATCGTATAGATTCCTAGGCTGATCGCTGTGCGTTTTTGGTCCACTTTAAACATACATTTTTGGGGATTCCTCAGCCAAAGTGGACCCAAACCCTCCTTTGCAACTCACAGGGGCTTTAAACATACAGAGATACTCACCTTTTCCTATCACAGCTTCATCTGATGGGGGGGAGGGATGCTTCACTGGAATGTGCAGCTATTTTCTGTCCCCCATCAAAAAGAGCTTAATGCCCGATTTTGGCTCTTTCACTGTAGAGGCATCCCAAATCGGGGACTTATATAGTCCTCCTCAGAGCAAGGCTCGATCCCCCCGTGACGCTCGGGCCGGCCGTGGAGTGACACCTCGCGTGTGAAGCGGAGATGATGGCGGCCGCCCGGGGCGCTGCGGGGTGACAGGCCGCTGACTGATCGCCGGGGACGGCCCAGGTGCCTGCGCAACAATGGCGCTCATTGTTCTCCCACGGCGAGTCTGTGCCTGCGGAGGCCTCCCTGCCCTACACGAGACAGGTGTATGGGCTCCCAGTCACGCCATACCACCGGGGGCCCATACACCTAATCGGGAGAGAGCGATCGGACCCTGCGGCAATCACACAAACCTGCCATCAGACCCGATCGACCGCTACATCATTTGAATGGGACGCTTGTTTGATCGATCTGTGTTCGATCAGGAAAATGTCTTCTCAACAGAAGAAGAAATTGTCAATGTAGAGCAACCGAGCAACGATCAGACGTTCGATTGCATTGGCCAAATGATCAATTACATTATCCAGTTTAACCATCATTGTATCACACTTGTATAACGATCAAAACCATCGATTGATCACATTGGCCAAGGTAATAATCAGTGTGGCGAACACATGAGCAAATCGATCAATCACATCTTCTAACTTTTATCAATGTACCTCACCTTTACAGCGATCAAAATTATTGATCACATTGGCCAAACCCGTATGATGATCAGTTACATTATCCAACTTTACTATTAATGTATCGCACCCGTATAATGATCAAAACGATCGATTGATCCTATTGGCCACGGTAATAATCGGTGTACCGAACCTGTGCCATGAGCAAATCGATCAATCACATTGTTTAACTTTATCAATGTAACTCACCTGTACAATGATCAAAACGATCGATCACATCAGCCAAGGTAATAATCAGTTTACCTAACATACAATGAGCTAATCAATCAATCACATCTTCTAACTTTTATCAATGTACCTTTACAGCGATCAAAATGATTGATCACATTGGCCAAGGTAATAATCAGTGTAGCGAACACATGAGCAAATCGATCAATCACATCTTCTAACTCTTATCAATGTATCTCACCTTTACAGCGATCAAAATGATTGATCACATTGGCCAAACCCGTATGATGATCAGTTACATTATCCAACTTTACTATTAATGTATCGCACCCGTATAACGATCAAAATGATCGATTGATCCTATTGGCCACGGTAATAATCAGTGTACCGAACCTGTGCCATGAGCAAATCGATCAATCACAGGTGAGTTACACTTTATCAATGTAACTCACCTGTACAGTGATCAAAACGATCGATCACATCAGCCAAGGTAATAATCAGTTTACCTAACATACAATGAGCTAATCGATCGTTCACATCTTCTAACTCTATCAATGTACCTCCCCTGTACAGTGATTAAAACGATCGATCGCATTGGCCAAACCCGTACGAGGATCAATTTTTTTATCCAACTTAACCATCATTGTATCACACTCGTATAACAATCAAAATGATCGATTGATCCTATTGGCTTGTTTGATCGATCTGTATTCGATCAGGAAAATGTCTTCTCAACAGAAGAAAAAATTGTCAATGTAGAGCAACCGAGCAACAATCAGACGTTCGATTGCATTGGCCAAATGATCAATTACATTATCCAGTTTAACCATCATTGTATCACACTTGTATAACGATCAAAACCATCGATTGATCACATTGGCCAAGGTAATAATCAGTGTGGCGAACACATGAGCAAATCGATCAATCACATCTTCTAACTTTTATCTATGTACCTCACGTTTACAGGGATCAAAATGATTGATCACATTGGCCAAACCCGTATGATGATCAGTTACATTATCCAACTTTACTATTAATGTATCGCACCCGTATAACGATCTAAACGATCGATTGATCCTATTGGCCACGGTAATAATCAGTGTACCGAACCTGTGCCATGAGCAAATTGATCAATCACATCTCCTAACTTTTATCAATGTACCTCACCTTTACAGCGATCAAAATGATTGATCACATTGGCCAAGGTAATAATCGGTGTGGCGAACACATACAATGAGCAAATCGATCAATCACATCTTCTAACTTTTATCAATGTACCTCACCTTTACAGCGATCAAAATGATTGATCACATTGGCCAAACCCGTATGATGATCCGTTACATTATCCAACTTTACTATTAATGTATCGCACCCGTATAACGATCAAAACGATCGGGTGATCCTATTGGCCACGGTAATAATCAGTGTACCGAACCTGTTCAATGAGCAAATCGATCAATCACAGGTGAGTTACACTTTATCAATGTAACTCACCTGTACAGTGATCAAAACGATCGATCACATCAGCCAAGGTAATAATCAGTTTACCTAACATACAATAAGCTAATCGATCGTTCACATCTTCTAACTTTATCAATGTACCTCCCCTGTACAGTGATTAAAACGATCGATCGCATTGGCCAAACCCGTACGAGGATCAATTTTTTTATCCAACTTAACCATCATTGTATCACACTCGTATAACAATCAAAATGATCGATTGATCCTATTGGCCAAGGTAATAAATCAGTGTATCGAATCTGTAGGATGTGCAAATCAATCAATCACATCTTCTAACATTGTTTTCAATGTCCCTCCCCTGTACAGCGATCAAAATGATCGATTGATCCAATTGGCCGAGATAATAATTAGTGTGGCCAAACCAATTACATTGTCCAACTTTACCATCAATGTATCACACTTGTATAATGATCAAACCAATCAAATTGGCCAAGGTAATAATCAGTGTAACGAACCTGTACGACGAGCAAATCAATCGATCACATCTTCTAACTTTATCAATGCACCTCACCTGTACAGCGATCCAAACGATCGAACAAATTGGCCAAACTCATATGATGATCAATTACATTATCCAACTTTACCATCAATGTATCACACTCATATAACAATCAAAACGATCGATTGATCACATTGGCCAAGGTAATAATCTCTGTGCAAAACGCATACAATGAGCAAATCGATCAATCACATCTTCTAACGTTGTTATCAATGTGCCTCACCTGTACAGCGATCAAAACGATCGATCACATTGGTCGAGGTAATAATAAGTGTATTGAACCTGTACGAAGAGCAAATTGATCAATCACCTCTTCTAATGTTGTTATTAATGTGCCTCACCTGTACAGCGATCAAAATGATCAATCACATTGGCAAAGGTAATAATAAGTGTGCTGAATACGTACAATTAGCAAGTCGATCAATCACATTGTTTAGCTTTTGTTATCTATGTACCGCACCAGTACAATCAAAACGATCAATCACATTGGCCAAGGTAATAATAAGTGTATTGAACCTGTACGAAGAGCAAATTGATCAATCACATCTTCTAATGTTGTTATTAATGTACCTCACCTGTACAGCGATCAAAACGATCAATCACATTGGCCGAGGTAATAATAAGTGTGCTGAATACATACAATTAGCAAGTCGATCAATCACATTGTTTAGCTTTTGTTATCTATGTACCGCACCAGTACAATCAAAACGATCGATCACGTTGGCCAATGTATTTCTCAGTGTTGTGTTGAATTTGTAGGATAATCAATCACGTTATCCAATTTTAACACCGATGTACTGCACCCAAACAGCGATCAGACCTGTGCAACAATCAAATGAGCAATCACAATGGCCAACTTCATCATTCGTGTGCATATCTGTATAACGATCAAATGAACAATCACATCTTCTAACTTTATCAGTTTACCTCAGCTTTACAGCGATCAAAACGATCACATTGGTCAAACCCATACAAATATCAATTAAAACGGCTTATCATCAATGTAACGCTACTGCACAACGGTCAGACGATCGATCGCATTGGCCAACTTTATCATCAATGTACTGCACCTGTCTAATGATCAGATTGGTTACGTTTGTCATCAATGTAGAGCATTGTCAAAACGATCAATCACATTGGCCAAGTTAATCGTCAGTGTCCTAAATCCCCACAATGATTAATCACGTTATTCATCTTCACCATCAATGTAGCACATCTGTACAACGATCGAAACACTTGATCACATTGGCCAAACCGGTACAACTGATGATTGGCCAACTTTATCGCCAATTTACTATAGCTGTACAATGATCGAAATGATCGATCGCATTGGTCATCTTTATTATCAGTGTAGCAATTACATTGTCTAACTTTGTTAGTTTATCACATCTGTACAACAATCAAAAGAATCGATTAAATCGGCCACATTTATAATGCATGTACTGCATCCGTACACAATCGGACTGGTTAATGTTATCATACACACGTGCAACGATCAAAATGATCAATCGCACTGGCCGAGGTAGTCATCGAAATACCAAACCCATACAATGTCCAGTCACATTATCCAGCTTTATCGTTAACGTACTGCACCTGGACAACGATCAGATTGGTTAACATTATCATCAATGATGATCGATAAACGATCGATCACATCAGCCGACTTTATAATCCGCATACCACATCCAAACAACTATCAAAATGATTGATCACATTGGCCAAACCCGTATGATGATCAGTTACATTATCCAACTTTACTATTAATGTATCGCACCCGTATAACGATCAAAATGATCGATTGATCCTATTGGCCACGGTAATAATCAGTGTACCGAACCTGTGCCATGAGCAAATCGATCAATCACATCTTCTAATTTTTATCAATGCACCTCACCTTTACAGCGATCAAAATGATTGATCACATTGGCCAAACCCGTATGATGATCAGTTACATTATCCAACTTTACTATTAATGTATCGCACCCGTATAACGATCAAAATGATCGATTGATCCTATTGGCCACGGTAATAATCAGTGTACCGAACCTGTGCCATGAGCAAATCGATCAATCACATCTTCTAATTTTTATCAATGCACCTCACCTTTACAGCGATCAAAATGATTGATCACATTGGCCAAACCCGTATGATGATCAGTTACATTATCCAACTTTACTATTAATGTATCGCACCCGTATAATGATCAAAACGATCGATTGATCCTATTGGCCACGGTAATAATCAGTGTACCGAACCTGTTCAATGAGCAAATCGATCAATCACAGGTGAGTTACACTTTATCAATGTAACTCACCTGTACAGTGATCAAAACGATCGATCACATCAGCCAAGGTAATAATCAGTTTACCTAACATACAATGAGCTAATCGATCGTTCACATCTTCTAACTTTATCAATGTACCTCACCTTTACAGCGATCAAAATGATTGATCACATAGGCCAAACCTGTACGAGGATTTTTTTATCCAACTTAACCATCATTGTATCACACTCGTATAACAATCAAAATGATCGATTGATCCTATTGTCCAAGGTAATAAATCAGTGTATCGAACCTGTAGGATGTGCAAATCAATCAATCGCATCTTCTAACATTGTTTTCAATGTCCCTCCCCTGTACAGCGATCAAAATGATCGATTGATCCAATTGGCCGAGATAATAATTAGTGTGGCCAACCCAATTACATTGTCCAACTTTACCATCAATGTATCACACTTGTATAATGATCAAACCAATCAAATTGGCCAAGGTAATAATCAGTGTAACGAACCTGTACGATGAGCAAATCAATCGATCACATCTTCTAACTTTATCAATGCACCTCACCTGTACAGCGATCCAAACGATCGAACAAATTGGCCAAACCCATATGATGATCAATTACATTATCCAACTTTACCATCAATGTATCACACCCATATAACAATCAAAATGATCGATTGATTACATTGGCCAAGGTAATAATCACTGTGCAAAACGCATACAATGAGCAAATCGATCAATCACATCTTCTAACGTTGTTATCAATGTGCCTCGCCTGTACAGCGCTCAAAACGATCAATCACATTGGCAAAGGTAATAATAGGTGTGCTGAATACGTACAATTAGCAAGTCGATCGATCACATTGTTTAGCTTTTGTTATCTATGTACCGCACCAGTACAATCAAAACGATCGATCACATTGGTCATCTTTATTATCAGTGTAGCAATTACATTGTCTAACTTTGTTAGTTTATCACATCTGTAGAACAATCAAAAGAATCGATTAAATCGGCCACATTTATAATCCATGTACTGCATCCGTACACAATCGGACTGGTTAATGTTATCATACACACGTGCAACGATCAAAATGATCAATCGCACTGGCCGAGGTAGTCATCGAAATACCAAACCCATACAATGTCCAGTCACATTATCCAGCTTTATCGTTAACGTACTGCACCTGGACAACGATCAGATTGGTTAACGTTATCATCAATGATGATCGATAAACGATCGATCACATCAGCCGACTTTATAATCCGCATACCACATCCAAACAACTATCAAAATGTTTGATCACATTGGCTAAGTTAATCATCTGTGTCACACATCCATACAATGATCGAAACGATCAATCACATTGGTCAACTTGAGTAGCACAACCGTACAACGATCAGATGAGCAATCACATTGTTTAAGTTTACCACCTGCGCACCGATCAAAAAGATCGATCACATTGTCCAAGTTAATAATCGGCGCACCAAACCCATTCAACGATCAATCACATTGGACATCCTGATCAGCAATGTACTGTACCCATACAACGATCAAAATGATCAATTTACCACGCCCGAATTATGATCAATCAGAATGGCCGAGGTTATAATGTGTATATCACATCTATACGATGATCGAACAATCATATTGGCGACTTTTATCATTAGTGTACCACACCCATACAAAGATCAAACAATCAATCGCATTGGTCTAACATTTTCATTAACGTGCCACATCCATCCAACGATCAAATGAACAATCACGTCCTACTTTATCAATGTACTGCAGCAGCACAATCTGACTGTTTCACGTTATCTTCAATGTAGCGCACGGTACAATGATCAAAATGATCAATCACATTGGTCAACTTTACAGTGTAGCGTCTGTACAACGATCAAAATGATCAATTTGCAACATCCAAAGAACGATCAATCAGAATGGCCGAGGTTATAATCGTCTGTACGATGATCGAACAATCACATTGGTGTACTCTGATCTTTGTATGGTTGTGGTAAACGGTCAATCACATTGGTCTAACATTTTCAGTAACGTGCCACATCCATACAACGATCAAATCAACAATCACATTGTCTAACTTTATCAATGTACTGCAGCTGCACAATGATCCGACTGTTTAATGTTATGTTCAATGTAGCACACGGTACAATGATCAAAACGATCAATCACATTGGTCAGCTTTACAGTGTAGCATCTGTACAGCGATCAAAATGATCAATTTGCAACATCCAAGCAACGATCAGAATGGCCGAGGTTATAATCAGTGTTATGCATCTGTGCGATGATCGAACAATCACATTGGCAAGTTTTATCATTAGTGTACTCTACCACAACCATACAAAGATCAAACGGTCAATCACATTGGTCTAACAATTTAATTAACGTGCCACATCCATACAACGATCAAATGATCAATCACATTGTCTAACATTTTCATTAACATCCATACAACGATCAAATGAACAATCACTTTGTCTAAATTTATCAATGTACACAGCGATCCGACTGTTTAATGTTATGTTCAATGTAGCACACGGTACAATGATCAAAACGATCAATCACATTGGTCAACTTTACAGTGTAGCATCTGTACAATGATCAAAATGATCAATTTGCGACATCCAAACAGCAATCAATCAGAATGGGCGAGGTTATATTCGGTGTATCACATCTGTACGATGATCGAACAATCACATTGGCGACTTTTATCATTAGTGTACCTTACCACAACCATACAAAGATCAAATGACCAATCACTTTGTCTAAATTTATCAATCTACACAACGATCTGACTGTTTAATGTTATGTTCAATGTAGCACACGGTACAATGATCAAAGCGATCAATCACATTGGTCAACTTTACAGTGTAGCATCTGTACAGCAATCAAAATGATCAATTTGCAACATCCAAGCAACGATCAGTATGGCCGAGGTTATAATCAGTGTTATACATCTGTACGATGATTGAACAATCACATTGGCGACTTTTATCATTAGTGTACTCAACCACAACCATACAAAGATCAAACGGTCAAACACATTGGTCTAACAATTTAATTAACGTGCCACATCCATACAACGATCAAATGAACAATCACTTTGTCTAACTTTATCAATGTATTGCAGCTGCACAATGATCCGACTGTTTAATGTTATGTTCAATGTAGCACATGGTACAATGATCAAAACGATCAATCACATTGGTCTAACATTTTCATTAACGTGCCACATCCATACAATGATCAAATGAACAATCACTTTGTCTAAATTTATCAATGTACACAACGATCCGACCGTTTAATGTTATCTTCAATGTAGCACATGGTACAATGATCAAAGCGATCAATCACATTGATCAACTTTACAGTGTTGCATCTGTACAACGATCAATTTGCGACATCCAAACAATCAATCAGAATGGGCGAGGTTATATTCGGTGTATCACATCTGTACGATGATCGAACAATCACATTGGCGACTTTTAACATTAGTGTACTCAACCACAACCATACAAAGATCAAACGGTCAATCACATTGGTCTAACAATTTCATTAACACACCACATCCATACAACGATCAAATGACCAATCACATTGTCTAAATTTATCAATGTACACAACGATCTGACTGTTTAATGTTATGTTCAATGTAGCGCACGGTACAATGATCAAAACGATCAATCACATTGGTCAACTTTACAGTGTAGCATCTGTACAACGATCAAAATGATCAATTTGCGACATCCAAACAACAATCAATCAGAATGGGCGAGGTTATAATCGGTGTATCACATCTGTACGATGATCGAACAATCACATTGGCGACTTTTATCATTAGTGTACTCAACCACAACCATACAACGATCAAATGATCAATCACATTGGTCTAACAATTTCATTAATGTGCCACATCCATACAACGATCAAATGAACAATCATGTTGTCTAACTTTATCAATGTATTGCAGTTGTGCTTGCGATCTGACTGTTTAACGTTATCTTCAATGTAGCACATGGTACAATGATCAAAGCGATCAATCACATTGGTCAACTTTACAGTGTAGCATCTGTACAACGATCAATTTACCACACCCAAACAACGATCAATCAGAATGGTTGAGGTTATAATCGGTGTATCACATCTGTTCTATGATCAAACAATCAACTTTTATCATTAGTGTACCCTACCACACCCATGCATAGATCAAACGATCAATCACATTGGTCAACTTTACGGTGTAGCCCCTGTACAACGATCAAATGAGCAATCGCGTTGTCTAACTTTGTTACGCACCACATTCGCGCTATCGAAAAAAAAAAAACGATCTCACCGGCCACACCTATCGTAAGTGTACCAAACCCGTACAACGTTGATCGTCAATGTGCTGCTCCCATTGATCGAAATGATCGATCACATCGGCCAGCGTTATCGTCGGTGAACCACACCCGTACAGTCGATCACATCGCCCCCAACATTATTGTTGGTGTATATAGAATCGTACAATGATTAATCCCATGGTGTAACTTTGACTGTCAGTACACTGAGGATAAACGATCAAACACGTACCGCATCCATACAACGATCAAATGAACAATCACATTGTCCAGCTTTATCATCAATGCACTTCACACTGTACAGCAATCAGACCGGTTAAAGTTGACATCTATGTAGCGACGATCAAAACCATCAATCACATTGGGTTTATCATTAGTGTAACACACCAGTCCAATGATCCTAAGTGTAGCGCGATCAAATGAGCAATCGCATTGTCTAACCTTGTTATCTATACACTGATCAATCGCACTGTCCAATGTGCCGCACCCACACAATGCTAAAAACGATCGCGCACATTGATCCAATGAATCATCGGTGTGGCTCACCCGTACGACGGTCAAAACTATGTTGGTTGGCGCGGTCATCAATGTGGCCCAGCTTTAACGTGATCAAATCATTGATCACATTGTCCACATTTTCTTCACCCCCCCCCACAACGATCGAACGGTCAATAACATTGTCGATCAATCACAAATTTACCAATCGATTTACGTGATCAAATCATTGATCACATTGTCCAAATTTTCTTCACCCCCCCCTACAACGATCGAACGGTCAATAACATTGCCGATCAATCACAAATTTACCAATCGATTTACGTGATCAAATCATTGATCACATTGTCCAAATTTTCTTCACCCCCCCCTACAACGATCGAACGGTCAATAACATTGCCGATCAATCACAAATTTACCAATCGATTTACGTGATCAAATCATTGATCACATTGTCCACATTTTCTTCACCCCCCCTACAACGATCGAACGGTCAATAACATTGCCGATCAATCACAAATTTACCAATCGATTTACGTGATCAAATCATTGATCACATTGTCCACATTTTCTTCACCCCCCCCTACAACGATCGAACGGTCAATAACATTGTCGATCAATCACAAATTTACCAATCGATTTACGTGATCAAATCATTGATCACATTGTCCACATTTTCTTCACCCCCCCCCACAACGATCGAACGGTCAATAACATTGCCGATCAATCACAAATTTACCAATCGATTTACGTGATCAAATCATTGATCACATTGTCCAAATTTTCTTCACCCCCCCTACAACGATCGAACGGTCAATAACATTGCCGATCAATCACAAATTTACCAATCGATTTACGTGATCAAATCATTGATCACATTGTCCACATTTTCTTCACCCCCCCCTACAACGATCGAACGGTCAATAACATTGCCGATCAATCACAAATTTACCAATCGATTTACGTGATCAAATCATTGATCACATTGTCCAAATTTTCTTCACCCCCCCCCCTACAACGATCGAACGGTCAATAACATTGCCGATCAATCACAAATTTACCAATCGATTTACGTGATCAAATCATTGATCACATTGTCCAAATTTTCTTCACCCCCCCCTACAACGATCGAACGGTCAATAACATTGCCGATCAATCACAAATTTACCAATCGATTTACGTGATCAAATCATTGATCACATTGTCCACATTTTCTTCACCCCCCCCCCTACAACGATCGAACGGTCAATAACATTGCCGATCAATCACAAATTTACCAATCGATTTACGTGATCAAATCATTGATCACATTGTCCAAATTTTCTTCACCCCCCCCTACAACGATCGAACGGTCAATAACATTGCCGATCAATCACAAATTTACCAATCGATTTACGTGATCAAATCATTGATCACATTTTCTTCACCCCCCCCCCCTACAACGATCGAACGGTCAATAACATTGCCGATCAATCACAAATTTACCAATCGATTTCCCCCTAAAAAAACAATAAATTGATTGCATTTGATTCGATGTTTTAAACGTTTGATTAAATAGAACGATCTGCCTTAAGCCACGCCCCCTGTGATCTGTGCCCCTCCCCTTCCGCTTAGCTCTTCAGCCTTTAGGCTCCCTGTCATATGAACGGGTTCAGACCATAGCCAAGGGGTGGCAGGCCACCACTATATGCTGCATGCGCTTAAAGTGGACCAAAACCCAAGATTTTGACTATCCCGGGTTTTGGTCCTCCTCGATCGTGGATGCCCCACTGTGTGAAACCCCCCCGGGTTGCCTGATTTGACTCACCTTTTCCCTATCCTACGGCACATGCAGGGTCTCTCATCCAATCAGTGAGCTCGGATCTGCTCCCGCCCCTTCGTCCAATGGCTGGACAGATCCCCCGCTACCCTCTAACATGGAGTGTGCCCGCACCGGCGGCCATTCACAAATGCCCAGCACGGGCCCCTCTAGAGGGAGATAGCAGGGTGTGTTTCCGGGGTTTGGGTTTTGGTCCACTTTAAAATGGGCCTAAAATTAAAAAAAAAAAATGGCTTTACTGTAAGTCCATTTTAACAATCGAATTTACAGTGGACCTATGAACAGAACTTTCACTATCAATAGGTTCTTGTTCCCAGGGCATCCCGGATTGGCGTGTGAAACCCCCCAGATCGCCCTCAAAACTCACCTTTCCCCCCTGTTCCTCGCCACATGTGCAGACTCTCGTCCAATCAGTGCCGTGTATATTAAAGCGGACCTTGACCCTAAATAGGAGCCTATTTTATATGTTTCCCACACCCTGTACATACAGATTGACCACATTAATCCGGACCTTCACCCCGAATAAGAGTCTATCTTATATGTTTCCCCCACCCTGTACATACAGATTGCCCACATTAATCCAGACCCTCACCCTGAATAAGAGCCTATCTTATATGTTTCCCCCCTGTACATACAGATTGCCCACATTAACCTGGACCCTCACCCTGAATAAGAGCCTATGTTATATATTTCCCCCCTGTACATACAGATTGCTCACATTAATCCGGACCTTCACCCTGAATAAGAGCCTATGTTATATATTTCCCCCCTGTACATACAGATTGCTCACATTAATCCGGACCTTCACCCTGAATAAGAGTCTTTCTTATATGTTTCCCCCTTGTACATACAAATTGCCCACATTAATCCGGACCCTCACCCTGAATAAGAGCCTATCTTATATGTTTCCCCCCTGTACATACAAATTGCCCACATTAATCCGGACCCTCACCCTGAATAAGAGCCTATCTTATATGTTTCCCCCCTGTACATACAGATTGCCCACATTAATCCGGACCCTCACCCTGAATAAGAGTCTCGGGTTGCAGAGCGGAGAGAGCAGGGTTCAGAGTTGACTTCTGCAGGAACATGAACTAGGTGAGTACTGTATGCAGAGCATTCCTAATGGGGGTTTCAATTTCGGGACGTAATTGAGTTAACCAAAATATTTTGGGTCAGCTTTAAAGGATTCTCCATCACCTTTGCAGCTGCAGTAATGCGGTGACCTGACGGCGGCGGCCTCAGGACAGGAGGTGGCAGCGCCGAGCGCGCTCAGGAGTGTCGCTGCTGTCAACACAATAGGAGCATTGAGGAGCCGGCCTCACAATAGACTCTTTCTACCAACATGTTGCCTGAGCTACTCACTACTATCCAAGTGCCACCACCACCCTGCTCGCTACTGACCAACTGCCACCACCACCCTGCTCGCTACTGACCAAGCGCCACCACCCTGCTCGCTACTGACCAAGCGCCACCACCCTGCTCGCTACTGACCAACTGCCACCACCACCCTGCTCGCTACTGACCAAGCGCCACCACCCTGCTCGCTACTGACCAACTGCCATCACCCTGCTTGCTACTGACCAAGCGCCACCACCCTGCTCGCTACTGACCAACTGCCACCACCACCCTGCTCGCTACTGACCAACTGCCACCACCACCCTGCTCGCTACTGACCAACTGCCACCACCACCCTGCTCACTACTGACCAACTGCCACCACCACCCTGCTCGCTACTGACCAAGTGCCATCACCCTGCTCGCTACTGACCAACTGCCACCACCACCCTGCTCGCTACTGACCAACTGCCACCACCACCCTGCTCGCTACTGACCAACTGCCATCACCCTGCTCGCTACTGACCAACTGCCACCACCACCCTGCTCGCTACTGACCAACTGCCACCACCACTCTGCTCGCTACTGACCAACTGCCATCACCCTGCTCGCTACTGACCAACTGCCATCACCACTCTGCTCGCTACTGACCAACTGCCATCACCACTCTGCTCGCTACTGACCAACTGCCACCACCACTCTGCTCGCTACTGACCAACTGCCACCACCACTCTGCTCGCTACTGACCAACTGCCATCACCACCCTGCTCGCTACTGACCAAGTGCCACCACCCTGCTCGCTACTGACCAACTGCCATCACCACCCTGCTCGCTACTGACCAACTGCCACCACCACCCTGCTCGCTACTGACCAACTGCCATCACCCTGCTTGTTACAGATTATCTGCCACCACCCTGCTCGCTACTGACCAACTGCCACCACCACCCTGCTCGCTACTGACCAACTGCCACCACCACCCTGCTCGCTACTGACCAACTGCCACCACCACCCTGCTCGCTACTGACCAACTGCCACCACCACCCTGCTCGCTACTGACCAACTGCCATCACCCTGCTCGCTACTGACCAACTGCCACCACCACCCTGCTCGCTACTGACCAACTGGCACCACCACCCTGCTCGCTACTGACCAACTGCCACCACCACCCTGCTCGCTACTGACCAACTGCCATCACCCTGCTCGCTACTGACCAAGTGCCACCACCACCCTGCTCGCTACTGACCAAGTGCCACCACCACCCTGCTCGCTACTGACCAACAGTGCTGACCAACTGCCATCACCCTGCTCGCTACTGACCAACTGGCACCACCACCCTGCTCGCTACTGACCAACTGGCACCACCACCCTGCTCGCTACTGACCAACTGCCACCACCACCCTGCTCGCTACTGACCAACTGCCACCACCACCCTGCTCGCTACTGACCAACTGCCATCACCCTGCTCGCTACTGACCAACTGCCACCACCACCCTGCTCGCTACTGACCAACTGGCACCACCACCCTGCTCGCTACTGACCAACTGCCACCACCACCCTGCTCGCTACTGACCAACTGCCATCACCCTGCTCGCTACTGACCAAGTGCCACCATCCTGCTCGCTACTGACCAAGTGCCACCACCCTGCTCGCTACTGACCAACTGCCATCACCACCCTGCTCGCTACTGACCAACTGCCATCACCACCCTGCTCGCTACTGACCAACTGCCATCACCCTGCTCGCTACTGACCAACTGCCACCACCTTGCTTGCTACTGACCAACTGCCACCACCCTGCTCGCTACTGACCAACTGCCACCACCACCCTGCTCGCTACTGACCAACTGCCACCACCTTGCTTGCTACTGACCAACTGCCACCACCCTGCTCGCTACTGACCAACTGCCACCACCACCCTGCTCGCTACTGACCAACTGCCACCACCTTGCTTGCTACTGACCAACTGCCACCACCCTGCTCGCTACTGACCAACTGCCACCACCACCCTGCTCGCTACTGACCAACTGCCATTACCCTGCTTGCTACTGACCAACTGCCACCACCCTGCTCGCTACTGACCAACTGCCACCACCCTGCTTGTTACAGATTATCTGCCACTACCCTGCTCGCTACTGACCAAGCGCCACCACCCTGCTCGCTACTGACCAAGTGCCACCACCCTGCTCGCTACTGACCAAGTGCCACCTCCCTGCTCGTTACTGACCAACTGCCACCACCCTGCTCGCTACTGACCAACTGCCATCACCCTGCTCGCTCGCTACTGACCGACTGCCATCACCCTGCTCGCTACTGATCGACTGCCACCACCCTGCTCGCTACTGACCAACTGCCATCACCCTGCTCGCTACTGACCAACTGCCACCACCACCCTGCTCGCTACTGACCAACTGCCATCACCACCCTGCTCGCTACTGACCAACTGCCATCACCACCCTGCTCGCTACTGACCAACTGCCACCACCACCCTGCTCGCTACTGACCAACTGCCATCACCACCCTGCTCGCTACTGACCGACTGCCATCACCCTGCTCGCTACTGACCAAGTGCCACCACCCTGCTCGCTACTGATCGACTGCCACCACCCTGCTCGCTACTGACCAACTGCCATCACCCTGCTCGCTACTGACCAACTGCCACCACCCTGCTCACTACTGACCAACTGCCACCACCACCCTGCTCGCTACTGACCAACTGCCATCACCACCCTGCTCGCTACTGACCAACTGCCATCACCCTGCTTTCTACTGACCAACTGCCACCACCACCCTGCTCGCTACTGACCAACTGCCATCACCCTGCTTGCTACTGACCAACTGCCACCACCACCCTGCTTGCTACTGACCAACTGCCACCACCACCCTGCTCACTAATGACCAACAGCACTTCTTAGGGGTCCTCTTCCAACACCTGCTTGAGAACCCTGCCCCCTAAGTATACCCCCATAGCTGGTCCCATTGTACCCCCAGCCCTAATTTTGCCCCTCCCTCAATGCTTAAAGTCCCAGCTTTGTGGCTGTAGCAGTATATAAAGGATCAGTACCATCTCTTTAAGAGCGACCATTTCCACCCCCGGCCATCATCTGCCCCTACACTCCGGCTCAGCAGCTCGCGGGCTGGTCATGGGCTGGCCCGGAGCCAGTGGATTCCCAGTCCGCACGGGCACACGCCTATACCTGGAAAACAATGGTCATTTCCTAGCAAGCCCAAATCAGAGTCCAGACCTTAACCTAACAGAAAGTGGAATGGGCCAGCATATTCTTCCCGAACGGGGCACCTACTTGGGGTAGATGTGTGATGTATTTCTGCTATTCCGTATCCCAGGTAGAATACTTACTTCCGAGGTGGTTCTCCTCAGTATTCTACCTGGTGATCGGGAATTTGGACCACAGAAAATATTCCAAAAGGCTGAGGAACCTTTGCCGGGTGATGTACAAAACCCGCACAGGTACAATGATAGACAGCAAGTGAACTTGACTCCAGCACTTCAGGGGTTAAAAAAAAAAAAGGCATTTCAGACGGATACAATGTATCAGCTCCGGCGCAGTCCGGCAGTGAGCGGGTTAATGTATAGGGAGTGTGGAGCAGTTCCTGGCACTGGGGAGAGACGCAGAGCCGCGGTAGGGGATCCTCAGGACCATCGCTCTGATAGTTTGCAGCCGATCCCTGGGCCGGGGGAGGGGCGATGGGGCAGTGGGCGTGTCTGAAGGGAAAACTGCTGCCAGCCCCAGTCAGTGAGCCAGTAGGGAGCAGCGTGGGGCTGTGGATGCCGGGTGCCTGCACTGGACTGAACTATAAGTGCCTGCCCTGGAATCAGGATGAGGGGTGTCTGCCATGGAATGAACTATGGGTGCCTGCCATCTAATGAACTATGGATGCCTGCCCTGGACTCAGGATGAGGGGTGCCTGCCCTGGACTCAGGATGAGGGTGCCTGCCATGGAATGAACTATGGGTGCCTGCCCTGGACTCAGGATGAGGGTGCCTGCCATGGAATGAACTATGGGTGCCTGCCCTGGACTCAGGATGAGGGGTGCCTGCCCTGGACTCAGGATGAGGGTGCCTGCCATGGAATGAACTATGGGTGCCTGCCCTGGACTCAGGATGAGGGGTGCCTGCCATGGACCGATCTCTGGGTGCCTGCCATGGACTCAGGATGAGGGGTGCCATGCCCTGGATTCAGGATGAGGGGTGCCATGCCCTGGACTCAGGATGAGGGGTGCCATGCCCTGGACTCAGGATGAGGGGTGCCTACCATGGACTAAACTCTGGGTGCTGCACTGGACTTGGAATAAGAGGGTGTCTGCCATTGACTGATCGCCAGGTCAGGATTTGGGGTGCCTTGGACACTGGGTGCTGCCCTTGATGTGGGGTTCCCTGCACTGAACTGAAAAAGATGGGTGCCTGTGCTGGGACTCCGGGTGCTGCCCTGGACTCTGGGTGCTGCATTGGTAGTCTGGATGTGGGACGCTCTGCCCTGGTTTGTGGGCGCTGGATTGGATGTGTGGTGCCCTGCACTTGACTCAGGATAATGGGTGCCTGTGCTTGGACTCAGGGTGCTGCCCCGGATGCAGGGTGCCCTGCACTTGTAATCTGGATTGGGGGGGTGCCCTGCGCTGGATGTGGGTGCCTGCCATGGACACTGGGTGCTGCCCTGGATTTAGGATGCCCTGCCTTGGATTTGGGATGCCCTGCCCTGGACACTGGGTGCTGCCCTGGATTCTGGGTGCTGCCCTGGATGTGGGTGCCTGCCATGGACACTGGGTGCTAACATGGGTGATGCCCTGCCATGGACACTGGGTGCTGCCCTGGATTTGGGATGCCCTGCACTGGATTTGGGTGCCTGCCATGTACACTGGATGTTGCCCTGGATTTGGGATGCCCTGCACTGGATTTGGGTGCCTGCCATGGACACTGGGTGCTGCCCTGGATTTGGGATGCCCTGCCCTGGATGTGGGTCCCTGCCATGGACACTGGGTGCTGCCCTGGGCTCTGGAGCGATTAGCCCGACACATGGAGGAACATCCCGGTTCTGGATCCTACGGGTTTATCCATGGAATCCTATTTCCTGGAATCTTCCTCTGGTTGGAAACGGGTGGATCTAATGGATTTTGCCTATAGTTTGGATTATCCTGGAATAATCTGGGGGTGGATTACGGTCACCAGTCTGCTGGACGGTAAGTGTTACTATTTATGGCAACACACACTATACAATCCGATCGTCCAATCTCTGTATAATCTTATATAGAAGAGCCCCGATGGATTATAATCAGGATAGGCCGGCAATGATGGAGAAAAAGTAATTTTTACTGCCTGGCTGTCATGGTCCTCCTCCAGGCTCATGCCTTAGAGAGCTTCCTCGCCCTGGAACAAGTATAGTCATAGCGTAAAGGAGTCCTATTGGGCTCCCAGGGCTGATCATTTACAGGATGTTGCATGGCTGTCATGGTGGTCCTCTGATTCACTGCCCTGGAACTAACATACAGCCAGGCAGAGATGACCTCTGTGTATGTCGGGGGACATTAGAGCTGGCTGTTATGGTCCTCCTCCAGATTCATTGCTTAGAGAGCCCTCGCCCTGGAACAAGTATGGTCATATAGCCATGTCTATATAAATGGCCCCGCAGTGATATGGGGCTTTCAGGTCGGTTTATCTATTCATTATAACCTGGCCGTCATTGTCCTCCTCCGATTCATTGCCGAGGTATTGATGACCTCTGACTATGATAGGTGGACCTCAGAGCTGACCGTCTAAAATCATATGTTAGTTGCCTGGCTGTCATGGTCATGCTACAGATTCAATGTTTACCGGGTGCTTGTCTTGGAATACAGTTAATACAGTTGTGTATATATATGTGACTCCCGGGTCTGCTTATCTATTCATTATATCATAGCTGTCATGGTCCTCCTCCAGATTCATGACTTACTTACCTGTATATAAAGCAGATGGTGGTGACCCGTGTATACTGTATGTGTCCCTGGAAAAATATGGGACTCCCAGGTCTGCTTATCTATTCACTATAGCATGGCTGTCATGGTCATCCTCCAGATTCATGACTTACCTGTATATAAAACAGATGGTGGTGACCCGTGTGTACTGTATGTGTCCCTGGAAAAATATGGGACTCCCAGGTCTGCTTATCTATTCATTATAGCATAGCTGTCATGGTCATCCTCCAGATTCATGACTTACCTGTATATAAAACAGATGGTGGTGACCCGTGTATACTGTATGTGTCCCTGAAAAAATATGGGACTCCCAGGTCTGCTTATCTATTCATTATCGCATGGCTGTCATGGTCATCCTCCAGATTCGTGACTTACCTGTCTATAAAACAGATGGTTGTGACCCGTGTATACTGTATGTGACCCTGGAAAAATATGGTACTCCCAGGTCTGCTTATCTATTCATTATAGCATGGCTGTCATGGTCATCCTCCAGATTCATGACTTACCTGTATATAAAACAGATGGTGGTGACCCGTGTATACTGTATGTGTCCCTGGAAAAATATGGTACTCCCAGGTCTACTTATCTATTCACTATAGCATGGCTGTCATGGTCCTCCTCCAGATTCACGACTTACTGACCTGTATACAAACCAGACAGTGGTGACCCGTGTATATTGTAAGTGACCCTGGAATAATATGGGGCTTTCAGAGCGGATTGTCTAAAAGCAAATCTTGTCTGCCTGGCTGTCATGGTCATCCTTCAGATTCAATACTTGCTAAAAAGCGATGACTTGTGTGTCTATATGTGGCCCTGGAGTAATCTGGGGCTCCCTGGTCTTATTATCTGTTAGATGTGGCCTGGCTTTTATGGTCATCCTCCAGATTCATGACTTACCCGTATACAGCCAAACAGCGGTGACCCGTGTATATTGTAAGCGGACCTGGAGTAACGCGGGGCTCTCAGAGCTGATTGTATAAAAGCCAATACGACTTGCCTGGCTGTCATGGTTATCCTTTAGATTCACTGCTTGTCCTGGAGCCGAACCAGGACAAGCAGTCGAAAGTAAAACTTTCTCAAGGCTGACCGTCGAGATCTTCCTCCGGAATTATATGAGGGCTCCCAGCGGCAGATGTTAGTTGCCTGGCTGTCATGGCCATCCTTCAGATTCACTGCTTACCATGTCCTTGTTCTGGAATACAGTAAAATGTCACTATAGAAGTTGCCCTGGAGTAATATGGGGATTCCATAACTGATTATGTGTTGTGGCCTGGCCAACATGGTCGTCCTGCAGATTCATTATTGTTACATATTATAATCTATTATTAAATTCATGACCTCTGCATTTTTTAAGTGACCCTGGAGCAATTCAGGGTGTTCAGAGCAGATTGTCCAACAGCACATGTGACTTGTCTGGCTGTCATGACCATCCTTCCGATTCGCTGCTTTTCCTGGACTACAACCAGACAGCAACGAACTCCGTCAATGGCAGGTGGACCTGAAGTTGGAATAAATCTTTCTCAGAGCTGACAATTGGCTGAAATTAAATGGGGCTCTTATTGGCCAGATTGGTTGCCTGGCTGTCATGGTCATCCTCCAGATTCGCCGCCTACCGAGGCCTTATTCTGGAATACAATTAAATAGCCAATGACTTGTGTCTATAGATGTTGCCCTGGAATATTATATTATGGGACTCCCGGGTATGATTATATGTTGATTTAGCCTGACTGTCATGCTCATCCTCCAGATTCACAGCACACCTGTCAATAGAAGGTGGACCTGGAGTCGGAGCAAATATTTCTCAGGGCCGACTCGTGATCCTCCCCTGGAATTAAATTGGGGGGGATGTTGCCTGGCTGTCATGCTGCTGCGACCTTGGGCAAAACAGATCAGAAGCTTTGATGAATTCCTAAGATGGGAAACCGGGGGAACAGGATGACAGCCAATCAGAATCAATCTGCACACTTGTTCCAGGTCATTGTCGGAATGTGGTATCTGGGGCCCTCCATACACTTACATGAAAATATTACTGGCTTATTTTTAGGGCTCATACACACAGACATTAAAGTGGACCAACACCTGGGTTTTGACTATCCTGGGTCTTGGCCTTTGCCCCCCAGGTCACATCCCCCGCTACCCTCTAACAGGGAGCGCGCCCGCGTCGGCCATTCGCAAATGCCTGGTGCCGGCACGTGCCCTGCTAAAGGGAAAACGGGGATGCGGGCACTGCTCACAAAGGGCACCTCAGTTCAGGTACCCACCGGGGGATTCCCTGGCTACCTGGCGGGCCAGTCCGAGTCGGGTGGAGGCGCGGCATGAGCGCCATTAGAGCAAGGGCCTCATTTCCCCTCGATGCTCCTGGCTGTCGTGATCCTCCTCCGGCGACATCGCCGTACAACGTGCCGACACGCTTGTTCCAGGTTGGGCGTCTTCTTTGTGTTATGGGTGGAGGATCAGCATGACGGCCATAGAGCGAGGGTCTCATTTCACATCAATGCTCCCGGCCGTCATGATCCTCCGGCGCTGGCGCGCTTGTTCCCTGTCAGATGTCTTCTTCGTGTAATGAGTGGAGGATCAGCATGACGGCCGTAAAGCGAGGGTCTCATTTCACATCAATGCTCCTGGCCGTCATGATCCTTCTTCAGGTCAGACGTCTTCTTTGTGTTATGAGTGGAGGACCAGCATGACGGCCGTAGAGCGAGGGTAACATTTCACATTAGTGCTCCTGGCCGTCATGATCCTCCTCTGGTGGCATCGCCATACAACGTGCTGGTGCGCTTGTTCCAGGTCAGGCGCCTTCTTTGTGTTATGAGTGGAGGATCAGCATGACAGCCGTAGAGTGAGGGCCTCAATTTACATCATTGCTCCTGGCCGTCATGATCCTCCTCCAGGGCAAGCGTCTCTTCTTTGTGTTATGTGTGGAGGATCGGCATGACGGCCGTAGAGCGAGGGTCTCCTTTCACATCGATGCTCCCGGCCGTCATGATTCTCCTCCAGGGCAAGCGTCTCTTCTTTGTGTTATGGGTGGAGGATCAGCATGACGGCCATAGAGTGAGGGTTCTATTTCACATTGATGCTCCTGGCCGTCATGATCCTCCTCCAGGTCAGGCGCCTTCTTTGTGTTATGGGTGGAGGATCAGCATGACGGTCGTAGAGCGAGGGCCTCATTTCACATCAATGCTCCTGGCCATCATGATCCTCCTCCAGGTCAGGCGTCTTCTTTGTGTTATGTGTGGAGGATCGGCATGACGGCCGTAGAGCGAGGGTCTCCTTTCACATAGATGCTCCCGGCCGTCATGATCCTCCTCCAGGGCAAGCGTCTCTTCTTTGTGTTATGGGTAGAGGATCAGCATGACGGCCATAGAGTGAGTGCCTCATTTCACATTGATGCTCCTGGCTGTCATGATCCTCCTCCAGGTCAGGCGCCTTCTTTGTGTTATTGGTGGAGGATCAGCATGACAGTCATAGAGCGAGGTTTCACCTGGCCGTCATGATCCTCTTCCAGGTCTGGCGTCTCTACTTCATGTTATGATTGAAGGATCAGCATGACAGCCGTAGAGCGAGGGTCTCATTTCACATCGATGCTCCCGGCCGTCATGATCCTCTTCCAGGTCAGGTCTCTTCTTCGTGTTGTGGGTGGAGGATCGGCATGACGGCCAGTGAGGACCTCGGGTCATGTCTCTCATTGGAGCTGGGCAGGTGAATGGGGCTGCTCCTGTGTCTTAAAGGGGACCTGTCTGACAGCTGCTACTTGGCTGTCATGGTGCTCCTCCAGCTTCACTCTGCTCTGGAGCCAGTCAGAAAAAGAAAAAAAAGGGGTGTGGCCATAGAGAATATAGGGTGCCTGTGCCGGTGCCACCCATGGATAATGTGTGAGGGGTGCAGCATCAGAGCAGAGGAAGCTACACTCCTTGTTTTCCATGGGTGTCACCCCCATACTCTGCCATCGCCCCCTTTCCCTGACACCCACCTATTTCTGATCAATGTCCCGTCACATGTGACTAAACAGGAAGTGACACTAAGGGGTTTATTCATCAAGGGATAGCGCCAGGTAGCGCCTCGTAGCTGCAGGCAGCGTCTGGTGAACGCAAAACCACATTTAACAGCGCCAGGTAGCGTCCGATTCATCATTACAGGCGGCTCAGTGTATAGCGCCGGCGCTCTAGCTTCCAGAGTGCCTGGTATTGCCTCTCACTGCCTGTTGCTCTCCCATACATTTCAATGGACGTTTTCTCTCCAATCATTGTGTGACGTCTCCTGGCCTAGAAAGAGGCATTTTTGAAAACTTTATTGACTTTTTATATTTTTATGCAGAATTGTCATTACAGGTCTGGCGCTAAAGTATTAATGTCACAGTGTTATAACAATGTCATTCCATGTGTTTTCGCTTTGTTACTGGTGGGTATGTAATGACTTTAATCACACAGCGTCTGGAGCTCTATGCTACAGCGCCCAGATCCAGAGCGCCGATGCTGTGTGTGTGTGTGGATTTTTGTTAAATATGGTGTGAGTCACCGAGAGTCGGTCGCACTGAGCTGGCGCTACCTTTCGCTCCCTGCAGCGCTGTACTGGTGTTAGAGCGCCCAGCATCAATGCCGGCCAGGTTACTACAGCGACTGAGGCGCTCTGTTACAGAGCCCGATAGCCGGTCACAGCGTCTACTAGCGGTCGCTCTAAGCGCCTCTGTACAGAAGCACATCTGCCGATACCTGGCGCTAGTAATGAATCGGCCTCCGCGTCTCCCCAATAAGGCATCAAAATCCTTCCAATCCGCGATCATAAACCTAAGGCTGGAGCTTGGCAATAAAGCGGACCCAAACACTCTCCATCCATCACTAGAATCTAAAAGACTTCAGGCCCCCCCCCCCCCCCCCCCCCCAGGATCAGCGTATGTTTCCGGTGACCCCTTCATTCAGAATCCATTGATATGCCCCGTGCAATGTGTTCTGATTGGTGGAGAGCCCGTGCATGTGCCAGGTAAGCCTGAATAGACCCTCACTGGGCATCCCGCATCAGGGGGGGAAGGGATGGCTGCAGAATAGGTCAGCGCTGGAAAAGCACAGCTTGTATGAGGGAAAGCAGCTGAGCTCGCCGGTGGCCACATCCCCGCCTCTGGCCTCTACTAACAGGGTGGTGCCCGAGTTCGCCATTAACAGATGCCTGGATGGAGGTATAGCTTAGTGCGGCCACAGCTCGTGCATGCGCCATTGGAGAAACAGGGGACTCGCACAGCAGGGCATCCCGAATCTGGATGAAGGGAAGGAATCGCGCCGCCCTGGGTTCCTATAAACTTCAGGGCCTCGTTTGGTCCACTTTAAAGTGGACCAACACCCAGGGGTGATCTTATAGACTCCCGGGCCGATCACCTCCCTCACCGTGGTGAAACCTCCCCAAAACCCCAAAAAAACCTTACCTTATACCGCCACCCCTCTAGACGTGCGCACGCCCGCACTGGCCGTTTGTGAATGCCCGCCACGGGCGCGCGCCCTGTAAGAGTAACGTGCGGGAGGCGGCGGCGGACGCGCTGTCTTGGACGTCGCTGTCACCCGCTTGGACGTCGGCGGGGATTGGCTGGCGCGGTCACGTGGGAGCGTGGTGAGGTGAGTTTTTGGGGCTTTCGGGGGGGTTTCACACAGCGGGGCACCCCCAATCGGGGTGCCCCCCCGAAGTGGACCAAAACCCAGGATAGTCAAAATCCTGGGTGTTGGTCCACTTTAAAGTGGCAAAGACCAGTTAGGCTCCGTCCAGGGTCAGTCTTTGGGCATCCCGATTTGGGATGCACTGCTGTGCTGCAAAAAAAGCTGAGGGGTGGGGGCGCGCAGACCGCAGGGAAGCTGGGGATGTGGTCGGCCCCCTATGCCAGGCTGGGCTATCAAATGTTAATATGCACGGCGTAATGTGCTGATTGGACGGGCGTCCGTTATACTCGCTGACAGTCCCTGGGGCGTCCCAAATCAGGGAACCCAGGATGGTCAATATGCTATGTTCTGTTTCACTTTATGGCAGACCTTCACCCTGAATAAGAGCCTATCTTATATGTTTCTCCCCTGTACATACAGATTGCCCACATTAATCCGGACCTTCACCCTGAATAGGAGCTTATCTTATATTTTTCCCACACCCTGTACATACAGATTGCCCACATTAATCCAGACCCTCACCCTGAATAAGAGCCTATCTTATATGTTTCCCACACCCTGTACATACAGATTTCTCACATTAATCCGGACCTTCACCCTGAATAAGAGCCTATCTTATATGTTTCTCCCCTGTACATACAGATTGCCCACATTAATCCGGACCTTCACCCTGAATAGGAGCTTATCTTATATTTTTCCCACACCCTGTAGATACAGATTGCCCACATTAATCCGGACCTTCACCCTGAATAAGAGCCTATCTTGTATGTACATACAGAGTGCTCACATTTAAAATCATCCTACCTGCATCTACCGCATGTTATGAGCCTTTAAACCTCCAGGATGTCGGCTCATGGAGCATCAGGCAGCCTGCAAACAGGAAGTGTCTTCTGACTGTGCCGATCTGTATTCTGGGATTGCTGACCTTTTCCTGACCCAGGCTCCGCTATAACCCCGCCTCAGCACTTTATCCCCCTCTCCTCTCCTCAGTCTGTGATGCCTCTGAGGCAAGATGGCGGCGCCCGTATCCTAGAGTCCTGAACAGAGTTGCAGCCCAGTGGGGGGAAAGAATAATAAGTAACTAAAAACTTAAAGTATATTAATTTTAGATGCTGGGGAATAGTTTTTAAGGGTTTGGGCTTTTCATTAAATCATGTTGAAGGTCCACCTTAAGGTCCGTAATCTTTTTATGATGCATGCCCTTGAGGTGGGCGGGGTCAGTGGGAGTAACATGTATCTCACTGTGCTCTTTGGTGAAATTAACTGGACTAAAACCCAGTGACACCTGCCCTGGAGGGCGGGTGAGAGCAGTGCCTGGGTCCTGCCCCCCTGGTTTCCCTATATTCTCATCTAAGTGATCGTTCCCACTGCACAAGCGTCAGCTTCCCCAGAACTTCATGCGCACCCTCGGCAGCCATGTCCTAGTGGTTAAAGCTGAACAAAATCCACCTGGGCCGGCCTAATCTAATAGATTCCAGAGTCGGCCGCTGGCCTTACCCCGGGGCATTCTAGATTGGGATGCCCCCGGGGGGAGGGAACAGATTGGCCCGGGAATCTTATAGCTATATCTATATTCCCAGGCCGGTCGAGCCGGGTTTTGGTCCACTTTAAAGAAGAACTTCAGAGGCCCTGGAGTCTAAAAGAGTTTCCTGTCTTTGGAGATTCCCAAATTGGGATGCCCCACAGTGTGAACCCCCCCCCCCCCAGATGCCTAGATCCACTCACCTTCTCCCGAGCCCTCATTGCGTCTTTGCGCTGCGGCCGCATCCCCGCTCACCTCTAGCCGTGCGCATGCCCGCGCCTGGCCTCTGAAGGGCACGTCTCGGCTGCAAGGTGAGCGGGGGATGCGGCTGGCAGGGCACTCGGCTCCCTTCGGGTGCTTAGCCGTCAGTTGCGCCAAAGAGAGCTGAGTCGCAGCAAGCGAGCGGATTGGCTGGGGAGGGGCGATCAGCCAATCAGCGCACTCGCTTTTAGCTCGGCCCTGGAAGCTGAGTTGATGGGGCGACCTGAGGGAATACACACGGGGGGGGGGGGAGGGGTAGCGATAACCCTTATCGCTGGAGGGCTTCCCCGCCCGAGACGTCCTTTTCCCAATGGTGAGAGGTCATCCGTGAGGAAAGCAGGAACAGCCCTTACAAGAGCTAGTGAATTGTAATATAGCGTTTCCCCCAATAAGAGACAGAACTTCAGTATTGAGGGTGAAGATGAAGTGTGTTTTATTAGTGCCACCCTGGGCCTTATATGCAAGTCTCCATGCAAGAGGACCTCCCCCGTGGACCTGATGGAGGACTGCATGACAAACGCACAGACCAATGGGAGCAGGGCACACAATCCCTCAACTCTGCCGGTAACACAATCAGTAGAACAATAGCAGTCTGTAACACAATCAACAACACAATGACATTGTCTGTAACGTAATTAACAGCATAATGACATCGTCTGTGACATGCTCAAGAAAATGAAAGTAATGAGTCTATGCAAAAGTCCAAGGGCAGAAACAATGCCTTTAAAATCCAAAAGGCAGAGAGTCCGTCACAGGGGGCATCCCAAAAAAAAAAAGTGCAGAGCGAGAGGGAGACATTGGGCACAAGCACCCGTACATACCCCGCTGCATCTCCTCCATCATGTGCTGGTCAAAGGTGGCTTTGGCATCATCTAGTTCTTGATGGAACATGGAAATAACCAGCGGGTATTTATCATAGACATCCTGCGCCATCAAAGGCCGGTCCAGGAGACTTCCGAACATGTCCAGCAGCTGTGAACAAAACAAACGGTCATCGATAAAGCGATAGATACTCATTGGTTGTGTATCACTGCAGATATCACCGTTTCTATATGTTAAAAGGGTCAAGTTCAGGGCACTTTTGTAGTCTTACCCAGAGACAGGAGCATAACTACAATGGATAGCGGCCACATCTGTGCCTACATACCTCCCAAGTGTCCCTGATTTGGAGGGACTGTCCCTGTCCTATATGTATAAGATTCCAGGGTCGCTAGTTTCCTAGGTCGCTCTGAAACGTTCCCATCCAATGGCGCATGTGCGAGGGATGCCCCGCTGTGTGTAAACACTGGATGCCTGTAAACACTCACCTTTCATCGCTCCAACTGCAGATTGACTAATGGGACTCTGAAGCTGTCCCCTAGTGAAACCCAGTTAATTGGCAGCACACGCTCAAATAATTAAAAAGTAGATGTTTATTAATTAAATAGGTAAAATTGCCTAGTGCATAAATACATATATATTACAACACAAACCTACATAAACGACAAGGGATAAAAAACATATAACAATGACCGGTATAGGGCAGGGAGGAATTGGCGAAGTGGTACCTAAACCACGCAACGCGTCGGTGTAAGTCTGACCGTGGATGTTGGTGCAGGACGGATGGGGCCCACACTTGATGATTTGTGGGTGATGTATCAATAATTTCCCTTTATCATTGGGACTTTTGTTATAAAGCGTGATCTTCTGGTTGCCCATACTGCTTCCTCGGCGGCATACTCTTGCACTTAGCACTTTTACGTGGCCCCAATTGTTATTAGGGCTGTACAGGGCTGTTATTTTGCTGCACATGCACCTTTAGCACATATTGCTACCTCACTTTATTGTATTTATTTGTTTACTCACATGCTGTTTACAGCTTTTGTTTGCACTATTCTCCTATATGATATGCCTTCTGTGCATTACTATATGCTGTTTACGATTATATTTGTTTGCACTATTCTTCTATATGATATGCCTTATGTGCATTACTATATGCTGTTATATTATATTTGTTTGCACTATTCTTCTATATGATATGCCTTCTGTGCATTACTATATGCTGTTTACAATTATATTTGTTTGCACTATTCTTCTATATGATATGCCTTCTGTGCATTACTATATGCTGTTATATTATATTTGTTTGCACTATTCTCCTATATGATATGCCTTCTGTGCATTACTATATGCTGTTATATTATATTTGTTTGCACTATTCTCCTATATGATATGCCTTATGTGCATTACTATATGCTGTTATATTATATTTGTTTGCACTATTCTCCTATATGATATGCCTTATGTGCATTACTATATGCTGTTATATTATATTTGTTTGCACTATTCTTCTATATGATATGCCTTATGTGCATTACTATATGCTGTTATATTATATTTGTTTGCACTATTCTCCTATATGATATGCCTTATGTGCATTACTATATGCTGTTATATTATATTTGTTTGCACTATTCTTCTATATGATATGCCTTCTGTGCATTACTATATGCTGTTTACAATTATATTTGTTTGCACTATTCTTCTATATGATATGCCTTATGTGCATTACTATATGCTGTTTACAATTATATTTGTTTGCACTATTCTTCTATATGATATGCCTTCTGTGCATTACTATATGCTGTTTACAATTATATTTGTTTGCACTATTCTTCTATATGATATGCCTTCTGTGCATTACTATATGCTGTTATATTATATTTGTTTGCACTATTCTTCTATATGATATGCCTTCTGTGCATTACTATATGCTGTTTACAATTATCTTTTGTTTGCACTATTCTTCTATATGATATGCCTTATGTGCATTACTATATGCTGTTATATTATATTTGTTTGCACTATTCTCCTATATGATATGCCTTCTGTGCATTACTATATGCTGTTTACAATTCTCTTTTGTTTGCACTATTCTTCTATATGATATGCCTTCTGTGCATTACTATATGCTGTTATATTATATTTGTTTGCACTATTCTTCTATATGATATGCCTTCTGTGCATTACTATATGCTGTTTACAATTATATTTGTTTGCACTATTCTTCTATATGATATGCCTTATGTGCATTACTATATGCTGTTATATTATATTTGTTTGCACTATTCTCCTATATGATATGCCTTCTGTGCATTACTATATGCTGTTTACAATTCTCTTTTGTTTGCACTATTCTTCTATATGATATGCCTTATGTGCATTACTATATGCTGTTATATTATATTTGTTTGCACTATTCTCCTATATGATATGCCTTCTGTGCATTACTATATGCTGTTTACAATTCTCTTTTGTTTGCACTATTCTTCTATATGATATGCCTTCTGTGCATTACTATATGCTGTTTACAATTATATTTGTTTGCACTATTCTTCTATATGATATGCCTTCTGTGCATTACTATATGCTGTTTACAATTATATTTGTTTGCACTATTCTTCTATATGATATGCCTTATGTGCATTACTATATGCTGTTATATTATATTTGTTTGCACTATTCTCCTATATGATATGCCTTCTGTGCATTACTATATGCTGTTTACAATTATCTTTTGTTTGCACTATTCTTCTATATGATATGCCTTCTGTGCATTACTATATGCTGTTATATTATATTTGTTTGCACTATTCTTCTATATGATATGCCTTCTGTGCATTACTATATGCTGTTTACAATTCTCTTTTGTTTGCACTATTCTCCTATATGATATGCCTTCTGTGCATTACTATATGCTGTTTACAATTATATTTGTTTGCACTATTCTTCTATATGATATGCCTTCTGTGCATTACTATATGCTGTTTACAATTCTCTTTTGTTTGCACTATTCTCCTATATGATATGCCTTCTGCGCATTACTATATGCTGTTTACAATTATCTTTTGTTTGCACTATTCTTCTATATGATATGCCTTCTGTGCATTACTATAGCACATTGCACTTTATATTTGCTAACGCACTTACTTCTTCAGCGTTTTGCCGCTGACTTTGCTTTTTGGGCAACCTTTCAACAGTGATTTACGTATCATCAATTTGTTTATAACCTCTATTTGTTTACTTCATATTGTGATTAGCCCCTATGATTGTTATATGTTTTTTATCCCTTGTCGTTTATGTAGGTTTGTGTTGTAATATATATGTATTTATGCACTAGGCAATTTTACCTATTTAATTAATAAACATTATCTACTTTTTAATTATTTGAGTGTGTGCGGCCAATTAACTGGGTTTCACTAGGGGACAGCTTCAGAGTCCCATTAGTCAATCTGCAGTTGTATATTTACCCCAGGGCCTGCACCCCCCCACTAGCATCGGCAGTGCACATCCACCGCTCCAGCAACGCATGCGCGGGATCTCGTCCAATGAGAGACGTAATGGGGAGTGCGCGTTGCTGCATCCCCGGCGGCGTGGGCGCACTCCCGTGCCAGCTATCCGGATAGGCTGGGACGGGAGCGCGCATGCTTCTGGGGCTGCGGTTGCATGTGCTCCCTATTCTAGCTGCCTGCCAAATGACATAGTCACAGCAGATGTCTCTCATTGGATGAGAGCCCGTGCATGCGGTGTTGGAACCAGTGAGAGGTGAGTAAAAATTGATGTTCTGGGGGGGGGGGGGGGGTTTCACACATTGGGGCATCCCGATGATTTTTAATGTGAGCAATCTGTATGTACAGGGTGTGGGAAACATATAAGATAGGCTCTTATTCAGGGTGAGGGTCCGGATTAATGTGGGCAATCTGTATGTACAGGATGTGGGAAACATATAAGATAGGCTCTTATTCAGGGTGAAGGTTCGGATTAATGTGGACAATCTGTATGTACAGGGTGTGGGAAACATATAAGACAGGCTCTTATTCAGGGTGAAGGTTCGGATTAATGTGGACAATCTGTATGTACTGGGGGAAACATATAAGATAGGCTCTTATTCGGGGTGAAAGTCCGGATTAATGTGGGCAATCTGTATGTACAGGGTGTGGGAAACATATAAGATAGGCTCTTATTCAGGGTGAAGGTTCGGATTAATGTGGACAATCTGTATGTACTGGGGGAAACATATAAGATAGGCTCTTATTCGGGGTGAAAGTCCGGATTAATGTGGGCAATCTGTATGTACAGGGTGTGGGAAACATATAAGATAGGCTCTTATTCGGGGTGAAAGTCCGGATTAATGTGGGCAATCTGTATGTACAGGGTGTGGGAAACATATAAGATAGGCTCTTATTCAGGGTGAAGGTCCGGATTAATGTGGGCAATCTGTATGTACAGGGTGTGGGAAACATATAAGACAGGCTCTTATTCAGGGTGAAGGTTCGGATTAATGTGGACAATCTGTATGTACTGGGGGAAACATATAAGATAGGCTCTTATTCGGGGTGAAAGTCCGGATTAATGTGGGCAATCTGTATGTACAGGGTGTGGGAAACATATAAGATAGGCTCTTATTCAGGGTGAAGGTCCGCTTTAAGGACTTGGGCACCCCTCCCGCTCCGGGCATGCGCGTACTTGCTGCTTGTGTTGGCCTCCCTGCACGGATGGGTTAAATGCAGAGGAAACATTCCAATGTGTGCACAACATGCAACAGCCATTTATGTCAGCGCAACTGTGGGCCATGAATGTGCACAAATGTAAGTTCTCAGCTTGGGACGCCCCTCTAAAGCAGACCAAAACCCATATGAGTGAAAGATTAATTCAATTAATCAAATTAGAAAAAATAGAAAAAAAAATAAAAAAATATATAAATATAAATAAAAATATAATAAATAAATAAAAAATAAAATAAAAAAAATAGAAAAATTATAAAAATTAGAAATTAATTCAATTAAATCAAATGTAAGTTCTCAGCTTGGGATGCCCCTGTAAAGCAGACCAAAACCCATATGAGCGAAAATTAATTCAATTAATCAAATTAGAAAAAAATAGAAAAAAAATATATAAATTAATAAATAAAAATATAATAAAAAAATAAATAAAATAAAAATAAAAAAAATAGAAAAAAATAGAAAAATTATAAAAATTAGAAATTAATTCAATTAAATCAAATGTAAGTTCTCAGCTTGGGATGCCCCTGTAAAGCAGACCAAAACCCATATGAGCGAAAATTAATTCAATTAATCAAATTAAAAAAAAATAGAAAAAAATATATATAAATTAATAAATAAAAATATAATAAAAAAATAAATAAAATAAAAATAAAAAAATAGAAAAATTAGAAATTCAATTAAATCAAATGTAAGTTCTCAGCTTGGTATGCCCCTGTAAAGCAGACCAAAACCCATATGAGTGAAAATTAATTCAATTAATCAAATTAGAAAAAATAGAAAAAAAAATATATAAATAAATAAATAAAAATATAATAAATAAATAAAAAATAAAATAAAAATAAAAAAAATAGAAAAAAATTGAAAAATTATAAAAATTTTAAATTAATTCAATTAAATCAAATGTAAGTTCTCAGCTTGGTATGCCCCTTTAAAGCAGACCAAAACCCATATGAGCGAAAGATTAATTCAATTAATCAAATTAGAAAAAAATAGAAAAAAAATATATAAATTAATAAATAAAAATATAATAAAAAAATAAATAAAATAAAAATAAAAAAAATAGAAGAATTAGAAAAATTAGAAATTCAATTAAATAAAATGTAAGTTCTCAGCTTGGGATGCCCCTGTAAAGCAGACCAAAACCCAGATGAGTGAAAGATTAATTCTGCTATCTGATGTCTCCTTTAGGGGGAAGCGATCTCTCAGGAAAGGACACTTTATCCCGAGAGGAGGAGGAGGGGAAGGAAGGGGATTTGTCCGCCGGGCCCCCTCCTGCCCCCCGCTGGCGGCTCTAATCATTTAGGCCATTGTGCTGGCGGGACACAGAGTCCCTCTTGTCCAGGCGCCGGCCATTAAAGGGCCGCGCAGAACAAGCCCCCCATTCTGCCCGGGGTATAAAGAGGCAAGCTCCCAGCATGGCACCGGCCCGGGGACACAGACGTCCTTTCATGGCTCCCCCGAGGCCAGACAAACGCTCACTTTGTCCTGCCCGAGATGCCGCCGACACCGCGTTTGTTTGACGGGGGAGAGGGCGGTGGCGGGATCTAGAAATAACGGGACGCTCTCAGGATGGCTGAGGGGTGGAAAACAGCCGGCGTCTGGGCATCCCGAGGAGCATGAACCTTCTCATCCCTCCTCCCGGGACTCTTCTGTGAACTTAAAGCAGACCCTCACCCTGAATAAGAGCCTATCTTATATGTTTCCCCCCCTGTACATACAGATTGCTCACATTAATCTGGACGTTCACCCTGAATAAGAGCCTATCTTATATGTTTCCCCCCCTGTACATACAGATTGCTCACATTAATCCGGACGTTCACCCTGAATAAGAGCCTATCTTATATGTTTCCCACAACCTGTACATACAGATTGCTCACATTAAAAATCATCCTACCTGCATCTACTGCATGTTATGAGCCTTTAAACATCCAAGATGGCGGCTCATGGAGCATCAGCCAGCCTGCAAACAGAAAGTGTCTTCTGACTGCGCCACTCTGCATTCTAGGATTGCTGTCCTTTCCGTGACCCCTGCTCTGCTCTGTCTGTGCAAAGCACAGCTATAACCCCGCCCCCTGCACTTTATTCCGCTCTCCTCTCCTCCAGTATGTGATGCTTCTGAGTCAAGATGGCGGCGCCCGTATCCTAGAGTCCCAAACAGAGTTGCAGCCCAGCGGGGGAAAGAATAATAAGTAAGTGACTAAAAACTTAAAATATATAATTTTTGATGCTGGGGAATCGTTTAAGGGTTTGGGCTTTTCACTAAATCATGGTGAAGGTCCGGTTTAAAGAGGAGCAACACGACCAATTTTCACTTTTTGGGGGGTTGTTCTTCTCATCCTGAATTAGGATTCCCCCGATGTGTGTATGCTCCCACTGCGGCCGGCTCCAGGTTTATGTGGCCCTTAGGCGGCATGGTCTCATTGGGCCCCTTTGTGGTGAAGAGTCGCGAGGGACGTCCCAAATCTGGGTCATGCTATTAGCACCAAAACTCTTAGAAATGCACCAAATCCCTTTAAACCTGACCTCGGAGTCTAAATGAATCTAGATCCTCCTGATTTTGGATGCCCCTGTGTGTGACCCCCCCCCCCCCCGGAGTCGCCAATTTGAGTTACCAGCCAAACCAGGGGGGTTCTTTCACAAACAGGGGCATCCCAAATTGAGATGACCCTGTAAAGCGGACCAAAACCCAGGGATGGAGTTGCTTGCATAGTGGGTATGCCAGCGATCCCGGGGGGTATCACACAGTAGGGTATCACAGATTGGGATGATTCAGGGATAGGAAATCAGCTGGGGTGAGCAACTTTAAAGCAGAACAAAACCCAGCACTTCCTCCCCTGGAATCTAAATCGAGACGCCCCTGTTGTGTGGAACCCCGACATTCGAGGAGATGCGAACCTTAGAAAAAATGGCCGCACCAACTAAGATTAAAGGGGTTGTGCTGACTTGAGCAATAGATACAAACCCACAAGGACTCTTCCACAAAGTACTCAAGTAAAAATCTGCACTACTCCAAATGAAATGCAAAGATTATCTTTTATTGATACATATATACAACTACAATTGATTAAAATCTCATTTTAAAAAACTTGGGCCTCGATTCAATAAAGGTAGAAAAAAATTCTCATGGTAGTAAAAAATTCAATTCATGAGAAAAAAGCCTGAGAATGTCGCTGTTACTGAATCACCAGATAGGAAATCAATGAAAGTCAATGGAACCTTTTTACTAAGAAAAGTAGAGAAGTGTTTCCTCCTTTCTACACTGTAGTAAAAGCTGCCATTGACTTTCATTGTTTTCTTAGCTGGTGATTCAGTAACAGTGACATTCTCAGGCTTTTTTCTCATGAATTGAATTTTTTACTACCATGAGAGTTTTTTTCTACCCTTATTGAATCGAGGCCTATGTGTCCCCATATATACATGGCTGAGTCCTATTTCTCCCAGAAAGTGCTAAGTGCTTATGTGACGGACGTCACTTCATGATGATTATAAGATTGATGTCAGCCCTGAGGAAGTGATGTCCCTCACGTAACGCGTAGGACGACGGAGGGGCGTTGCTGACACAGCTCACATGTAAGATCCTTATGTTTTTTTTTTTTTACCCTCTTGTCATCCCGCTGTGTCCCCTTTTATGTAGTTTATTGATGCTGTTTCATTTTGAGTATATTGCTGCTATTCCTCTTTGATTTATTTTGCACTCAGTCACTTTGTATATTTTGCACACTTTAGAACATTTTGCATTCATTGTATCCTCATATATATATATATTGCACTTAGCACTTTCTGGGAGAAATAGGACCCGTCCATGTATATATGAGGAAACCTACTCGAGATGTGACCATTTTATTCTTGTTCCACCAGCGCCCTCTAACTTATCATCAGAACCCTTCCTATTAGTGAGGATACGGCTCCCTCTAGTGGCCAGAGCGTGTAACAGCATTTCTTTAAAGAAGAGCAATGTGGAGCTTGCTTTCCTAAAACAGAAAGTATTTGTATGGGGCATGTAAGGATAACAGGATTTCTCCCAGAATCCCTTGCAGTAGGCAGACCCATAGAAATGATCTCTTCTCTACACCTCTTAAAACAGAACTACAGTCAGCCTATATCTCCCCTCCCTATCTTGTCCTGCCATAGCGCCAGGGGAGGGTCGTGGATTGACTGGAGCAAATAAAGCAAATAAAAGCAATTTACAAAGCTACTGGAAATCTCCAGGGTGTGCAATGCTCTGTTATAAACAACTCCTCTATATACCCCTGTGCCCCTCTGCTCACCTATACACTCCTCTATATACCCCTGTGCCCCTCTATTCATCTCTACACTCCTCTATATACCCCTGCGCCCCTCTATTCACCTCTACACTCCTCTATATACCCCTGCGCCCCTCTATTCACCTCTACACTCCTTTATATACCCCTGTGCCTCTCTATTCAACTCTACACTCCTTTATATACCCCTTTGCCCCCTATACACTCCTATATATACCCCTGTGCCCCTCTGCTCACCTCTACACTCCTCTATATACCCCTGTACTCCTCTACTCACCTTTACACTCCTTTTATATACCCCTGTGCCCCCTGATCACCTATACACACTCCTCTATATACCCCTGTGCCCCTCTGCTCACCTTTACACTGCTCTATATACCCCTGTGCCCCTCTGCTCACCTATACACTCCTCTATATACCCCTGTGCCCCTCTGCTCACCTATACACTCCTCTATATACCCTTGTGCCCCTCTGCTCACCTATACACTCCTCTATATACCCCTGTGCCCCTCTGCTCACCTATACACTCCTCTATATACCCTTGTGCCCCTCTGCTCACCTATACACTCCTCTATATACCCCTGTGCCCCTCTGCTCACCTTAACGCTCCTCTATATACCCCTGTGCCCCTCTGCTCACCTATACACTATTCTATATACCCCTGTGCCCCTCTGCTTACCTATACACTCCTTTATATACCCCTGTGCCCCTCTGCTCACCTATACACTCCTCTATATACCCCTGCGCCCCTCTGCTCACCTATACACTCCTCTATATACCCCTGTGCCCCTCTGCTCACCTATACACTCCTCTATATACCCCTATGCCCCTCTGCTCACCTATACACTCCTCTATATACCCTTGTGCCCCTCTGCTCACCTATACACTCCTCTATATACCCCTGTGCCCCTCTGCTCACCTATACACTCCTCTATATACCCTTGTGCCCCTCTGCTCACCTATACACTCCTCTATATACCCCTGTGCCCCTCTGCTCACCTTAACGCTCCTCTATATACCCCTGTGCCCCTCTGCTCACCTATACACTATTCTATATACCCCTGTGCCCCTCTGCTTACCTATACACTCCTTTATATACCCCTGTGCCCCTCTGCTCACCTATACACTCCTCTATATACCCCTGCGCCCCTCTGCTCACCTATACACTCCTCTATATACCCCTGTGCCCCTCTGCTCACCTATACACTCCTCTATATACCCCTGTGCCCCTCTGCTCACCTATACACTCCTCTATATACCCTGTGCACCTCTGCTCACCTATACACTCCTCTATATACCCTTGTGCCCCTCTGCTCACCTATACACTCCTCTATATACCCCTTTGCCCCTCTGCTCACCTATACACTCCTCTATATACCCCTGTGCCCCTCTGCTCACATCTACGCTCCTCTATATACCCCTGTGCCCCTCTGCTCACCTATACACTCCTCTATATACCCCTGTGCCCCTCTGCTCACCTATACACTCCTCTATATACCCCTGTGCCCCTCTGCTCACCTATACACTCCTCTATATACCCCTGTGCCCCTCTGCTCACCTATACACTCCTCTATATACCCTTGTGCCCCTCTGCTCACCTATACACTCCTCTATATACCCCTGTGCCCCTCTGCTCACCTATACACTCCTCTATATACCCTTGTGCCCCTCTGCTCACCTATACACTCCTCTATATACCCCCTGTGCCCCTCTGCTCACCTCTACGCTCCTCTATATACCCCTGTGCCCCTCTGCTCACCTTAACGCTCCTCTATATACCCCTGTGCCCCTCTGCTCACCTATACACTATTCTATATACCCCTGTGCCCCTCTGCTTACCTATACACTCCTCTATATACCCCTTTGCCCCTCTGCTCACCTATACACTCCTTTATATACCCCTGTGCCCCTCTGCTCACCTATACACTCCTCTATATACCCCTTTGCCCCTCTGCTCACCTATACACTCCTTTATATACCCCTGTGCCCCTCTGCTCACCTATACACTCCTCTATATACCCCTGTGCCCCTCTGCTCACCTATACACTCCTCTATATACCCCTGTGCCCCTCTGCTCACATCTACGCTCCTCTATATACCCCTGTGCCCCTCTGCTCACCCATACACTCCTCTATATACCCTTGTGCCCCTCTGCTCACCTATACACTCCTCTATATACCCCTGTGCCCCTCTGCTCACCTTTACACTCCACCTCCATACCTCCAAACTGCCCCTCTTTTGAGTCCATGTTCCCCTGTTCCTGTTCTCATTTGTCCCTCTTTGAGGTGTAACATGCAGATCTGCAGCAATAAATGATTCATTTGCCTATTCAAAGTGTTTCTATTGTTGTAACTGTTACATCCTATCTCCTATCCATCAATCACTGAGGGGGCGTGGCCAAATTCAATAAATGTCCCTCTTTACCACCCTGAAAAGTTGGTAGGTATGCTTTATATACCCCTGTGCCCCTCTGCTCACCTCTATATACCCCCTGTGCCCCTCTGCTCACATCTACACTCCTCTATATACCCCCTGTGCCCCTCATCTCAGAATTCTAGTGTGTGCACAAGCATATAATGTGTATAATAGCATATAATGGCCGTCTATGTGTATAAACTATAAATGTGGTACTCGGTTGCCATCTGGTGGCATGATGTGATTACTGCAGTAAGAAATCTGTGAGTGTTGAGTGAAATGTGTTAACTGCAACGTAATGGACAATTTGATGCCAAGTGAGTTTGAAAACAAATATTATTATTTTGTATTTTATCTATATTAACAATAAAATATACTTCCAATATTATTAATAAATGTAGGTGCAGGGGATTACATTTGTTCACCTCACTGCTTTTGTTTCTACATCATTTAACACTGCATCCCTCTGCTCACCCCATACCCCTCTATATACCCCTGTACCCCTGTGCTCATCTCTACACTCCTCTATATACCCCTGTACCACTCAACTCACCTTTAGACCTCTCTATATACCCCTGTCCCCCTCTGCTCACCTACACACACCCTCTATATACCCCTGTGCCCCCTATAAACTCCTCTATATACCCCTGTGCCCCCTATAAACTCCTCTATATACCCCTGTGCTCCTCTGCTCACTTCTACGCTCCTCTATATACCCCTCTGACCCTCTACTCACCTCTATATACACGTTTGCCCCTCTACTAACCTTTACACCCCTCTATATACCCCTGTCCCCCTCTGCTCACCTACACACACCCTCTATATACGCCTGTGCCCCCTATACACTCCTCTATATACCCCTGTGCTCCTCTGCTCACTTCTTCCCTCTTCTATATACCCCTGTGCCCCTCTACTCACCTCTATGCTCCTCTATATACCCCTCTGCTCACCTCTATATACACGTTTGCCCCTCTACTCACCTTTACACTCCTCTATATACCCTGTGCCCCTCTGCTTTATATATCCTTTAATCCCTTCTGGTCATCTCTACTGCAATCTATTTATTGAGACACTTTTGGTTAGCACTTACCCTCTGCTCACTGCTGCTCTCCATATTGCCCTGTTGCCCTTGGTCAGAGGTTGAACAAGCAATTTCTTCAGTCCCATCTCTATTGCCTTGTCACCATGGATGGGTGGGTGGGTGCTGTGCTCTGTCACTAGATATTCTGTCTGGCCCAGCACTAGACGTGTTCTCCAAGATTTAAAGAGAATCCGCTGCTCAATTCACCCCTAAAAAAAGCTGAATGGAGCCGGGCGTGCCGATTGGCTGCACGCATGCGCTGTTGGATAGACATTCTTTTCAATCAATATCATGTTGGTTCGCGACACTGTTCAAGTTTTTAAAATTTGTGGTATAGAATTTGTGTGTGTGTCTATATAGATATATATTCTGTCTGTATGTATATATGAGAGAGAGAGAGAGAGAGAGAAAGATGTAGAGATGTATAGAGAGATAGAGAATTGTATAGAGAGGTGTATGTATAAATGTAATAGATAAGTACTTCCCCCAGTGGTTGGCAAATGCGCCTGCCAACCAGGCTGAGCTGGCTGCCGCCTTCCTCGGATGACGTCTCGCCGCTTCAGCCTGCCAATGACTGAAAAGTGATTTGGTGCAGTAAAGGAAGGATCAGAGCCCTATCCCATCATGGAAAGTGGCATGCTGCATTAAAGAGGACCAGCCATGTATTTTGCTGGCCCTGGAGCTTTAGGGCTGGAGGATTGAAGTGGACCTAAAGCGACCCTGGCACCTCTAAAACTCTAGGACCTCCTGATCCTCTACCCGGTGCTCTCCAAATCGCTGTTTGAACTCCCCCTTACCTGACTGCCAATGGCGTGTATGCCGGATAAGGGGGATGCGGTTGGCCTCCCCCGGGCTGATGAGCCCTTATTGGATAAGACTAAGAAAAGCTGAATGGAGCTGGGCGTGCCGATTGGCTGGACGCATGCGGCGTTGGATAGACATTCTTTTCAATAAATATCAATGTTGGTTCGCGACACTGTCCAAGTCTTTAATGTTGGACCACTGGCTCCCCGGTATAAAATTTGTGTGTGTGTCGATATAATATATATATATATATATATATATATATATATATATATATATGACAGAGAGAGAGATGTATAGAGAGATGGAGAGATGTATAGAGAGATGTATAGAGAGATGTATAGAGAGATGTGTAGAGAGATGGAGAGATGTATAAATGTATAGAGAGATGGAGGGATGTATAGAGAGATGGAGGGATGTATAGAGAGATGGAGAGATGTATAGAGAGATGGAGAGATGTATAGAGAGATGGAGAGATGTATAGAGAGATGGAGGGATGTATAGAGAGATGAAGAGATATATAGAGAGATGGAGGGATCTATAGAGAGATGGAGAGATGTATAGCGAGATGGAGATATGTATAGAGAGATGTATAGTGAGATGGAGAGATGTATGGAGAGATGGAGAGAGAGATGGAAGGATGTATAGAGAAATGGAGAGATGTATAGAGAGATGTATAGCGAGATGGAGAGATGTATAGAGAGATGGAGAGATGTATAGCGAGATGGAGAGATGTATAGAGAGATGGAGAGATGTATAGAGAGATGGAGAGATGTATAGAGAGATGAAGAGATATATAGAGAGATGGAGGGATCTATAGAGAGATGGAGAGATGTATAGCGAGATGGAGATATGTATAGAGAGATGTATAGTGAGATGGAGAGATGTATGGAGAGATGGAGAGAGAGATGGAAGGATGTATAGAGAAATGGAGAGATGTATAGAGAGATGTATAGCGAGATGTAGAGAGAGATGGAGAGATGTATAGAGAGATGGAGAGATGTATAGAGAGATGGAGAGAGAGATGGAAGGATGTATAGAGAAATGGAGAGATGTATAGAGAGATGGAGAGATGTATAGAGAGATGGAGAGATGTATAGAGAGATGTATAGAGAGATGGGGAGATGTATAGAGAGATGGAGAGATGTATAGAGAGATGGAGAGATGTATAGAGAGATGGAGAGATGTATATAGAAATGGAGAGATGTATAAAAAAGTTATATATATAGAAATGGAGAAATGGATGTAGAGATGCATCGAGAGATGTAGAGATGTATAGCGAGATGGAGAGATGTATAGAGAGATGTATAGCGAGATGGAGAAATGTATAACGAGATGGAGACATGTATAGCGAGATGGAGAGATGTATAGCGAGATGGAGAGATGTATAGCGAGATGGAGAGATGTATAGCGAGATGGAGAAATGTATAGCGAGATGGAGAGATGTATAGCGAGATGGAGAAATGTATAGCGAGATGGAGAAATGTATAGCGAGATGGAGAAATGTATAGCGAGATGGAGAAATGTATAGCGAGATGGAGAAATGTATAGCGAGATGGAGAAATGTATAACGAGATGGAGAAATGTATAGCGAGATGGAGAGATGTATAGCGAGATGGAGAAATGTATAGAGAGATGGATAGAGAGATGGATAGAGAGATGGAGAGATGTATCGAGAGATGGAGAGATGTATCGAGAGATGTAGAAATGGAGAGATGTATAAAAAAGTTATATATATAGAAATGGAGAGAAGTATAGAGAGATGTATAGCGAGATGGAGAGATGTAGCGAGAGATGGAGAGATGTACAGAGAGATGAAGAGATGTATAGAGAGATGTATAGCGAGATGGAGAGATGTAGCGAGAGATGGAGAGATGTATAGAGAGATGTATAGAGAGATGGAGAGATGTATAGCGAGATGGAGAGATGTATAGAGAGATGGAGAGATGTATAGCGAGATGGAGAGATGTATAGCGAGATGGAGAGATGTATAGCGAGATGGAGAGATGTATAGCGAGATGGAGAGATGTATCGAGAGAGAGAGATGTAGCGAGAGATGAAGAGATGTATAGCGAGATGGAGAGATGTATAGCGAGATGGAGAGATGTATAGAGAGATGGAGAGATGTACAGAGAGATGAAGAGATGTATAGCGAGGTGGAGAGATGTATAGCGAGATGGAGAGATGTATAGAGAGATGTATAGCGAGATGGAGAGATGTATCGAGAGATGAAGAGATGTATAGAGAGATGGAGAGATGTATAGAGAAATAGAGAGATGTATAGAAAGATGTATATAGAAATGGAGAGAGGTATAGAGAGATGGAGAGATGTATAGAGAGACGGAGAGATGTAGAGATGTATAGAGAAATAGAGAGATGTTTAGAGAGATGGAGAGATGTATAGAGAGATGGAGAGATGTATAGAGAGATGGAGAGATGTATAGGGAGATGGAGAGATGTATAGAGAGACGGAGAGATGTAGAGATGTATAGAGAAATAGAGAGATGTTTAGAGAGATGGAGAGATGTATAGAGAGATGGAGAGATGTATAGGGAGATGGAGAGATGTATAGAGAGACGGAGAGATGTAGAGATGTATAGAGAAATAGAGAGATGTATAGAGAGATGGAGAGATGTATAGAGAGATGGAGAGATGTATAGAGGGATGGAGAGATGTATAGAGAAATAGAGAGATGTATAGAGAGATGGATAGAGAGATGTATACAGAGATAGAGAGATGGAGAGATGTATAGTGAATTAGAGAGATGTATCGAGAGATGGAGAGATGTATAGAAAGATGTATATAGAAATGGAGAGAGGTATAGAGAGATAGAGAGATGTTTAGAGAGATGGAAAGATGTATAGAGAGATGGAGAGATGTATAGAGAGATGGAGAGATGTATAGAGAGATGTAAAGCGAGATGGAGAGATGTATAGAGAGATGGAGAGATGTATAGAGAGATGGAGAGAGGTATAGAGAGATGGAGAGATGTATAGAGAAATGGAGAGATGTATAGAGAGATGTATAGAGAGATGGAGAGATGTATAGAGAGATGGAGAGATGTATAGAGAGATGGAGAGATGTATAGAGAGATGGAGAGATGTATAGAGAGACGGAGAGATGGATAGAGAGATGTATGGAGAGATAGAGAGATGTATAGAGAGATGGAGAGATGTATAGAGAGATGGAGAGATGTATAGAGAGATGGAGAGATGTATAGAGAGATGGAGAGATGTATAGAGAGATGGAGAGATGTATAGAGAGATGGAGAGATGTATAGAGAGATTGAGAGATGTATAGAGAGACGGAGAGATGGATAGAGAGATGTATGGAGAGATAGAGAGATGTATAGAGAGATGGAGAGATGTATAGAGAGATGGAGAGATGTATAGAGAGATGGAGAGATGTATAGAGAGATGGAGAGATGTATAGAGAGATGGAGAGATGGAGAGATGTATAGAGAGATGTATAGAGAAATAGAGAGATATATAGAGAGGTAGAAAGATGGAGAGATGTATAGAGAGATGGAGAGATGTATAGAGAAATAGAGAGAGAGAAGATAGATGGATAGAGAGATGGAGAGATGTATAGCGAGATGGAGAGATGTTTAGCGAGATGGAGAGATGTATAGAGAGATAAAGAGATGTATAGAGGAATGGAGAGATGTATGGAGAGATAGAGAGATGTATAGAGAGAGATTTAGAGAGATGGAGAGATGTATAGAGAGATGGAGAGATGTATAGAGACGGAGAGATGTATAGAGAGATGGAGAGATGTATAGAGAGATGTATGGAGAGATAGATGTATAGAGAGAGATTTAGAGAGATGGAGAGATGTATAGAGAGATGGAGAGATGTATAGAGAGATGGAGAGATGTATAGAGAGATGGAGAGATGTATAGAGAGATGGAGAGATGTATAGAGAGATGGAGAGATGTATAGAGAGATAGAGAGATATAGAGAGAGATGTATAGAGAGATGGAGAGATGTATAGAGAGATGGAGAGATGTATAGAGAGATGGAGAGATGTATAGAGAGATGGAGAGATGTATAGAGAGTTGGAGAGATATATAGAGAAATAGAGAGATAGAGAGATGGATAGAGAGATAGAGAGATGTATAGCGAGATGGAGAGATGTATAGAGAGATGTATAGAGAGATGGAGAGATGTATAGAGAGATGGAGAGATGTATAGAGAGATGGAGAGATGTATAGAGAGATGGAGAGATATATAGAGAAATAGAGAGATAGAGAGATGGATAGAGAGATGGAGAGCTGTATAGAGAGATGGATAGAGAGATAGAGAGATGTATGGAGAGATGGAGAGCTGTATAGAGAGATGGAGAGCTGTATAGAGAGATGGAGAGATGTATAGAGAGATGGAGAGATGTATAGAGAGTTGGAGAGATATATAGAGAAATAGAGAGATAGAGAGATGGATAGAGAGATAGAGAGATGTATGGAGAGATGGAGAGCTGTATAGAGAGATGGAGAGCTGTATAGAGAGATGGAGAGCTGTATAGAGAGATGGAGAGCTGTATAGAGAGACGGAGAGATGGATAGAGAGACGGAGAGATGGATAGAGAGATGTATAGAGAGATGGAGAGATGTATAGAGAGATGTATAGAGAGATGGGGAGATGTATAGAGAGATGGAGAGATGTATAGAGAGATGTATAGAGAGACGGAGAGATGGATAGAGAGACGGAGAGATGGATAGAGAGATGTATAGAGAGATGGAGAGATGTATAGAGAGATGTATAGAGAGATGGGGAGATGTATAGAGAGATGGAGAGCTGTATAGAGAGATGGAGAGCTGTATAGAGAGATGGAGAGCTGTATAGAGAGACGGAGAGATGGATAGAGAGACGGAGAGATGGATAGAGAGATGTATAGAGAGATGGAGAGATGGATAGAGAGACGGAGAAATGGATAGAGAGATGTATGGAGAGATGTATAGAGAGATGTATAGAGAGATGGAGAAATGTATAGAGAAATAGAGAGATATATAGAGAGATAGAGAGATGTATAGAGAGATGGAGAGATGTATAGCGAGATGGAGAGATAGATGGATAGAGATATAGAGAGATGTATAGAGAGATGGAGAGATGTATAAAGAAATAGAGAGATGTATAGAGAGATTTATAGAGAGATGAAGAGATGTATAGAGAGATGGAGAGATGTATAGAGAGATGGAGAGATGTATAGAGAGATGGAGAGATGTATAGAGAGATTGAGAGATGTATAGAGAGACGGAGAGATGGATAGAGAGATGTATGGAGAGATAGAGAGATGTATAGAGAGATGGAGAGATGTATAAAGAAATAGAGAGATGTATAGAGAGATTTATAGAGAGATGAAGAGATGTATAGAGAGATGGAGAGATGTATAGAGAGATGGAGAGATGTATAGAGAGATGGAGAGATGTATAGAGAGATGGAGAGATGTATAGAGAGATGGAGAGATGTATAGAGAGATGGAGAGATGTATAGAGAGATGGAGAGATGGAGAGATGTATAGAGAGATGTATAGAGAAATAGAGAGATATATAGAGAGGTAGAAAGATGGAGAGATGTATAGAGAGATGGAGAGATGTATAGAGAAATAGAGAGAGAGAAGATAGATGGATAGAGAGATGGAGAGATGTATAGCGAGATGGAGAGATGTTTAGCGAGATGGAGAGATGTATAGAGAGATAAAGAGATGTATAGAGGAATGGAGAGATGTATGGAGAGATAGAGAGATGTATAGAGAGAGATTTAGAGAGATGGAGAGATGTATAGAGAGATGGAGAGATGTATAGAGACGGAGAGATGTATAGAGAGATGGAGAGATGTATAGAGAGATGTATGGAGAGATAGATGTATAGAGAGAGATTTAGAGAGATGGAGAGATGTATAGAGAGATGGAGAGATGTATAGAGAGATGGAGAGATGTATAGAGAGATGGAGAGATGTATAGAGAGATGGAGAGATGTATAGAGAAATAGAGAGATGTATAGAGGAATAGAGGGATGTATAGAGAAATAGAGAGATATAGAGAGAGATAGAAAGATGGAGAGATGTATAGAGAGATGGAGAGATGTATAGAGAGATGGAGAGATGTATAGAGAGATGGAGAGATGTATAGAGAGATAGAGAGATATAGAGAGAGATGTATAGAGAGATGGAGAGATGTATAGAGAGATGGAGAGATGTATAGAGAGATGGAGAGATGTATAGAGAGTTGGAGAGATATATAGAGAAATAGAGAGATAGAGAGATGGATAGAGAGATAGAGAGATGTATAGCGAGATGGAGAGATGTATAGAGAGATGTATAGAGAGATGGAGAGATGTATAGAGAGATGGAGAGATGTATAGAGAGATGGAGAGATGTATAGAGAGATGGAGAGATATATAGAGAAATAGAGAGATAGAGAGATGGAGAGCTGTATAGAGAGATGGATAGAGAGATAGAGAGATGTATGGAGAGATGGAGAGCTGTATAGAGAGATGGAGAGCTGTATAGAGAGATGGAGAGATGTATAGAGAGATGGAGAGATGTATAGAGAGTTGGAGAGATATATAGAGAAATAGAGAGATAGAGAGATGGATAGAGAGATAGAGAGATGTATGGAGAGATGGAGAGCTGTATAGAGAGATGGAGAGCTGTATAGAGAGATGGAGAGCTGTATAGAGAGATGGAGAGCTGTATAGAGAGACGGAGAGATGGATAGAGAGACGGAGAGATGGATAGAGAGATGTATAGAGAGATGGAGAGATGTATAGAGAGATGTATAGAGAGATGGGGAGATGTATAGAGAGATGGAGAGATGTATAGAGAGATGGAGAGCTGTATAGAGAGATGGAGAGCTGTATAGAGAGATGGAGAGCTGTATAGAGAGACGGAGAGATGGATAGAGAGACGGAGAGATGGATAGAGAGATGTATAGAGAGATGGAGAGATGGATAGAGAGACGGAGAAATGGATAGAGAGATGTATGGAGAGATGTATAGAGAGATGTATAGAGAGATGGAGAAATGTATAGAGAAATAGAGAGATATATAGAGAGATAGAGAGATGTATAGAGAGATGGAGAGATGTATAGCGAGATGGAGAGATAGATGGATAGAGATATAGAGAGATGTATAGAGAGATGGAGAGATGTATAAAGAAATAGAGAGATGTATAGAGAGATTTATAGAGAGATGAAGAGATGTATAGAGAGATGGAGAGATGTATAGAGAGATGGAGAGATGTATAGAGAGTTGGAGAGATATATAGAGAAATAGAGAGATAGAGAGATGGATAGAGAGATAGAGAGATGTATGGAGAGATGGAGAGATGTATAGAGAGATGGAGAGATGTATAGAGAGATGGAGAGATAGATGGATAGAGATATAGAGAGATGTATAGAGAGATGGAGAGATGTATAAAGAAATAGAGAGATGTATAGAGAGATTTATAGAGAGATGAAGAGATGTATAGAGAGATGGAGAGATGTATAGAGAGATGGAGAGATGTATAGAGAGTTGGAGAGATATATAGAGAAATAGAGAGATAGAGAGATGGATAGAGAGATAGAGAGATGTATGGAGAGATGGAGAGATGTATAGAGAGATGGAGAGATGTATAGAGAGATAGAGAGAGAGATGTATGTATGGAGAGAGATGTATGTATAGAGATATATATATAGAGAGATGTATGTATATATAGAGAGAGAGATGTATGTATATATAGAGAGAGAGTTGTGTTTATAGAGAGAGAGAGAGAGAGATGTATATATATAGATAGATAGAGATGTAGGTATAGATAGAGAGAGATGTGTGTATATAGAGATAGAGAGATGTATGTATAGAGATAGAGATGTATGAATAGAGAGATGTATTTATAGAGAGATGTATGTATAGAGAGATAGAGAGATGTATTTATAGAGAGATGTATGTATAGAGAGATGTATGTATAGGGAGATAGAGAGAGGTATGTATATAGAGAGAGGTATGTATATATAGAGAGAGATGTATGTATAGAGAGAGGGAGAGAGAGAGATGTATGGATAGAGAGATAGAGAGATGTATTTATAGAGATGTATGTATAGAGAGATAGAGAGAGATGTATGTATATATATATATAGAGAGAGAGATGTATGTATATATATAGATAGAGATGTATGTATAGATAGAGAGAGAGTTGTGTTTATAGATAGAGAGAGATGTATATATATAGATAGATAGAGATGTAGGTATAGATAGAGAGAGATGTATGTATAGAGAGATAGAGAGATGTATGTATAGAGAGAGAGAGATGTATGTATAGAGCTAGAGATGTATTTATAGAGAGATGTATGTATAGAGAGATGTATTTATAGAGAGATGTATGTATAGAGAGATGTATGTATAGGGAGATAGAGAGAGGTATGTATATATAGAGAGAGCTGTATGTATAGAGAGAGGGAGAGAGAGAGAGAGATGTATGGATAGAGAGATAGAGAGATGTATTTATAGAGAGATGTATGTATAGAGAGATAGAGAGAGATGTATATATATATATATATATATATATATATATATATATATATATAGAGAGAGAGAGAGAGAGAGATGTATGTATATATATAGATAGAGAGAGAGAGTTGTATTTATAGAGAGAGAGAGAGAGAGAGAGAGATGTATATATATAGATAGATAGAGATGTATGTATAGATAGATAGAGATGTATGTATAGAGAGAGATAGAGAGATGTATGTATAGAGATAGAGAGGGATGTATGAATAGAGAGATGTATTTATAGAGAGATGTATGTATAGAGAGATAGAGAGATGTATTTATAGAGAGATGTATGTATAGAGAGATAGAGAGAGATGTATGTATAGAGATAGAGAGGGATGTATGAATAGAGAGATGTATTTATAGAGAGATGTATGTATAGAGAGATAGAGAGATGTATTTATAGAGAGATGTATGTATAGAGAGATAGAGAGAGATGTATGTATATATAGAGAGAGAGTTGTGTTTATAGAGAGAGAGAGAGAGAGATGTATATATATAGATAGATAGAGATGTAGGTATAGATAGAGAGAGATGTGTGTATATAGAGATAGAGAGATGTATGTATAGAGATAGAGATGTATGAATAGAGAGATGTATTTATAGAGAGATGTATGTATAGAGAGATAGAGAGATGTATTTATAGAGAGATGTATGTATAGAGAGATGTATGTATAGGGAGATAGAGAGAGGTATGTATATAGAGAGAGGTATGTATATATAGAGAGAGATGTATGTATAGAGAGAGGGAGAGAGAGAGATGTATGGATAGAGAGATAGAGAGATGTATTTATAGAGATGTATGTATAGAGAGATAGAGAGAGATGTATGTATATATATATATAGAGAGAGAGATGTATGTATATATATAGATAGAGATGTATGTATAGATAGAGAGAGAGTTGTGTTTATAGATAGAGAGAGATGTATATATATAGATAGATAGAGATGTAGGTATAGATAGAGAGAGATGTATGTATAGAGAGATAGAGAGATGTATGTATAGAGAGAGAGAGATGTATGTATAGAGCTAGAGATGTATTTATAGAGAGATGTATGTATAGAGAGATGTATTTATAGAGAGATGTATGTATAGAGAGATGTATGTATAGGGAGATAGAGAGAGGTATGTATATATAGAGAGAGCTGTATGTATAGAGAGAGGGAGAGAGAGAGATGTATGGATAGAGAGATAGAGAGATGTATTTATAGAGAGATGTATGTATAGAGAGATAGAGAGAGATGTATATATATATATATATATATATATATATATATATATATATATAGAGAGAGAGAGAGATGTATGTATATATATAGATAGAGAGAGAGAGTTGTATTTATAGAGAGAGAGAGAGAGAGAGAGAGATGTATATATATAGATAGATAGAGATGTATGTATAGATAGATAGAGATGTATGTATAGAGAGAGATAGAGAGATGTATGTATAGAGATAGAGAGGGATGTATGAATAGAGAGATGTATTTATAGAGAGATGTATGTATAGAGAGATAGAGAGATGTATTTATAGAGAGATGTATGTATAGAGAGATAGAGAGAGATGTATGTATAGAGAGATGTATGTATAGAGAGATAGAGAGAGATGTATGTATAGAGAGATAGAGAGAGATGTATCATATGTATAGAGAGATGTATTTATAGAGAGATGTATGTATAGAGAGATAGAGAGATGTATTTATAGAGAGATGTATGTATAGAGAGATAGAGAGATGTATTTATAGAGAGATGTATGTATAGAGAGAGAGATGTATGTATAGAGAGATGTATGTATAGAGAGATAGAGAGATGTATGTATAGAGAGATGTATGTATAGAGAGATAGAGAGAGATGTATGTATAGAGAGACAGAGAGAGAGATGTATGTATAGAGAGATATAGAGAGATGTATGTATAGAGAGATGTATTTATAGAGAGCTGTATGTATGGAGAGATAGAGAGATGTATGTATAGGGAGAGAGAGGTATGTATAAAGAGAGAGAGATATATGTGTAGAGAGATAGAGAGATGTATGTATATAGAGATATATATATATATATATATATATATATATATATATATATTTTGTCAGGATTGTTAGTCAAATAACAAGCGGTTTATTGAAAACAAAGTCCAACAGGCAAAATCTCTTAACTTCAGAGTATAATGCAGTACAGCAAGCGGTTACCTCACCAACTTTAGCAATGTCCAGTGTGTGATAATTACAGTGTATTGCAAGTCCTTGATATCACAAAAAGTCCTTTGGATGCAATTCAGCACTGTCAGTATTGGGAGCAGCAAGGCCCAGGCTCCTCATCTCAGTCTGTCCAACACCAAACTGGAAGCCTCAGCAACTCCTTTTATTAGCCTTGCAATTAGCCTCATCACCTGTGTAAGAACTGGGAGTAGGGGAAAAACCTGTTGAGGACTGGGAATGTGGACTGGTGTCCTGTAAACCCGGCATGGACCGTGCCTGATTGAGAAAACCAAGGGAGAAATAGACACCATCCAGCACTTTTCCATACACTTTACCACTAATATATATATATATATATATATATATATATATATATATATATATATATATATATTGTGAGCAATTAGGGCGAATGGCAGTGAAACGGACAACAGTTCTTCAACAGCAAAAGCAGGTTTAAAATAAAGTGTTCAATAGCAAAATATCTCTCACTTCAGAGATTGCAGCAACAATGCAATAAGTGGTTACTTCACTGATTCAATGTAAGTCCAGGGCTGGTTACTCCAGCAAGCTGCAATTCCAGGGTAAGTCACGTCCGCTTTACAGGGCATACAAGCCCTCCGCTGCTCATCCCCACAAGTCCAAGTTTAGGGGGCGCAGAAGCCAAGTCCTTCGGCTTACGTTCAGTTCTTTTGTTCATCACTTGTGCAATGCAGCCTGGGCTCCTTCCTTCAGGATGGTCAACAGACAACTGACAGGCCCAGCAGCCCCTTTTATTCAGGCTTCCCCTGCAATCAGCCTGATCACCTGTGCACGGCCTGAGATCAGGGAACACACCTGAAAAGGATTGGGGAAAGTGACCTGGGTCCTAAAAACACGGCACGGATCGTGCCTGATACAGCCTAGCAGGGGAGAAATACACACCATATACAACATTTTTATACACTTTACCACATATCCCCCTCTCTTCTTCAGAAACGCGGTCTGACACTCTTCAGCGACCATACAGTGGGTTCGGGACACAGCATCTACATTTCCCGGCCTATGTTCCACTTTAAACTTCTCTCTACTTTCACCCGTGGGTACTATTCCCCAAACTCGTTCCCCAGGATTAAAGGCCCTCCCCCTGGCCGGCCTATTGTATAACCTGCACGGGGCCACATGTTTAACGGACTTGGCGTCGGGGAGGTTTACCGGTTCTGCCGGAGGTACTTCGCTGTCAGAAGAAGCGCTACGCCTTTCCCACAAGGGCCAGAACAAAGTGAAATTATGCCCAATTACAGCATCATACACAAGGCGTTTTACTACGCCAACTTCATGGGTCAATGTTCCCACGGCGGTCTCAAACTTACCCACGGCTACAGGGTAAGCCACGATATCCCCATGGATGCAAAGTACATTAAGCTTTTTCTTTGGTCTATAACTACGCACAAGGTTGCCCAGGCCAAAGTTACCCGGCTACCAACAGCGCCTTCACTGGGCAACCATTCATTTTCACCGTCACAACCTGTGTCTCAGTCTCTGACCGCTGAATGGCAGCACAACCTGGTTCTGCAAACAGAGACCTTCTGCGGGCTACGTCACATTCCATGGGCTCAGGGGAGAGGGGGCAATCCTTGGCAATGTGCCACCACTCACGGCATCTCCAACACTGGGGACCACGGAAACCTCCTTGCCCGGGCGTCCTCCCTAGGATTGGGGGGCCTCTGGGGGTCAGAGTCAATCTTTTGCCCTCTTACACCCCTCCACACACCTCCATGGGGAACTTGCTTTCCCTACCGGTCTGCTGGTCTTAGTGGTTGCTGGTGCTGCAGGGGCATCCTGAAGATGGTCCTCGGTCGCAACGTATCTCTCAACGATGTTGACCAACTGTTCAGCAGTCTGAGGGTCGCCTTGTCCCACCCACTGCTGTAGCTTCGGCAGCAGGGACCGAAAAAAATGGTCCACCACGACCTTCTCGATGATCTGCGCTGGTGTGGACTGCTCCGGATCCAACTATTTTTGCACAAGATGAACTAAATCAAACATCTGCAACCGAGCAGGCTTATCCACAGCAAAAGTCCAGTTATGCACTCTCCGGAGGCTTGAGCCACAACAGTCTCTCTGAGTGCAGCAATCTGTTTTATCAACAGGCGGTTTGTCTCCTGCTGCGCTTGGTGCTGCGCATGGTGCTGCTGTGCCATGGCTTGCTGCTGGGTTTGCTGCTGTTGTGCCAGGGCTTTCTGCTGTCCTTCCAGGGCCTGCGCATACTGGAGGTTAGCCTGGATTAGCTGCTTAATCACCTCCTCCATTTGCGTTTGGTGAGACATCTTCGTCGCCGCTTTCACCCACGACATCCAAAATGCAGCGTGTTTTTGTCACTACGTTGCCCCTAGCAACAGTCACTATGCCCGCATCCTCCACCAATTGTGAGCGGTTGGGCGAACGGCAGTGACACGGACAACCGTCTTTCAACAGCAAAACGGCTTTGTTGAGCAAATAAAGGGTTCAAACGCAAATTAGCACTCACTTCAGGGATTGCAGCATCAATGCAATAAATCAAAAGTGGTTACTTCACTCAAATCAATGTCAGTCCAGGGCTGGGTACTCCAGCAAGTTGTAACTCTAAGGCAAGTTAAATCCACTTTGCAGGGCATACAAGTCCTCCGCTGCTCATCCCCACAACTCCAGGGTTTGGGACGCAGAAGCCAAGTCCTTCGGCTTGCATACAGTCCTTTTGTTCACCACTCGTGCAATGCAGCCTGGGCTCCTTCTTTCAGGCTGGTCAATAGACAGGCCTTGTGTCTCCTTCTTATTCAGGCTTCCCCTGCAATCAGCCTGATCACCTGTGCACGGCCTGAGACCAGGGAACAAACCTGAAAGGGATTGGGGAAAGTGACCTGGGTCCTGAAAAGCCGGCACAGATCGTGCCTGATACAGCCTAGCAGGGGAGAAATACACACCATTTATGACATTTTTATACACTTTACCACAATATATATCCATCTAGTGGCCAAATGAGCTTACTGCAGTGTGGAGTATTGCTGCCCTCTAGTGTGAAATATGTAAACTGCAATGTAATGTGCAGTCTGTTATCAAGAAGAGTTCAGAGCTATTATTATTTATTATAAAGCGCCAACATCTTTCATAGCGCTGTACAAGTAGTGACTACACACAGGCACACGGGTGGGTGAGGGAGTGGGGAGGAGGAGGATGACGGTGGGTGGGTGAGGGATCCATAAATATTTTCACATTTGCTCGGGCAGAGTGCTTCTTATATAACATATACAAAAGGTTTGCACACGTTTTTTAATCGAACCCCTTTTGCCTCTGTGAGGTTTTGCCCCTCCGTTGGCGTTAGAAGCGATCATCAAAACGACAGTTACGAAGGGGCGTGGTCACTATGGCGCGTTGTGTATCGCCTCCGATTCTCCTGCATGACATTTCGGGATACTTCTCAGTCATCAGACACTGCTAATGATAAGAGAATTCTTTAAAATACCCACAATGCATTGCTCCTGATTATCCTGCTCAGCAGAGGGTCAGTACATGTAAAGTACTGTGTATATATGTATATATATATATATATATATATATATATATATTGTCAGGACCTGGGCCAACGGCAATGAGTCTGAAGACAGTTCTTACTCAAATAATAAGCGAATGATTGAAAATAAATTCCAACAGGCAAAATCTCTTAACTGTATGTAGATAGATGGAGAGATGTATGTATAGATAGATGGAGAGATGTATGTATAGATAGATGGAGAGATGTATGTATAGATAGATAGATGGAGAGATGTATGTATAGATAGATAGATGTATGTATAGATAGATGGAGAGATGTATGTATAGATAGATGGAGAGATGTATGTATAGATAGATGGATGTATGTATAGATAGATAGATGGAGAGATGTATGTATAGATAGATGGAGAGATGTATGTATAGATATATAGATGGAGAGATGTATTTATAGATAGATAGATGGAGAGATGTATGTATAGATATAGAGAGAGAGATGTATGTATAGATATATAGATGGAGAGATGTATTTATAGATAGAGAGAGAGATGTATGTATAGATATATAGATGGAGAGATGTATGTATAGATAGATGGAGAGATGTATGTATAGATAGATAGATGTATGTATAGATAGATAGAGAGAGAGATGTATGTATAGATAGAGAGAGAGAGAGATGTATGTATAGATAGATAGATGGAGAGATGTATGTATAGATAGATGGAGAGATGTATGTATAGATAGAGAGAGAGATGTATGTATAGATAGATAGATGGAGAGATGTATGTATAGATAGATGGAGAGATGTATGTATAGATAGATAGATGGAGAGATGTATGTATAGATAGATGGAGAGATGTATGTATAGATAGAGAGAGAGATGTATGTATAGATATATAGATGGAGAGATGTATGTATAGATAGATAGATGGAGAGATGTATGTATAGATAGATGGAGAGATGTATGTATAGATAGATGGAGAGATGTATGTATAGATAGATAGATGTATGTATAGATAGATAGAGAGAGAGATGTATGTATAGATATAGAGAGAGAGAGATGTATGTATAGATAGATGGAGAGATGTATGTATAGATAGAGAGATGTATGTATAGATATATAGATGGAGAGATGTATGTATAGATAGATGGAGAGATGTATGTATAGATAGAGAGAGATGTATGGATAGATGGAGAGATGTATTTATAGATATGTAGATGGAGAGATGTATTTATAGATAGATGGAGAGATGTATGTATAGATAGAGAGAGAGATGTATGTATAGATAGAGAGAGATGTATGTATAGATATATAGATGGAGAGATGTATGTATAGATAGATGGAGAGATGTATGTATAGATAGAGAGAGATGTATGGATAGATGGAGAGATGTATGTATAGATAGATAGATGGAGAGATGTATGTATAGATAGAGAGAGATGTATGGATAGATAGATGGAGAGATGTATGTATAGATAGAGAGAGAGAGATGTATGTATAGATATATAGATGGAGAGATGTATGTATAGATAGATAGATGGAGAGATGTATGTATAGATATATAGATGGAGAGATGTATGTATAGATAGATGGAGAGATGTATGTATAGACAGAGAGAGATGTATGGATAGATAGATGGAGAGATGTATGTATAGATAGATGGAGAGATGTATGTATAGATAGATGGAGAGATGTATGTATAGATAGATGGAGAGATGTATGTATAGATAGATAGATGTATGTATAGATAGATAGATAGATGGAGAGATGTATGTATAGATAGAGAGAGAGATGGAGAGATGTATGTATAGATAGATGGAGAGATGTATGTATAGATATATAGATGGAGAGATGTATTTATAGATAGATAGATGGAGAGATCTATGTATAGATAGATGGAGAGATGTATGTATAGATAGATAGATGGAGAGATGTATGTATAGATAGAGAGAGAGATGTATATATAGATATATAGATGGAGAGATGTATGTATAGATAGATGGAGAGATGTATGTATAGATAGATAGATGGAGAGATGTATGTATAGATAGATGGAGAGATGTATATATAGATATATAGATGGAGAGATGTATGTATAGATAGATGGAGAGATGTATGTATAGATAGATAGATAGATGGAGAGATGTATGTATAGATAGAGAGAGATGTATGTATAGATAGATGGAGATATGTATGTATAGATAGATGGAGAGATGTATGTATAGATAGAGATGTATAGATAGATGGAGAGATGTATGTATAGATAGATGGAGAGATGTATGTATAGATAGATAGATGGAGAGATGTATGTATAGATAGATAGATGGAGAGATGTATGTATAGATAGATGGAGAGATGTATTTATAGATATATAGATGGAGAGATGTATGTATAGATAGATGGAGAGATGTATGTATAGATAGATGGAGAGATGTATGTATAGATATATAGATGGAGAGATGTATTTATAGATAGATAGATGGAGAGATGTATTTATAGATAGATAGATGGAGAGATGTATGTATAGATAGATGGAGAGATGTATGTATAGATAGATGGAGAGATGTATGTATAGATAGAGATGTATGTATAGATAGATAGATGGAGAGATGTATGTATAGATATATAGATGGAGAGATGTATGTATAGATAGATGGAGAGATGTATGTATAGATAGATGGAGAGATGTATGTATAGATAGATAGATGGAGAGATGTATGTATAGATATATAGATGGAGAGATGTATGTATAGATATATAGATGGAGAGATGTATGGACAGATAGATGGAGAGATGTATGTATAGATATATAGATGGAGAGATGTATGTATAGATAGATAGATGGAGAGATGTATGTATAGATAGATAGATGGAGAGATGTATGTATAGATAGATGGAGAGATGTATGGATAGATAGATGGAGAGATGTATGTATAGATAGATAGATGGAGAGATGTATGTATAGATAGATAGATGGAGAGATGTATGTATAGATAGATAGATGGAGAGATGTATGTATAGATAGATGGAGAGATGTATGTATAGATAGAGAGAGATGTATGGATAGATAGATGGAGAGATGTATGTATAGATAGATGGAAAGATGTATGTATAGATAGATGGAGAGATGTATGGATAGATAGATGGAGAGATGTATGGATAGATAGATGGAGAGATGTATGTATAGATAGAGAGAGAGAGATGTATGTATAGATATATAGATGGAGAGATGTATGTATAGATAGATGGAGAGATGTATTTATAGATATATAGATGGAGAGATGTATGTATAGATAGAGAGAGAGAGATGTATGTATAGATATATAGATGGAGAGATGTATTTATAGATATATAGATGGAGAGATGTATGTATAGATATATAGATGGAGAGATGTATGTATAGATAGATGGAGAGATGTATGTATAGATAGATGGAGAGATGTATTTATAGATATATAGATGGAGAGATGTATGTATAGATATATAGATGGAGAGATGTATGTATAGATAGATGGAGAGATGTATGTATAGATAGATGGAGAGATGTATTTATAGATAGATGGAGAGATGTATTTATAGATATATAGATGGAGAGATGTATGTATAGATAGATGGAGAGATGTATGTATAGATAGATAGATGGAGAGATGTATTTATAGATATATAGATGGAGAGATGTATGTATAGATAGATGGAGAGATGTATGTATAGATATATAGATGGAGAGATGTATGTATAGATAGATGGAGAGATGTATGTATAGATAGATGGAGAGATGTATGTATAGATAGATAGATGGAGAGATGTATGTAAAGATAGATGGAGAGATGTATGTATAGATAGATAGATGGAGAGATGTATGTATAGATAGATGGAGAGATGTATGTATAGATATATAGATGGAGAGATGTATGTATAGATAGATGGAGAGATGTATGTATAGATAGATGGAGAGATGTATGTATAGATAGATGGAGAGATGTATGTATAGATAGATGGAGAGATGTATGTATAGATAGATAGATGGAGAGATGTATGTATAGATAGATGGAGAGATGTATGTATAGATAGATAGATGGAGAGATGTATGTATAGATAGATAGATGGAGAGATGTATGTATAGATAGATGGAGAGATGTATGTATAGATAGATGGAGAGATGTATGTATAGATAGAGAGAGATGTATGGATAGATAGATGGAGAGATGTATGTATAGATAGATGGAAAGATGTATGTATAGATAGATGGAGAGATGTATGGATAGATAGATGGAGAGATGTATGTATAGATAGATGGAGAGATGTATGTATAGATAGATGGAGAGATGTATGTATAGATATATAGATGGAGAGATGTATGTATAGATAGATGGAGAGATGTATGTATAGATAGATGGAGAGATGTATGTATAGATAGATGGAGAGATGTATGTATAGATAGATAGATGGAGAGATGTATGGATAGATAGATGGAGAGATGTATGGATAGATAGATGGAGAGATGTATGGATAGATAGATGGAGAGATGTATGTATAGATAGATGGAGAGATGTATGTATAGATAGATGGAGAGATGTATGTATAGATAGATGGAGAGATGTATGTATAGATAGATAGATGGAGAGATGTATGTATAGATAGATAGATGGAGAGATGTATGTATAGATAGATGGAGAGATGTATGTATAGATAGATAGATGGAGAGATGTATGTATAGATAGATAGATGGAGAGATGTATGTATAGATAGATAGATGGAGAGATGTATGTATAGATAGATGGAGAGATGTATGTATAGATAGAGAGAGATGTATGGATAGATAGATGGAGAGATGTATGTATAGATAGATGGAAAGATGTATGTATAGATAGATGGAGAGATGTATGGATAGATAGATGGAGAGATGTATGTATAGATAGATGGAGAGATGTATGTATAGATAGATGGAGAGATGTATGTATAGATAGATGGAGAGATGTATGTATAGATAGATGGAGAGATGTATGTATAGATAGATAGATGGAGAGATGTATGTATAGATAGATAGATGGAGAGATGTATGTATAGATAGATGGAGAGATGTATGTATAGATAGATGGAGAGATGTATGTATAGATAGATGGAGAGATGTATGTATAGATAGATGGAGAGATGTATGTATAGATAGATGGAGAGATGTATGTATAGATAGATAGATGGAGAGATGTATGTATAGATAGATGGAGAGATGTATGTATAGATAGATAGATGGAGAGATGTATGGATAGATAGATGGAGAGATGTATGTATAGATAGATAGATGGAGAGATGTATGTATAGATAGATGGAGAGATGTATGTATAGATAGATAGAGAGATGTATGTATAGATAGATAGATGGAGAGATGTATGTATAGATAGATGGAGAGATGTATGTATAGATAGATGGAGAGATGTATGTATAGATAGATAGAGAGATGTATGTATAGATAGATAGATGGAGAGATGTATGTATAGATAGATAGATGGAGAGATGTATGGATAGATAGATGGAGAGATGTATGTATAGATAGATAGATGGAGAGATGTATGTATAGATAGATGGAGAGATGTATGTATAGATAGATAGAGAGATGTATGTATAGATAGATAGATGGAGAGATGTATGTATAGATAGATGGAGAGATGTATGTATAGATAGATGGAGAGATGTATGTATAGATAGATAGAGAGATGTATGTATAGATAGATAGATGGAGAGATGTATGTATAGATAGATAGATGGAGAGATGTATGTATAGATAGATGGAGAGATGTATGTATAGATAGATAGATGGAGAGATGTATGTATAGATAGATGGAGAGATGTATGTATAGATAGATAGATGGAGAGATGTATGTATAGATAGATAGATGGAGAGATGTATGTATAGATAGATAGATGGAGAGATGTATGTATAGATAGATAGATGGAGAGATGTATGTATAGATAGATGGAGAGATGTATGTATAGATAGATGGAGAGATGTATGTATAGATAGATGGAGAGATGTATGTATAGATAGATAGATGGAGAGATGTATGTATAGATAGATGGAGAGATGTATGTATAGATAGATAGATGGAGAGATGTATGTATAGATAGATGGAGAGATGTATGTATAGATAGATAGATGGAGAGATGTATGTATAGATAGATGGAGAGATGTATGTATAGATAGATGGAGAGATGTATGTATAGATAGATAGAGAGATGTATGTATAGATAGATAGATGGAGAGATGTATGTATAGATAGATGGAGAGATGTATGTATAGATAGATAGATGGAGAGATGTATGTATAGATAGATGGAGAGATGTATGGATAGATAGATAGATGGAGAGATGTATGTATAGATAGATGGAGAGATGTATGTATAGATAGATGGAGAGATGTATGTATAGATAGATAGATGGAGAGATGTATGTATAGATAGATAGATGGAGAGATGTATGTATAGATAGATGGAGAGATGTATGTATAGATAGATGGAGAGATGTATGTATAGATAGATAGATGGAGAGATGTATGTATAGATAGATGGAGAGATGTATGTATAGATAGATGGAGAGATGTATGTATAGATAGATGGAGAGATGTATGTATAGATAGATGGAGAGATGTATGTATAGATAGACGGAGAGATGTATGTATAGATAGATGGAGAGATGTATGTATAGATAGATAGATGGAGAGATGTATGTATAGATAGATGGAGAGATGTATGTATAGATAGATGGAGAGATGTATGTATAGATAGACGGAGAGATGTATGTATAGATAGATGGAGAGATGTATGTATAGATAGATAGATGGAGAGATGTATGTATAGATAGATTTTTATATAGATAGGTTTTCTTTTATTATTTTTTTTGTTTTGTTTTGTTTTGTATCAAATAATTGTGTGACCTCTCCTGGCCTATTTAAATACAGTTTTGAAAACATTTTTGATTTATAATATTTTTATGCAGAATTGTCATTACAGGTCTGGTATTAAAGTGTTAATGTCACAATGTCATTCCATGTGTTTTCGCTTTGTTACTGGTGGATATGTGTTCAAAAACAGACTTTAATCACACAGCGTCTGGCGCTCTGGGCTACAGCGACACAATTTTGAGCGCCGGCGCTGTGTGAGGCTGTTTTTTTGATGAATATGGTTTGAGTCGCTCACACTGACCAGTCGCTACTGTTCACTCCCATATAGCGCTGTATTGGTGTTATAGCAACTCCCACATCAAATTCATCAATGCCGGCAATGTTACTACAGCGAGCGGTCGCACTTAGCGCAGCTGTACAGACGCTCATCTGCCGTTACCTGGCGCTAGTAATGAATCAGCCTGTTAGATTTTCATGTCATATCTCATGTTTCCATTACAAGTCCCAGGTATTGCGCTATGCGACGCTTTTCCTTTCCCGTGTTGCTGGAAACACGCGGCCTGCTTAAAGTGGACCAATACCTAGGATTTTGACTATCCTGGGTTTTGGTCCACATCGGAACCCCGATCGGGGTCTGTGAAACCCCCCAGATCGCACGTTCCAACTTACTTCACCCTGCGCGGCCGCTCGTCCAATCAGCATGCTCAGAGCCGCTGTGCTGGCGGAGGTGGGGTGGGATGCCCCGCTGTGGCCTTTATGGGTTTTGTTCCACTTTATCCTTGAAACATTGATCAGCACATACATGCATGTTAAGGAAAGATTTTGTCATAAATAGAATTTGTTTGAGAAATAAGCGCTATTCTTTCCCTTTCCTGTGGCCTTATGGGTAAAGTGGGTGCTCGGCGGGTTCTTATCCCACAGTTGTAGGAAGCATTGAAATATTGTGCAGTGTATCTCCATCGCCGTGACACGTTTCGCCAAATACGACTTCTTCACAGCAATATACAGCTGACCTTCACGCACCCAATTCACAATGCCCCAGGGCCAGCCCTGGAATCTGTTGCAGTGGGAAAAGATGAGTTTTTCTGCGCAATTTGGGGGTTTCACAGCAGGGCATCCCAATTCGGTGGCCAACTGCTGTCAAAATCACTGTTTTTTTCTGCTTTAAATCTACGACAGTGCCGATGCTTGCGTCAGGGAGGGCATCCCGATTGGCGACGCCCCCGCAAATAACCCCAAACAGGACCCTGGAACTGCCGGTCCTGGGCTCCTCCTCCAGGTTCCGAAGCCATGTGACTGCTGGTGGCCAAATTGATCAAAACCCAGGAAAGTCAAAACCCATGGTAATGTTCCCCTTTAAAGCGGACCTTCACCCTGAATAAGAGTCTATGATATATGTTCCCCCCCCCGTACATACAGATTGCTCACATTAATCAGGACCCTCACCCTGAATAAGAGTCTATCTTATATGTTTTCCCCACCCTGTACATACAGATTGCTCACATTAATCAGGACCCTCACCCTGAATAAGAGTCTATCTTATATGTTTCCCCCACCCTGTACATACAGATTGCTCACATTAATCAGGACCCTCACCCTGAATAAGAGTCTATCTTATGTTTCCCACACCCTGTACATACAGATTGCCCACATTAATCAGGACCCTCACCCTGAATAAGAGCTTATCTTATATGTTTCCCCCACCCTGTACATACAGATTGCTCACATTAATCAGGACCCTCACCCTGAATAAGAGCCTATCTTATATGTCCCCCCCCCTCCCCCGTACATACAGATTGCTCACTTAAAAAATCATCCTACCTGCATCTACTGCATGTTATGAGCCTTTAAACATCCTAAGAAGGCAGCTCATGGAGCATCAGGCAGCCTGCAAACAGGAAGTGCCTTCTGACTGTGCCGCTCTTCATTCTGGGATTGCTGACCTTTCCCTGACCCCAGCTCTGCTCTCTCTTCGCAAAGCTCAGCTATGACCCCGCCCCCCTGCACTTTTACTGCCCTCTCCTCTCCTCAGTATGTGATGCTTCTGAGGCAAGATGGCGGCGCCCGTATCCTAGAGTCCTGAACAGAGTTGCATCCCAGTGAGGGGAAGAATAATAAGTGACTAAAAATGTAAAAAACATTAATTTTAGATGCTGGGGAATAGTTTTTTGAGGGGTTTGGACCCCTCAAAAGGTCCGGTCTAACATTTGTAATACACTCTTCCCCCCGCTGTGTGTATCCTCCAGAATCTCCCATAGACTCACCTTTTCCTCAATCCCGCTGCGCATGTGCTCAGACAATCGGCGGCTTGCATATCCGATTCTCTATGCGGCCGAATAGAGTGCGCGCCCCCACTGGCCTCGAGAAAAGTGTGAGATCAAGAGAAGGTGAGTATCTCTCTAATGCAGGGCTCACTGATGGTGTGAGGGGTAGGTGAGGGTAGTTTCCTGTCCCCCATCAGATGGAGCTATGTTAGGAAAAGGTGAGTATCTCTCTAATGCAGGGCTCGCTGACAGTGTGACGGGGGAGGTGAGTTTCCTGTCCTGTCCCCCATCAGATGGAGCTATGTTAGGAAAAGGTGAGTATCTCTCTAATGCAGGGCTCGCTGACAGTGTGACGGGGGAGGTGAGTTTCCTGTCCTGTCCCCCATCAGATGGAGCTATGTTAGGAAAAGGTGAGTATCTCTCTAATGCAGGGCTCGCTGACAGTGTGACGGGGGAGGTGAGTTTCCTGTCCTGTCCCCCATCAGATGGAGCTATGTTAGGAAAAGGTGAGTATCTCTCTAATGCAGGGCTCGCTGACAGTGTGACGGGGGAGGTGAGTTTCCTGTCCCCCATCAGGTGGAGCTCTGTTAGGAAAAGGTGAGTACTGTACCTGTAATGCAGTGTAATGGATTAGGTGTCTTTCAATGTAATGCATTGCAGCTGTAGAGCCCTGACTGGCCACTGGAGGGCAGTGTTGCTCCACGCTCTCTGCAGTCACAGATGGGAATGCCTGGCTAATGAGTGAAAGCCAATAGATTAGAAGGGGGGATGTAGAGGCCATCAGTGATTGGTGGAGAGCTCACCTTACAGTGTGTACACCGCTCCCCTCTAGGCCGGCGCTATAGACACATCTGCTACAAATTTAACCGGACCTTCAGCATGATTTAATAAAAAGCCCAAACCCTTAAAAAAAACGATTCCCCAGCATCTAAAATTAATATATTTTAAGTTTTTAGTCACTTACTTATTATTCTTTCCCCCACTGGGCTGCAACTCTGTTCAGGACTCTAGGATAAGGGCGCCGTCATCTTGCCTCAGAAACATCACATACTGAGGAGAGCGGGATAAAGTGCAGGGGGCGGGGTTATAGCTGTGCTTTGCACAGGCAGAGCAGAGCTGGGATCAGGAAAACATCAGTAATCCCAGAATTCAGAGCGACACAGTCAGAAGACACTTCCTGTTTGTAGTCTGCCTGATGCTCAATGAGCCACCATCTTGGATGTTTAATGGCTCATAACATGCAGTAGATGCAGGTAGGATGGTTTTTAATGTGAGCAATCTGTATGTAGGGGGGGGGGGGGGGGACATATAAAATAGACTCTTATTCAGGGTGAGGGTCCGGATTAATGTGGGCAATCTGTATGTACAGGGTGGAGGAAACATATAAGATAGACTCTTATTTAGGGTGAGGGTCCGGATTAATGTGGGCAATCTGTATGTACAGGGTGGAGGAAACATATAAGATAGACTCTTATTCAGGGTGAGGGTCCGGATTAATGTGGGCAATCTGTATGTACAGGGGGGGAACATATAAGATAGGCTCTTATTTAGGGTGAAGGTCCGGATTAATGTGGGCAATCTGTATGTACAGGGTGGGGGAAACATATAAGATAGGCTCTTATTCAGGGTGAGGGTCTGGATTAATGTGAGCAATCTGTATGTACAGGGGGGAAACATATAAGATAGGCTCTTATTCAGGGTGAAGGCCCGATTTAAGGAGACCCCCAACCCGCTGACATTGGACGCAGGGGCTGCAGGAATAAATCAAGGCAACCGGACTTGCTGTTTATTCGGCGGCTCGATTCCTATTGGACGAGTTGCGGCTGCCCCATTATAGTAATAAGAAATCTTTATATAGCGCCGACATATTCTGCAGCGCTTTACAGTCGGAGGCTTTCTGTACAAATGACAGGGAAGAGCTTATAATGTGTGTGCAGCGGTTTCCTGCCCTCCCCATGTTGGGTTGAGCTCTGCGAGGAAAAGGTAAGTAGCTCTGTATTACAGGGCTCACTGATGGCGGGAGGTTAGTTTCCTGTCCCCCATCAGATGGAGCTCTGCTAGGAAAAGGTGAGTATTTCTGTAATGCAGGGCTCACTTGTGACGGGGGAGGTAAGGTGAGTTTCCTGTCCCCAATCTGAAGAATCTCTGCTAAGAAAGGGTGAGTATCTCTCTAATGCAGGGCTCACTGATGGCGTGAGGCGAGTTTCCTGTCCCCCATCTGACAGAGCTCTTCTAGGAAAAGGTTAGTATTTCTCTAATGCAGGGCTGACTCAAGGATGACGTGAGCTGGACTCACCTGTTTGTGCTTTAATAACAAGAATCCTACCGTGAACTACACGCTCCAGCATGCCCTGCGTCCCCAGAAAATGAGAGGTGAGCAATGAGGGGCATGCAGGGCTCACTGATGGTGTGAGGTTAGTTTCCTGTCCCCCATCAGATGGAGCTCTGCTAGGAACAGGTGAGTATCTCTCTAATGCAGGGCTCACTAATGGTGTGAGGGGGAGGTGAGGTTAGTTTCCTGTCCCCCATCAGATGGAGCTCTGCTAGGAACAGGTGAGTATCTCTCTAATGCAGGGCTCACTGGTGAGGGGGGAGGTAACGTGAGTTTCCAGTCCCCCATCTGAAGGAGCTCTGCTAGGAGAAGGTGAGTATTTCTAATGCAGGGCTCATTGATGGTGTGGGCGGGGAGTTTTTTGTCCCCATCGGGTGGAGCTCTGCTAGGAACAGGTGAGTATCTCTCTAATGCAGGGCTCACTGATGGTGTGAGAAGGTAGGGGAGGTGAGTTTCTTGTCCTCCCATATGATGGAGCTCTGCTGGGAAAAGGTGAGTAGCTCTCTAATGCAGGGTCACTGATGACGTAAGGTGAGGTGAGTTTCCTGTCCCCCATCAGATGGCGCTCTGCTAGGAACAGGTGAGTAATTCTCTAATACAGGGCTAAGGATGAGGTGAGCTGGGCTCGTCTGTTTGGGTCTGCTTTAATAACAAGAATCCCACATGCTCCAGCATGCCATGAACAGGTGAGTAATGAGGGGCATGCTGGGCATTGTGGTTCAGCAGGCGCACGTGCTTGGCAGCTCTCCGGTCCCCGGGCACACGCGGTTCTTGCTGTGAAGGTATTTGGCGCGGGGCTGTGATGTTGCCGCGGTGACACGCCCGGGTCACGCCGCACACTCACCTTGGCACTCACCTTATCTCGGCTCACCTGGTGCCTATAAAACGCAGCAGGTGCAGGAAAAGCTCCCTAATAACCCCCCCCCCCCCCCCCCGCCATCCATCTCCTTTTATCTGCAGCCCTGTGAGGCCAGCCAAGGTGCCAAAGGATCAATATGGAGGGTGCCAAAGGATCAGTATGGGGGGTGCGCAAAGGATCAATATGGAGGGTGCGCAAAGGATCAATATGGAGGGTGCATAGAGAATCAATATGGAGGGTGCATAGAGGATCAATATGGAGGGCGCATAGAGGATCAATATGGAGGGTGCATAGAGAATCAATATGGAGGGTGCATAGAGGATCAATATGGAGGGTGCATAGAGGATCAATATGGAGGGTGCGTAGAGAATCAATATGGAGGGTGCATAGAGGATCAATATGGAGGGTGCATAGAGGATCAATATGGAGGGCGCATAGAGGATCAATATGGAGGGTGCATAGAGAATCAATATGGAGGGTGCATAGAGGATCAATATGGAGGGTGCATAGAGGATCAATATGGAGGGTGCATAGAGGATCAATATGGAGGGTGCATAGAGGATCAATATGGAGGGTGCATAGAGGATCAATATGGAGGGTGCGTAGAGGATCAATATGGAGGGAGCATAGAGGATCAATATGGAGGCTGCACAAAGGATCAATATGGAGGGTGCACAAAGGATCAATATGGAGGGTGCGCAAAGGATCAGTATGGAGGGTGCGCAAAAGGCATAAGTGAGGACATGAGGTTGGATCATGGTGGAGCAGGTTGGGACATGAGGTTGGATCATGATGGAGCAGGTTGGGTCATGAGGTTGGATCATGGTGGAGCAGGTTGGGACATGAGGTTGGATCATGGTGGAGCAGGTTGGGTCATGAGGTTGGATCATGATGGAGCAGGTTGGGACATGAGGTTGGATCATGATGGAGCAGGTTGGGACATGAGGTTGGATCATGGTGGAGCAGGTTGGGTCATGAGGTTGGATCATGGTGGAGCAGGTTGGGACATGAGGTTGGATCATGGTGGAGCAGGTTGGGTCATGAGGTTGGATCATGATGGAGCAGGTTGGGACATGAGGTTGGATCATGATGGAGCAGGTTGGGACATGAGGTTGGATCATGGTGGAGCAGGTTGGGACATGAGGTTGGATCATGATGGAGCAGGTTGGGTCATGAGGATGGATCATGGTGGAGCAGGTTGGGTCATGAGGTTGGATCATGATAGAGCAGGTTGGGTCATGAGGTTGGATCATGGTGGAGCAGGTTGGGACATGAGGTTGGATCATGGTGGAGCAGGTTGGGTCATGAGGTTGGATCATGGTGGAGCAGGTTGGGTCATGAGGTTGGATCATGATGGAGCAGGTTGGGTCATGAGGTTGGATCATGGTGGAGCAGGTTGGGACATGAGGTTGGATCATGATGGAGCAGGTTGGGACATGAGGTTGGATCATGGTGGAGCAGGTTGGGTCATGAGGTTGGATCATGGTGGAGCAGGTTGGGACATGAGGTTGGATCATGATGGAGCAGGTTGGGACATGAGGTTGGATCATGGTGGAGCAGGTTGGGACATGAGGTTGGATCATGGTGGAGCAGGTTGGGTCATGAGGTTGGATCATGGTGGAGCAGGTTGGGACATGAGGTTGGATCATGGTGGAGCAGGTTGGGACATGAGGTTGGATCATGGTGGAGCAGGTTGGGTCATGAAGTTGGATCATGGTGGAGCAGGTTGGGTCATGAGGTTGGATCATGGTGGAGCAGGTTGGGACATGAGGTTGGATCATGGTGGAGCAGGTTGGGACATGAGGTTGGATCATGGTGGAGCAGGTTGGGACATGAGGTTGGATCATGGTGGAGCACGTTGGGACATGGAGTTGGATCATGGTGGAGCAGGTTGGGACATGAGGTTGGATCATGATGGAGCAGGTTGGGACATGAGGTTGGATCATGATGGAGCAGGTTGGGACATGAGGTTGGATCATGGTGGAGCAGGTTGGGACATGAGGTTGGATCATGATGGAGCAGGTTGGGACATGAGGTTGGATCATGATGGAGCAGGTTGGGACATGAGGTTGGATCATGGTGGAGCAGGTTGGGACATGAGGTTGGATCATGGTGGAGCAGGTTGGGACATGAGGTTGGATCATGATGGAGCAGGTTGGGACATGAGGTTGGATCATGATGGAGCAGGTTGGGACATGAGGTTGGATCATGGTGGAGCAGGTTGGGTCATGAGGTTGGATCATGGTGGAGCAGGTTGGGACATGAGGTTGGATCATGATGGAGCAGGTTGGGACATGAGGTTGGATCATGATGAAGCAGGTTGGGACATGAGGTTGGATCATGATGGAGCAGGTTGGGACATGAGGTTGGATCATGGTGGAGCAGGTTGGGTCATGAGGTTGGATCATGGTGGAGCAGGTTGGGACATGGGGTTGGATCATGGTGGAGCAGGTTGGGACATGAGGTTGGATCATGGTGGAGCAGGTTGGGACATGAGGTTGGATCATGATGGAGCAGGTTGGGACATGAGGTTGGATCATGGTGGAGCAGGTTGGGACATGAGGTCGGATCATGGTGAAGCAGGTTGGGACATGAGGTTGGATCATGATGGAGCAGGTTGGGACATGAGGTTGGATCATGGTGGAGCAGGTTGGGACATGAGGTTGGATCATGATGGAGCAGGTTGGGACATGAGGTTGGATCATGGTGGAGCAGGTTGGGACATGAGGTTGGATCATGATGGAGCAGGTTGGGACATGAGGTTGGATCATGGTGGAGCAGGTTGGGACATGAGGTTGGATCATGGTGGAGCAGGTTGGGTCATGAGGTTGGATTATGATGGAGTAGGTTGGGACATGAGGTTGGATCATGGTGGAGCAGGTTGGGACATGAGGTTGGAGCATGGTGGAGCAGGTTGGGACATGAGGTTGGATCATGGTGGAGCAGGTTGGGACATGGGGTTGGATCATAGTGGAGCAGGTTGGGACATGAGGTTGGATCATGGTGGAGCAGGTTGGGACATGGGGTTGGATCATGGTGGAGCAGGTTGGGACATGAGGTTGGAGCATGGTGGAGCAGGTTGGGACATGAGGTTGGATCATGGTGGAGCAGGTTGGGACATGGGGTTGGATCATGGTGGAGCAGGTTGGGACATGAGGTTGGATCATGATGGAGCAGGTTGGGACATGAGGTTGGATCATGGTGGAGCAGGTTGGGACATGAGGTTGGATCATGGTTAATCTGACCAGATTCCCACTTTGAGGCCCACTGTCTCCCTGAAAACTCTGGAGACGCATAAAAGCCCCACTTGCTGACCTGTTCCACCAAATGCACAATGCTGGATGTCTGGGTGGTTTACAAAAGCTCTGACTCTTTGGTTGGATGGTGGCAGTGGAACGCAGGACTTCTGTGCATTTGCTCCATCACCAACATCTTTTATGGACCAAATATTCCTAGAGCATGTTACTCGTAATTAAGCCACACTCTAAACCACACCTCCGCCACGCCCATCACCCACAAACTGCTTTAAACTGTCCCACTTTGAGGACCCCAAGTAATGGTCAGGTGGAGGAGCAGGTTGGGGCACAAGCCTGGATTATGGTGGATCAGATGAGGTTGGCTCATGGTCGAAGAGCTTGAATCATGAGGTTGGATAATGGTGGATCAGATGAGGTTGAATCCTGGTGGATCAGATGAGGTTGGCTCCCTATGGATCAGATGAGGTTTGCTCCTGATGGATCAGATGAGGTTTGCTCCTGATGGATCAGATGAGGTTGGATCCTTGTGGAGCAGGGTGGGACATGGGGTTGGATGATGGTGGTTCAGATGAAGTTGGCTCCTGGTGGATCGGATGAGGTTGGCTCCTGGTGGATCGGATGAGGTTGGCTCCTGGTGGATCGGATGAGGTTGGCTCCTGGTGGATCGGATGAGGTTGGCTCCTGGTGGATCAGATAAGGGTTGGATTCTGGTGGATCAGATGAGGTTGGATGATGATGGATCAGATGAGGCTGGATGATGGTGTATAAGATGAGTTTGGATGATGGTGTATCAGATGAGGTTGGATGATGGTGGATCAGATGAAGTTGGATGATAGTGTTTCAGATGAGGTTGGATGATGGTGGATCAGATGAGGTTGGCTTCTGGTGGAGGAGATGAGGTTGGCTCCTGGTGGATCAGATGAGGTTGGCTCCTGGTGGAGGAGATGAGGTTGGCTCCTGGTGGATCAGATGAGGTTGGATCCTGGTGTATCAGATGAGGTTGGATGATGGTGTATCAGTTGAAGTTGGATGATGGTGTGTCAGATGAGGATGGATGATGGTGTATCAGATGAGGTTGGCTCCTGGTGGAGGAGGTGAGGTTGGCTCCTGGTGGAAGAGATGAGGTTGGCTCCTGGTGGAGGAGATGAGGTTGGCTCCTGGTGGAGGAGATGAGGTTGGATCCTGGTGGAGGAGATGAGGTTGGCTCCTGGTGGAGGAGATGAGGTTGGCTCCTGGTGAAAGAGATGAGGTTGGCTCCTGGTAGATCAGATGAGGTTGGCTTCTGGTGGAGGAGATGAGGTTGGCTCCTGGTGGATCAGATGAGGTTGGATCCTGGTGTATCAGATGAGGTTGGATCCTGGTGTATCAGATGAGGTTGGATGATGGTGTGTCAGATGAGAATGGATGATGGTGTATCAGATGAGGTTGGCTCCTGGTGGAGGATATGAGGTTGGCTCCTGGTGGAAGAGATGAGGTTGGCTCCTGGTGGAGGAGATGAGGTTGGCTCCTGGTGGAGGAGATTAGGTTGGCTCCTGGTGGAGGAGATGATGTTGGCTCATGGTAGAGGAGATGAGGATGGATGATGGTGTATGAGATGAGGTTGGCTCCTGGTGGAGGAGATGAGGTTGGCTCCTGGTGGAGGAGATGAGGTTGGCTCCTGGTGGAGGAGATGAGGTTGGCTCCTGGTGAAAGAGATGAGGTTGGCTCCTGGTGGAGGAGATGAGTTTGGCTCCTGGTGGAGGAGATGATGTTGGCTCATGGTGGAGGAGACGATGTTGGCTCCTGGTGGAGGAGATTAGGCTGGATGATGGTGGATCAGATGAGGTTGGATGATGGTGGATCAGATGAGGTTGGATGATGGTGGATCAGATGAGGTTGGATGATGGTGGATCAGATGAGGTCGGATCCTGGTGGATCAGATGAGGTTGGATGATGGTGGATCAGATGAGGTTGGATGATGGTGGATCAGATGAGGGTGGATGATGGTGGATCAGATGAGGTTGGATGATGGTGGAGCAGGTTGGCTCACAAGGGTGGAGAATGGATCGGGGGAAATCATGAAGGGCTTAAATAGTCTGTTTTTTTTAGGCCCAGTTCCCAGGTTTTGGGGCCCCAGATGTTGGACAATACGCTGGGTCTCGTTTCAGTTTTTATTTGTTCCATTATTTTTTTATTCTATTACCATTAAACTAATAATAATGAGGCCGGCCGGCGGCTTCCAGGTTGGCTCCTTCGTTAAATAGCGCTCTGCGCAGCGTGAAGCCGCCGGGCCAGGGGCAGCGGGTCTCAGGATTCCGGGCTCACCAAGATTAATGTTCTGGCTAAGTAGCAGTGACAGGACGGCAAACAGTGGCAGGAGCCTGAGCCGAGCACACAGGCCCCTCATTGAGGCCGGACGCCCCCCCCCCCCCCCCGCCACCGCCTCTCCCCAAAAACTAAACTGATATGATGGAGGCTGAAAAAAAAATAACTATAACACTCTCACATCCCCGGCCGGCCCCGGAGATTTTTAACCCTTTCTATGTGGGCCCCATGTTGGATATGTTGGTCTAAATACTAAAATAAAAAAAAGCCTGTATTGCATACCTGCCAAGTGTCCTTGATTTGGAGGGACTGTCCCTCTTTTGAGTCCATGTCCCCCTGTCCCTCGTTCTCATTTGTCCCTCTTTGAGGTGTAACATGCAGATCTGCAGCAATAAATGATTTATTTGCCTATTCAAAGTGTTTCTATTGTTGTAACTGTTACATCTTGTTTCCTATTCATCCCTCAATAGAGGGGTGTGGCTTCATCCATCAGTCAATGAGGGGGCGTGGCTTCACCCATCCCTCAATGAGGGGGCGTGGCTTCACTCATCCCTCAACAAGGGGGCGTGGCTTCACCCATCCTTCAATGAGGGTGTGTGTCTTCATTTACATATTGTCCCTCTTTGAGGTGTAACATGCAGATCTGCAGCAATAAATGATTCATTTGCCTATTCAAAGTGTTTCTATTGTTGTAACTGTTACATCCAATTCTATATTCATCCCTCAATAGAGGGGCGTGGCTTCATTCTTCCCTCAATGAGGGGTGTGGCCTCATTTACATATTGTCTCTCTTTGAGGTGTAACATGCAGATCTGCAGCAATATATGATAAATTTGTCTATTCAAAGTGTTTCTATTGTTATAACTGTTACATCCTATCCATTCCTCAATGAGGGGCGTGGCTTCATCCGTCAATGAGGGGGCGTGGTTTCATTTACATATTGTCGCCGGCGCCAGCTTACTAAGATGCCCAGCGACCGTTATTTGGGACAGGAAACCTCACATCTTATCCGTGGTGCTCCTCAAACCCAGAACCTCCGGGGTCACAAGGCGAGAGGGCGCGTCCCACCGCTGCCCTTGGAGGGTTATGGGTCATTGGATGAAGCTGAAATAAATGTGATGGGGCCCTGTGCTGGAATAACATCCTATTGATATTGCAATTCTTGACAATGTGTGTAGATTCTTTTACCCATCATGCAGTGCTTTGGGCAGATATGATGGGGTGGGCAATTAGGGATGAGCAGTTCTCCCTTGGTAAATGGGAATTTAATCTTACCAGGAAAATTAACACAACAAGCTGGGGCCCCTCCTCTCACTACCCAGCCTTCTTCTAGATATTTTTAATATCTTAGTGATAGGTTCTCCTCTCCGCGGCATCTTCTGTGTGAACCCCCCCCCCAGATTGCCGTTAAAACTCACCTTTCTGCCAGTCCCATGATGCATGCACGGACTCTCGTCCAATCAGTGATGTATACAAAGAAGCAGGCAAAAGAGAAGATACGCAAAGGAAGGAGCAGCTATCCTCCCCTACACACACAGGCATCAGTCTAATGCAAGAGAGGCTAGAATAGGTTCACCTCTTAATGCTACAATGAAGGTGGACATATGCAAAGAAGCAGAGAAAAGGCAGACAAGCAGAGGAAATACATATATATATATATATATATATATATATATATATTAATGCTTAAGATTAATGCTCAAGATATATATATATATATATGACTAATGCTTAAGATATATATTAATGTTTAAGTTTAATGCTTAAGATATATATATATATATATATATATATATATATATATATATATATATGACTAATGCTTAAGATATATATTAATGTTTAAGATTAATGCTTAAGATATTATATAAGATATATATAATATATTTATCTTAAGCATTAAGAGGTGATCCTATTCTATCCTCTCTTGCATTAGACTGATGCCCATGTGTGCAGGGGGGGGGCTAGCTGCTCTTTCCTCTGCTTGTCTGCCTTTTCCCTGCTTCTTTGTATATGTCCATCTTTATTTTAGCATTAGCATTGTGCATTTAGCATTGAGAAGTGGACACGACTCCACCCCTCCCTCTTGCATTAGACTAATGCTTGTATGTGCAGGGGAGGATAGCTGCTTCTTGCTCTGCTTGTCTGCCTTTTCCCTGCTTCTTTGTATATGTCCATCTTTATTTTAGCATTAGCATTGTGCATTTAGCATTGAGAAGTGGACACGACTCCACCCCTCCCTCTTGCATTAGACTAATGCTTGTATGTGCAGGGGAGGATAGCTGCTTCTTGCTCTGCTTGTCTGTCTTTTCCCTGCTTCTTTGTGTATGTCCACCTTTATTTTTGCATAGAGTGGTGGACGTATCTCCACCCCTTCCTCTTACATTAGACTGATGCCTATGTTTGCAGGGGAGGATAGCTGCTCTTTCCTCTGCTTGTCTGCCTTTCCCTGCTCCTTTGTATATGTCCACCTTGAACCTGTTCTAGCCTCTCTTGCATTAGACTGATACTTATGTGTGCACAGGAGAGGATAGCTGCTCCTTCCTCTGCGTATCTTCTCTTTTCTCTGCTTCTTTTATAGGTTATTAGACTGATGCTCGTGTGCGCAGGGGAGGATAGCTGCTTCTTGCTCTGCTTGTCTGCCTTTCCCTGCTTCTTTGTATATGTCCATCTTTATTTTAGCATTGAGAAGTGGACATGACTCCACCCCTCCCTCTTGCATTAGACTAATGCTTGTATGTACAGGGGAGGATAGCTGCTTCTTGCTCTGCTTGTCTGCCTTTCCCTGCTTCTTTGTATATGTCCACCTTTATTTTAGCATTAGGAGGTGAACCTGTTCTAGCCTCTCTTGCATTAGACTGATACTTATGTGTGCACAGGAGAGGATAGCTGCTCCTTCCTCTGCGTATCTTCTCTCTTCTCTGCTTCTTTTATAGGTTATTAGACTGATGCTTGTGTGCGCAGGGGAGGATAGCTGCTTCTTGCTCGGCTCGTCTGTCTTTTTTCTGCTTCTTTGAAAACATCCACCTTTATTTTTGCATTGAGAGGTGAACCTATTCTAGCCTCTCTTGCATTAGACTGATGCCTGTGTGCAGGGGAGGATAGCTGCTCTTTCATCTGCTTCTCTGCCTTTTCCCTGCTTCTTTATGACCGCCTTTATTGTAGCATTGAGCAGTGGACATAACTCCACCCCTCCATCTTACATTAGACTAATGCATGTGTGTGTAGGGGAGGATGGCTGCTTCTTGTTCTGCTTATCTGCCTTTTCCCTGCTTCTTTGTACAGGTCCACCTATGGGAGCTAAAAAAAGGTGGTCACGCATAAATTAAAATTGCGCGTGTGTCTCCTGTAGGAACACGCATCAGATTTTAATGCGAATGTTTTGGTGTTATCGGTGACGCGCCGGAAGGCGTTGAGACATATTTTTTTATCAATATGTTAGGGGCTCGTGCCCGTGGTGGGGGCGAGGAGCAGACCCCGACCTCCTGATTTATTGCTGATCTGTGGTTCCCGTGTCTGGATATCGGTCTCGGGGAGGCGGGCGTCCCAAGGCGGCGAATCCCTCAAGCTGTCGGCGGTGCCCCTCGCCTCTCAAAGGAGCCTTTATGCGCTGGTGCGGTAGCTCTGGCGCAGCGCGCTCGCTGGGGATATCGCCTGACGCCTCCAGACCTCATTGCTATGCGTGACACAGGTAGGCTGAGGAAAGGAGGGGGGGGGGAGAGAGAGGCGCCCCCCCCCCTTTTTTTCTCTCGCTGGCGCCTTCTGCGGCGGAAAAAAAAATACATGAAAAAAAAACGTGGCAAAAAATTATTTAGATTCAGCGAGTTTGAAAGCTGATTCTGCGGTTCAGAATTTCGCTCGGCTTTCAACGGTGCGCCAAACCGAGACGTAAAAGATAAAGGCAAAGGGATCTGCACAATACACATATAATTATTAAAGGTGCCACTTCCAACGCTATAAGAAGCTCACCTCAAGAACAAAGAATCATAGAAGAAATAAAAAAAAAAAAAATAGATTTTATTCCATATCACTAAATTAATCACTACACATAACCACTACACAATTAAAATCCCTTAAAAACACATAATGAGACAATACATACGAGACAAACCAACATGGAAGTGTGTAGGTGATAGTAGGAGATACTGGCACATATAAATATCAATCAACATCTATATAAAAAACACATAAACACAAGTGATCTAATCAGTGCAAATAACAATGTGCAAATCCTGCCTATGATCCGGATCCTATATCAAATAACTATAAAGTGCAACCAATCAATAAATACAAATAACAATGTGTAAATCCTGCCTATGATCTGGATCCTATATCAAATAACTATAAAGTGCAACCAATCAATAAATACAAATAACAATGTGCAAATCCTGCCTATGATCCAGATCCTATATCAAATAACTATAAAGTGCAACCAATCAATAAATACAAATAACAATGTGCAAATCCTGTCTATGATCCGGATCCTATATCAAATAACTATAAAGTGCAAAGTGCAACCAATCAATAGATACAAATAACAATGTGCAAATCCTGCCTATGATCCGGATCCTATATCAAATAACTATGAAGTGCAAAGTGCAACCAATCAATAAATACAAATAACAATGTGCAAATCCTGCCTATGATCCGGATCCTATATCAAATAACTATAAAGTGCAAAGTGCGACCAATCAATAAATACAAATAACAATGTGCAAATCCTGCCTATGATCCGGATCCTATATCAAATAACTATAAAGTGCAAAGTGCTACCAATCAATAAATACAAATAACAATGTGCAAATCCTGCCTATGATCCGGATCCTATATCAAATAACTATAAAGTGCAAAGTGCAGTCAACCAATAGATATAAATACAATGTATAATCACAAACAAAACCTACATGTTTACCCAATAACTAAATACCCCATAAGAAATATAAATGACCACAAAATACGTAGAGACGTAGAGCGTCTATCAGCGCCCCCATCTGAATGCAGGATGGGGGATGCTAAACAGGGGGCACCAGGATAACGCGCCTATTATAGAATATACACGCAACAATAGCGCACCGTGCGCACGCCATGGGAGGCCGGCGAATTGTGCATTCTGATTGCCCGCTGTGGCCTGGGCTTTACTTTTGTTAGCGATTAACATCGAACGATTCAAGCTTCTTATAACAAATAATTATTATTAGTAATAAAACATTTTTATTGTAACTCTAATAATAAGCAATATGTGTGCTATACATAATAAAACCCTGCTCTGCCTCTAAATGCAATACTATGGTGATACATTAAACTTACCTCCAAAGTGTCCCTGATTTGGAGGGATTGTCCCTCTTTTGAGTCCATGTCCCCCTGTCCCTCGTTTGTCTCATTCAATGAATGATTCATTTGTCCCTTCAAAGTGTTTCTATTGTAACTGTTACATTCTATCTCCTATCCATCCCGCAATGAGGGGGCGTGGCTTCACACATCCATCAATGGGGAGGTGTGGCTTCATTTACATACTGTCCCTCTTTGAGGTGTGACATGCAGATCTGCAGCAATAAATGATTCATTTGCCTATTCAAAGTGTTTTTATTGTTGTAACTGTTACAATGTATCTCCTATCCATCCCTCAATGAGGGGGGTGGCTTCATCCATCAATGAGGGGGCGTGGCTTCATCATCCCTCAATGAGGGGCGTGACCTCATTTACATATTGTCCCTCTTTGAGGTATAACATGCAGATCTGCAGCAATAAATGATTAATTTGTCTATTCAAATTGTTTCTATTGTTGTAACTGTTACATCCTATCAACCCCTCAATTAGGGGGCGTGGCTTTATCCATCCATCAACGAGGAGGTGTGGCTTCATTTACATTCTGTCCCTCTTTGAGGTGTAACATGCAGATCTGCAGCAATAAATGATTCATTTGCCTATTCAAAGTGTTTCTATTGTTGTAACTGTTACAATGTATCTCCTATCCATCCCTCAATGAGAAGGCGTGGCTTCATCCATCCCTCAATGAGGGGGCGTGGCTTCGCCCATCCCTCAATGAGGGGGTGTGGCTTCATCCATCCCTCAATGAGAAGGCGTGGCTTCATCCATCCCTCAACGAGGGGGCGTGGCTTCGCCCATCCGTCAATGAGGGGGTGTGGCTTCATCCATCCCTCAATGAGGGGGCGTGCCCTTTTTAACCAATGTCCCTCTTTCCCACCCTGAAAAGCTTGTAAGTATGCATTAAAGTATACTCAAACTGTGCAAATGTCCGTATGGACTGACCTCTTTTCTGTTTTTTTTTTTTATCTTGTGTTATTGTTGTATTTGTATGTTGCTTTGACTTTGAACAATACATTTGATGTACAGTTTTGCATTGAGTGCGGCCGGTGGGGCCGGTCTGGGGGCCCTTTCTGTGCCTGTTTTGTGACTTGTTTATCACTCCACGTGCCTGCAACAGGTGATTCAGTATTTATCTCAGGGCTCTGCGTGGTTCTCTTTGGTTTCACAGGTTGTTTTCAATCTTAGGGCCTTATTCATTAAGTGATAGCGTCAGGTAGTGGCTGGTTAATGAGAGGTAGTGACTGGTGAACGCCGGATACGGCACGCAATTACACATTTATCAAGCAGAATCTGTTTAGCGACTGGGATAGCGCCATGTAGCGTCCGATTCATCATTATCCCAGGCTCATCAAACAGCGCCGGCATTCAGCCTTGCACAGCGCCAGGTATGACCAATCGTTACCTGTCGCTCTCCCATACATTTCAATGGACGATCTTTTCCTTCTCTTTAAACTGTTTTTTTTTTTTTTTTTTAAATCTCAAATAATTCTGTGACCTCTTCTGGCATTGAATAAGCAGTTTTTTCACTTTTTTTTAATTTTTTATATATTTCTTCAGAAATGACATTACAGGTCTGCCATTAACGTGTTCATGTTACAATGTTGCTACAATGTAATTCCATATGTTTTCGCTTTGTTACTGGTGGATAGATGCTGAAAAACAGACTTTAATCACACAGCCTCCTGCGCTCTGGGCTTCAGAGAAGCATTTTTCAGCGCCAGAGATTTGTGAGGCTGTTTTTTTGCTGAATATGGTGTGAGTCGGTCGCTATGAGCAGTCGCTAACATGCGCTCCCATACAGCGCTGTACTGGTCAAATAGCGACTCCTCACAATGTATTCAACATTACTGGACAGCGACTGAGTCACTATGAAGTAGCGACCCACAGCTGAGCACAGTGACTACTAGCGGGCGCTCTGAAAATGCCTGCTACAGACGCTCATCTGTCGCTACCTGGCGTTAGTGATGAATCAGCCTGCCAGTATTTATCTCAGGGCTCTGCGTGGTTCTCTTTGGTTTCAGGTTGTTTTCAATATTAGTGTTAACATTAATGCAAAAACACAACAATAACAACAAAAACATATATATATATATATATATATATATATATATATATATATATTTCTTTAAATAAAAGTATTTGGATTAAATTGTCTGCCAAAAAAGCAGCTTTTTATGACAAATTAATAATAGTATTAACAGTAGTACAAAAACCTCCATAACAACAAAAATATTAAAAATAATAATGCAGTGACACATTCCTATTGGCTACTGTGGCCTAAAAATAAAAAAGCAGTGACACAATTCCGATTGGCTGCTTTGGATTTGGATTAAACTGTCTACAAATAAAGCAGCTTTCTATAACAAATCAATAATATTAGTATTAACAGTAATACAAAACCACAATAACAAAAATATTATAATGCAATGACACATTCTGATTGGCTGCTGTGGCCTGAGCTCATTTTTTTTTTATAAATGTAATATTTTTCTTCCAAAAAAAAGAGTTTGATTACATTGTCTGCAAAGGCAGCTTTCAATAACAGTTAATAGTATTAACAACAAAAAAGAACAATAACAAAATCATTAATTATAATGCAATAACGCATAATACATTCCGATTGGCTGCTGTGGCCTACGCTCACTTTATTTATTTTTTTTGTCTCCTTACAAATGTAATATTTTCTTATAACCTGTCAATTTGACTTTCCCAGGTTTTGTTGCCAATTCGGGATGCCCTGCTGTGTAAAACACCCCATAACGCCCCATAACATCCCCGGTGGCGTGCATGCTCCTGGCCCAGCCTATCTGAATGGCTGGGGCAGGAGCGCGCACACACACTGCCGCGGCAGCATGCGACCCTGATTATAGTTTGAGTGCCGTTTACCGAATGACATAGGCCCTTATTTAAGGGATAGCGTCAGGTAGTGGCTGGTTAATGAGAGGTAGCGACTGGTGAACGCCGGACACGGCAGCAATTACACATTTATCAAGCAGAATCTGTGGAGCGACTGGGATAGCGCCATGTAGCGTCTGGTTCATCATTTTCACAGCCTCAGCGAACAGCGCCGGTGTTCAGCCTTGCACAGCGCCGGGTATGACCTCTCGCTACCTGTCGCTCTCCCATACATTTCAATGGACGAACCTTTTCTTCTCTTTAAACGGGGTATTTTTTTTTTTTAAATAATTCTGTGACCTCTTCTGGCATTGAAAAATCTGTTTTTCCACAATTTTTTCATTTTTTATATATTTCTTCAGAAATGACATCACAGCTCTGCCATTAAAGTGTTCATGTTACAATGTTGCTACAATGTAATTCCATATGTTTTCGCTTTGTTACTGGTGGATAGATGCTGAAAAACAGACTTTAATCACACCGCCTCCTGCGCTCTGGGCTTCAGAGAAGCATTTTTCAGCGCCAGCTGTTTTTTTGCTGAATATCGGTCGTCATGAGCAGTCGCTAACATGCGCTCCCATACAGCGCTGTACTGGTCAAATAGCGACTCCTCACAATGTATTCAACATACTGAACACCGACTGAGTCGCTATGAAGTAGGGACCCACGGTCGAGCACAGTGACTACTAGCGGGCGCTCTGAAAATGCCGCTACAGACGCTCATCTGTCTCTACCTGGCGTTAGTGATGAATCAGCCTGCCCGTCATGGCAGGAGTCTCTCATTGGACGAGAGCCCACGTATGCACCGTTAGAACGAGAAAGAGGTGAGTATTGTATCAGACTTTACAGCACCTATGTACAGGAATTCGGCAAGTCCCTCTGATTGTTTTTAAAAGAGAGCGCAAGCGGTCGCATCCCCTGCATCTTTGCGCTGTGCGCACGCTCCTGCCCCTACGGGAGGAAGGGAGCTGCTGAGCGATGTGGCCACTTGTGCCCCCCATTGAAGCAAATCAGATCCTTTTGCTGAAAAACATTAACAGAATTATTATTATTATTATTATTATTATTATTATTATTATATTAAAAATCATTTTATCCTCTATTTTATCTTCCTGTCATCAAGTTATCATACCTGGAAGAAGCAATGTTACAGTACAGTAGTGGTAGACACTTACAGATATTTTTTATACGGCAATTATATTTTTAATATATATAATATACAATGTAATATTAATATAATATAACTTTATAATATTTAATAGAATATAATTTTATATGATTTAAAAATACAATCAGATTGAATGATCGCATGGAGAACAGAACGGATTTAGAATTTAGGCCAATTAGTGTTGACACAGTAATTATATTTTAAATATATATAATGATATAATATTAATAGAATATAATTTAAAAATACAATCAGATTGAATGATCGTAACGAGAAGAAACAGAATTTAGGCCAATCAGTGTTGGCCACTGACAGGCGGAGTTCTATTGTTATTATTAATATAAATAGTGATATATATATAATCATATTTTTAAATTATATTCTATTAAATAATATCAATAAACACACACACACTAATTATATTTTAAATATATATAATTATATAATATAATATTAATAGAATATAATTTAAAAATACAATCAGATCAAATGATCGTAACGAGAAGAAACAGGGTTCAGAATTTAGACCAACTGGTGTTGGATGCTTACAGACAGATAATTATTAGTATTCGTAGTAGTAGTAATATCAATAGTGATTTATTATACGGGTATAACGTCATATTTCATTATAGTGTGTGTGTGTGTGTGTGTATATATATATATATATATATATATATATATATATATATATATATATATATATATCCTATATTATAATTCATATAGTTTAAATCAATGCAATCAGATTGAATGATTGATCAAGAAGAAACAGGGTTTTGGATTTTGGGACCAATCAATGCAGGCCACTTGCAGACAGATTATTAAAAAAAAAAAAAAAAATATATATATATATATATATATATATATATATATATATATATATATATTTATTTATATATGAAGAGGCTGATTCATCATTAGCGGCAGGTAGCGACAGATGAGCGTCTGTAGCGGCATTTTCAGAGCGCCCGCTAGTAGTCACTGTGCTCAGCCGTGAGTCGCTAGTTTATAGCGACTCAGTCGCTGTTCCGTTATGTTGAATACATTGTGAGGAGTCGCTATTTGACCAGTACAGCGATGTATGGGAGCGCATGTTAGCGACTGCTCATAGCGACCGACTCACAACATATTCAGCAAAAAAACAGCCTCACAAATCTCTGGCGCTGAAAAATGCTTCTCTGAAGCCCAGAGCGCAGGAGGCTGTGTGATTAAAGTCTGTTTTTCAGCATCTATCCACCAGTAACAAAGCGAAAACATATGGAATTACATTGTAGCAACATTGTAACATGAACACTTTAATGGCAGAGCTGTAATGTCATTTCTGAGGAAATATATAAAAAATGAAAAAACTATGGAAAAAACTGCTTATTCAATGTCAGAAGAGGTCACAGAATTATTTGTGATTTAAAAAAAAAAAAAATATGTTGAGTGTATTGTATGTAGTGATTATAAATATGTAATTAATAAAAATGTATTTTTTGATCAATTTATGAGTTGAGAGTTGCCTCCCTACATGTTTTTAAAGTCAGGTAAAATCTGTATCTGGCACCATTGGGACGGCCCTGATCGGGGACATGACCCGCGTCGGGCCCGACGGGTAAGACCGGTTCTGAGTGACACATTTGTTGTAAACAAGTCAGGAGACTGCGAAGCGCCGGTGATGAATGGGGAGCTGCAGATTCTTCCCAGGGATTTATTTCCTGCTGGAAATAAAGAGCCAGGACGCTGTGTGAGAGAGCGGCCGCCATTTAAAGTCGCCCAAAACCCAGGATTTTGACTCTCCTGGGTTTTGAGCCTTTGCCCCACTGTGTGAAACCCCCCAGATCTACGAAACCAACTCACCTTTTCCCGGTCCTACGGGACATGCGCGGCCGCTCGTGTTATCGGCGCCCTCGGATCCGCTGATGTCACGTTGTTTAAAGTGGACCAACACCCACGGGTGATCGGCCCGGGAATCTATAAGATTCCCGGGCCGATCACCTCCCTCCCCGCGGGACATCCGAGATCGGGATGTCCCGCGGGGTGAAACCCCCCCCCCAAACACCCCAAACTCCTTACCTTATCTCTAGGCGTGCGCGCGCCCGCGCCGGCCGTCTGCGAATGGCCGGCACGGGCGCGCACGCGTCAAGAGGGACGCGTGGGAGGCGGCGGCGGAGTAGCCGCTTGTCCGCGGCTTGTCCGTCGGCGCGGGGAGAGGTGAGTTTTTCGGGGGGGTTTCACACAGCGGGGCACCCCGATCGGGGGTGCCCCACCAAAGTGGACCAAGACCCAGGATAGTCAAAATCCTTGGTGTTGGTCCACTTTAAGGCCGGCGGCTCCAAGCACATTGGCGGCTGCATCCCCCGCTTCCCTCTAACAGGGAGCGGCCATTCACAAATGCCTGGTGCGGGCATGCGCCCTGATAGAGGGATAGCGGGGATGTGGTCGGGGCTCGCGCAGGGCCATTCAAGTCCCACCTTTTGAGGCATCCTGAAATGGGATGCCCCGCTGTGTGAAACCTCCCAGGTCGCCTCGTTCCACATACCTGCCCCCGGAGCCTTCGCCGCGGCCGCATCCCCGCTCACCTCTAGCTGTGCGCATACCCGTACCAGGCCTTTCTGAATAGGCAGCGCGTGCAAGCCCACAGCTAGAAACCAAGGGGGGATGTGGCCGGTGGTGCACTTGGCCGCTCAGCCTGCTTAGGGGCTAGCGGAGTCGAGGGCTGGCAGGCAGGTTGCTCAGCCAATCAGCATGCTCGGTTTTGGCCACACTTGTGCCAGGCGAATTGGGGGGGGGGGGATACACACAGTGGGGCATCCCAAATCAGGAATGTGAAATTCCCGGGTTTTGGTCCTCTTTAATATTTCATAGATGCTACTTTGCTATTTTTAGCCACTTTTTTTTTTTTTTAGCTAAAAATAGAACAGTAAGTACAAAATGGAGCCACACAAAGGGCACTACAACCTATTATTCTGAAAACCAAGGCTTTATTTAAATTACACATATAAAGCCACCACACTCATAAAAAACATGTAAAGACAATATACAAAGGACAAAGTTAAAAGATCTGTCTACCCCGGACCCAATATAATGATTCAATGATCTACCCCCAGGCCCTTATTTATGAAGGGATAGCGTCAGGTAGCGGCTGGTTCATGAGAGGTAGCGACTGGTGAACGCCGGACACGGCAGCAATTACACATTTATCAAGCAGAATCTGTTTAGCGACTGGGATAGCGCCATGTAGCGTCTGATTCATCATTTAACAGCACCAGCGTTCAGCCTTGCACAGCGCCAGGTATGACCTCTCGCTACCTGTCGCTCTCCCATACATTTCAATGGACGAACCTTTTCTTCTCTTTAAACTGGGTTTTTGTTTATTTAGTTTTTTTACAAAAATCACAAATAATTCTGTGACCTCTCCTGACATTGAATAAGCTGTTTTTTCACATTTTTTTTATTTTTTATATATTTGACATCACAGCTCTGCCATTAAAGTGTTCATGTTACAATGTTGCTACAATGTAATTCCATATGTTGTCGCTTTGTTACTGGTGGATAGATGCTGAAAAACAGACTTTAATCACACCGCCTCCTGCGCTCTGGGCTTCAGAGAAGCATTTTTCAGCGCCAGAGATTTATGAGGCTGTTTTTTTGCTGAATATGGTGTGAGTCGGTCGCAATGACCAGTCGCTAACATGCGCTCCCATACAGCGTTGTACTGGTCAAATAGCGACTCCTCACAATGTATTCAACATTACTGAACAGCTATGAAGTAGCGACCCACGGCTGAGCACAGCGACTACTAGCGGGCGCTCTGAAAATGCCGCTACAGACGCTCATCTGTCGCTACCTGGCGTTACTGATGAATCAGCCTGCCCGTAGTTTTTTGTGAACAAAAAGACTTGAAGGACAAACCAGAGTAGGAGGGAAAAGGGAGCTGCAATGATGATGCAATTGAGCAACAGGAGGGATGAATCAAACAAATCAAAAAAATGTTCATGATCTCAAATATGATAGATACCGCCCATAGGTAATCTGTATTAGGGTCCTGGTTGTTAGGAATACTGCACCCGCGCGTTTCGCCGCATGCCCATGGCTTCTGGAGGGGTCTGGTAAAAATAGAACAGAATACAAAACAATAACAATACAATAACAAAAACATCAAATAACAATAAAAAAACAACAAATAACAAAAAAAAAAAAATAAAATAAAAAATAATTAAAAAATAATATAAAATAAAATAAAAAAAAACAACAACTAACAATACAATAACAAAACAAATGAAACATTTTAACGCCAGAAATAACTGAAGCGCAGAATAAACGCACCCGACGCGCACGGGGCGCCGACTCATCTCCTGATAAAGAAGTCCTGTGTGAGCGGCGGGCTCGTGGCGGTGGCGTGCGGCTTGAGGTTTGATTGGTCGGGGTCGCCGGGGCCGGGCAAGCTTTCATTCGGGTGGAGAGCCACATCAGAGGTGGCACCGCGCTCCCCCCGGGGACCCTCGTTTCAGCGCCCGGCGAGGGAATGGCGTCCGGGGCTGGAAATATCCCATAATGCTGAGGTACGTGTTTAGTGCCCGGAAAAATAAACGCCGCTCGACAACGGCGGCGAGCGCTGCGGCATCTGGAGGAGGGGGCGCGACACACCTGGGTGGTATTCTGCCGCGCCGCGCTCCATAAACAAGAACCCTGCAGCTACTGCCACCACCGATCCCGAGGTGCCCGAATTGCCGCCCCTGCTCACCAGTCACACGCCTGGACTTTTTAAACCTTCACCCTGAATAAGAGCCTATCTTGTATGTTTCCCCCCTGTACATACAGATTGCCCACATTAATTTGGACCTTCACCCTGAATAAGAGCCTATCTTATATGTTTCCTCCCTGTACATACAGATTGCTCACATGAATCCGGACCTTCACCCTGAATAAGAGCCTATCTTGTATGTTTCCCCCCTGTACATACAGATTGCTCACATTAATTCGGACCTTCACCCTGAATAAGAGCCTATCTTATATGTTTCCCCCCTGTACATACAGATTGCTCACATTAATTCGGACCTTCACCCTGAATAAGAGCCTATCTTTTATGTTTCCCCCCTGTACATACAGATTGCCCACATTAATCCGGAGCTTCACCCTGAATAAGAGCCTATCTTAGATGTTTCCCTCCCTGTACATACAGATTGCCCACATTAATCCAGACCTTCACCCTGAATAAGAGCCTATTTTATATGTTTCCCCCCTGTACATACAGATTGCTCACATTAATCCAGACCTTCACTTTGAATAAGAGCCTATCTTATATGTTTCCCCCCTGTACATACAGATTGCTCACATTAATCCAGACCTTCACCCCGAATAAGAGCCTATCTTATATGTTTCCCCCCTGTACATACAGATTGCTCACATTAATCCAGACCTTCATCCTGAATAAGAGCTTATCTTATATGTTTCCCCCCTGTACATACAGATTGCTCACATTAATCCGGACCTTCACCCTGAATAAGAGCCTATCTTATATGTTTCCCCCTGTACATACAGATTGCTCACATTAATCCGGACCCTCACCCTGAATAAGAGCCTATCTTGTATGTTTCCCACACCCTGTACATACAGATTGACCACATTTAAAATCATCCTACCTGCATCTATTGCATGTTATGAGCCTTTAAACATCCAAGATGGTGGCTCATGGAGCATCAGGCAGGCTGCAAACAGAAAGTTCTGACTGTGCTGCTCTGCATTCTGGGATTGCTGACCTTTCCCTGATCCCAGCTCTGCTCTGTCTTTGCAAAACACAGCTATTACCTTATTACCTTGTCCCCTGCACTTTATCCCGCTCTCCTCTCCTCAGTATGTGATGCTTCTGAGGTAAGATGGCGGCACCTGTATCCTAGAGTCCTGAACAGAGTTGCAGCCCAGTGGGGGAAAAGTAAGTGACTAAAAACTTAAAATATATTAATTTTATATGCTGGGGAATCGTTTTATTTAAGGGTTTGGGCTTTTCAATAAATCATGGTGAAGGTCCGGTTTAAAGGAACATGCAGTTGCTTTCTGCTCGCCCAATGCTTGGCTGTCGGGGGGCGGCATTTTTTATTTGCCAGCGCTTTGCATTCCCCTGATAAACCTGTCGCACTCGCGCTCTTCTGCTGAATCGTCCCTGAAATGAACAGCTTTCTGAAGGGACCCTCACATTGTATACATACATGTATGAGTCATCTGTTGTTGAGGATTCCCCAGCAGAGGGGATGGAGTTCACTGGGAGTTATTAAAGTGGACTATCCTGGGTTTTGGTCCCTGCCCCCGGGGTGACCCCAATTGGGGATGCCTCGCTATGTGAAACCCCCTCACCTCTTCCTGGTCATGCGCGGCCACTCGTCCAATCAGCGCGCTCGGATCGGCTTGAGCCCATTCGTCCAGGAGCTTCTCTATTCCGAGCGCGCTGGCGGCCGCATCCCCCGCTGCCCTCTAGCAGGAAGCATGCCTGCACCGGCCATATACAAATCTTATGGATTTCTGGGTCGATTTCGTGGGTTTTGTTCCACTTTAATAAATATAAAGCATAAATGAAAGATTCTGCCCCCTGACTGTCAGCATGGGGAGCGCAGAAAGAGGGATCATTTAAAGGGGACCCTCTGTGGCAAGGGCATTGGAGGCTTACTGGTGACCCCGGAAGGGTTCAAAAAGTGGATCATCCCAATTTTGGATGCCGCCAAGAGAGGCGGGCGGATACTTTTAGATTCCAGGGCTGGACAGTTTTGGTTTTGTTCCACTTTAAAGAAACATTGCAGCCAAAGGGTTAAAGCGGACCTTCTGCATGATTAAATGACAAGCCCAAACCCTTACACGATTCCTCAGCATCTGACATTAATAAGTGTTTAGTCACTTATTATTCTTTCCCCCACCAGGCTGCAACTCTGTTCAGGACTCTAGGATACGGGTGCCGCCATCTTGCCTCAGAAGCATCGCATTATGAGGAGTGGAGAGCGGGATAAAGTGCAGGGGATGGGGTTATAGCTGTGCTTTGCACAGACAGAGCAGAGCTGGGGTCAGGGGAAGGACAGCAATCCCAGAATGCAGAGCGGCACAGTCAGAAGACACTTCCTGTTTGCAGGCTGCCCGATGTCCCATGAGCCACCATCTTGGATGTTTAAAGGCTCATAACATGCAGTAGATGCAGGTAGGGTGATTTTTAATGTGGGCAATCTGTATGTACAGGGTGTGGGAAACATATAAGATAGGCTCTTATTCAGGGTGAAGGTCCGGATTAATGTGAGCAATCTGTATGTACAGAGTTTGGGAAACATATAAGACAGACTCTTATTCAGGGTGAAGGTCCGGATTAATGTGAGCAATCTGTATGTACAGGGTGTGGGAAACATATAAGATAGGCTCTTATTCAGGATGAAGGCCCGGATTAATGTGGGCAATCTGTATGTACAGGGTGTGGGAAACATATAAGATAGACTCTTATTCAGGGTGAGGGTCCGGATTAATGTGGGCAATCTGTATGTACAGGGGGTAAACATATAGGACAGGCTCTTATTCAGGGTGAAGGTCTGGATTAATGTGGGCAATCTGTACGTATAGGGTGTGGGAAACATATAGGACAGGCTCTTATTCAGGCTGAGGGTCCGGATTAATGTGGGCAATCTGTATGTACAGGGGGGAAACATATAAGATAGGCTCTTATTCAGGGTGAAGGTCCGGATTAATGTGGGCAATCTGTATGTACAGGGGGGGGAACATATAAGATAGGCGCTTATTCAGGGTGAACATCCTCTGTAAAGTCAATGGAAGCCATTTGCTGAATGACATAAACACAGCAGAGGGCTCTGATTGGATGAGAGTCCGCGCATGCGCCGCTGGACCAAGTAAAGGTGAGATTTCCTGGGTGATCTGGGGGGGTTTCACAAACTCGGATGCCCCCCCCCCCCCCAGATCGTCCATAAAAACTTACCTTGCGGCGCTCAAATGGCGCATGCGCGAGCTCCCGTCCAATGAGAACCACCTGCTCTATCTACATCATTCGGCAGGCGGCTCTGATTGGAATGAATGGGGAGCATGCGCTGCCATATACCCAGCATTCCCCGTTGTGCGCGCGCGCGCGCTCCCACCCTGGCCTATCTGAATAGCTGGGATGGGAGCGCGCACGGCCGGGGAACAACGAGAGGCACCTGACGAATGATGGCGACGCAGCAGGCGACTCTCATTGGTCAAGAGCCCGCACATGCGCTGGAGCAGGGCATCCTGTTATGTCGCGAAGCAGGAAGCATGTGAAAAAGTAAACTCGTCCTTTAATTCTCTATGTGATGGGCGTCTGCTGCTCATATCCCTCCGCTGTTCCCTCTACAGTAACCAATAACATTTGTAATTTACTCTTATATAAATTCAGAAATTTGTATTTGAAAATATATTGGTTATTCTTAATAATTCTTAAAGCGGACCTTCACCCTGAATAAGAGCCTATCTTATATGTTTCCCACACCCTGTACATACAGATTGCTCACATTAATCCGGACCTTCACCCTGAATAAGAGCCTATCTTATATGTTTCCCACACCCTGTACATACAGATTGCTCACATTAATCCGGACCTTCACCTTGAATAAGAGCCTATCATATGTTTCCCACACCCTGTACATACAGATTGCTCACATTAATCCGGACCTTCGCCTTGAATAAGAGCCTATCTTATATGTTTCCCACACCCTGTACATACAGATTGCTCACATTAATCCGGACCTTCACCCTGAATAAGAGCCTATCTTATATGTTTCCCACACCCTGTACATACAGATTGCCCACATTAATCCGGACCCTCACCCTGAATAAGAGCCCATCTTATATATGTTTCCCACACCCTGTACATACAGATTGCCCACATTAATCTGGACCATCACCCTGAATAAGAGTCTATATTAAATGTTTCCCACACCCTGTACATACAGATTGCCCACATTAAAAATCATCCTACCTGCATCTACTGCATGTTATGAGCCTTTAAACATCCAAGATGGCGGCTCATGGAACATCAGGCAGCCTGCAAACAGGAAGTGTCTTCTGACTGTGTCACTCTCCATTCTGGGATTGCTGTCCTTTCCCTGACCCCAGCTCTGCTCTGTCTGAGCAAAGCACAGCTATAACCCCGCCCCCTGCACTTTATCCCACTCTCCTCTCCTCAGTATGTGATGCTTCTGAGTCAAGATGGCTGCGCCCGTATCCTAGAGTCCTGAACAGAGTTGCAGCCCAGTGGGGGAAAGAATAATAAGTGATTAAAAGCTTAAAATATATTAATTTTAGATGCTGGGGAATCGTTTTTTAAGGGTTTGGGCTTTTCAATAAATCATGGTGAAGATCCGGTTTAATTATGGTTGTAATAATAATAATAATAATAATAATGGATAACAATTATTTAATATATTATTATTTTAATATGTATAGCACCATTCACCCATTCAATTTTGGGGTTTATATTCATCTTTATTGTGCAATACTACTATTACTAAATAATAATAATGAATAAAAACAATAATAATTATAGTAAACGAATATAAAGATAGTAATTATAATGTATTTATTTATAATAAATTATTCTTTACTGCTGTACCATACATACACCCTATGATAATAATAATAAAAATAATAAATTATTATGTATTATCATTATTATTTACTATTTTACTACATGTAGCGCTGTTTCCTCTACTTGACTGATCAACCCCCCCCCCCCGCAACACCTTCCAGCCCCCCCCGCACGCCCCTGTCACGTCGCATAATAATCTGTCAGCACCAACAGGCTCGAATTTATTTGCGCACTAAAACCCGCCGGAGGCCAGCGGATGCCGCGCTCTGGAAAATGTGTGCGAGGCCGCCAACGCCTCCGCAGCGCTCCCCTATATTTCACCATGCTAATAAAGGCGCTTAATTAAAAGTCATAAACTTGCATTTTTATTAAGACACAGCGACCCACTCTGGGCCCCTCCCCTTTAAATAGGGAGGGTAGTCTGAAGGGTTAATGTGGAATGATGGCGGTACTCCGGACTACGTACAGCAGCCACAGTGGTCAGTGTGTGTATTACACCCTCCATCACACTGCACACTGACCACTAGAGGGAGCACTGCCATCATGAGCTCCTTCTGCTTAGTGTGATGTAAGAGCGTGCTCCCTTCTTGATAATTCTTAATTATGGTTGTAATAATAATAATAATAGATCATTATTTTAATATGTATAGCACCATTCTCCCATTCAATTCTGGGGTTTATTTAAATCTTTATTGTGCAATACTGCTGCTACAACTACTACTACTACTAAATAATAATAAAATAATAATTAATTAAAACAATAATAATTATAGTAAACAAAGCGAAAGATAGTAATTACCGGTATAATGTATTTATTTATAATAAATTATTCTTTATTGCTGTACCATACATACACCCTATTCATTTATTTGGGTTTCTTTTAAAACGATAATCATGCAACAATATTAAAACTAACGATGATAATGATAACAATAAAAATAATAAATTATTTTGTATTATCATTATTATTATTTATTACTTTAATACATGTAGCACAGTGCACTTTTCATTTTTGGTGCACATTCATTTTGGGGCTTATTTAAATCTTTAATATGATGATGATGATGGTGATAATAATTATAATAGTAATCGTTTACGTTATCATTATTTTACTATGTATAACACCATAAACCCCATTCATTTATTTCTGTTTTTTTTTTTCAATCATTAATTGTGTGATGATGAAGTTAGTAATACATTAATTATTAGATTAAATATGGATTAAAAGATTATAATTATAATTAATATTTAGATTATAATAATAAAGATAATGGATTATAATTTATTTAAATATGTATTATTTTAATATGTATAACGCCATAAGAACCATTCATTTATTTTATTAATCATTATTTGTGTGATGATGAAGATAGTAATACATTAATTATTAGATTAAATTATAATAATAAAGATAGTGATTATAATTTATTTAAATATTATTTATTATTTTAATATGTATAACACCATAAGCATCATTCATTTATTTATTTATTTTATTAATCATTATTTGTGTGATGATGATCATAATACATTAATTATTATTATTACAATATAATAATAATAAAGATATTAAGATTATATTTTTTTTAATTATTTATTATTTTAATATTTGTAGCACCATAAATCCTATTCATTTATTTTTTTTAATCATTAATTGTGTGATGATGAAGTCCATAATAAAACATTAATTATCATATTAAATAATAATATTAATAAATATAGTATATTCTAATCTTTTATATATATATATATATATATATATATAGCAACTCATCCCATTAATTGTTTGGGTCTTATTTACACGTTTAATTGTGCACTAATAATGATAATAAAATCAATTGATACATGTTTAATTGTGCACTAATAATAATGATAATAAAATCAATTGATACACGTTTAATTGTGCACTAATAATAATGATAATAAAATCAATTGATACACGTTTAATTGTGCACTAATAATAATGATAATAAAATCAATTGATACATGTTTAATTGTGCACTAATAATAATGATAATAAAATCAATTGATACATGTTTAATTGTGCACTAATTATAATGATAATAAAATCAATTGATACACGTTTAATTGTGCACTAATAATAATGATAATAAAATCAATTGATACACGTTTAATTGTGCACTAATAATAATGATAATAAAATCAATTGATACACGTTTAATTGTGCACTAATAATAATGATAATAAAATCAATTGATACATGTTTAATTGTGCACTAATAATAATGATAATAAAATCAATTGATACACGTTTAATTGTGCACTAATAATAATGATAATAAAATCAATTGATACACGTTTAATTGTGCACTAATAATAATGATAATAAAATCAATTGATACACGTTTAATTGTGCACTAATAATAATGATAATAAAATCAATTGATACATGTTTAATTGTGCACTAATAATAATGATAATAAAATCAATTGATACATGTTTAATTGTGCACTAATTATAATGATAATAAAATCAATTGATACACGTTTAATTGTGCACTAATAATAATGATAATAAAATCAATTGATACACGTTTAATTGTGCACTAATAATAATGATAATAAAATCAATTGATACACGTTTAATTGTGCACTAATAATAATGATAATAAAATCAATTGATACATGTTTAATTGTGCACTAATAATAATGATAATAAAATCAATTGATACACGTTTAATTGTGCACTAATAATAATGATAATAAAATCAATTGATACACGTTTAATTGTGCACTAATAATAATGATAATAAAATCAATTGATACACGTTTAATTGTGCACTAATAATAATGATAATAAAATCAATTGATACATGTTTAATTGTGCACTAATAATAATGATAATAAAATCAATTGATACACGTTTAATTGTGCACTAATAATAATGATAATAAAATCAATTGATACACGTTTAATTGTGCACTAATAATAATGATAATAAAATCAATTGATACACGTTTAATTGTGCACTAATAATAATGATAATATTCAGAGGAGTAGTCAGGCTTTATGGCACCCAGGGCAAAGTTTCGAAATGGCGCCCCCACTGTGCTCAGGCCCCCCCTTTGGTGACCCCAGGATCTGCTGCACCCGGGGCAAGTGCCCTCCCTGCTCCCCCCTGATTATATTAAAAACTCATACAATAAATTATTATTTACTATTGTTATTATTATTTACTATAATATTTTATTATGTATAGCACCAAACACCCCATTCATTTTTGAAGGTTATTTAAATATTTAATGCTAAAATATTTGATAATATCATAATAAATATAGTTAATAAGAATAATTGACTCTATTATTTGTCATTATGTATAGCACAATATGCGCTATTTATTTATTTATTTATTTATTTATTTGAGTTTCTTTTTATTCACTTTAATATCTTGGGGCTTCTTGGCGCGATCTCCCCCCAGCGCTGTTTGCGCGCCCCCCGTTTGCTCGTAGTGGAATTGGTGGGGCAAGAAGTGAAAGGCATCCTGAGGGCAGGCGGCTCATTATACGGGATGACCCGGCGTTAACCCCTCGTCCTGACCCCAATGGGCCCCGTCTTTCCTGCCGCGCGATGGCCGGGTACCCCATGTGTGCTGCCAATAGGTCAGAGTGAATGATGCGCCCGGATTCTGGCCGGGACCACCAATGAGCTTCCCCGCTGGGTCGCGCTTCCTCCATCAATCTCCCCCCCCCCCCCCCTCGGCCCTGCTTTGTATCCGGAATATTCCACGTCCTTCCTTAAAGCGGACCTTCATCATGATTTCATGAAAAGCCCAAACCCTTAAAAAACAATTCTACACAATTAGGTGAAGACTGGGATATATTGTTCCCCCAGGAACCACCAATGAGGAAGCACAACCAATAAACAATCAATAAACAATATGCAAAAGTGTATTTCAAGATATTATCACAAACATTTAAAACCAACAATAAAGACACTTTACAATCACCCCACACTAACCCCAGCATAAATCTTCCTCAAAATGACCCATAAGAATGCAGAGCTGCTACTACGTCAAGTTTTAAATATATAGAGGCCGATTCATTAATAGCGGCAGGTAGCGACAGTTGAGCGACTGTAGTGTTTTTTTCACAGCGCCCACTAGTAGTCGCTGTGCTTGGCCGTTGTTCGGTTGTTGACAGCGACTCAGTCGGTGTGGCGTAATGTTGAATACAAGGTGACGAGTCGCTATTTGACAGGTTCCGCGATGTATGGGTGCGCATGATAGCGACTGGTCAGAGTGACCGGCTCCCACCATATTCTTCAAAAAATCACGCTCAAAAAATTCAAGCTCTGTAAAATGCTTGTTTAAACCCCAGAGCGCTGGCGGCGATGTGTTAAAAGTAGATTTTTACCCCCCAAACCACCATATTTTTGGAAACCAAAAAAAAAAGTATTTTAAATAATTTAGTAATATGAATACATTAATATCAGACCTGTAATATCAATTCTGCACAATTTTTTTTTTTTTTCCCTTAAAAAAATTATCTAAAATGGCAGAAGTGGTCACAGAATTTTTCACATTTAAAAAAAAATTATTTAAAGATTGTTCCATTGAAATGCATTGGAGAGCGCCAGGTAGCGAGAGGTCATACCTGTCGCTGTTCAAGGTCGGACGCTGGCGCTGTGGGGTGAGGCTGGAATAATGATGAATGAGTGGCTATATGGCGCTATCTCAGTCGCTAAGCAGGATCGGCTTGATAAATGTTTTATTGTGGTGGGGAGCCGGCGTTCTTGTGGCGGTGCCCGTCATTACCGGTCGCTCACCAGTCGCTATCCCTTCATAAATAAGGGCCATAATGTATATCCAGCATGTATCATACATATATCATATCAACTGTGCAAAAAATATATTCAAAAAATATTAAAAATAATAAATCCCAAATGCCACAACAAAATTCTATACCATACATTAAATAATTTTTTGTGCCGGCACAAAATCTACCACCCAAAAGTCACCAATCATTAATCAATAATTGATATTTAATTAATCCAAATTCCACAAGTAGACAATTCATTGTGCTAGATATATATAACAACAAATACTACAAAAAATAGTGCAACCAATTTGATACATAATAAATAAATAATGAATAATTAATTTCACCCCATATTGCACAGAATATTTGCACTCAGAGTAATGAAAATCAGCATATTGTGCATAAGTCAAAAGATCAAGAGAAACAAAGTGCACAGTCTAAAAAGGACCAATCAAAAAAGGCAAATATATATATATATCAGTTCAGAATGAACGATACTTAGAGGCCGATTCATTAATAGCGGCAGGTAGCGACAGATGAGCGACTGTAGCGGTATTTTCACAGCGCCCGCTAGTAGTCGCTGTGCTTGGCCGTTGTTCGGTTGTTGACAGCGACTCAGTCGGTGTGCGGTAATGTTGAATACGGGGTTAGGAGTCGCTATTTGACAGGTTCCGCGCTGTATGGGAGCGCATGACAGCGACTGGCCCTAGCGACCGGCTCCCACCATATTCATTAACAAATCACGCTCCAAAAATTCTCGCGCTGTGAAATGCATGTTTAAACCCCAGAGCGCTGGCGGCGATGTGTTAAAAGTAGTTTTTTAACCCCCAAACAACCATATTTTTGGAAAAAAACATTTAGTAATATGAATACAATAATATCAGACCTGTAATATCAATTCTGCACAAATTTTTTTTTTTTAACCTTAAAAAAAAATATCTAACATTGCAGAAGTGGTCACAGAATTTTTGACATTAAAAAAAAAAAAACATTAATAACAATTAATTATTAATATTTAAAGATTGTTCCATTGAAATGCATTGGAGAGCGCCAGGTAGCGAGAGGTCATACCTGTCGCTGTTCAAGGTCGCTCACTGGCGCTGTGGGCTGAGGCTGGAATAATGATGAATGAGTGGCTATCTGGCGCTATCTCAGTCGCTAAGCAGGATCGGCTTGATAAATGTGTGATTGTGGTGGGGAGCCGGCGTTCTCGTGGCGGGGCCCGTCATTACCGGACGCTCACCCGTCGCTACCTGTCGCTATTCCTTGTTAAATAAGGGCCAAAGTGCACAGTCTAAAATGGACCAATCAAAAAAAGGCACATATATATATATATCAATTCAGAATGAACGATACTTAGCCAATATAAGAGCAGAGGAAGACCAGGGCCGGAGGGGGAACAACACCTGCGCTTCGCGGTTCAAACCGCTTCTTGCTTAGGTAAAAAACGATTCCTCAGCATCTAAAATTAATATATTTTACGTTTTTAGTCACTTATTATTCTTTCCCCTACTGGGCTGCAACTCTGTTCAGGACTCTAGGATATGGGCTCCGCCATCTTGACTCAGAAGCATCACATACTGAGGAGAGGAGAGCGGGATAAAGTGCAGGGGCGGAGTTATAGCTGTGCTTTGCACAGACAGAGCAGAGCTAGGGTCAGGGAAAGGACAGCAATCCCAGAATGCAGAGCGGCACAGTCAGAAGACACTTCCTGTTTGCAGGCTGCCTGATGTTCCATGAGCCGCCATCTTGGATGTTTAAAGGCTCATAACATGCAGTAGATGCAGGTAGGATGATTTTTAATGTGAGCAATCTGTATGTACAGGGTGTGGGAAACACATAAGATAGGCTCTTATTCGGGGTGAAGGTCCGGATTAATGTGGGCAATCTGTATGTACAGGGGGGGAAACATACAAGATAAGCTCTTATTCAGGGCGAGGGTCCTGATTAATGTCAGCAATCTGTATGTACAGGGTATGGGAAACATACAAGATAGTCTGTTATTCAGGGTGAGGGTCCGGATTAATGTAAGCAATCTGTATGTATAGGGGGGAACATGCAAGATAGGCTCTTATTCAGGGTGAGGGTCTGGATTAATGTGAGCAATCTGTATGTACAGGGTGTGGGAAACATACAAGATAGGCTGTTATTCAGGGTGAGGGTCCGGATTAATGTAAGCAATCTGTATGTATAGGGGGGAACATGCAAGATAGGCTCTTATTCAGGGTGAGGGTCTGGATTAATGTGAGCAATCTGTATGTACAGGGTGTGGGAAACATATAAGATAGATTCTTATTCAGAGTGAAGGTCCGGATTAATGTGAGCAATCTGTATGTACAGGGTGTGGGAAATATATATGATAGGCTCTTTTTCAGAGTGAAGGTCCGGATTAATGTAGGCAATCTGCATGTACAGGGGGGAAACATATATGATAGGCTTTTCTTCAGAGTGAAGGATGGCTTTAACTGATATTTTTGGCATAATAAACTACAAACGCCACGCCCCTTACTATCAATGGCTGGGCGTGCTTGGGTTTAGGCCCTCTTTGAAGCGGAACAAAACCCCAGTTTGTTGACTATCCCAGGTTTTGCTCCCTGCCCTCCGAGGCATCCTGTCTTGGGACGCCCTGCTTTTGTGAACCCTCCAGATCACCCTGTATTATTATTATTATTATTGTTTATTTATATAGCACCATCATCTTCTGTAGCGCTGTAGTAATTACAGACAGGTTAGAGTAAAAACGCACATTTATAGATTCCGTGGCCTGCACGGGTTTTGTTCCGCTTTAAAGGAGCAATCCCTGGACCTATGTTTTTGTTTTTGTTTTTTGCTAGTTCATTGAGATCGGGTCACAATTTCTATTTTACACCTTCATGTTGTTTTTTTTTTTCAATGCATTCAATCATTGACACCTCAGCAGCATCGCGGGGGCGGGGCCACCGAGCCATCAATGATTGAATGTATTAAAAAAAAAAAACAATGACCGTGTTGACCAATCATAATCGAGTTGGGGGGCCTTTCTATAGTTCCCTTGGGCAGCAGAGAGACGGGCAGGCTGATTCATCACTAACGCCAGGTAGCGACAGATGAGCGTCTGTAGCAGGCATTTTCAGAGCGCCCGCTAGTAGTTGCTGTGCTCAGCCGTGGGTCGCTAGTTCTAAGCGACTCAGTCGCTGTGCATCAATGATGAATACATTGTGAGGAGTCGCTATTTGACAAGTACAGCACTGTATGGGAGCGCATGTTAGCGACTGGTGAGTGCGACCGACTCACACCATATTCATTATAAAAACATCCTCACAAATCTCTGGCGCTGGAAAATGCTTCTCTGAAGCCCAGAGCGCAGGAGGCTGTGTGATTAAAGTCTGTTTTTCAGCATCTATCAACTAGTAACAAAGCGAAAACATATGGAATTACATTGTAACATGAACACTTTAATGGCAGATCTGTGATGTCATTTCTGAGGAAATATATAAAACATGAAAAAATTGTGAAAAAACTGCTTATTCAATGTCAGGAGAGGTCACAGAATTATTTGAGATTTAAAAAAAAAAAAAAAAAAAAAAACCCAGTTTAAAGAGAAGAAAAGGATCGTCCATTGAAATGTATGGGAGAGCGACAGGTAGCGAGAGGTCATACCTGGCGCTCTGCAAGGCTGAACGCTGGTGCTGTTCGCTGAGGCTGGGATAATGATGAATCAGACGCTACATGGCGCTATCCCAGTCGCTCAACAGATTCTGCTTGATAAATGTGTAATTGCTGCCGTGTCCGGCGTTCACCTGACGCTACCTGTCATTTACAAGGCGCTACCTGACGCTATCCCTTCATGAATAAGGGCCTAAGGGCTTTATTCATCAAGGGATAGCGCCTTGTAAGTGGCAGGTAGCGGCAGGTGAACGCCGGACACGGCAGCAATTACACATTTATGAAGGCGATTCTGGTGAGCGACTCTAACAGCGCCATGTAGCGTCCGATTCATCATTACAGGCGGCTCAGCATATAGCTCCGGCGCTCTGGCTTTCAGTGCCTGGTATTACCTGTCGCTACCTGTCGCTCTCCCATATATTTCAATGGACGTTACTTTTCTTCACTTTAAACAGGGTTTTCGGTTAATATTTTTTTTTAGTTTTGTATCAAATCATTGTGTGACGTCTCCTGACTGATTTAAAGTCATTTTTTAAATCTTTTTAGATTTTTTATATTTTTATGCAGAATTGTCATTACATGTCTGGTATTAAAGTGTTAATGTCACAGTGTTATAACAATGTCATTCCATGTGTTTTCGCTTTGTTACTGGTGGATATGTGTTCAAAAACAGACTTTAATCACACAGCGTCTGGCGCTCTATGCTACAGCGACACAATTTTGAGCGCCGGTGCTGTGTGAGGCTGTTTTTTTGATAAATATGGTTGGAGTCGCTCACACTGACCAGTCGCTACCATATAGCGCTGTACTGGTGTTATAGCGACTCACACATCAAATTCATCAATGCTGGCAATGTTACTGCAGCGACTGAGGCGCTCTGTAATAGCGAATTGAATTTGCATATGCTAATGTGTTCTCGTAGTTGGAGTTTTATCAGACTGCATTGAATCAAACAGGTATTTTAGCAGAGAGGTGATGGGATTTGGTGGCAGCGAGACTTTTAACTGATATTTTTGACATAATCGGACTACAAACCGATGCAAAAAATGCAGAGCAAGCCACGCCCCTTACTATTAAGCCACGCCCACTTCTAGCCTAAAAAATGATGCTCGTTTTGAGCCTCACCGTGCAGGGGCAGCGGCGTGACGCATTCAGTGGCCAGTCTGGATTCAGGCTGAAATGGGAAGAAGAGGAAACCTTTAACTTTTAGGTAATCTTTAGGCAAAAACACTCACCCACCCCCCCCCCCACACTGCCAGCTGGCAAAGGTCTCCTTTTAATAGGTGCAGCTATATGGCCCCGAGGGATTATTTTGGGGGGGGGTAGCAGAAATATTCACCCCAGCACGTTTCCTCCTTCTTTAAAAGGCCTCTGACGAAGTTAGAAAACACTCAGGCGAAACGCGTCAGGTGTTTGAATTTACATATGCAAATCTATTCTTGTCTTTGGATTTTTTTTTTTTAACTAACTGCATTGATTAAAACCGGAATTTTTGCAGAGCGGATCACGGGAATATGCGATGAGTGTTGGGCCGACTTTAAAGCGGACCGAAACCCACCGGTGATGCAAAACCAAAATGAGCCAATCCCGTCCTGTCCTTGAGAGTAGGAAAAAAAACAAAAAAAAATGTGGGTCCGGAGTCCAGCTTTAGGTTACGCTCGCTGCCAGACGGACTATTTAGAGGCTGCCTGTCCTTGTTTTCGTACAAAACTTTCCGGGCGCCGCTGAAGTGTCCAGAACAGCGTGAGCCGCGCAGGTTTGTTCCCCCGGCCACACGGAACATTCTGATTCCCCCCCCTCCCTCCCCTCCGCCCCGCAGCCGCACACACAGTGCCGCGTATTCATGAACACACACGGTAACGTCACCCGGGTGCTGGGGTTTGTTTGCTGCAACGTCAAATAATAATAACTATATAATAAAATAATAATAATAATAATAAAAAAAAGAAAAAAAGAAAAAATACAAAAACATTCCTGCGATGTAATTTAAAGCGGAACAAAACCCTCCAGCAGCCGACCTGCAATACTAAAAGACGCCGGGTGCTCGGGTTTGTTTGCTGCAACGTCAAATAATAATAACTATATAATAATAATAATAATAATAATAATAATAATAAAAAAGAAAAAATACAAAAACATTCCTAGGTTGTCATTTAAAGCGGAACAAAACCCTCCAGCAGCTGACCTGCAATACTAAAAGATCCCAGAGCCGGACGCTGTTTTATTCCCTGAATCAGGATGCCCCGCTGTGTGAAACCCCCCCCAAGGCTCCAGTAAAAACTCACCTTTTCCTGCTCCGGGCCTTCGTCCAGTCAGAGCTGTTTGACTTTCAGCCTGTTTACACCTTGAGAAAGTGGCCTGGGACTGGGCTACGAAACGCGTTGGGGGACTGGCTCTTGGCATGGGATCCGCACATAGGTGATGTGTTTTTCTGCTACTTAGAAGGGATAGCGTCAGGTAGTGGCTGGTTAATGAGAGGTAGCGACAGGTAGCAACTGGTGAACGCCGGACACGGCACGCAATTACACATTTATCAAGCAGAATCTGTTTAGCGACTGGGATAGCGCCATGTAGCGTCCGATTCATCATTTTCACAGCCTCAGCGAACAGCGCCGGCGTTCAGCCTTGCACAGCACCAGGTATGACCTCTCGCTACCTGTCGCTCTCCCATACATTTCAATGGACGATCCTTTTCTTCTCTTTAAACCGGGTTTTTCCAAAATCGGCATGCCCCGCTCTAGGAAACCCCCAGGATCGCCCAGAAACTCATCTTTTTTTCCAGTCCAACAGCGCATGCGCGAATAGTGGCCGCATCCCCGCTATACACACTCACTGCATTTAACCCCCCACCCCCTTCACACGCTTAAACCGGACCTTCACCATGATCTCATGAAAAGCCCAAACCTTTAACAAACGATTCCCCAGCATCTAAAATTAATATATTTGAAGTTTTTAGTCACTTACTTATTATTCTTTCCCCCCACCGGGCTGCAACTCTGTTCAGGACTCTAGGATACGGGCGCCGCCATCTTGCCTCAGAAGCATCACATACTGAGGAGAGCGGGATAAAGTACAGGAGGCGATAAAGCACAGACAGAGCAGAGTTAGGGTCAGGGAAAGGACAGCAATCCCAGAATGCAGAGCAACACAGTTAGAAGACACTTGCCTAATGCTCCATGAGCCGCCATGTTGGATGTTTAAAGGCTCATAACATGCAGTAGATGCAGGTAGGATGATTTTCATTGTGAGCAATCTGTATGTACAGGATGTGAGAAACATATAAGATAGGCTCTTATTCAGAGTGAAGGTCCGGATTAATGTGGGCAATCTACATGTACAGGGAGGGAAACATATAAGATAGGCTCTTATTCAGGGTGAAGGTCCGGATTAATGTGAGCAATCTGTATGTACAGGATGTGAGAAACATATAAGATAGGCTCTTATTCAGGGTGAAGGTCCGGATTAATATGAGCAATCTGTATGTACAGGGGGGAAACATATAAGATAGGCTCTTATTCAGGGTGAAGGTCCGGATTAATGTGGGCAATCTGTATGTACAGGGTGTGGGAAACATATAAGATAGGCTCTTATTCAGGGTGAAGGTCCGGATTAATGTGGGCAATCTGTATGTACAGGGTGTGGGAAACATATAAGATAGGCTCTTATTCAGAGTGAAGGTCCGCTTTAAAGGGTTCCTAAGTAAAAAAAAAAAAAAAAAAATTTGGATGCGCAACCCTACCAGCGTATCCTGCGCTATGGCAGAAACTGTGCTGGATCCTCTGATGCCGGCAATGGGTGTTTCATCAGACCAACCCGCTGAATTAAACTGAACAATAAATAGCCTGGTGGTCAGATGGTTGGATCAGCGATGGGGTCAGAGCTCTCCGCAAAAAAAATAAGGCGCTGTTTCCGTCAACGGTTAAAAAAAAAATCTGTTTTGAGTGGACTGTCCCTTTAAGAGTCTATGGGGGTTATCCATCAAGGCACAGCGCCAGGTAGCGAACGGTGACCGCCGGGCGCTGTACGCAATACCACATTTATCAAAGCGATTCCGGTGAGCGATTCTAACAGCGCCATGTAGCGTCACATGTATTATTACAGGCAGGTCAGTGTATAGCGCCTCTAACAGCGCCATGTAGTGTCACATGTATTATTACAGGCAGCTCAGTGTATAGCACCTCTAACAGCGCCATGTAGCGTCACATGTATTATTACAGGCAGCTCAGTGTATAGCACCTCTAACAGCGCCATGTAGCGTCACATGTATTATTACAGGCAGCTCAGTGTATAGCACCTCTAACAGCGCCATGTAGCGTCACATGTATTATTACAGGCAGGTCAGTGTATAGCGCCTCTAACAGCGCCATGTAGCGTCACATGTATTATTACAGGCAGGTCAGTGTATAGCGCCTCTAACAGCGCCATGTAGCATCACATGTATTATTACAGGCAGGTCAGTGTATAGCGCCTCTAACAGCGTCATGTAGCGTCACATGTATTATTACAGGCAGGTCAGTGTATAGCGCCTCTAACAGCGTCATGTAGCGTCACATGTATTATTACAGGCAGGTCAGTGTATAGCGCCTCTAACAGCGCCATGTAGTGTCACATGTATTATTACAGGCAGGTCAGTGTATAGCGCCTCTAACAGCGCCATGTAGCGTCACATGTATTATTACAGGCAGGTCACTGTATAGCGCCTCTAACAGTGTCATGTAGTGTCACATGTATTATTACAGGCAGGTCAGTGTATAGCGCCTCTAACAGCGCCATGTAGCGTCACATGTATTATTACAGGCAGGTCAGTGTATAGCGCCTCTAACAGCGCCATGTAGCGTCACATGTATTATTACAGGCAGGTCAGTGTATAGCGCCTCTAACAGCGTCATGTAGCGTCACATGTATTATTACAGGCAGGTCAGTGTATAGCGCCTCTAACAGCGCCATGTAGTGTCACATGTATTATTACAGGCAGGTCAGTGTATAGCGCCTCTAACAGCGCCATGTAGCGTCACATGTATTATTACAGGCAGGTCACTGTATAGCGCCTCTAACAGTGTCATGTAGTGTCACATGTATTATTACAGGCAGGTCAGTGTATAGCGCCTCTAACAGTGTCATGTAGTGTCACATGTATTATTACAGGCAGGTCAGTGTATAGCACCTCTAACAGCGTCATGTAGCGTCACATGTATTATTACAGGCAGGTCAGTGTATAGCGCCTCTAACAGTGTCATGTAGCGTCACATGTATTATTACAGGCAGGTCTGTGTATAGCACCTCTAACAGCGTCATGTAGCGTCACATGTATTATTACAGGCAGGTCAGTGTATAGCGCCTCTAACAGCGTCATGTAGCGTCACATGTATTATTACAGGCAGGTCAGTGTATAGCGCCTCTAACAGTGTCATGTAGCGTCACATGTATTATTACAGGCAGGTCAGTGTATAGCGCCTCTAACAGTGTCATGTAGCGTCACATGTATTATTACAGGCAGGTCAGTGTATAGCGCCTCTAACAGCGCCATGTAGCGTCACATGTATTATTACAGGCAGGTCAGTGTATAGCACCTCTAACAGCGCCATGTAGTGTCACATGTATTATTACAGGCAGGTCAGTGTATAGCGCCAGTTTCGAGAGCGCCAGGTATTACCCGTCGCTACCTGTCGCTCTCCCATACATTTCAATGGACGTTGCTTTCCTTCTGTTTAAACAGGGTTTTTTGTTTTTAATTTATTTCTTTTTTCCTCTCCAATCATTGTGTGACGTCTCCTGGCCTAGAAAGATTTTTTATATTTTTATGCAGAATTGTCATTACAGGTCTGGCACTAAAGTGTTAATGTCACAATGTTACAACAATGTCATTCCAGGTGTTTTCACTTTGTTACTGGTGGATATGTGCTCAAAAACAGACTTTAATCACACAGCGTCTGGCGCTCTGGGCTACAGCGACCAGAGCGCCGACGCTATGTGAGGCTGTTTTTTTTGATGAATATGGTTTGAGTCGCTCACACTGAGCAGTCACTACCGTTCGCTCCCATATAGCTCTGTACAGGTGTTATAGCGACTCACGCATCAAATTCACCAATGCCAGCCAGTGACTGAGGCGCTCGGTAACAGCGAACCATAGCCCATCACAGCGTCTACTAGCCGTCACTCTGCCTCGCTACAGACGCTCACCTGCCGGTACCTAGCGCAAGTAATGAATAAGGCTCCACGTCTGCAGTGCTTTATATAGGGGGGAGATGTCGGGACCCTCCATTGCGGCGCTGTTGGACACATTTTCTGCTTGTCCTCGCCCTTCCATTAAAATAAATTCTGCCAGCCGCCGCGGCGCTGGAGTTCATTTGTCCGATCGATATATCGCTGCGCTAAGTTGTGCGCCCATTAAACTTTCAGCAACGGCAGCAGCAACCACCCCCCTCCCCCCCATCTGGAGCTTTCTCTGGCCCATCCACCAATCCTCAGCCATTTCCAGGGCCTCGGAGGCTTCAGCCCAGGAGAGGTGCAGGGGGGGGGGGTCCTGATATGTCATTGCTGCCCCGCAAGACAATCGCACCGCGCAGGCCAAATGCAGAGCCGTCCCCACCACCTTGGTCCAGGACCTTTACACTCTGACCCTCAGCCCTTCCCTTCTTTCCTGACCCTTAGCCCTTCACCTCTGTCCAGACCTTTACCTCTTGACCTTCATGATGTCCAGACCTCCTGCCATGCCCCCTGTCCAGACCCTTCATCCTCCCCCCCCCCCCTTTGGTCCAAACCCTTTTCTCTCTGACTCTTTTCCCTTCTGTCCTGACCCTCAGCCTTTCACCTCTGTCCCGCCCTTTATCTCTTGACCTTCATGATGTCCAGACCTTCCCTTCTGTCCAGACCCTTCATCCTCCCCCCCCCCCCCCTTGGTCCAGACCCTTTTCTCTCTGACTCTTTACCCTTCCCTTCTGTCCTGACCCTCATCCCTTCACCTCTATCCAGACCTTTACCTCTTGACCTTCGTGATGTCCAGACCTCCTACCTTGCCCCCTGTCCAGACCCTTCATCCTCCCCCCCTCCCCTTGGTCCAGACCCTTTTCTTTCTGACTCTTTACCCTTCTCTTCTGTCTTGACCCTCATCCCTTCACCTCTATCCAGACCTTTACCTCTTGACCTTCGTAATGTCCAGACCTCCTACCATGCCCCCTGTCCAGACCCTCCCCCCCCCTTGGTCCAGACCCTTTTCTTTCTGACTCTTTACCCTTCCCTTCTGTCCTGACCCTCAGCCCTTCACCTCTGTCCAGACCTTTACCTCTTGACCTTCGTGATGTCCAGACTGCTCCAAGCATTTGTGAATGGCCGGCGCGGGCACGCTCCGGTAAAGTGGACCAAAACCCTACGGAGATGAGCCCAGGAATCTATAAGATTCCCGGGCTGATTGATTCCCTACCCCCTGTGTGACACCCTTCAGGTCGCCCATAAACTCACCTTCTTTCCTGGTCCAAGGGCACCTGCGCAAGCGGCGTCCACATCACCGCTATCCCTCTAGCAGGGCGCGCGCCCGTGCCAGGCATTTGTGATTGGCCGGCGTTGGCATGCTCCGCCACTGCACTCAGCTCGCCTTAGATGAAGGGTCGTAGCGGATTCGAGCGAGCTGATTGGACGAGAGGCTGGGCATGCGCTGTAGGGCTGGGAAAGGGTGAGTGAGATTGGGCGACCTGGGGGGGGGGGTTCACACAGCGGGGCATCGGCGATCAGGGTTCCCCGTGGGCAAGGGTCAAAACTCAGGATAGTCACAATCCTAGGTTTTGGTCCACTTTAAGGGAGATTCAGCCTGAGATGTTAACAGAACATTTCTTTTTTTTTCACTGGTGCTGAATCACCCCCCCCCCCATGATGATGTCAGCGCGGCGCTCCTTTTCGGGCGCTAGTTGGGTATAAGCCGGGTGGGGAATATGTGGAGGGTGATTCGCTACTAGCGCCAGGTATTGCCAGTTGAGCGTCTGTATAGCGGCACTTAGAGCGACCGCTAGTAGACGCTGTATGCGGGTATCAGGTGCAACCTAGCGTTGCAGTTGCTGCAGTAACCTGGCCGGCATTGATGAATGTGATGTGTGTTGGGCGCTCTAACACCAGTACAGCGCTGCAGCTCAGTGTGTCCGGCGCTTACACTACACACAGCGTGGGTGCTCTAAAGCTGGCCGCTGTAGCATAGAGCGCCAGACGCTGTGTGATTAAAGTCTGTTTTTGAACACATATCCACCAGTAACAAAGCGAAAACACATGGAATGACATTGTTATAACACTGTAACATTAACACTTTAGTGCCAGACCTGTAATGACAATTCTGCATAAAAATATAAAAAGTCCAAAAAATTTATAAAAGTGTTTGTTTGCAGCCAGGAGACGTCACACAATGATTGGAGCAAAAAATAAAAAAAAAATGTCAAAAACACTTTATACACAACTAATGAAGCCCCATTGAAATGTATGGGAGAGCGACACTGAGCGACAGGTAATACATGGTGCTCCTGAGCCTAGAGCGCCGGCGCTATACACTGAGCCGCCTGTAATAATACATGTGACGCTACATGGCGCTGTTAGAGGTGCTATACACTGACCTGTCTGTAATAATACATGTGACACTACATGACGCTGTTAGAGGCGCTATACACTGACCTGCCTGTAATAATACATGTGACGCTACATGGCGCTGTTAGAGGTGCTATACACTGACCTGCCTGTAATAATACATGTGACGCTACATGGCGCTGTTAGAGGCGCTATACACTGACCTGCCTGTAATAATACATGTGACACTACATGGCGCTGTTAGAGGCGCTATACACTGACCTGCCTGTTATAATACATGTGACACTACATGGCGCTGTTAGAGGCGCTATACACTGACCTGCCTGTAATAATACATGTGACACTACATGGCGCTGTTAGAGGCGCTATACACTGACCTGCCTTTAATAATACATGTGACGCTACATGCCGCTGTTAGAGGCGCTATACACTGACCTGCCTGTAATAATACATGTGACACTACATGGCGCTGTTAGAGGCGCTATACACTGACCTGCCTGTAATAATACATGTGACACTACATGGCGCTGTTAGAGGCGCTATACACTGACCTGCCTGTAATAATACATGTGACGCTACATGGTGCTGTTAGAGGCGCTATACACTGATCTGCCTGTAATAATACATGTGACACTACATGGCGCTGTTAGAGGCGCTATACACTGATCTGCCTGTAATAATACATGTGACGCTACATGACGCTGTTAGAGGCGCTATACACTGACATGCCTGTTATAATACATGTGACACTACATGGCGCTGTTAGAGGCGCTATACACTGACCTGCCTGTAATAATACATGTGACGCTACATGGCGCTGTTAGAGACGCTATACACTGACCTGCCTGTAATAATACATGTGACACTACATGGCGCTGTTAGAGGCGCTATACACTGATCTGCCTGTAATAATACATGTGACGCTACATGACGCTGTTAGAGGCGCTATACACTGACCTGCCTGTAATAATACATGTGACACTACATGGCGCTGTTAGAGGCGCTATACACTGATCTGCCTGTAATAATACATGTGACGCTACATGACGCTGTTAGAGGCGCTATACACTGACCTGCCTGTAATAATACATGTGACACTACATGGCGCTGTTAGAGGCGCTATACACTGACCTGCCTGTAATAATACATGTGACACTACATGGCGCTGTTAGAGGCGCTATACACTGATCTGCCTGTAATAATACATGTGACGCTACATGGTGCTGTTAGAGGCGCTATACACTGACCTGCCTGTAATAATACATGTGACACTACATGGCGCTGTTAGAGGCGCTATACACTGATCTGCCTGTAATAATACATGTGACGCTACATGACGCTGTTAGAGGCGCTATACACTGACATGCCTGTTATAATACATGTGACACTACATGGCGCTGTTAGAGGCGCTATACACTGACCTGCCTGTAATAATACATGTGACACTACATGGCGCTGTTAGAGACGCTATACACTGACCTGCCTGTAATAATACATGTGACACTACATGGCGCTGTTAGAGGCGCTATACACTGATCTGCCTGTAATAATACATGTGACGCTACATGACGCTGTTAGAGGCGCTATACACTGACCTGCCTGTAATAATACATGTGATGCTACATGGCGCTGTTAGAGGCGCTATACACTGACCTGCCTTTAATAATACATGTGACGCTACATGGCGCTGTTAGAGGCGCTATACACTGACCTGCCTGTAATAATACATGTGACGCTACATGGCGCTGTTAGAGGTGCTATACACTGAGCCGCCTGTAATAATACATGTGACGCTACATGGCGCTGTTAGAGGCGCTATACACTGATCTGCCTGTAATAATACATGTGACGCTACATGGTGCTGTTAGAGGCGCTATACACTGACCTGCCTGTAATAATACATGTGACGCTACATGGCGCTGTTAGAGGCGCTATACACTGACCTGCCTGTAATAATACATGTGACGCTACATGGCGCTGTTAGAGGTGCTATACACTGAGCCGCCTGTAATAATACATGTGACGCTACATGGCGCTGTTAGAGGCGCTATACACTGATCTGCCTGTAATAATACATGTGACGCTACATGACGCTGTTAGAGGTGCTATACACTGACCTGCCTGTAATAATACATGTGACACTACATGGCGCTGTTAGAGGCGCTATACACTGATCTGCCTGTAATAATACATGTGACGCTACATGACGCTGTTAGAGGCGCTATACACTGACATGCCTGTTATAATACATGTGACACTACATGGCGCTGTTAGAGGCGCTATACACTGACCTGCCTGTAATAATACATGTGACACTACATGGCGCTGTTAGAGGCGCTATACACTGACCTGCCTGTAATAATACATGTGACACTAAATGGCGCTGTTAGAGGCGCTATACACTGACCTGCCTGTAATAATACATGTGACACTACATGACACTGTTAGAGGCGCTATACACTGACCTGCCTGTAATAATACATGTGACGCTACATGGCGCTGTTAGAGGCGCTATACACTGATCTGCCTGTAATAATACATGTGACACTACATGACACTGTTAGAGGCGCTATACACTGACCTGCCTGTAATAATACATGTGACGCTACATGGCGCTGTTAGAGGTGCTATACACTGAGCCGCCTGTAATAATACATGTGACACTACATGACACTGTTAGAGGCGCTATACACTGACCTGCCTGTAATAATACATGTGACGCTACATGGCGCTGTTAGAGGTGCTATACACTGACCTGCCTGTAATAATACATGTGACGCTACATGGTGCTGTTAGAGGCGCTATACACTGACCTGCCTGTAATAATACATGTGACGCTACATGGCGCTGTTAGAGGTGCTATACACTGACCTGCCTGTAATAATACATGTGACGCTACATGACGCTGTTAGAGGTGCTATACACTGAGCCGCCTGTAATAATACATGTGACACTACATGGCGCTGTTAGAGGTGCTCACCAGATTCGCTTTCATAAATGTGGTTTTGCGTACAGCGCCCAGCGTTCACCAGACGCTGCCTGCCGCTACGAGGCGCTACCTGGCGCTATATAAAACCCCCTTAGTCTCGGGGGCAGCTGTCACATTGTGACAAGGACACGTGAAGTCACCGCCATATCATGCGGCAGAATGAGGCGTGAAGTGTGAGCGGCGGCTCCTTCCTGTGTGCGACTAATAGGCAATTATTTCCAGAACATGCTGCACCTCGCCGCTGAACTTTCTGTAACATCAGAGGGGAGGGTCCTGGCGTTCGCTCCGCGCGTCCCCTCCAGCGCTGTCCTGTCACCAGTCTTTCCATGCACAGCGCTTGTGATTTGCCCCGATGCTGGTTTCACCATCCCTCGTGTAATCTCTATAGGAATGGATGAAGCATTATGATGTCACAGGGACGGCCTATCCTAATCTCCGGAGGAATGTCTGAGCTCTGTGATGTCATAGCCCCCCAAAGAGAAATCTTTATAGGATTTTATTGAGCCGAGTCGCCATAACTCTGATAGGGATTATATGGAGTGTTATGGTATCACAGGACTGTTGTTATAATCTCAGGAAGAAGAAATAAAGCGTTATGATGTCACAGACCGGCCTATCCTAATTTCCAGAGAAATGTCTGAGCTCTGTGATGTCATAGTCCCCCAAAGAAAAATCTTTAGTATTTTATTGAGCCGAGTCGCCATAACTCTGATAGGGATTATATGGAGTGTTATGGTATCACAGGACTGCTGTTATAATCTCAGGAAGAAGAAATAAAGCGTTATGATGTCACAGACCGGCCTATCCTAATCTCTAAAGGAATGTCTGAGCTCTGTGATGTCATAGCCCCCCAAAGAGAAATCTTTAGGATTTTATTGAGCCAAGTTACCATAACTCTGATAGGGATGGTGGGGAGTGTTATGGTATCACTGGACACCTATAATAATCTCAGGAAGAAGAAATAAAGCGTTATGATGTCACAACAGGCCTATCCTAATCTCTAGAGGAATGTCTGAGCTCTGTGATGTCATAGCCCCCCAAAGAGAAATCTTTAGGATTTTATTGAGCTGAGTTGCCATAACTCTGATAGGGATTATATGGAGTGTTAATCACAGGACGGCTGTTATAATCTCAGGAAGAAGAAATGAAGCGTTATGATGTCACAGACCGGCCTATCCTAATCTCTAAAGGAATGTCTGAGCTCTGTGATGTCATAGCCCCCCAAAGAGAAATCTTTAGGATTTTATTGAGCTGAGTCGCCATAACTCTGATAGGGATTATATGGGGTGTTAATCACAGGACGGCTGTTATAATCTCAGGAAAAAGAAATGAAGCGTTATGATGTCACAACAGGCCTATCCTAATCTCTAAAGGAATGTCTGAGCTCTGTGATGTCATAGCCCCCCCTCTCCTAAGTGAAATCTTTATAGGATTATATTGAGCCAAGTCACCATAAGGGATGGTGGGGGTGGGGAGTGTTATGGTATCACAGGACCCCTCTGGTCCCCTGCGATCTGGGGGGGTTTCACACAGTGGGGTCCCCTTTAAGTTACGCTCCTCCATCTGTATCCACACAGTGTAACTGTATCCTAATACTTTACATTGTTGTATAATAATAATATTAATAATACTGTTCATTATTATTTTTTATCATGCTTTAATATGTATTATCATATTTGTGTGAATGTGTTACAAGTGACAATTCTTCGACCACTGAGCTTACACTCCATTCATTCGCCATGTAGCAATATTTTGTGCAAGATATATATTAATAATATATAATATATATAAATAAATAAATATATATATATATATATATATATATATATATATATGTGCAATATTTTTATGACTTGAATAAGACTAAATAACATAACTAATGAAAATATGCTTTTTTTTCTTCTAGATTTTGCTTATTATCGACACAAAGTTTATTGCTGGAATTTTCATCCGTAAACCGCTCGGCTGGTGAGCTTGCAATTTATTATTGATTTAGCTGGTTGCAACCTATAGAATATTGATAATAATAAGTGTACACAAAATTATAGTGATAATTAATTAACAATGGAAAAAAAAGTTCTGCCTTGGTGATTATTCATATTATTTTATATTAAAACTTAATTTTTTTCTGTCTTTTTTTTATTTTTGCGGCATATTTTAGCTATAATAAGTCAGTTTGAGTCATTTAAAAGCCTGTGTGTATGACAGTGCAGGCTGCTGGGCTGAAGAGCTCACAGTCTAGGATAAGACTCAAAAGGATCTTTGGACTGGGTGGGGCTGGGATGCCTGGATTATGAGGGGTACACAAGGGCCGCGCGCCCCGGGGCCTCCACCACTTGTCCTGCAAAGGGGGCCTCCACCAACCTTTGAGTTATGGTCTGGTCCTGGAGGCTTTTCAGTCTTTGGTCCGGCAACAAAGCTATCATTGGCAGTGCCCCCGAGCTTGGGCAACTAAAGCCATCACAGGGCAAGATGGAGAGTCTAGAGCAGCAAAGCCGCCGCCAGCAACGCTACAGTGATGGGTGCAGAGCTGTCACTGCACATAAGCCACCAAGCACAGCCTCTGGCAGCTCAATGCAGGGAACCAGCCGGGCGACTACACTACCCCCCACCCAGAATGGCAAAGCAGGAGTTCCCGAGCAGCACGCACCCGCACAAGGGAGGCACAAGGGACTCGATCTGACCTTCCAGTAAGTAGGCGGGTGCCAGACAACCACCAATCAGCTACTTGGCTGGACTATTATTTTATACTGTATCTGGGGCCTCCACCAGATTTTGTGCCCAGGGGCCTCCACCGCAATTAATCCGGCCCTGCCTGGGGCCCAGCAGTAGAACTGACTCTAGGGGCCCAACTCATACGACGCATTCAGAGCGACCACTAATAGTCGCTGTGCCCCGCCATGGTTCTTTGTTTCAGAGCGTCTCAGTCGCTGGCCGGCATTGATGAATATGATGCGTGAGTCGCAGTACTTCGCTGTATGGGAGAGATCGGTAGCGCCAGCTCAGTGCGACCCACCACATTCTTCAAAAAGACAGCTGCACACAGCGCCGGCACTCAAAATCGGGTCATTGTAGCCTATAGCGCCAGAGGCTGTGTGATTAAAGTGGACTAACACCCAGGATTTTGACTATCCTGGGTATTGGTCCACTTCCGCGGGGCACCCCGATAGTGCCGCCGACGGACAAGGAGAGGCAGCGCCAGACAAGCTGAGCGCGGGCCGCCGCCGCCTCCTGCGCGTCCCTCTAGCAGGGCGCGCACCCGCGCCAGCCGTTTTCCCGGGCCGATCAGGGGAGGGTGTTGGTCCACTTTAAAGTCTGTTTATGAACATGTATCCACTAGTAACAAAGCGAAAACACATGGAATGACATTGTTATTACATTGTAACATGAACACTTTAATACCAGACATGTAAGGACAATTCTGCATAAAAATCTTAATCCAAAAAGTTTTCAAAAATTTCATTTTCTTGCCCAGGAAACATGTCAGAAAGATTTGAGATTTAAAAAAAAAAAAAAAAAAATGGGATCAGGAAAGGAATTTAAGGATCGTCTATAGAAATGTATGGGAGAGCGACAGGTAAGACGTGGCGCTCTTCAAGGATGAACGCCGGCGCTGTACGCTGAGCCTGGGATAATGATGAATCGGACGCTACATGGCGTTGTTCTAGTCGCTCACCAGATTCGGCTCCATAAATGTGTAATTTCTGCTGTGTCCGGCGTTCACCTGCCGCTACCTGAAGCTACCAGGCACTACCTGGTGCTAGAGCTTCACGAATAAGGCGCTTAGAGGCTGATTTATTAATAGCGCCAGGTAGCGACAGTTGAGCGACTGTAGCAGTATTTTCACATCGCCCGCTAGTAGTCGCTGTTCTTGCCCGTTGTTCGGTTGTTGATAGCGACTCAGTCGGTGTGCAGTAATGTTGAATACAAGGTAATGATTCGCTATTTGACAGGTTCCGCGCTGTATGGGAGCGCATGATAGCGAATGGCCATAGCGAACGGCTCCCACCATATTCATTAACAAATCACGCTCAAAAAATTCTCGCGCTGTCAAATGCTTGTTTAAACCCCAGAGCGCTGGCGGCGATGGGTTAAAAGTAGTTTTTTAACCCCCAAACAACCATAGTTTTAAAAAACATTTTGTAATATGAATACATTAATATCAGACCTGTAATATCAATTCTGCACAAATTTTTTTTTAATTTTTTTTTTACCTTAAAAAAAATATCTAACATGGCAGAAGTGGTCACAGAAATTTTCACATTAAAAAAAAAAAAAAATTATTAACAATTAATTATGAATATTTAAAGATTGCTCCATTGAAATGCATTGGAGAGCGCCAGGTAGCGAGAGGTCATACCTGTCGCTGTTCAAGGTCGCTCGCTGGCGCTGTGGGCTGAGGCTGGAATAATGATGAATGAGTCGCTATATGGCGCTATCTCAGTCGCTAAGCAGGATCGGCTTGATAAATGTGTGATTGTGATGGGGAGCCGGCGTTCTCGTGGCGGTGACCGTCATTACCGTTCGCTCACCAGTCGCTACCTGGCGCTATCCCTTGATAAATAAGGGCCTTAGATGCAGGTATCACTGGCTTACATTCAGGGCACATGCTAAGAAACATTAGGGTTGATTCAGAGCCTCTTTCTCGAATTTTTTTTGGGTGAAAATTTCTCTTCCATTTTTACCCCTCGTCTGATTCAGCGGAGCCTTTTTTTTCAGTAAGAATTTTTGTGTGAAAGGTTTTCATTTTTGCACAATTTTTCGTTTGGTAGCGAGACCTCCAAGAAAACTGTGAGAAAAGGGCTCGGAATCAACCCTATAATTCCAGAATGTATTGTCTATGTGTGTGCAATTAAAATAAACTAGTTCAGGTTTTGGTGATGAAGGCCCTCAAAGGGACCCCCGGGACTTCCATCGGGCAGATTTCCTGGTAGGCTCGTAGGCCAGTCCGAGCCTGATTTCGCATAGGACCTATCCCGCCGGCTCATCCATCTTATTGTGAAGCAATTTGTAAACCGGGGGCTTATCTCATTTGGACTAAAAATAACAAAAACTCTCTCAAGTAGCCGAACCGAGCTCAAGAGCTTGCAATCTAACGCTATGATCGCTTTGAGAGCACGTCAGCACGCACCCCAGGGGCTTACTGTCGCCCGTCGGGGCTCAGGGTAAGCCGCTGGTGCCAGGTGCGGGCCGCTCTCGCGGTTAATCCGCGGAGTGTTTATCGGTCCTGGGGTCCTTGCGGCCATTCACATGCCAAATATTTCAGCAGATCAGGGCGGCAGATTGAGCAGCCGGGGCTAATTTCGCAGCCGCTGTACACCCCCCCCCCCCTCCATAATCTGGGCTTAGCTGGGAGCTAACCCCCCGCAGAATCCCCTCATTGCTTAAAGAGGCAGAAGCAGTTTTTTTTTTTTTCCAGCGACAGAAGGGAACGACCTCTGCTTTGTGTTTTTCCACTTCGTTACGCCGGAGCGACGAGCGGCTGCGCTAATCCTGCAAGGGGCAGCTGACACGCTGAACCCACCCGAGCCCCCGGCCCACCCATTGTGCGCTGCTGATCGGTACCTAACTGGTGCTGACTGGTCCATAACTGGTGCCTTACTATGGGACAGGTATGATTACCCACCACCACCAATAGAAAATAATGGCTGGCTGTCTTGGTTCACCTTAGAGGGCCATCAGTCAGGTTAGACCTAAACTTGCCCCAGTTCTCTGCCATCATGTTGGCCATGGTCAAGCCGACTTTAGACATAGAATGCATAATGCCCACCACCATCCCTCTGGGACCCCACATACCTACCATCATTCATCTGGGACCCTACATCACATACCCACCACCTCAAAGTAGAAAATAATGGCTGGCTGTCTTGGTTCATCTTAGAGGGCCATCAGTCAGGTTAGACCACTATTTGCCCCAGTTCTCTGGCACTATGTTGGCCACGGTTAAGCTGGCTATAGACATAGAATGCATAATTCCCACCACCATCCCTCTGGGACCCCACCCCCACATACCTACCACCATTCATCTGGGACCCTACCCCACATACCCACCACCACCAAGTAGAAAATAATGGCTGGTTGTCTTGGTTCACCTTAGAGGGCCATCAGGTTAGACCTATATTTGCCCCAGTTCTATGTTGGCCACGGTGAAGCCGGCTATAGACATAGAATGCATAATTCCCACCACCATCCCTCTGGGACCCCACCTCCACATACCTACCACCATTCATCTGGGACCCTACCCCACATACCCACCACCACCAAGTAGAAAATAATGGCTGGTTGTCTTGGTTCACCTTAGAGGGCCATCAGGTTAGACCTATATTTGCCCCAGTTCTATGTTGGCCACGGTGAAGCCGGCTATAGACATAGAATGCATAATGCCCACCACCATCCCTCTGGGACCCCACCCCCACATACCCAACACCTCAAAGTAGAAAATAATGGCTGGCTGTCTTGGTTCATCTTAGAGGGCCATAAGTCAGGTTAGACCACTATTTGCCCCAGTTCTCTGGCACCATGTTGGCCACGGTTAAGCTGGCTATAAACATAGAATGCATAATTCCCACCACCATCCCTCTGGGACCCCACCTCTACATACCTACCACCATTCATTTGGGACCCTACCCCACATATCCACCACCACCAAGTAGAAAATAATGGCTGGCTGTCTTGGTTCACCTTAGAGGGCCATCAGTCAGGTTAGGCCTATACTTGCCCCAGTTCAATGGCACCATGTTGGCCACAGTCAAGCCAGCTATAGACATAGAATGCATAATTCCCACCACCGTTCCTTTGGGACCCCACCCCCACATACCCACCGCCTCAAAGTAGAAAATAATGGCTGGTTGTGCTGGTTCACCTTGAGGGCCATCAATCAGGTTATACTTATATTTGCCCCAGTTCTCTGTTGGCCACGGTCAAGCCGGCTATAGACATGGAATGCATAATTCCCACCACCATCCCTCTGGGACCCCACATACCTACCATCATTCATCTGGGACCCTACATCACATACCCACCACCTCACAGTAGAAAATAATGGCTGGCTGTCTTGGCTCACCTTAGAGGGCCATCAGTCAGGTTAGACCTATACTTTCCCCAGTTCAATGACACCATGTTGGCCACGGTTAAGCTGGCTATAGATATAGAATGCATAATGGCCACCACCGTTCATCTGGGACCCCACCCCCACATACCTACCACCATTCATCTGGGATCCTACCCCACATACCCACCACCTCAAAGTAGAAAATAATGTCTGGCTGTCTTGGCTCACTTTAGAGGGCCATCATCAGCCAGCGGAACAGGTCCTATGCGAAATCAGGCTCGGACTGGCCCAGGGGCTTACCAGGAAATCCGCCCGATGGGGCCCCTGTTCCCAGGGGTCCCTTTGAGGGCCTTCATCACCAAAACCTGAACTAGGTTTATTTTTATTGGGGGCATAACCAGTGCACACAATACATTCTGGCATAATGTTTCTGAGCATGGGCCCTGAATGTAAGCCAGTGATACCTGCATCTAAATGTGAGTTGGGCCCCTAGAGTCAGTAATACTGGTGGGCCCCAGGCAGGGCTGGATTAAGTGTGGTGGATGCCCCAGATACAGAATTTTTCCTTTATAATATTAGTCCAGCCAAGTAACTAATTGGTGGATGTTAGACCTATAATTGCCCCAGTTCTCTGTTGGCCACGGTCAAGCCAGCTATAGACATAGAATGCATCATTCCCACCACCGTTCCTCTAAGACCCCACCCCCAATCTGGGGACCCAATTCTAGGCTGCCCAGGCGCACTCCAGAGTCTAGCTGGTCCATAACTGGTGCCATACTATGGGACAGGTATGATTACCCACCCCCACCAATAGAAAATAATGGCTGGCTGTCTTGGCTCACTTAAGAGGGCCATCAGTCAGGTTAGACCTATACTTGCCCCACTTCTCTGTTGGCCACGGTCAAGCTGGCTATAGGCATATAATGCCCACCACCATCCCTCTGGGACCCCACCCCCACATACCTACCACCATTCATCTGGAACCCGACCCCCACATACCTACCACCATTCATCTGGGACCCCACCCCCACATACCTACCACCATTCATCTGGGACCCCACCCCCACATACCTACCACCATTCATCTGAGACCCCACCCCCACATACCTACCACCATTCATCTGGGACCCCACCCCCACATACCTACCACCATTCATCTGGGACCCCACCCCACATACCTACCACCATTCATCTGGGACCCCACCCCCACATACCTACCACCATTCATCTGAGACCCCACCCCCACATACCTACCACCATTCATCTGGGACCCCACCCCCACATACCTACCACCATTCATCTGGGACCCCACCCCCACATACCTACCACCATTCATCTGAGACCCCACCCCCACATACCTACCACCATTCATCTGGGACCCCACCCCCACATACCTACCACCATTCATCTGGAACCCGACCCCCACATACCTACCACCATTCATCTGGGACCCCACCCCCACATACCTACCACCATTCATCTGAGACCCCACCCCCACATACCTACCACCATTCATCTGGGACCCCACCCCCACATACCTACCACCATTCATCTGGAACCCGACCCCCACATACCTACCACCATTCATCTGGAACCCGACCCCCACATACCTACCACCATTCATCTGGAACCCCACCCCACATACCTACCACCATTCATCTGAGACCCCACCCCCACATACCTACCACCATTCATCTGGGACCCCACCCCCACATACCTACCACCATTCATCTGGAACCCGACCCCCACATACCTACCACCATTCATCTGGGACCCTACCCCCACATACCTACCACCATTCATCTGGGACCCCACCCCACATACCTACCACCATTCATCTGGGACCCTACCCCCACATACCCACCACTACCAAGTAGAAAATAATGGCTGGGTGTCTTGGTTCACATTAAAGGGCCATCAGTCAGGTTAGACCTATACTTGCCCCACTTCTCTGTTGGCCACAGTCAAGCCGACTATAGACATAGAATGCATAATTCCCACCACCATTCCTCTAAGTCCCCACCCCCAATCCGGGGACCCAATTCTATGCTGCACAGGCCCACTCCAGAGCTAGTCTGGGGACCCAATTCTATGCTGCACAGGCGCACTCCAGAGCTAGTCTGGGGACCCAATTCTATGCTGCACAGGCGCACTCCAGAGCTAGTCTGGGGACCCTATTCTAGGCTGCACAGGCCCACTCCAGAGCTCGTCTGGGGACCCAATTCTAGGCTGCCCAGGTGCACTCCAGAGCTAGTCTGGGGACCCAATTCTATGCTGCACAGGCGCACTCCAGAGCTAGTCTAGAGACCCAATTCTATGCTGCACAGGCCCACTCCAGAGCTAGTCTGGGGACCCTATTCTAGGCTGCACAGGTGCACTCCAGAGCTAGTCTGGGGACCCTATTCTAGGCTGCACAGGCCCACTCCAGAGCTAGTCTGGGGACCCTATTCTAGGCTGCACAGGCCCACTCCAGCTTTAGTCTGGGGACATAATTCTAGGCTGCACAGGCCCACTCCAGAGCTAGTCTGGGGACCCTATTCTAGGCTGCACAGGCCCACTCCAGAGCTAGTCTGGGGACCCTATTCTAGGCTGCACAGGCCCACTCCAGCTTTAGTCTGGGGACATAATTCTAGGCTGCACAGGCCCACTCCAGAGCTAGTCTGGGGACCCTATTCTAGGCTGCACAGGTGCACTCCAGAGCTAGTCTGGGGACCCTATTCTAGGCTGCACAGGCCCACTCCAGCTTTAGTCTGGGGACCTAATTCTAGGCTGCACAGGCCCACTCCAGAGCTAGTCTGGGGACCCTATTCTAGGCTGCACAGGCCCACTCCAGAGCTAGTCTGGGGACCTAATTCTAGACTGCACAGGCCCACTCCAGAGCTAGTCTGGGGACATAATTCTAGGCTGCACAGGCCCACTCCAGAGCTAGTCTGGGGACCCTATTCTAGGCTGTACAGGCCCACTCCAGAGATAGTCTGGGGACCCTATTCTAGGCTGCACAGGCCCACTCCAGAGCTAGTCTGGGGACCCTATTCTAGGCTGCACAGGCCCACTCCAGAGCTAGTCTGGGGACCCTATTCTAGGCTGCACAGGTGCACTCCAGAGCTAGTCTGGGGACCCAATTCTAGGCTGCACAGGCCCACTCCAGCTTTAGTCTGGGGACCTAATTCTAGGCTGCACAGGCCCACTCCAGAGCTAGTCTGGGGACCCTATTCTAGGATGCACAGGCCCACTCCAGAGCTAGTCTGGGGACCCTATTCTAGGATGCACAGGCCCACTCCAGAGCTAGTCTGGGGACCCTATTCTAGGCTGCACAGGTGCACTCCAGAGCTAGTCTGGGGACCCTATTCTAGGCTGCACAGGTGCACTCCAGAGCTAGTCTGGGGACCCTATTCTAGGCTGCACAGGCCCACTCCAGAGCTAGTCTGGGGACCCTATTCTAGGCTGCACAGGCCCACTCCAGCTTTAGTCTGGGGACATAATTCTAGGCTGCACAGGCCCACTCCAGAGCTAGTCTGGGGACCCTATTCTAGGATGCACAGGCCCACTCCAGAGCTAGTCTGGGGACCCTATTCTAGGATGCACAGGCCCACTCCAGAGCTAGTCTGGGGACCCTATTCTAGGCTGCACAGGTGCACTCCAGAGCTAGTCTGGGGACCCTATTCTATGCTGCACAGACCCACTCCAGAGCTAGTCTGGGAACCCAATTCTAGGCTGCACAGGCCCACTCCAGAGCTAGTCTGGGGACCCTATTCTAGGCTGCACAGGCCCACTCCAGAGCTAGTCTGGGGACCCTATTCTAGGCTGCACAGGTGCACTCCAGAGCTAGTCTGGGGACCCAATTCTAGGCTGCACAGGCCCACTCGAGCTTTAGTCTGGGGACCTAATTCTAGGCTGCACAGGCCCACTCCAGAGCTAGTCTGGGGACCCTATTCTAGGATGCACAGGCCCACTCCAGAGCTAGTCTGGGGACCCTATTCTAGGATGCACAGGCCCACTCCAGAGCTAGTCTGGGGACCCTATTCTAGGCTGCACAGGTGCACTCCAGAGCTAGTCTGGGGACCCTATTCTATGCTGCACAGACCCACTCCAGAGCTAGTCTCGGAACCCAATTCTAGGCTGCACAGGCCCACTCCAGAGTTAGTCTGGGGACCCTATTCTAGGCTGCACAGGCCCACTCCAGAGCTAGTCTGGGGACCCTATTCTAGGCTGCACTCCAGAGCTAGTCTGGGGACCCTACTCTAGGCTACAGATTATATGGAAACCTAGGCAATAGGTGGCTATGCAGCCCAGCAGTCCTGGGCCCCCCTGTAGCTCTGGGGCCCATAGTCTAATGTGGCAAGTAATGGCCAGATGAGAGCAGGTAAAGCATCATAGCGCTAGCAGTGGCAGTAGCCACATTGTCGCAGGTCTCTCATAGGCCGAGGGTTGCGCTTGCCCAGCCCTGTGAACATTGAAGGGGAACGGGTGTCTGGTGACACAACAGGTGGATTAGGGCAGGTGGGCCCAGGTGGGTTATTGTTTCTGTGCCGCTACCTGCCGGTTGCCATGGCGATAATCCAGATGAGACGAATGTCATGGAAGAACCGGTTGGGCAGAGAGTGGAAGCGAGAGCGAAAGGCCACAGGGGAGGGGTGACAACACTCCAGAGCCAGCAGAGCTCAGGGCCGGGCCCCGGGGGCCCCTAGGGACACATTACTCCTATCGCATTATAGGTTATGGGGCACTATCCTGAGCACTATCCTGAGCACTGCATTCAATGTTATCACAGTCTAGGGCCTATTTTAAACTGGGGGCCCAGCTATAACATTATAGGTTGGGGCAGCCAAGACTCTGGTATGGGGCCCCCGAGGTGCCTGGCTGTGGAAATAGGGGCCTGGACCCCTCAATGTAGGGGCTCCAGCCAAAACATTATAGGTTGGGGCAGCCAAGACTCTGGTATGGGGCCTGAGGGGGCCTGGCTGTGGAAATAGGGGCCTGGGCCCAGGTAGCCCTATCCTGAGCTCTGCATTCAATGCTGCCACATGTACTGTCACCACAGTCTAGGACCTATTTTAAACTGAGGGCCCAGCTATAACATTATAGGTTGGGGCAGCCAAGACTCTGGTATGGGGCCTGGCTGTGGAAATAGGGGCCTGGGCCCAGGTAGCCCTATCTTAAGCTCTGTTTCAATGCTGCCACACTTACTGTCACCACAGTCTTGGGCCTATTTCAAACTGGGGACCCAGCTATAACATTATAGGTTGAAACCCCCATCAGGGCAGGGAAGCCAAGACTCTAGTATGGGGCCTGAGGGGCCTGGCCATGGAAGTAGGGGCCTGGGCCCAGGTAGCCCTATCCTGGGCACTACATTCAATGCTGCCACACTTACTGTCACCACAGTCTAGGGCCTATTTTAAACTGGGGCCCAGCTATATCATTATAGGTTGGGACCACCATCAGGGCAGGGAAGCCAAGAATCTGGTATGGGGCCCCGAGGGGCCTTGTCGTGGAAATAGGGGCCTGGGCCCAGGTAGCCCTATCCTGAGCTCTGCATTCAATGCTGCCACATGTACTGTCACCACAGTCTAGGACCCATTTTAAACTGGGGGGCCAGCTATAACATTATAGGTTGGGGCAGCCAAGACTCTGGTATGGGGCCCCAAGGGGCCTGGCCGTGGAAATAGGGGCCTGGGCCCAGGTAGCCCTATCCTGGGCACTGCATTCAATGCTGCCACACTTACTGTCACCACAGTCTAGGACCTATTTTAAACTGGGACCCAGCTATATCATTATAGGTTGGGACCACCATCAGGGCAGGGAAGCCAAGACTCTGGTATGGGGCCCCGAGGGGCCTGGCCGTGGAAATAGGGGCCTGGGCCCAGGTAGCCCTATCCTGAGCACTGCATTCAATGCTGCCACATGTACTGTCACCACAGTCTAGGACCCATTTTAAACTGGGGGCCCAGATATAACATTATAGGTTGGGGCAGCCAAGACTCTGGTATGGGGCCTGAGGGGCCTGGCTGTTGAAATAGGGGCCTGGGCCCAGGTAGCCCTATCCTGAGCACTGCATTCAATGCTGCCACATGTACTGTCACCACAGTCTAGGGCCTATTTTAAACTGGGGGCCCAGCTATAACCGGTGGGGAAAAGAATAATAAGTAAGTGACTAAATACTTAAAATATATTAATTCTAGATGCTGGGAAATAGTTTTTAAAGGTTTGGGCTTTTAGTTAAATCATGCTGAAGGTCCGGTTTAAGACCTAACTTTATAGGCTTGTGTCATTTAAAGGGGCACGCCGCCTGGGACACACTGCGCGGTTGGTCTGCAGGAACCCTCCGCCGCTCTCTCATCGCTCTCTATAGGAGGTTTGTATCCTTTAGGATATTCCTGGGCTTTCACCGTGGCATCGGCGCTGCTCACTGAGGCTCGTCCGGGTCTAACTATTTGCCCAAAGGATTTATGGAGCCCGGAGGCGGCACGTAAAATACACAAAGCCTCCGAGCTCTCTGGCAGCCCGGCACCTCGTGTCTCTGTCTACTGCTGCCATGGCAACAACAGCTCTGAGGCCGGCCTGAAAAATAACCCGTCCGTTACAGGACAGGAGATGGGAGCATAACATCACACTAAGCAGACGGAGCTCATGATGGCAGTGCTCCCTCTAGTGGTCAGTGTGCAGTGTGATGGAGGGTGTAATACACACACTGACCACTAGAGGGAGCGCACTCCTACATCACACTAAGCAGAAGGAGCTCATGATGGCAGTGCTCCCTCTAGTGGTCAGTGTGCAGTGTGATGGAGGGTGTAATACACACACTGACCACTAGAGGGAGCGCGCTCCTACATCACACTAAGCAGAAGGAGCTCATGATGGCAGTGCTCCCTCTAGTGGCAGCATGACACACACATCAGAATTCTAAATAGCTAAATGCAATAGCCGCCAATTGACATGAACGCGGACCAATCAGAAATGAAAGCCGCCCATTGTTCATTTGTAACGCGCCGAGGAAATCGCAGATTAGATTAACGCTTCGCCGGCCAAGGCCAAAGCTCGGGGCACCGGAATAAATCCTCCTTAAACCGATAAATCCCGAGATTTCCGAATCCGTTTCGTCTCGCCTTACCCGTCACTAGAACACATCACGAGGGTCTGGCATTGGTCAGATGTGGGGCGATGGTTCCGTGCGATCAGACTGGGCCCCACTATTCTGACCAATAGCTGGTGTATAAAGTGCATTTCAATGGCAGTAATAAAGAAGCCTGGAATCATTCCCCCCACGTGCGTATCGCGGGCGCCCTGCTAGAGGGATAGCGGGGATGCGGTCACGGCCCGCGCATGCGCCATTGGACTGGGATTAAGGTAAGTGTATGGGGCGACCTGGGGGGTTTCACACTGCGGGGCATCCCGATTTTGGATTTTTCGACATTTCCCCGGGTCAAGAAACAAAACGCGGCGTAGTGAAAATCTGAGGTCTTATTCTGCATCGATGGGTTAACCCGCAGCACGTATGACGGGGGGGGGGGGGAACATTCCAGATCTGTCAGCTGAGGTTACAGCGAGAGAACGAGAGACTCGGACGCTGTTTGTCATTCAACGCTCCATTAATAACACTTCCTCTTCGGGTTTTACTCTTTTTTTTCGGAATCCCCCCATCGCTGTGCGTCCACAGAGGCCGGCAACAGGCGAAAATGAGCGGAGACACCCCGGGGCACGATACGCAAACATGGGGACAAAGGTTGGCCCGGACGCGGGTATCGGGTGCACTGCCCATTTTCTCAGGGTTTATATTAAAGTGGATCAAAACCCACGCCGATCTTATAGATTCCCTCCCCTCCGGGGCATCCAGAATCGGGGTGACCCTGACCACCAATTCAAACCTGGCACGGGTGCGCGCCTGTATAAAGGTACAGCGTATAGTGCCCGATGTTGTAAAGGGGATCGGGTAAGGTTTTACTAGAGATTTGGTGGGGGGCTCACACAGTGGGGCATCCCGAATCGGGAAGAAAGAATGAGAGTGACTGCAGGGGAATTTCTTCTCCCTCTTCCTCTGCCTCCAGCACTTCCCCCATGACCCTGACCACCAATCCAAACCTGGCACGGGCATGCTCCTGTCTAGAGGTACAGCATATACTGGCCGCTGTTGGATAGGGGATCAGGTAAGGTTTTACTGGAGACTTGGTGGGGGGGGGGGTTCATACTGTGGAGCATCCCGATTGGAGAGAGAGGCTGAGAGTGGGTGCAGGGGAATTTCTTCTCCCTCTTCCTCTGCCTCCAGCACCTCCCCCATGACCCTGACCACCAATCCAAACCTATCTAGAGGTATAGCGTATAGTGCCCGATGTTGGATAGGGGGATCAGGTAAGGTTTTACTGGAGGTTCACCCAGTGGGGCACCCCGAATTAGGGAGAAAGAATGAGAGTGGGTACAGCATGTGTGCGACCTCTCATCCAATGAGAGACGCCTGCCGTGACCCCATAGACTCCTTTCACAACAATCACCAAAAGGAAGTAAACCCGGCAAAGGGCTCTGATTGGACGAGAGGCCGCGCATGCGCCGCTGGAGCGCAGAAAGGTGAGTTTTTACAGGCGCCCTGGGGGGTTTAACACTGTGGAGCTTTCCAAATCGGGATGCCCAGGGGCGAGGACCGAACCCCGGGAATGTCACTTTTGTATATATATGTTTGCTCACTACAGTGTATTATGTTCATTTCCTCTGTAATAGCATACCTGCCAAGTGTCCCTGATTTGGAGGGACTGTCCCTCTTTTGAGTCCATTTCCCCCTGTCCCTCATTGTTCTCATTTGTCCCTCTGAGGCGTAATATGCGGATCTGCAGCAATAAATGATTCATTTGTCTATTCAAAGTGTTTCTATTGTTGTAACTGTTACATCCTATCTCCTATCCATCAATCAATGAGGGGGCGTGGCTTCATCCCTCCCTCAATGAGGGGGCGTGACTTCATCAATCCCTCAATGAGCAGGTGTGGCTTCATTTACATATTGTCCCTCTTTGAGGTGTAACATGCAGATCTGCAGCAATAAACGATTCATTTGACTATTCAAATTGTTTCTATTGTTGTAACTGTTACATCCTATCTCCTATCCATCAATCAATGCGGGGGCGTGGCCTCATCTATCCCTCAATGATGGGGCGTGGCTTCATCCATCCCTCAATGAAGGGGTTTGGCTTCATTTACATTTTGACCCTCTTTAAGGTTTAACATGGGCAGCAATAAATGATTAATTTGCCTCTTCAAAGTGTTTCTTTCTATTGTTATAACTGTTATAATCCATCTCTTATCCCTCCCTCAATGAGGAGGCGTGGCTTCCTCCATCCCTCAATGAGTGGGCGTGGCTTCACACATCTCTCAATGAGGGGGCGTGGCCTAATTTAACAAATGTCCCTCTTTCCCACCCTGAAAAGTTGGTAGGTATGGTAATATTATTATTTATTATAAAAACACCATCATCCTCCGTAGCGCAGTACAAAGTATAGTAATATCAGGTATAACACTTGGGGTGAGTTCCAGGCTCCGCCCTTGATGTGGCTCCTCAGTAAGTCGTGCGCTGTGACCTCACCCTTCACCCGCTTCATCTACCTGCACTGGCTTCCTGTGTCGGCTCCTCGCTGCATGACGGGGGGCATCCATCATCATTATTAATGGCCATTCCCGCTCACAGATAAGTGCGCTGTCAGGTTGAGCGATGGCTGGAGCGTAACAAAAGCAAACTAACCCGACCGCACAAAAGGCAAAACCTTTCCTGGGTTCAAAAATGGTGTCACTACCGTGTTTCTCCCCAAAATAAGAAAGGTCTTATATTCATTTTTGCTCCGGAAATAGCTGCTAGGGCTTATTTTCAGGGGAATATCTTATAGCCGGCTGACAGTACATGCACAGAGCCAGCTGGCAGCCGTGATGTGTCCTCATCCTCCTTTACAGCCATGATGTGTCCTCACCCTCCTTTACAGCTGTGATGTGTCCTCACCCTCCTTTACAGCCATGATGTGTCCTCACCCTCCTTTACAGCTGTGATGTGTTCTCACCCTCCTTTACAGCCATGATGTGTCCTCACCCTCCTTTACAGCTGTGATGTGTCCTCACCATCCTTTACAGCCATGATGTGTCCTCACCCTCCTTTACAGCTGTGATGTGCCCTCACCCTCCTTTACAGCCATGATGTGTCCTCACCCTCCTTTACAGCTGTGATGTGTCCTCACCATCCTTTACAGCCGTGATGTGTCCTCACCCTCCTTTACAGCCGTGATGTGTCCTCACCCTCCTTTACAGCCGTGATGTGTCCTCACCCTCCTTTACAGCCGTGATGTGTCCTCATCCTCCTTTACAGCCATGATGTGTCCTCACCCTCCTTTACAGCTGTGATGTGTCCTCACCCTCCTTTACAGCCGTGATGTGTCCTCACCCTCCTTTACAGCCATGATGTGTCCTCACCCTCCTTTACAGCCGTGATGTGTCCTCACCCTCCTTTACAGCTGTGATGTGTCCTCATCCTCCTTTACAGCCGTGATGTGTCCTCACCCTCCTTTACAGCTGTGATGTGTCCTCATCCTCCTTTACAGCTGTGATGTGTCCTCATCCTCCTTTACAACTGTGATGTGTCCTCACCCTCCTTTACAGCCGTGATGTGTCCTCACCCTCCTTTACAGCTGTGATGTGTCCTCACCCTCCTTTACAGCCGTGATGTGTCCTCACCCTCCTTTACAGCTGTGATGTGTCCTCACCCTCCTTTACAGCTGTGATGTGTCCTCATCCTCCTTTACAGCCGTGATGTGTCCTCATCCTCCTTTACAGCCATGATGTGTCCTTCCCCTCCTTTACAGCCGTGATGTGTCCTCATCCTCCTTTGCAGCCGTCATGTGTCCTCACCCTCCTTTACAGCTGTGATGTGTCCTTCCCCTCCTTTACAGCCGTGATGTGTCCTCACCCTCCTTTACAGCTGTGATGTGTCCTCACCCTCCTTTACAGCTGTGATGTGTCCTCATCCTCCTTTACAGCCGTGATGTGTCCTCACCCTCCTTTACAGCCGTGATGTGTCCTCACCCTCCTTTACAGCTGTGATGTGTCCTTCCCCTCCTTTACAGCCGTGATGTGTCCTCACCCTCCTTTACAGCTGTGATGTGTCCTCACCCTCCTTTACAGCTGTGATGTGTCCTCATCCTCCTTTACAGCCGTGATGTGTCCTCACCCTCCTTTACAGCTGTGATGTGTCCTCACCCTCCTTTACAGCCGTGATGTGTCCTCACCCTCCTTTACAGCTGTGATGTGTCCTCACCATCCTTTACAGCCGTGATGTGTCCTCATCCTCCTTTACAGCCGTGATGTGTCCTCACCCTCCTTTACAGCTGTGATGTGTCCTCATCCTCCTTTACAGCCGTGATGTGTCCTCACCCTCCTTTACAGCTGTGATGTCTCCTCACCCTCCTTTACAGCTGTGATGTGTCCTCACCCTCCTTTACAGCCATGATGTGTCCTCACCCTCCTTTACAGCTGTGATGTGTCCTCACCCTCCTTTACAGCCGCGATGTGTCCTCATCCTCCTTTACAGCCGTGATGTGTCCTCACCCTCCTTTACAGCTGTGATGTGTCCTCACCCTCCTTTACAGCTGTGATGTGTCCTCATCCTCCTTTACAGCCGCGATGTGTCCTCATCCTCCTTTACAGCCGTGATGTGTCCTCACCCTCCTTTACAGCCGTGATGTGTCCTCACCCTCCTTTACAGCTGTGATGTGTCCTCACCATCCTTTACAGCCGCGATGTGTCCTCATCCTCCTTTACAGCTGTGATGTGTCCTCATCCTCCTTTACAGCCGCGATGTGTCCTCATCCTCCTTTACAGCCGTGATGTGTCCTCACCCTCCTTTACAGCTGTGATGTCTCCTCACCCTCCTTTACAGCTGTGATGTGTCCTCACCCTCCTTTACAGCCGTGATGTGTCCTCACCCTCCTTTACAGCTGTGATGTGTCCTCACCATCCTTTACAGCCGTGATGTGTCCTCATCCTCCTTTACAGCCGTGATGTGTCCTCCCCTGCTTAACATCCATGATGTGTCCTCCCCATCCTTTACAGCCGTGATGTGTCCACACCCTCCCTTACAACCTCGATGTATCCTCATCCTCCTTTACAGCCATGATATGTCCCTTGTGTCCTCACCCTATTTCTCAGGATTTTGACTTTCCCAGGATTTATTCCATTCCCCACTGTGTGAACCCCCCCCCCCCCCAGTTTGCCCAGGTAAACTCCCCTCTCCTCAGTCCAATAGCGGACGCTCTTTAAAGTAGACCGAATCCAAGGCGGCAGAAAAACTGGTGCAATTGACAGGGGCATCTTGACTTGGGATGCCCCGCTGTGTGTGTCCTTGCAGGTCCTTGGTAAGACTCACCCTTCTAAATTCTCCCGGGTCTCCCTATGGCCAGATGAAGGACAGGCCATCCAATCACACTGCACCCATTCTTGCCTCTCCATCTGCCGAGCTTGGCCACGCCTCACCCATAACCCCGGCAGATTATCGGGATTTTGCGCTTTCCGTGCCAGTTTAGTAGCCAGAGGAACGGTGGCGGTGGAGCCCTCAAATTAAGATTTGCGGCATGCGAATGGTGGGGGGGGGGCGCCTGAAACCAGCTGCAGAGACTGTCCAGAGCACCCCCCCCCCCCCCCCCCCGGGCGCAGTCTGGGAGTGGTTGTTGTTCTTTGCCGAGGTGCTGCCAGCGCCCGTTCGCATGGCGGGAAGCTTATTAAAATGGAATTTGTTAACTAGTAAATCAGGGAGGTGCTAATGAGAGCCAGGCCGCGGGGTCGTGATTGAAAGCCCCTCTCCTCCTCCCCCCCCCCCACGCCAGGGCCTAGGTGTGACGGCGCTCTTGCCAAGACTGGCAAGGAATTAATTACGAGCCGCAGAAATGTCTCAGGCACCCACCACCCGACCCCCATAACCGGGCACCCGACGTATAATAAACAATTGTATGATATTAGGACTCGAAGGGGAACTGTTGCATAGAAAGAGATGGCAGCGAGAACTAAATGAGGAGAGAGACCCTGAATCCTGGCAGAAGATATGGAAAGCAGCTATTGCTACTTCCGCTTCGGTTATGGCCATTGAAGCCAAAAGTTGTAAAAGTTGCATTAAGATGGTATATAACTTCGGAACAGATGGCTCATTCATCATTATTCCAGCCTCAGCCCACAGCGCCACCGTCCGACCTTGAACAGCGACAGGTATGACCTCTCGCTACCTGGCTTGCTCCAATGCATTTCAATGGAACAATGGGGCATCCCAGGGATTTGCTCAATCCATAGTATATGTACCGTATGTTTTTACCCTGTCTGTAATTACTACTTTGTAAAGCGCTACGGAAGATGATGGCGCTATATAAATAAACAATAATAATAATAATAATAGGATCCCATAGTCACATCTGGTGATAATGGACCAAAGTTAAGGAATTTTGGTGTAAAGTTTTTGATGTTCTTGAAGTGATTTCGGGAGCAGAAGTTAAATTGAGTCCCTGGATAGCGCTCTTCAACGATTCCATTAGAAATAGCTCTGTGAGACAGAGGCCCTTATTTATGAAGGAATAGCGACAGGTAGCGACTGGTGAGCGGCCGGTAATGACGGGCCCCGCCAGGAGAACGCCGGCTCCCCACCACAATCACACATTTATCAAGCCGATCCTGCTTAGCGACTGAGATAGCGCCATATAGCGACTCATTCATCATTATTCCAGCCTCAGCCCACAGCGCCAGCGTCCGACCTTGAACAGCGAAAGGTATGACCTCTCGCTACCTGGCGCTCTCCAATGCATTTCAATGGAACAATCTTTAAATATTCATAATTAATTGTTATTAATTTTTTTTTTTTTTTTTTTAAATGTGACAAATTCTGTGACCACTTCTGCCATTTTATATAATTTTTTTAAGGGAAAAAAAAAAAAAATGTACAGAATTGATATTACAGATCTGATATTAATGTATTTATGTTACAAAATTATTTAAAAAACTTGTTTTTTTTTGGTTTCCAAAAATATGGTTGTTTGGGGGTTAAAAAACTACTTTTAACCCATCGCCGCCAGCGCTCTGGGGTTTAAACATGCATTTTACAGCGCAAGAATTTTTTGAGCGTGATTTTTTAATGAATATGGTGGGAGCCGGTCGCTAGGGCCAGTCGCTATCATGCGCTCCCATACAGCGCGGAACCTGTCAAATAGCGACTCCTCACCCAATATTCAACATTACGGCAAACCGACTGAGTCGCTATCAACTACCGAACAACGGCCAAGCACAGCGACTTCTAGCGGGCGCTCTGAAAATGCCGCTACAGTCGCTCAACTGTCGCTACCTGCCGCTATTAATGAATCGGCCTCCCCGTGAGTTTATCAACAGAGTTAATAATATTATGGCCATGGAAAAACTGTCAGCAATTAATTCTCCGTGGGTAGAACATTTCTTACCTTCCGATTTTTATTCTAACCTTTTATTATTATAAGGTTGTGTTAAATGACGATTTCTTTGTTATAATTTATGCTTGTTTTTTTTTTTTTTTACTTAAATTAATGTGTGAGAAGGGGTTAGATTTAATGAAATTGATGAGATGCACTGTGTCTGTTTTTTTATGACTAAAGCTTTTATACCTCATAATTAGAATATAGGATTCAAATGATGTGTTTATGTGCACAGATTGGTTTATATAAGGATGTCTATAATCTGTTATATCAGATATAACAAAAGTGTTTATAGATATCTTCAATAAAAATTGTTGAAAAGGAAATTGATAAGATATACTGTGTCTAGTTTTTTTTATGACATAAGCCTTTATGTTTTATAATTAGAATATTTAATTTAATTGATGTGTTTGATTAATATGTTTATGACATAAGCCTTTATACTTTATAATTAGAACATAGAATTTAAATGATGTTTTTATGTGCGCAGATTGGTTTATATAAGGATGTCTATGATCTGTTATATCAGATATACGGGGAGGCCGATTTATTAATAGCGCCAGGTAGCGACAGATGAGCGGCAGTAGCGGTATTTTCACAGCGCCCGCTAGTATTCGCTGTGCTTGGCCGTTGTTCGGTTGTTGACAGCGACTCAGTCGGTGTGCGGTAATGTTGAATACGGGGTTAGGAGTCACTGTTTGACTGGTTCTGCGCTGTATGGGAGCGCATGACAGCGAATGGCCATAGCGAACGGCTCCCAGCATATTCATTAACAAATCATGCTCAAAAAATTCTCGCGCTGTGAAATGCATGTTTAAACCCCAGAGCGCTGGCGGCGATGGGTTAAAAGTAGTTTTTTAACCCCCAAGCCACCATATTTTTTGAAAAAAAAAATAAACAAGTTTTTATAAACATTTTGTAATATGAATACATTAATATCAGACCTGTAATATCAATTCTGCACAATTTTTTTTTTTTTACCTTAAAAAAAATATCTAACATTGCAGAAGTGGTCACAGAATTTTTGACATTTAAAAAAAAAAAATCATTAATATCAATTAATTATGAATATTTAAAGATTGTTCCACTGAAATGCATTGGAGAGCGCCAGGTAGCGAGAGGTCATACCTGTCGCTGTTCAAGGTCGCTCGCATGGGGGCCCCATGCAAAGTTGTTTTTGGGGGGCCCTAAGCAAAGACACATTTTGTATAGCTGAATACAATATTAATGCACCATGTCGGAGATGTAGCCATGGCCGGCGCATGCGCTGAGGGAGCGCCAGCAAACCCAGAGGGTTTCACACAGAGAGGCATCCTGTCATAGGGAATTCTCCATCCACAGCACAGGGAATTGTCCGGGAATTGCCCATATGGCCGTCCAATTTCCACCCCCTGTGGCATCCCAAACTAGGTTGCCCCACTGTGCGACACCCCATTAAAGTATAGATTCCTGGGACGATTGAATTCCTCCCCCCGGGGCATCCAAAATTGGAATGTGTGAAACCCCCCAGGTCGCCGAAACAAACTCACCTCTTCCCGGTCCTACGGCGCAAGCGCGGCCGCTCGTCCAATCATCGCGCTTGGATCCGCTGATGTCCCTTCGTCTAAGGCGAGAGGGTTCGGAATAATGTGGGCAATCTATATGTATAGGGGGGAAACATATAAGATAGGCTCTTATTCAGCGTACAGGTCCGGATAAATGTGGGCAATCTATATGTATAGGGGGGAAACATATAATATAGGCTCTTATTCAGGGTGAGAGTCCGGATTAATGTGAGCAATCTATATGTATAGGGGGGAAACATATAATATAGGCTCTTATTCAGGGTATAGGTCTGGATTAATGTGGGCAATCTATATGTATAGGGGGGAAACATATAAGATAGGCTCTTATTCAGGGTGAAGGTCCGGATTAATGTGAGCAATCTGTATGTACAGGGTGTGGGAAACATATAAGATAGGCTCTTATTCAGGGTGAAGGTCCGGATTAATGTGAGCAATCTGTATGTACAAGGTGGGGGAAACATACAAGATAGGCTCTTTTTTAGGGTGATTAATGTGGGCAATCTGTATGTACAGGGTGGGGGAAACATACAAGATAGGCTCTTATTTAGGGTGATTAATGTGGGCAATCTGTATGTACAGGGGGGGAAACATATAAGATAGGCTCTATATAGCTGTGGATGGCAAATTTCCAATGGGGCCAATAAGAAAAATATTCGATCCACAAAAGCCCCTGAGCCACGCCCCCGCCACGCCCATCACCCTGTAAAGTGGTCTCCAAGGTTGGCATCCATGCAGCGCCACGCCTCCGCTTCCCATTCCCAATAAAGCGGCACCATCTGATCTTCTAGCCGCAATATAAAAAAAGATTATACTATCAGCGCAAATGCCAAAACGTGGTGCCAAGCGGCCGATCACAAAGCGGGGCCAGGCAGATATGGAAGCCGGACAAGCTCCACCCTGCTGCACGGCGCTATTTGAAGGCTTTACTACTCACCCACCGAGCAGATAACTGTGGGGGATTTTGTAACACTTTCTCCCCAGGTATGTGCCGATATCTTATCTGTAACGGGATGATGAAGGAAGCTTCACCCTGAACTGAGCAAACACGGGAAAGCTCTTATCGGGTCAATTCGCTGATTATTAACAGTCGGGTGCTAGCGGGTTTTACGACTCCGGCTCCCCGACATTGCTTAAAGGGACTGTCCAGGTAGAAGTAATAAGAATAATAAGATATATAATAATAATAATAATAATATATAATAATAATATAACATAATAATAATAATAATAATAATAAGTAATAAGAAGAATATAATAATAATAAGTAATAAGAAGAATAAGAGCCTATCTTGTATGTTTCCCCCTGTACATACAGATTGCTCACGTTAATCCGGACCTTACCCTGAATAAGAGCTTATCTTGTATGCCCCCCCCCCCTGTACATACAGATTGCCCACATTAATCCGGACCTTCACCCTGAATTAGAGCCTATCTTGTATGTTTCCCCACCTGTACATACAGATTGCCCACATTAATCCGGACCTTCACCCTGAATAAGAGCTTATCTTGTATGTTCCACCCCTGTACATACAGATTGCCCACATTAATCCGGACCTTCACCCTGAATAAGAGCCTATCTTATATGTTTCCCCCCCTGTACATACAGATTGCTCACATTAATCCGGACCTTCACCCTGAATAAGAGCCTATCTTATATGTTTCCCCCCCGTACATACAGATTGCTCACATTAATCCGGACCTTCACCCTGAATAAGAGCCTATCTTATATGTTTCCCACACCCTGTACATACAGACTGCTCACATTAATCCGGACCTTCACCCTGAATAAGAGCCTATCTTATATGTTTCCCACACCCTGTACATACACACAGATTGCAAACATTAAAAATCATCCTACCTGCATCTACTGCATGTTATGAGCCTTTAAACATCCAAGATGGCGACTCATGGAGCATCAGGCAGCCTGCAAACAGGAATTGTCTTCTGACTACGTCGCTCTGCATTCTGGGATTGCTGCCCTTTCCCTGACCCCAGCTCTGTTCTGTCTATGCAAAGCACAGCTATAACCCCGCCCCCTGTACTTTACCGAGCAAGATGGCGGTGCCCGTATCCTAGAATCCTGAACAGAGTTTAAGCCCAGTGAGGGAAAGAATAGCAAGTAAATGACTAAAAACAGCCGAAAGGGCCCCTGTGCCTCCAAGCAGCAGCCGAAAGGGACTCTGCGACCCCAAGCAGCACACTTAAGGGCCCCCAACTGCAGCCTGAAGGACTAATACACCCCAACCGCAGCCTAAATGGCGCCTTTACCCCCAGCAGCAGCCTAAAGAGCCATTGTGCCCCCCTCAGCTGCAGCTTAAAGGGCCTCTGTACCCCTCACTAGCAGCCGAAATGGCCCTTTCAATCCACAGCAGCACCCTTAAGGGCCCCTGTGCCCCATAGTTGCAGCCTAAAGGGCCCCTGCACCTCCAGCAGCAGACTAAAGGGCCATTGTGGCCCCCAGTATCAGCCTAAAGGGCCATTGTGGCCCCCAGTATCAGCCTAAAGGGCCATTGTGGCCCCCAGTATCAGCCTAAAGGGACCTTACGACCCACCGCAACAGCCTAAACTGGCCTCTGTGCCCCATAGCAGCCAAAAGGGCCCCTGGACCTCCAGCAGCAGCCTAAAGGGCCATTGCGAACCACAGCAGCAGCCTAAACTGGCCCCTGTGCCCCATAACAGCCAAGAGGGGCCCCTGCACCTCCAGCAGCAGCCTAAAGGGTCATTGCTACCCCCAGTATCAGCCTAAAGGGCCCTTACGACCCACCGCAGCAGCCTAAACTGGCCTCTGCGTCCCATAACAGCCAAAAGGACCTCTGCACCTCCAGTATCAGCCTAAAGGGCCATTGCGGCCCCCAGTATCAGCCTAAAGGGCCATTGCGGCCCCCAGTATCAGCCTAAAGGGCCATTGCGGCCCCCAGTATCAGCCTAAAGGGCCCCTGCACCTCCAGTATCAGCCTAAAGGGCCATTGCGGCCCCCAGTATCAGCCTAAAGGGCCATTGCGGCCCCCAGTATCAGCCTAAAGGGCCATTGCGGCCCCCAGTATCAGCCTAAAGGGCCATTGCGGCCCCCAGTATCAGCCTAAAGGGCCATTGCGGCCCCCAGTATCAGCCTAAAGGGCCATTGCGGCCCCCAGTATCAGCCTAAAGGGCCATTGCGGCCCCCAGTATCAGCCTAAAGGGCCATTGCGGCCCCCGGTATCAGCATAAAGGGCCCTTACAACCCACAGCAGCAGCATTTGTCCCTCTTTGTGCCCTACAACAGCCCAAATGGCCCCCGAGCCCCACACCACCCAGCCCAGCAGCAATCTAAAAAGGGTTATGCGCCCTTTACAACCCATCCCCAAAGCAGCCTAAACAAATCTTCACATACCTTTCGGTAAATATCTCCCCCGAGGAAGCCAACAAACTGTCACCACTTCTGTGCTGAATGACAACGTTTGATCTCGTTTAACAGGAACATTGTTTGCTGGAAAATGTGACGGACGTGATCATGAGATCTCCGGATAAATAAATCTATGGCGGAATTTGCCGGAGCGATCAATCATTTGCTGAGCGGCGTGTTGCTATGAGAGTCCGGGACGAGGTATAAGATGAGGTTGTTTGTGTGACGCACACGCGGCCCGGGCCTTAACTAGAGCCAATAGGGTCCTGGATCAGGGACAATCTGGCCCCTCCGGGTGGATAGTCCCCGGTAATCTGGGTTTCGGTATTCCTTAAAGCGGACCTTCACTCTGAATAAGAGTCTATCTTATATGTTTCTCGCACCCTGTACATACAGATTGCTCACATTAAAAATCATCCTACCTGCATCTACTGCATGTTATGAGCCTTTAAACATCCAAGATGGCGGCTTATGGAAGCCGCCATCTTATCAGGGAGCCTGCAAACAGGAAGTGCCTCCTGACTGTGCTGCTCTGCATTCTGGGACTGCTGACCTTTACCTGACCCCGCATAACTACAAAGTGTCCCTGATTTGGAGGGAGTGTCCCTCTTTTGAGTCAATGTCCCTCTTTGACGTGTAACATGCAGATCTGCATTAATAAATGATTCATTTGTATATTCAAAGTGTTTCTATTGTTGTAACTGTAACATCCTATCCATCAATTAATGGGGGTGTGGCTTCACCATCCCCCAATGAGGGGGCGTGGCTTCATTTACATATTGTCCCTCTTTGAGATGTAACATGCAGATCTGCAGCAATAAATGATTCATTTGCCTATTCAAAGTGTTTCTATTGTTGTAACTGTTACAATGTAACTCCTATCCATTCCTCAATGAGGGGGCGTGTCTTCATCCATCAATCAATGAGGGGGCATGGCTTCATTTACATATTGTCCCACTTCTGAGTCCATGTCCCTCTGTCCCTCGTTGTTCTCATCTGTCCCTCTTTGAGGTGTAACATGCAGATCTGCAGCAATAAATGATTCATTTGCATATTCAAATTATTTCTATTGCTGTAACTGTTACATCCTGTCTCCTATGCATCCATCAATGAGGGGGCGTGGCTTCACATCCCTCAATGGGGGCGTGGCTTCATCCATCCCTCTATGAGGGGGTGTGGCCTAATTTAACAAATGTCCCTCTTTCCCACTTTGAAATGTTGGTAGGTCTGACTGTAGGTAGTCATGTGTGGCGACGACTGCTCCAGCCAGGATCTGAAGGGAAATGGTCCATACAGGTTCCTTCCATTTTCTTGAGGGAGGCAACATTGAGTGCAGGCTCTGGTCCAATCAGATCTGTTTGCCATGATTATATCACTGAGGAAACAGCACAGATAGGCCTCAATTTAATAAAGGTAGAAAAAAATTCTCATGGTAGTAAAAGATTCAATTCATGAGAAAAAAGCCTGAGAATGTCACTGTTACTGAATCACCAGATAAAAAGACAATGGAAGTCAATGGCACTTTTTTACTCCTAAGAAAAGTAGAGAAGTGTTTCCTCCTTTCTACACTGTAGTAAAAGCTGCCATTGACTTTCATTGTCTTTTTATCTAGTGATTCAGTAACAGTGACATTCTCAGGCTTTTTTCTCATGAATTGAAACTTTTACTACCATGAGAATTTTTTTCTACCTTTATTGAATCGAGGCCATAGACCGTGTTTTTTTTTTTTTTTTTTTCTTCATCCGACTACCGTTTGCCTGTGACGGGTTTGAGCCCCGGGGGCAGATTGGCTCCTGCTTCTGCCTTGTTAAATAAAACCTGTGGAACATCCGCGCTGATTGCATCTAATGAGACAGCTCAGGAAACCGACGTTTCTGCGCCGCATATGGAGATCAGTGGTTGACCTCGTGACCCCGCCCCCCCCTACACCCCACCAATAGGTTGCCCGGGGAACGCCACCCCACCGGCATTTTTAATAAATCTCAATACGTTTCCTGTCGCTTGCGCCTTGTCGTTTCTACATTCCGCAGCGATCGCTGCTGGTTATTTTCCATATTGTTTATTTTTTTATTTTATTTTGTTTCTGCCGGCCTCAAGCTTCTCATAGCCATCATCAGCTCTTACAGCATACCTCCCAAGTGTCCCTGATTTGGAGGGACTGTCCTTCTTTTGAGTCCATGTCCCCCTGTCCCTCGTTGTTCTCATTTGTCCCCCTTTGAGTAACATGCAGATCTGCAGCAATAAATAATTCATTTTCCTGTTCAAAGTGTTTCTATTGTTGTAACTGTTACATCCTATCTCCTATCCATCCCTCAATGGGGGGCGTGGCTTCATCCATCCCTCAATGGAGGGGCGTGGCTTCATCCATCAATCAATGAGGGGGCGTGGCTTCATCATCCCTCAATGAGGGGGCGTGGCTTCATCCATCCCTCAATCAGTGAGGTGTGGCTACATTTACATATTGTCCCTCTTTGAGGTGTAACATGCAGATCTGCAGCAATAAATGATTCATTTGCCTATTCAGAGTGTTTCTATTGTTGTAACTGTTACATCCTATCTCCTATCCATCCCTCAATCAGGGGACGTGGCTTCATTTAACAAATGTCCCTCTTTCCCATCCTGAAAAGATGGTAGGTATGGCTACAGACCCCATTGGGCTCGCTCTGATGAGGAAGTGGCTAACCTATAACCTGCCGGTCCCTGATTCGGCAAACTAATAGCTAAAGCGGGACTCACTACACTTCACTACACAACATCATACCTACCAACTTTTCAGGGTGGGAAAGAGGGACATTTATTAAATTAGGTCACGCCCCCTCATTGAGGGATGGATGAAGCCACACCCCCTCATTGATTGTTGCATAGGAGATACATTGTAACAGTTACAACAATAGAAACACTTTGAATAGGCAAATTAATCATTTATTGATGCTGATCTGCATGTTACACCACAAAGAGGGACAATAAGTAAAGGAAGCCACGACCCCTCATTGATTGATGTATGAAGCCACGCCCCCTCATTGAGGGATGGATAGTAGATAAAATGTAACAGTTAAAACAATAGAAACACTTTGAATAGGCAAATGAATTATTTATTGATGCAGATCTGCATGTTACACCTCAAAGAGGGACAATAAGTAAAGGAAGCCACGACCCCTCATTAAGGGATGGATGAAGCCACGCCCCCTCATTGAGGGATGGATGAAGCCACACACCCCTAATTGAGGGATGGGTGAAGCCACGCCCCCTCATTGAGGGATGGATGAAGCCACGCCCCCTCATTGAGGGATGGATGAAGCCACGCCCCCTCATTGAGGGATGGATGAAGCCACGCCTCCTCATTGATTGATGGATAGGAGATACATTGTAACAGTTACAACAATAGAAACACTTTGAATAGGCAATTGAATCATTTATTGCTGCAGATCTGTGTGTTACAGCTCAAAGAGGGACACATGAGAACAACGAGGGACAGGGGGACATGGACTCAAAAGAGGGACACTTGGGAGGTATGCAACACCTAATATGACTTATGGAAATTTTCAGTGGACCCCGGGGTCAGTCAGTGAAGGATCCATGCGGGCTCCCTATTGGCTACCTGGAACCATACCAACCTGCCAGACAAGTCATACTTGTAAGTGACCCCTAATGACCCTTTTACAGTGTTAAAGAGAAATTCCACTTCCAAATGTCAGTCACAGGACCACAGCAGTGGAGGTGAGAAGCTGTGGCCTGCATTTAACCTCCTTCCCCCTCCACATAGACGCGTTCTGCATCCTTTTCAGGCTGCGGGGTGTTATTAGAGCACTGACAACTGCCCTTATTTTTATTTTTTTTCACTATAGCAGTAGTGGCAGCTGCCCCTGCAGGTGGCCGCCCTAGGCACAGGTGCCTAATGTGCACAGATTTCACAGATTGCCCACATTAATCCAGACCTTCACCATGAATAAGAGCCTATCTTGTATGTTTCTCCCCCAGTACATACAGATTGCCCACATTAATCCGGACCTGCATCCTGAATAAGAGCCTATCTTGTATGTTTCCCCCGTACATACAGATTGCTCACATTAATCCAGACCCTCACCCTAAATAAGAGCCTATCTTGTATGTTCCCCCTGTGTACATACAGATTGCCCACATTAATCTGGACCCTCAACCCTGAATAATAGCATATTTTATATGTTTCCCCCCTGTACATACAGATTGCTCACGTTCATCCGGACCCTCACCCTGAAAAAGAGCCTATCTTATATGTTTCCCCCACCCTGTACATACAGATTGCCCACATTAATCCAGACCTTCACCCTGAATAAGAGCCTATCTTGTATGTTTCCCCCACCCTGTACATACAGATTGCCCACATTAATCCGGACCCTCACCCTGAATTAGAGCCTATCTTATATGTTTCCCACACCCTGTACATACAGATTGCCCACATTAATCCGGACCCTCACCCTGAATAAGAGCCTATCTTGTATGTTCCCCCCTGTACATACAGATTGCCCACATTAATCCAGACCTTCACCCTGAATAAGAGCCTATCTTATATGTTTTTTCTCCACCCTGTACATACAGGCAAGGACCAAAACCCAGGATACTCAAAATCCTGGGTTTTGGTTCACTTTAAGGATAAATATTGGTGGGATGTAACCCAGCCTGATCACAGGAGCGCCTCTCTCTGCAGGGAATCCCCTCCTCAGGAAGGTCAGAGGTCAGCGCGGATGACTGAATTCCAATTATGCAAAGAAAGTATAAAAACAGCGGCCTCTGCAGGTTTAACCCTTCCTGTTTAGGATTAGCTTCAAAACTAAAAGGTAAAGCGCACTCATAAAATAAAGCGTGTACATAGAATCACAGGATTTACCCAGGATTCTTAGCAGTAGGCAGGGCTATGCAAATCATCTCTTTTTCCATTTTGGGGTTTATTCATCGAGGGATATCGTCAGGTAGCGAACGGTGAACACGGGGCGCTGTACGCAAAACCACATTTATGAAGCCGATTCTAGTGAGTGACCCTAACAGCGCCACGTAGCGTCCGATTCATCATCACAGGCGGCTCAGTGTATAGCGCCGGCACTGTGGCTTCCAGAGCCAGGTATTACCTGTCGCTACCTGTCGCTCTCCCATACATTTCAATGGATGTTACTTTTCTTCTCTTTAAACAGGGTTTTCTTTTAATAATTTTTTTTGTTTTGTATCAAATCATTGTGTGACCTCTCCTGGCCTAGAAAAAATCATTTTTGAAAACTTTTTTATATGTTTATGCAGAATTGTCATTACATTTCTGGCACTAAAGTGTTAATGTCACAGTGTTATAACAATGTCATTCCATGTGTTTTCGCTTTGTTACTGGTGGATATGTGTTCAAAAACAGAATTTAATCACACAGCGTCTGGCGCTTTGGGCTACAGCGCCCAGCTTTAGAGCGCTAACGCTGTGTGTGTGTTTTTTGTGAATATGGTTTGAGTCGCTCACACTGACCAGTCGCTACCGTTCGCTCCCATACAGCTCTGTACTGGTGTTATAGCGCCTCACACATCAAATTCATCAATGCCGGCAATGTTACTACAGCGACTGAGGCGCTCTGTAATAGCGACTCAGTGCTGATCAGAGCGACCAGTAGTGCTGCTGTACAGACGCTCATCTGCCGTTACCTGGCGCTAGTAATGAATCAGCCTGTCCGTGATATCTCAAGCCCTTGGAAAGTGGGCCGTGCCATGCACCATCACTTCTTACTTTTGGAGGCTCACAGAGGGCAATGGAGGGAGGACTGTGCTTTCACTTTATAAATACAAAAAAAACAAAAAAGAACCATATAATTCTGTTAAAGTGGACCCAAACCCAGGATTTTGGTCCTTCCCCCAGGGCACCCCGATCGGGTTATGGAAGAACGTCTGCCATTATCCATCCAGGAAGCTCCCAACCAATCACAACAGTTTCCTGTTCTTCTAAGGGAGAAAGAAAGAAAGAAAGAGGGAACGTGGAAAGGAGAGAGAAGACATAGAGTGTGGAAAAGAGGGAGACGTTTGGAAAGGAGAGTGAGAGAGAGAGAAAAGGAGGGAATGTGCAAAGGAGAGGGAGAATCATGGAATATGGAAAGGCGAGACATATGGAGAGGTTGTGGAAAGAAGAGAGAGGAGGAGAGAATGTGGAAAGGAGAGAAGGGCGGAATGTGGAAAAGAGAGAGAGGAGGAAAACGTATGGAAAGGAGAGAGAAGGAGAGGTTGTGGAAAAGAAGAGAAATATGGAGGGGTCGTGGAAAGAAGAGAGAGAAGGGAGACAGAGAAAAGGAGAGAATGTGAAAAGGAGAGAGAGAATGAGGGAATATGGAAAGGAGAGAGAGGACATAGAGTGTGGAAAAGAAAGGGGGAGAGAGAGAAAAGGAGGGAATGTGGAAAGGAGAGACATATGGAGAGGTTGTGGAAAAAAAGAGAGAGAAGGAGGGAATTTGGAAAGTAGATATATATAAGGAGAGAATGGGGAAAGGAGATAGAGAAGGAGGGATGTGGAAAGGAAAGAGAGAAGGAGGGAATGTGGTAAGAAGAGAAACCTTGGGGGGTGGTGGAAAGAAGAGAGAGAAGGAGAGAATGTGGAAAGGAGACAGAGAAGGAGCAATGTGGAAAGGAGAGAAGGGTGGAAGTGGAGGAAAGAATTTGGAAAGGAAAGAGAGAGAGAATGAAAGAATGTGGAAAGAAGAGAGAGGAGGAGGGAATGTGGAAAGGAGAGAAGGATGGAATGTGGAAAAGAAAGAGAGGAGGAAAGAATATGGAAAGGAGAGAGAGAGAAAGAAGTAGGGAATGTGGAACGAAGAGAAATGTGGAGGCGTTGTGGGAAGAAGAGAGAGACGGAGGGATTGTGGAAAGGAGAGAGAGGATGAGAAGAGGAAATATGGAGAGGTTGTGGAAAGAAGAGAGAGAAGGCGAGAATGTGGAAAGGAGACAGAGAAGGAGCAATGTGTAAAGGAGAGAAGGGCGGAAGAGGAGGAAATAATTTGGAAAGGAGAGAGAGAGAAGGAGGGATGTGAAAAGGAGAGAGAAGGAGGGATTGTGGAAAGGAGAGAAGGGTGGAATGTGGAAAAGAAAGAGAGGATGAAAGAATATGGAAAGGAGAGAGAGAGAAAGAAGTAGGGAATGTGGAACGAAGAGAGAGACGGAGGGATTGTGGAAAGTAGAGAGAGGATGAGAAGAGAATTAGGGAGAGGTTGTGAAAAGAAGAGAAGGAGAAGATGTGGAAAGGAGAGAGATGAGAGAATGTGAAAAGGAGAGAAAGAGAAGGAGAAAGAGGGAATGTGGAAAAAAAGAGAGAGAAAAAAGACGCTGGACAGCTTCCCTGGAAACATGGCTGTTGGTCAGTGGAGAAGCCTGGCCCCTTGGCACTGGATTACTTGGAGGCCCCAAACTGTTGGAGCCTGTTCCGCAGTCGGGGTCGTTCTGTGCCGGGTTTTATGTGTGCGCTCATTGGCGCCTTTCATCCTCTTGTTCAGGTCTTTAAGCGTCACGGCGAGCGACCAAATCTGCCGCCACCAAACCAGACCAAATCTGCCGCCAGAACGACGCAGCTCGGGGCCAAAGTGTCCTAAACCCGAGCCGGCCCTGGAAGCCTGAGAGAAAGACAAGAACCAGGCTTCTCTGCTCTACTGTCTGTTGTGGTTCCGATGCAAATGCAGAACGAGAGTCGGGGGGCGGGTCACATGGGGGGGTCACATGGGAGGGTCACATGGGGGGGTCACATGGGGGGGTCACATGGGGGGGTCACATGGGGGGGTCACATGGGGGGGGTCACATGGGAGGGTCACATGGGGGAGTCACATGGGCGGGTCACATGGGAGGGTCACATGGGGGGTCACATGGGCGGGTCACATGGGGGGGTCACATGGGGGGGTCACATGGGAAGGTCACATGGGGGAGTCACATGGGAGGGTCACATGGGCGGGTCACATGGGGGGTCACATGGGCGGGTCACATGGGGGAGTCACATGGGGAGGTCACATGGGGGGGTCACATGGGGAGGTCACATGGGGGGGTCACATGGGCTGGTCACATGGGGGAGTCACATGGGGGGACATTTCGGGGTCTTGCCTCAGATTTTGGGGTGTTGGTATAGATGTAGAACAGGAGAAGGCAACAGACAGACGGGCGACAGGAATGTGTTAGTCTCAGGGAATCAGTTTCAGTACCCGGGATAATGGCAGGATGGAAGGAAGGTGACAAGAGAAAGAGATGGATGGAATGTGGAAACAAGAGGGAGAGCAAAAGATGAAAGGAGGGTGACAAGAGAAAGAGATGAACAGAATGTGGAAATGAAAGAGAGAGAGAGAGAAAATGAAGAGAAGGACATAAAAGGAAGGTGACGAGAAAGATGGATGGAATGTGGAAACAAGAAGAGAGATAGCAAAAGAGGAGAAGAAGAAGGAAGGAAGGTGACAAGAGAAGTAGATGGATAGAATGTGGAAATGAGAGAGAGAGAGAGAGCTAACAATGGGGGGGATGGAAGTAAGCTGACAAGAGAAAAAGATGGATGAAATGTGAAATAGAGAGAGCAAAAGAAGAGATGGAGATGGAAAGAAAGTGACAAGAGAAAGAGATGGATGAAATGCGGAAACGAGAGAGCAAAAAGACGAGAGGGAGATGGAAAGAAAGTGACGAGAGAAAAAGAAACGTGGGAACGCCAGAGAAAGAGAGCAACAGATTAGAGGGTGAGAAGGAGAGGAAAAGAGTGACAGGAAAAAGATGGACGTAATGTGAAAAAGATGAAGGAGGTGTATGTGGAAAATAGAGAGGGGGTGGGGGATGTAATGTGGAAAAGAGATGAAGGGAAGGTGTATTAAAACATGGAGGAGGAGGAAGAAATGAGACAAAAAGAAGGGAATGAGGAAAGAGAAGGTGAAAGAAGATGGAGAGGAAAAGTATAATGGTTTCTATAGTAGTATATGTAATATACAGTAGTTTCTATAGTTATATACATCATATACAGTAGATTATATAGTAGTATATATGTCATATACAGTAGTTTCTATAGCAGTATACATCATATATAGCAGATTATATAGTAGTATACATCATATATAGCAGATTATATAGTAGTATATATGTCATATACAGTAGTTTCTATAGTAGTATACATCATATATAGCAGATTATATAGTAGTATATATGTCATATACAGTAGTTTCTATAGTAGTATACATCATATATAGCAGATTATATAGTAGTATATATGTCATATACAGTAGTTTCTATAGTAGTATACATCATATATAGCAGATTATATAGTAGTATATATGTCATATACAGTAGTTTCTATAGTAGTATACATCATATATAGCAGATTATATAGTAGTATACATCATATATAGCAGATTATATAGTAGTATATATGTCATATACAGTAGTTTCTATAGTAGTATATGTAATGTGTAGTAGTTATATTAGGATATGTAATATTTGTATGGCAGTATATACTGTAGTAATTTCTATATTCTTATACTGTATGTACTATATAGTAAGGGTGGAGGTGAGGTTAGTTTCCATGGGATGGAACTCAGGTATGAAAAGGTGAGTAACTCTCTAATGCAGGGCTCACTGATGGTGTGAGGGCAGAGGAGAGTTTCCTGTCCCCCATCAGCTGGAGCTCTGCTAGGAAAAGGTGAGTATCTCTCTAATGCAGGGCTCACTGATGGTGTGAGGGGGAGGTGAGTTTCCTGTCCCCCATCAGCTGGAGCTCTGCTAGGAAAAGGTGAGTATCTCTCTAATGCAGGGCTCAAAGTGTAAAATGAAACAGGCAGGAGGCCGGATTCCCCCCTTATTGGCATGGTTTCGAGGCGCTATCCCCCAGTGCGGGGGCTTCGGGGCGACCTTGGTGCCGGCGCCCTCCGTCCAGGCCCGGATCCCATTTCGGTGACTGCTTCATTGAGCCGCATTTTATGTGGCTGTGCTGCCAGAAGGGACGCGCAGTCCTTGACTTTGGCACGCCGCCGCGCCTCTCCTCCCATGGTAAACATCTCTGCGCATACGGGAAAAGGGGGGGTGGAATGATGTCCATTTACTCTGTGCGTGTCATCGCTGGCGCCACGCTCCCGTCCGCCTCACTTCTTACTCTGGGCCTTATTCATGAAGGGATAGCGGCAGGTAGCGCCTTGTAAATGACAGGTAGCGACAGGTGAACGCCGGACACGGCAGCAATTACACATTTATCAAGCAGAATCTGTTGAGCGACTGGGATAACGCCATGTAGCGCCCGATTCATCATTTTCTCAGCCTCAGCGTACAGCGCCGGCGTTCAGCCTTGCACAGCGCCACGTATTACCTCTCGCTACCTGTCGCTCTCCCATACATTACAATGGACGTTCTTTTATTTCTCTTTAAACAGGGTTTTTGTTTTATTATTTTATTTGTTTATTATTCTCAAATAATGTTGGGATCTTTCCTGGCCTTGAAAAAGCCATTTTTTATTTTATTTTTACATTGTATATATTTATGCAGAATTGATATTACAGGTCTATAATGTGTTTATTTCACAATGTTATTACAATTTCGCTTTGTTACTGGTGGATACATGTTAAAAAACAACCTTTATTCACACAGCCTCCGGCGCTCTGAGCTACAACGAAGCATTTTTGAGCGCCGGAGGTGTGTGAGGCTGTTTTTTTTTATGAATATGTTGTGAGTCAGTCGCAATGACCAGACGCTAACATTCGCTCCCATACAGCGCTGTACTGGTCATATAGCGACTCCACACAATGTATTCATCATTGCTGCTCAGCGACTGAGTCGCTCTGAACTAGCGACCCACAGCCGAGCACAGCGACTACTAGCGGGCGCTCTGTAATGCCTGCTACAGACGCTCATCTGTCGCTACCTGCCGCTAATAATGAATCAGCCTGGATGTTTGTCACCAATTTCCTTCCAATGCTGCTATGGGGCCCGGGCGTTACCGGGGCCAAGTCAGGGCCTGTGATTATTCTCATTCATCCAGTAGCAGTATATGCCATATACAATAGATTCTATAGCAGTATACATCATATATAGTCGTTTCTATAGCAGTATATGCCATATACAATAGATTCTATAGCAGTATACATCATATATAGTAGTTTCTAAAGTAGTATATGTCATATACAGTAGTTTCTATAGCAGTATATGCCATATACAGTAGTTTCTATAGCAGTATATGCCATATACAGTAGTTTCTATAGCAGTATATGCCATATACAGTAGTTTCTATAGCAGTATATGCCATATACAGTAGTTTCTATAGCAGTATATGCCATATACAGTAGTTTCTATAGCAGTATATGCCATATACAGTAGTTTCTATAGCAGTATATGCCATATACAGTAGTTTCTATAGCAGTATATGCCATATACAGTAGTTTCTATAGCAGTATATGCCATATACAGTAGTTTCTATAGCAGTATATGCCATATACAGTAGTTTCTATAGCAGTATATGCCATATACAGTAGTTTCTATAGCAGTATATGCCATACACAGTAGTTTCTATAGCAGTATATGCCATATACAGTAGTTTCTATAGCAGTATATGTTATATATAGTAGTTTCTATAGCAGTATATGCCATATACAGTAGTTCCTATAGTAGAATACATCACATATATTAGTTTCTATGGTAGTATACATCATATATAGTAGTTTCTATAGCAGTATATGTCAACGATGGTTAATGTTCTCCAGCCTGTCTATCAAGCATTAGGGGCGGGGTTAATGTTCTCCAGCCTGTCTATCAAGCATTAGGGGTGGGGTTAATGTTCTCCAGCCTGTCTATCAAGCATCAGGGGCGGGGTTAATGTTCTCCAGCCTGTCTATCAAGCATGAGGGGCGGGGTTAATGTTCTCCAGCCTGTCTATCAAGCATTAGGGGCGGGGTTAATGTTCTCCAGCCTGTCTATCAAGCATTAGGGGCGGGGATAATATTTTTTTATCCTATCAAGCATTAGAGGCGGGGCTAATGCTCTCTTTCCTGTCTATCAAGCATGAGGGGTGGGGTTAATGTTCTCCAGTCTGTCTATCAAGCATTAGGGGGCGGGGTTAATGTTCTCCAGTCTGTCTATCAAGCATTAGGGGCGGGGTTAATGTTCTCCAGCGTGTCTATCAAGCATTAGGGGCGGGGCTAATGTTCTCCAGCATGTCTATCAAGCATGAGGGGTGGGGTTAATGTTCTCCAGACTGTCTATCAAGCATTAGGGGCGGGGTTAATGTTCTCCAGCCTATCTATCAAGCATGAGGGGGCGGGGTTAATGTTTTCCAGCCTGTCTATCAAGCATGAGGGGTGGGGTTAATGTTCTCCAGCCTGTCTATCAAGCATCAGGGGCGGGGCTAATATTTTTTATCCTATCAAGCATTAGAGGTGGGGCTAATGCTCTCTTTCCTGTCTATCAAGCATGAGGGGTGGGGTTAATGTTCTCCAGCCTATCAAGCATTAGAGGCGGGGCTAATGCTCTCTTTCCTGTCTATCAAGCATTAGGGGTGGGGTTAATGTTCTCCAGCCTGTCTATCAAGCATGAGGGGCGGGGTTAATGTTCTCCAGCCTGTCTATCAAGCATCAGGGGCGGGGTTAATGTTCTCCAGCCTGTCTATCAAGCTTGAGGGGTGGGGCTAATGTTCTCCAGCCTGTCTATCAAGCATGAGGGGTGGGGTTAATATTCTCCAGCATGTCTATCAAGCATTAGGGGCGGGGTTAATGTTCTCCAGCCTATCTATCAAGCATGAGGGGGCGGGGTTAATGTTTTCCAGCCTGTCTATCAAGCATGAGGGGCGGGGTTAATGTTTTCCAGCCTGTCTATCAAGCATGAGGGGGCGGCGTTAATGTTCTCCAGCCTGTCTATCAAGCATTAGGGGCGGGGTTAATGTTCTCCAGCCTGTCTATCAAGCATTAGGGGCGGGGTTAATGTTCTCCAGCCTGTCTATCAAGCATTAGGGGCGTGGTTAATGTTCTCCAGCCTGTCTATTAAGCATTAGGGGCGGGGCTAATGTTCTCCAGCCTGTCTGAAACTATGAGGGGTGGGGTTAATGTTCTCCAGCCTGTCTATCAAGCATTAGGGGTGGGGTTAATGTTCTCCAGCCTGTCTATCAAGCATGAGGGGTGGGGTTAATGTTCTCCAGCCTGTCTATCAAGCATTAGGGGTGGGGTTAATGTTCTCCAGCCTGTCTATCAAGCATGAGGGGGCGGGGTTAATGTTCTCCAGGCTCTGTGTCTAAACAGGGCCGTATACCATGCTTTGAGGAGGGGGAAGAGGAATTAACATCGTGGGCACTTTAAATGCCTGGGTATCCGATTGCTCTTTAAATGAGCCGTGGCGATCAGGGGACAGGTGAGCGTTGTCAAACCTCCGGGTGATCTCCCTGCACGCCGGGTCTTGCCCAGTTGTGTACAGACCCTGGAGATGCGCTGTGCCCAGGATGGGGGTGAGGGGAATTTCGCATGAGAGACGGGGGAGGGGGGGTAATCATTTTACAAAGTAGAAAACCGTATTAACTATATAACTATGTAACTATATAACTATGTAACTATGTAACTATTTAACTATATAACTAAAACTATGTAACTATATAACTATAACTAGGAAACTATGTAACTATATAACTATAACTATGTAACTATATAACTATGTAACTATATAACTATGTAACTATGTAACTATTTAACTATATAACTAAAACTATGTAACTATATAACTATAACTAGGAAACTATGTAACTATATAACTATAACTATGTAACTATATAACTATGTAACTATATAACTATGTAACTATTTAACTATATAACTAAAACTATGTAACTATATAACTATAACTAGGAAACTATGTAACTATATAACTATAACTATGTAACTATATAACTATGTAACTATATAACTATGTAACTATATAACTATAACTATGTAACTTTATAACTATAACTATGTAACTATGTAACTATATAACTATAACTATGAAACTATGTAACTATATAACTATAACTATGTAACTTTATAACTATAACTATGTAACTATTTAACTATAACTGTGTAACTATGTAACTATATAACTATAACTATGTAACTAAAACTATGTAACTATATGGCTATAACTATGTAACTATATAACTATAACTATGTAACTATATAACTATAACTGGGTAACTATGAAACTATGAAACTATATAACTATGTAACTATATAACTATGTAACTATATAACTATAACTATGTAACTATATAACTATAACTATGTACTAAAACTATGTAACTATATGACTATAAGTATGTAACTATATAACTATAACTATGTAACTATGTAACTATATAACTGTAACTATGTAACTATATAACTATGTAACGATATAACTATAACTATGTAACTATATAACCATAACTATGTAACTATATAACTATAACTATGCAACTATATAACTATGTAACTATGCAACTATATAACTATGTAACTATGTAACTATAACTCTGTAACTATTTAACTATAACTATGTAACTATATAACTATAACTATGTAACAATGTAACTATATAACTATAACTATGTAACTATTTAACTAGATAACTATGTAACTATATAAATATAACTATGTAACTATATAACTATAACTATGTAACTATTATTATTTTATATTATATAGATTGTATTATTATTATTAAATAACACTAACAGTTCTTATTAGCTGCTATCAGTAAAAAAATAAAAATAAAATACAAAATAACTTCCCCTACCCCAACACCCTTGGTTAAACTTGATGGACATAAGTCTTTTTTCAACCGTATTAACTATGTAAATATGTAACTATATGTAACTATGTTCCTGCCCCCCCAAAGCAGCATCCAATGCGTGCTTATCTGAATGACTGGTGGCGGGTGTAAATCCTGGGTTTTGGTCTGCTTTAAAGTGGACCAAAACCCACGTCGATCTTATAGATTCCCGGGCCAATCGATTCCTTCCCCCCAAAATCGGGATGCCCCGCTGTGTGAATCCCCTAGGTCCCCATACACTTACCCTCTTTCCTGGTTCAACGGCTCATGCGCCCGCTATTCCTCTAGTTGGGCGCGTGCCCGCGCCAGGCATTTGTGAATGGTCAGCGCGGGCAGCTCCGTGTTAGAGGGAAGTGGGGGAGCAGCCGTCAGCGCGCTCGGAGCCGCTGGCCTTAGACGACGTGACGTCAGCGGCTCCGAACGCGCCGATTGGACGAGAGCCCATGCATGCGCCGTAGGCCCGGGAAGAGGTGAGTCGGGTTTGCCGACTTGGGGCGTTTCACACAGCGGGGCACCCCCGATCGGGGAGCAAGGACTAAAACCCAGGATAGTCAAAATCCTGGGTTTTGGTCCACTTTAAAGAGGAACAAAACCCACTAGGTCCAGCCCTGCAATCGAGAAGATTCCAGGGCCAGCCACTGACCTCCCCCCCGGGGCATCCCAAACTGTGTGAAACCCCCCAGGGCTGGTAATTACACACATGGGATGCCAAATTCTTTATCCTGAATTCATAGCTCCACTCTAATAACTCACGTCTGGTCATCAGACCTTCACTAATGGTCACTTCAGTTCTGCTTTAAATCGAATGGTGTGCAGTAACCCTTTACTCGCTTCACTAATAGTCACCTTACTCCCATGTTAAATTGAATGGTACCCTGTACTCTTTCATTGCTTCCCTATTGGTCACTTTAGTCTCACTTTAAATGGTACTCTGTAACCCTCTCATTGCTTCGCTAATCGTGACTTTAGTCCTGCTTTAATTCCAGTAGTACGCAGTAACCTGTTACTCACTTCACTAATGGTCACCTTACTCCCACTTTAAATTGAATGGTACACTGTACTCTTTCATTGCTTCCCTATTGGTCACTTTAGTCTCTCTTTAAATTGAATAGTACACTGTAACCCTCCCATTGTTTCAGTAATTGTCACTTTAGTCCCACTTTAAATTGAATGGTACCCTGTACTCGTTCATTGTTTCCCTATTGGTAACTTTAGTCTCACTTTAAATTGAATCGTACACTGTACTCTTTTATTGCTTCCATTGGTCACTTTAGTCTCTCTTTAAATTGAATAGTACACTGTACTCTTTCATTGTTTCCCTATTGGTCACTTTAGTCTCTCTTTAAATTGAATAGTACACTATACTCTTTCATTGCTTCCATTGGTCACTTTAGTCTCTCTTTAAATTGAATAGTACACTGTACTCTTTCATTGCTTCCCTATTGGTCACTTTAGTCTCTCTTTAAATTGAATAGTACACTGTACTCGTTCATTGTTTCCCTATTGGTCACTTTAGTCTCTCTTTAAATTGAATAGTACACTGTACTCTTTCATTGTTTCCCTATTGGTCACTTTAGTCTCTCTTTAAATTGAATAGTACACTGTACTCGTTCATTGTTTCCCTATTGGTCACTTTTGTCTCTCTTTAAATTGAATAGTACACTGTACTCGTTCATTGTTTCCCTATTGGTCACTTTAGTCTCTCTTTAAATTGAATAGTACACTGTACTCGTTCATTGCTTCCCTATTGGTCACTTTAGTCTCTCTTTAAATTGAATAGTACACTGTACTCTTTCCTTGCTTCCATTGGTCACTTTAGTCTCTCTTTAAATTGAATAGTACACTGTACTCTTTCATTGCTTCCCTATTGGTCACTTTAGTCTCTCTTTAAATTGAATAGTACACTGTACTCTTTCATTGTTTCCCTATTGGTCACTTTAGTCTCTCTTTAAATTGAATAGTACACTATACTCTTTCATTGCTTCCATTGGTCATTTTAGTCTCTCTTTAAATTGAATAGTACACTGTACTCGTTCATTGCTTCCATTGGTCACTTTAGTCTCTCTTTAAATTGAATGGTACACTGTACTCTTTCATTGCTTCCCTATTGGCCACTTTAGTCTCTCTTTAAATTGAATAGTACACTGTACTCTTTCATTGCTTCCCTATTGGTCACTTTAGTCTCTCTTTAAATTGAATAGTACACTGTACTCGTTCATTGTTTCCCTATTGGTCACTTTAGTCTCTCTTTAAATTGAATAGTACACTGTACTCTTTCATTGCTTCCCTATTGGTCACTTTAGTCTCTCTTTAAATTGAATAGTACACTGTAACCTTCTCATTGCTTCCCTATTGGGGCTCCCGGCGTCTGACCCACTTCGCCGGCAGCCGCTCAGGGTAAACCATCCGTCATTGGGGGACGGATGGGCCGCTCTCCTCTGGTGGAACGTGAAGGCCGAGGACGTGAGTCTCGCAGGAAACCAGGCGGAAGTTTGGTTTGTGTTGTTAGCGACCAGGAGCTCGGTTTACAGCAACATTGGAGACATGGATGTGACACGGCCGGGCCCAATACCCCCCCCCCCCCCCCCCCCGGGGCACTTACCTGCTGCATTACACACGTACATGTGTCGCTACCCGCAGGGGAAACTCTCATGTCAAGTCTTGTGATTGGCAGTTACAAAAATGCATACCTACCTTTTTTTTAATGTAAAAATTTCGTTTATTTACACCAGGTAGTAGACAAACTCTCCATAAACAATTTCAGAGGTTTACAGAGTGGCAACACTTCTGCATGGTTACTGAAGTTGTAAAGAATTTATTTTATTTGATAGCGTAGCAAAATGTGAAAAATAAATTTACCAATGAAAACATCATTGTTATACTTAAGTGCTTTTTAATGATGAACAAGATAAATGTACATTTGTTAATGAAGCCACGCCCCCTCATTGATTAATGGGTGAAGCCACGCCTCCTCATTGAGGGATGGATAGGAGATACATTGTAACAGTGACAACAATAGAAACACTTTGGGCAAATGAATCATTTATTGCTGCAGATCTGCATGTTACACCTCAAAGAGGGACAATATGTAAATGTAGCCACGCCCCTTCATTGAGGGATTGATGAAGACACGCCCCCTAATTGAGGGATGGGTGAAGTCACGCCTCCTCATTGAGGGATGGATAGGAGATACATTGTAACAGTTACAACAATAGAAACACTTTGGGCAAATGAATCATTTATTGCTGCAGATCTGCATGTTACACCTCAAAGAGGGACGATATGTAAATGAAGCCACGTCTCCTCATTGAGGGATAGATTAAGCCACGCCCCTAATTGAGGGATGGGTGAAGTCACGCCCCCTCATTGAGGGATGGATGAAGCCACGCCCCTTCATTGAGGGATGGATAGGAGATACATTGTAACAGTTACAACAATAGAAACACTTTGAATAGGCAGAATAATCATTTATTATTATTGTTTATTTATATAGCGCCATCATCTTCCGTAGCGCTTTACAAGGTATTGTTGCAGATCTGCATGTTACACCTCAAAGAGGGACAATATGTAAATGTAGCCATGCCCCCTCATTGAGGGATGGATGAAGCCACGCCCCTTCATTGAGGGAGGGATAGGAGATACATTGTAACAGTTACAACAATAGAAACACTTTGAAAAGGCAAATGAATCATTTATTGCTGCAGATCTGCATGTTACACCTCAAAGAGGGACGCTATGTAAATGTAGCCACACCCTCTCATTAAGGTATGGATGAAGCCACACCCCCTCATTGAGGGATGGATAGGAGATACAGTTACAATAGAAACACTTTGAATAGGCAATTGAATCATTTATTGCTGCAGATCTGCATGTTACACCTCAAAGAGGGACAAACGGGAACAACAAGGGACAGGGGGCACATGGACTCAAAAGAGGGACAGTCCCTCCAAATTAGGGACAGATGGGAGGTATGGATGTCACAGCAGACCCAATACCCCCCAGGGCTTACCTGCTGCATTACACACGTACAGGGTGCCGCTATCCGCAGGGGAAACTCTCATGCCAAGTCCTGTGATTGGCAGTTACAAATATGGCCACTTATGGAATGCTTAAAGTGGAGCAAAACCCAGGAATGTGACTATCCGTGGCACCCCGACCGGATCTGAGTGAAACCCCCCAGGTTGCCGAAGCCAACACTCCTCTTCCCAGTCCTACGGTACATGCGTGGCCACTCATCCAATCAGTGTGCTCTGATCCGCTGATGTCACTGCTAGAGGGATAGCAGGGATGCGGCTCGCACATGCGCCGTTGACCTGGAAAACAAGTGTATGGAGGGACCTGGGGGGGGGGGGGGGGGTTCACACAGCGGGGCATCCCTATTTTGGATGCCCCTGGGGGAGGGAACCGATCAGCTCGGGACTCATGGATTCCCCGGGCTGATCGCGGTGGGTTTTGGTCCACTTTAAAGCGGACCTTCAGCATCATTTAATGAAAAGCCCAAACCCTTAAAAAACTATTCCCCAACATCTAAAATTAATATATTTTACGTATTTAGTCACTTATTTATTATTCTTTCCCCCACCGGGCTGCAACTCTGTTCAGGACTTTAGCATATGGGTGCCGCCATCTTGGCTCAGTAGCACCACATACTGAGGAGAGGGGTCAAAAGTGCAGGGGGCGGGGTTATAGCTGTGCAGAGCAGTGCTGGGGTCAAGAAAAGGACAGCAATCCCAGAATGCAGAGCGGCACAGTCAGAAGACACTTCCTGTTTGCATGCAGCCTGGCATCCCTGTTGTGTGCGGTAAAAAACAGGGGCAAATCTGCTGGGCACAGCCGAGCCACACATATGCTGTGGGATTGAAGAGGGAGGCGAGTGCACTGGGCTTGGAGTGGGCAGAGTGGACGGGGCTGGGAGTGAGCATAGAGCACAGGGCAGAGAGTAGGACACAGGACAGGTAACAGGCAGAGGGCACGAGGTGTGGGCAAAGGGGAATAGGGGAGGGAGCGGGCACAGGGCAGGGTGTAGGCATAGGGGAACGTGGAAGGCAGAGGATGAGATGGTAAAGTAAGGAGAAATGTTTGGGGGGGTTGCGGGCAAAGGGGAATGTGGCAGGGGGCACAGGGCAGGGTGTGGGCAAAGGGAAACAGGGCAGACAGAGTGCACGGGACAGGGAGTGAGCACAGGGCAGGCAGCAGGCAGAGGGCACCGGGGTGCAGGCAAAGGGGAATAGGGCAGGGTATCTGCATAGGGGAACGTGGCAGGCAGAGGGTATGGGGCAGAGAGCGGGCATGGGGTGGGATGGTAAAGTAAGGAGAAATGTTTTTTGGGGGGGGGGGTTGCTGGCAAAGTGTAATGGGGCAGGGAGTGGGCAGGGGGCACAGTGCAGGGTGCAGGCATAGGAGAACAGGGCAGGCAGAGGGCACTAGACAGGGAATGGGCAGAGTGCATGGGGCAGGGAGCAGGCAGAGGGCACAGGGGTGCGGGCGAAGGGGAATAGAGCAGGGAGTGGGCATAGGGCAGGGTATGGGCATAGGGGAACATGGCAGGCAGAGGGTATGGTGTGGGGTGGGATGGTAAAGTAAGGAGAAATGTTTAGGGGGCTGCGGGCAAAGGGGAATGGGGCAGAGAGTGTGCAGGGGGCACAGGGCAGTTTGCGGGGAAAGGGAAACAGGGCAGGCAGAGGGCAAAGGGCAGAGAGTGGGCATGAGGTGGGATGGTAAAGTAAGGAGAAATGTTTGGGGGGGTTGCGGGCAAAGGGGAATGGGGCAGGGAGTGAGCATAGAGCACAGGGCAGGGAGTGAGCAGAGAGCACAGGTCAGGGTGCACCGGGGTGTGGGCAAAGGGGAATAGAGCAGGGTGTGGGCATAGGGCAGGGTATGGGCATAGGGGAACATGGCAGGCAGAGGGCATGGGGCAGGGAGTGAGCATAGGGCACAAGGCAGGGAGCAGGCATAGGGCACAAGGCAGGGAGCAGGCAGAGGGCACTGGGGTGCTGGCAAAGGGGAATAGAGCAGGGTGTGGGCATAGGGCAGGGTATGGGCATAGGGGAACGTGGCAGGCAGAGGGCATGGGGCAGGGAGTGAGCATAGGGCGCAAGGCAGGGAGCAGGTAGAGCGCACCAGGGTGCTGGCAAAGGGGAATAGAGCAGGGAGCGGGCACAGGGCAGGGTATGGCTATAGAGGAACGTGACAGGCAGAGGGCACAGGGCAGAGAGTGGGCATGGTGTGGGGTGGGATGGTAAAGTAAGGAGAAATGTTTGGTGGGTTGTGGGCAAAGGGGAATGGGGCAGGGAGTGGGCACGGGGCACAGGGCAGGGAATGAGCATAGGGCACAGGGCAGGGAGCAGGCAGAGGGCACCGGGGTGTGGGCAAAGGGGAATAGAGCAGGGAGCTGGCACAGGGCAGGGTATGGGCATAGGGGAACATGGCAGGCAGAGGGCATGGGGCAGGGAGTGAGCATAGGGCACAAGGCAGGGAGCAGGCAGAGCGCACCGGGGTGCTGGCAAAGGGGAATAGAGCAGGGAGCGGGCACAGGGCAGGGTATGGGCATAGAGGACAGTGACAGGCAGAGGGCACAGGGCAGAGAGCGGGCATGGTGTGGGGTGGGATGGTAAAGTAAGGAGAAATGTTTGGTGGGTTGTGGGCAAAGGGGAATGGGGCAGAGAGTGGGCACAGGGCAGGGAATGAGCATAGGGCACAGGGCAGGGAGCAGGCAGAGGGCATGGGGGTGGGGGCAAAGGGGAATAGTGCAGGAAGCGGGCACAGGGCAGGGTATGGGCATAGAGGAACGTGGCAGGCAGAGGACACGGAGCAGAGAGCGGGCATGGTGTGGTGTGGGATGGTAAAGTAAGGAGAAATGTTTGGGGGTTGTGGGCAAAGGGGAATGAGGCAGGGGGCACAGGGCAGGGTGAGGGCACGCGGCAGAGAACGGGCATGCGGGGTGGTATGGTAAAGAATACATACACGCATGTCACACCACACAGTAAGGGGCCCATTGAGGCTCTGCCGCCCAGGGGGCCCCATAAACCTGGAACCTTCATTATCAGCCCATCGCTAATGGGGGGGGGGGGGGGGGTCTGGCAGACCATTACTCACCAGTCTTAGCCATCCCGGGGAAGTGAGTCAAGGTTTGCCTAGGGCTGAGCCCGCAGACCCCAGACAGGGCGTCCTATGGAACAGATGAGAGACCTGCAGCGGGGGCGTTACACACACAGCCTCCAGGGGGCGCATCCCTGGCAACTATGGCATCCTGGGGACTTTGTCTGGATTTTCTATAACAGATTTATGGCGCAACTTTTTCAGACAGGAGAAAGGACACCTTAACAGAGCAGATCTCTTTTTACACTGTAGGTCCTCTATAAAGTGGACCAAAATAAAGACCTAGAGTCTTAAAGACTCCAGCTAAGACTAATCTCCAAGTCGGGATGCCCCCTTAGGCAAGAGTTTCAGCCGGACAGTCTTTTAAGCTCTAGATCCGGTTTTGGTCAACTTAAATATAGACTGGGCATCAGGCACAGATTTCACATCCTGGTCTGGACATAAGTCCCCCATGCTGACCTAAATGATAATGTACCGCACTGCACACTGGTGGAGATCCACAAAGGGATCCAAAAAGGCTGGTTACACCTGTGTTGCTTTCATGCCACTAAAAGGCAAAAAATAAACTTTAAAGCAGACCAAAACCCAGTCCCACGGGATTCCCTTTGAGCATGCAGGTCCACTTTAGAGATGTGAAGTTTGTCCCTTTTAGCATGTAGGTCCACTTTAGAGAAGTGACATTCTCAGGCCTCACTTTTAGCATTTAGGTCCACTTTCGAAATGTGAAGTTTGTCCCACCAGCCTCCCTTTTAGCATCACGGTCCACTTTAGAGAAGCAAAGTTTGTCCCACCGGCCTCCCTTTTAGCACCACTTTAGAGAAGTTAAGTTTATCATTCAGGCCTTACTTTTAGCATTTAGGTCCACTTTAGAGAAGTGAAGTTTGTCCCACAGGCTTCACTTTTAACATGTAGGCCCACTTTAGAGAGGTGACATGTGTCTCACAGGCTTCCCGTTTAGCATTTAGGTCCACTTTAGAGATGTAATGTTTGTCCCTTTTAGCATGTATGTCCACTTTAGAGAGGTGACATGTGTCCCAAAGCCTTCCCATTTAGCATTTAGGTCCACTTTAGAGAAGTGAGGTTTATCACTCAGGCCTCACTTTTAGCATTTAGGTCCACTTTCGAAATGTGAAGTTTGTCCCACCAGCCAACCTTTTAGCATTTATGTCCACTGTAGAGTGAAGTTTAGCACTCAGGCCTCACTTTTTAGCATGTATTATTATTAATATTATTATTATTATTATTATTATTATTATTATTATTATTATTATTAATAATAATAATTTTTATTTTTATAGCGCCATCATCTTCCGTAGCGCTGTACAAGGTGTGATTACAGACAAGGTAAAACATATAATACAGGGAACAATACAATCTAGATGCCACGAGGTTCAAAACAGGTATTGTGAGCACAGGAGACAATATTATTATTATTATTATTATTAATAATAATAATGTTTTTTTATATAGCGCCATCATCTTCCGTAGCGCTGTACAAGGTGTGATTACAGACAAGGTAAAACATATAGTACAGGGAACAATACACAACTAGATGCCACGAGGGTCAAACCAGGTGTTGTGAGCACAGGAGACAATAGGAAGGAGAGCCCAGCCCTTGCGAGATTACAGTTTAAAGGATTTAGGTCCACTTTAGAGAAGCACATTTTGTCCCACAGGCCTCCCTTTTGGCATCTAGGTCCACTTTAGAGAAGTGACGGTCGTCCCACAGGCCTCCCTTTTGGCATCTAGGTCCACTTTAAAGAAGTGACGGCCGTCCCACAGGCCTCCCTTTTAGCATCTATCATAAGTCCACTATAGACTAGTTTACATCTGGTAACTGCACAGCTAATGAGGGGTTAACCCCGATGGCTCCGCCCCTGTAAGTTACACAAGTGTTTGTCCTGATGGTTGCCGACCCTCCCTCCCCTATTGGAATTAATGAAGATTAATGGTCGGGTCATGTTGGTGGAGGGCGCTGTGACGCACCTCCATAGTCATTACTTTTACCTGTGCAAATACCCGGCGCTCCCATGATGCAGCAGCTGGCGATCAATACAGGCTAACCGCCGAAGATCTAACTGTCACCGGAGATGGGGGGGATCTCTAATAGTACAGGGGAGAGTATTCATTATTAAAGTGGACCAAAACCCAGGATTTTGACTATCCTGGGTTTTGGTCCACTCCACCGGGGCACCCCGATCGCTATGTGAACCCCCCCATATCGCCCGCATCAACTCACCTCACCACGGTCCTAGTGCGCATGCGCGGCCGCGTCCACCTATCATTACAGCCAGTGAGGGGCATCCCTCATTACAGTCAGTGAGGGGCATCACTCATTATAGCCAGTGAGGGGCATCCCTTATTACAGCCAGTGAGGGGCATCCCTTATTACAGCCAGTGAGGGGCATCCCTCATTACTGCCAGTGAGGGGCATCACTCATTGCAGCCAGTTAGGGGCATCCCTTATTACAGCCAGTGAGGGGCATCCCTTATTACAGCCAGTGAGGGGCATCCCTCATTACTGCCAGTGAGGGGCATCACTCATTGCAGCCAGTTAGGGGCATCCCTTATTACAGCCAGTGAGGGGCATCCCTCATTACTGCCAGTGAGGGGCATCCCTCATTACTGCCAGTGAGGGGCATCACTCATTGCAGCCAGTTAGGGGCATCCCTTATTACAGCCAGTGAGGGGCATCCCTCATTACTGCCAGTGAGGGGCATCCCTCATTACTGCCAGTTAGGGGCATCCCTCATTATTGCCAGCGAGGGGCATCCCTCATTACTGCCAGTGAGGGACATCCCTCATTACTGCCAGTGAAGGGGCATCACTCATTGCAGCCAGTTAGGGGCATCCCTCATTACAGCCAGTGAGGGGCATCCCTCATTATTGCCAGCGAGGGGCATCCCTCATTACTGCCAGCGAGGGACATCCCTCATTACTGCCAGTGAAGGGGCATCCCTCATTACTGCCAGTGAGGGGCATCACTCATTGCAGCCAGTTAGGGGCATCCCTCATTACTGCCAGTGAGGGGCATCACTCATTACATCCAGTTAGGGGCATCCCTTATTACAGCCAGTGAGGGGCATCCCTCATTACTGCCAGCGAGGGACATCCCTCATTACTGCCAGTGAAGGGGCATCCCTCATTACTGCCAGTGAGGGGCATCACTCATTGCAGCCAGTTAGGGGCATCCCTTATTACAGCCAGTGAGGGGCATCCCTTATTACTGCCAGTGAGGGGCATCACTCATTACTGCCAGTGAGGGGCATCTCTCATTACAGCCAGTTAGGGGCATCCCTTATTACAGCCAGTGAGGGGCATCCCTCATTACTGCCAGCGAGGGACATCCCTCATTACTGCCAGTGAAGGGGCATCCCTCATTACTGCCAGCGAGGGGCATCCCTCATTACTGCCAGCGAGGGACATCCCTCATTACTGCCAGTGAAGGGGCATCCCTCATTACTGCCAGTGAGGGGCATCACTCATTGCAGCCAGTTAGGGACATCCCTTATTACAGCCAGTGAGGGGCATCCCTTATTACTGCCAGTGAGGGGCATCCCTCATTACTGCCAGTGAGAGGCATCCCTCATTACTGCCAGCGAGGGACATCCCTCATTACTGCCAGTGAAGGGGCATCCCTCATTACTGCCAGTGAGGGGCATCTCTCATTACAGCCAGTTAGGGGCATCCCTTATTACTGCCAGTGAGGGGCATCCCTCATTACTGCCAGTGAGGGGCATCCCTCATTACAGCCAGTTAGGGGCAACACATAGAGACAGACAAACACACACTCACCGCAGTGCAGACGATCTCCCCCTCCAGCAATGCCAGGCTCCTTCCTGGAGTCCTACCCGGCCACTGAACCACCAATTAGCTTAAAAAGGAAAAAAAGCAGCTAGCCTGAGTATGTGCGCTGCACACTTCCGGTAACGGACAACAGAGAGCTGCGGCAGCGAGGCAACGGCGCGGGACACAAGCAATTGCCTGCGGGGACACTGGGACAAATGCCGAGAGCAGAAATCGGGACAATTGGGGGGTATGCTATAAAAGGGGGGTACAGGGCCGGATTAAGTGTGGTGGAGGCCCCAGATACAGAATTTATTTACCTTTAAAATAATAGTTCAGCCAAATAACTGATTGGTGGTTGGTCCCGCCTACTTACTGGATCGAGTCCCTTGTGCGGGTGCGTGCTGCTCGGGAACTCCTGCTTTGCCATTCTGGGTGGGGGGTAGTGTAGTCTCCCAGCAGGAAACCCCTGCATTGAGCTGCCAGCGGCTGTGCTTGGTGGCTTATGTGCAGTGACAGCTCTGCACCCATCACTGTAGCGTTGCTGGCGGCAGATTTGCTGCTCTAGACTCTCCGTCCTGCCCCTGCGGTGGCTTTGGCTGCAGGTTTGCAAAAACAAAAATAAAAGGCTTGCCCAGGCGCGCCCCCACTGCTGCCAACCAAAGGCTGAAAAGCCTCCTGAACCAGACCATAACCCAAAGGTTGGTGGAGGCCTCCTTTGCAGGGCAAGTGGTGGGGGCCCCGGGGCTTGCGACCCTTACACCCCCCTCATAATCCGGCTCTGGGTGGGTATTACCCTCAGTTGGGCTGAATACTGGGAGATACGATGGTGAATGGTGATAAGTGTAATGAGTGAATTCCAACACAGGCTCTGTGTAAGGGTCCAGTTAAGTCGGCCACGCCGGGAATACTCCCTGCGCTCCCTACAGCCGGTCCGCCACCCCCGGGTCCGTTTTAAGTGTGTTTATTTACAAGCGTAGCTGTAGAGCCATTTCCATCCTTAGATTGATGTTGCCATTAGTGATCCATTACCCCGGCGTCTGTTGGCTGTCCTGTCATTTCGCCTGCCGTGTTGTGTTACCTCCGGCCTGGTATTTGGAGGGACTGTCCCTCTTTTGAGTCCATGTCCCCCTGTCCCTCGTTGTTCTCATTTGTCCCTCTTTGAGGTGTAACATGCAGATCTGCAGCAATAAATGATTCATTTGCATATTCAAAGTGTTTCTATTGTTGTAACTGTTACAATGTATCTCCTATACATCCCTCAATGAGGGGGTGTGGCTTCAGCATCCCTCAATGAGGGGGTGTGGCTTCATCCATCCCTCAACGAGGGTGTGTGTCTCCATTTACATATTGTCCCTCTTTGAGATGTAACATGCAGATCTGCAGCAATAAATGATTAATTTGCCTATTTAAAGTGTTTCTATTGTTGTAACTGTTACATCCTATCTCCATTGCTGTAACTGTTACATCCTATCTGCTATCCATCCCTCAATGAGGGGGCATGGCCCAATTTAACAATTGTCCCTCTTTCCTACACTAAAAAGTTGGGAGGTACATTTAATATAAAGTCACAAATGCGATGAGTTTGGATTTTGCCAAAATCGTCGGCGGCGGTGACGGTGATTTCATCGCGCGCCATCCGAGGACAGTGTTTAGCCAAGAGCGCCGGTCTCCCAGCAACCGTTAGGAAGCACTTTCATTTCCTTATTGACTGGCCATTGTGGGCCCTTTGTGCGGCCTGTCAGGCTGAGGGCCGGCCTCTTGTCTCCTAATTACCCTCATGATGCGCAGACTTCATTCCAGCCAGTCAGGGGCTGATTTATAAGATGCCCAGACGCCGGCTTTCCCACGGTGGCGTGCAGATTTTTTTTTTAATCGGTACATGGGACGAAGACGCTGCTGCGGCCATCGTAGACGCTAGCGTCATGGTCACTAACTGCCGGTTATCAGCAGGTGGAGGTAGAGAGTCATTAATGTAGGCCCAAACGCCACCCTCACCCCCATGCTCGGGCTGGTCCACAGGGTTATCTGGCCTATCAGTGGTTTTCCTGGAAACCCTGTGGACCAGTCAGAGCATGGGGGTGAGAGTTGCGTTTAGGCCTGCGTTAATTAGTCTCAACCTCCACCTGCTGTTGGACATTGGGGCCCTTTTTAGGTCCTTCATCACTGTGGAACTGTGTATAGCTTATTTGGGGCATGCCCTGGTGGGCTGGGGCCCGGCCCACCAGGGGTTTTCCTGGAAACTCTGTGGACCAGTCCGAGGATGGGAGTGAGGGTCGTGGGCCTGCATTGATGAATCTCAGTCACCACCTGCTAATGGCCCCTTTTAGTCACCAAAACCTGAACTATGTATAGCTTATTTGGGGCATCTTTCCTGGAGCAGTCCGAACATGGGGTTGAGGGTCGCGTTTGGGCCTGCGTTGATGAATCTCAACCTCCACCCGCTGATGGCCCCCCGGGGGCCCTTTTTAGGCCCTTCATCACCAAAACCTCAACTGTGTATAAATTATGTGGGGCATCCCCTGGTGGGCCGGACTGTAGAACCCTGTGGACCAGTCCGAGCATGGGGGGTGAGGGTCATGTTTGGGTCTGCATTAATTAATCTCAACCTCCATCTGCTAATGGCCCCGGGGCCCTTTTTAGGCCATTCATCATCAAAACCTGAAGTGTATACAGCTTATTTGGGGCATCCCCTGGTGGGCTGGGGCCCGGCCCACCAGGGGTTTTCCTGGACCAGTCCAAGAATGGGGTTGAGGGTCATGTTTGGGCCTGCGTTGATGAATCTCAACCTCCACCTGCTGTTGGACACTGGGGCCCTTTTGAGGCCCTTCCTCACCAAAACCTGAACTGTGTGTAGCTTATGTGGGTCATCCCCTAGTTGGCCGGACTGTAGAACCCTGTGGACCAGTCCGAGCATGGGGGGTGAGGGTCGTGTTTGGGCCTGCGTTGATGAATCTCAGGCCCCACCTGCTAATGGCCCCTTTTAGGCCCTTTATCACCAAAACCTGAACTGTTTATAGCTTATTTGGGGAATCCCCTGGTGGGCTGCGGCCACCATTCCCAGCTATCCAATCCCAGCCCTCCGTCCCCTTCACCTACTAACACTCCCATCCAATCCCAGCCCTCCGTCCCCTTCATCTACTAACACTCCCATCCAATCCCAGCCCTCCGTCCCCTTCATCTACTAACAATCCCATCCAATCCCAGCTCATCGTCTCCTTCACCTACTAACACTCCCATCCAATCCCAGCCCTCCGTCACCTTCATCTACTAACACTGCCATCCAATCCCAGTCCTCCGTCACCTTCATCTACTAACACTGCCATCCAATCCCAGTCCTCCGTCACCTTCACCTACTAACACTCCCATCCAATCCCAGCCCTCCGTCACCTTCATCTACTAACACTGCCATCCAATCCCAGTCCTCCGTCACCTTCATCTACTAACACTGCCATCCAATCCCAGTCCTCCGTCACCTTCACCTACTAACACTCCCATCCAATCCCAGTCCTCCGTCTCTTTCATCTACTAACACTCCCATCCAATCCCAGCCCTCCGTCCCCTTCATCTACTAACACTCCCATCCAATCCCAGCCCTCTGTCCCCTTCATCTACTAACACTCCCATCTAATCCCAGCCCTCCGTCCCCTTCATCTACTAACACTCCCATCCAATCCCAGCCCTCTGTCCCCTTCATCTACTAACACTCCCATCCAATCCCAGCCCTCCGTCCCCTTCATCTACTAACACTCCCATCCAATCCCAGCCCTCTGTCTCCTTCATCTACTAACAATAGCATCCAATCCCAGCCCTCCGTCCCCTTCATCTACTAACAATAGCATCCAATCCCAGCCCTCTGTCCCCTTCATCTACTAACTCTCCCATCCAATCCCAGCCCTCCGTCCCCTTCATCTACTAACACTCCCATCCAATCCCAGCCCTCCGTCCCCTTCATCTACTAACACTCCCATCCAATCCCAGCCCTCCGTCCCCTTCATCTACTAACACTCCCATCCAATCCCAGCCCTCCGTCTCTTTCATCTACTAACACTCCCATCCAATCCCAGTCCTCCGCCACCTTCACCTACTAACACTCCCATCCAATCCCAGCCCTCCGTCACCTTCATCTACTAACACTGCCATCCAATCCCAGTCCTCCGTCTCTTTCATCTACTAACACTCCCATCCAATCCCAGTCCTCCGTCACCTTCACCTACTAACACTCCCATCCAATCCCAGCCCTCCATCCCCTTCATCTACTAACACTCCCATCCAATCCCAGCCTTCCGTCTCCTTCCCCTACTAACACTCCCATCCAATCCCAGCCCTCCGTCCCCTTCATCTACTAACACTCCCATCCAATCCCAGCCCTCCGTCCCCTTCATCTACTAACACTCCCATCCAATCCCAGCCCTCCGTCCCCTTCATCTACTAACACTCCCATCCAATCCCAGCCCTCCGTCCCCTTCATCTACTAACACTCCCATCCAGTCCCAGCCCTCCGTCCCCTTCATCTACTAACACTCCCATCCAATCCCAGCCCTCCGTCCCCTTCATCTACTAACACTCCCATCCAATCCCAGCCCTCCGTCCCCTTCATCTACTAACACTCCCATCCAATCCCAGCCCTCCGTCCGCTTCATCTACTAACACTCCCATCCAATCCCAGCCCTCCGTACGCTTCATCTACTAACACTCCCATCCAATCCCAGCCTTCCGTCTCCTTCCCCTACTAACACTCCCATCCAATCCCAGCCCTCCGTCCCCTTCATCTACTAACACTCCCATCCAATCCCAGCCTTCCGTCTCCTTCCCCTACTAACACTCCCATCCAATCCCAGCCTTCCGTCTCCTTCCCCTACTAACACTCCCATCCAATCCCAGCCCTCCATCCCCTTCATCTACTAACACTCCCATCCAATCCCAGCCTTCCGTCTCCTTCCCCTACTAACACTCCCATCCAATCCCAGCCCTCCATCCCCTTCATCTACTAACACTCCCATCCAATCCCAGCCTTCCGTCTCCTTCCCCTACTAACACTCCCATCCAATCCCAGCCCTCCGTCCTCTTCATCTACTAACACTCCCATCCAATCCCAGCCTTCCGTCATCTTCACCTACTAACAATAGCATCCAATCCCAGCCCTCCGTCCCCTTCATCTACTAACACTCCCATCCAATCCCAGCCTTCCGTCTCCTTCCCCTACTAACACTCCCATCCAATCCCAGCCCTCGGTCCCCTTCATCTACTAACACTGCCATCCAATCCCAGCCCTCCGTCATCTTCACCCACTAACACTCTCATCCAATCCCAGCCCTTCGTCCCCTTTATCCCCTCACCCAATCAACCCCAGTTCATGTCCTCACCTTAAAGTGCACCAAAACCCAGGATTTTGACTATCCTGGGTTACGTCCTTGCCCCGCTGTGTGAAACCCCCCAGGTCACCGAAGGAAACTCACCTTTTCCTGGTCCTACGGCACATGCGCAGCCGGTTGTCCACACAGCATGCTTTGACGCCACGCCGTCTAAGGCCAGCGGATCAGAGTGCGCTAAAGGCCGCATCCCCCACTTCCCTCTAACAGAGAGTGTGCCCACACCGGCCATTCATAAATGCCTGGTGTGGGCACGCGCACTGCTAGAGCGAGAGTGGGGACGTGGCGGCCGCTCGCAAATGCGCCGTTGTACCAAGAAAGAATGTAAGTGTATGGAGTGACCTGGGGGGGTTTCACACAGCTGGGCATCCCAATTTTTAAAGCCCCAGGAGGGAGGGAATCGGTCGGCCCTGGAATTATAGATTCCCGGGACAATCGCAGTGGGTTTTGGTCTACTTTAATGCTTTAGCCTCAGTCTTGGAGCACACTGGATGACTAGTCAGGAAGCAGCAGAGATGCCTATGGCTGGTCATGGGCCGGCCGAGGATCTGGTTAATTCCCTGGCTGGTCTTTGCCCCCAGTCCGCCATTGCAGTGGGGACATCCCAAACGCGGATTCCTCCAGGGCAAGAAACAAAGCTCTGGATAGTCAAAATCTGGTTTTGTTCTGCTTTAAAGTTTTTACCATTTTCAAGCCAAGAATAACATTTCAGCAAAAAAATCATGAAGATTATTTCCCCTCATTGTTATCACATCTAAGCAGTTTATTTCTTCTTTTCCCAGAATGCCTCTAGTTCAGCGGCTGCCGTTACACCTTACAGGACAACATGAATAAGAAAATGGAAGCATTGTCAACCAGGCAGCCAACTCAATGGTCTGCAGGATCTTCAAGAAGACCCAAAGAGAAGAGAACGACGGATCATCTCAGCAATCGGCTATGGAGAGCGTCTGACCAATCAAGATCCTCCGTGGATTTATTGCATATCATTCTTATTATTATGAACCAGAACCATAAGTTACTGTCACACCAACATTCCGCTCACAATGTATTATTATGTTTTTATATATACATTTTATTGAAATAAAACTATATTATAAAGCACCCTTTTTTTATATTAATAAAGATTTTCACTTTCTTAGGTTTTGTTCCGCCTGATGGGGGAAACCCGAACTGGGATTCCTCTGCTTTGTGTATTCTGGGGTTAAAAATGGCCCTTTTTTTGGTCACACCGGCCCTTCTGCAGTGTGTCCGGCCTCATATAATACCCATACCTCCTAAGTGTCCCTGATTTGGAGGGACCGTCCCAGTGCATCCAGGCCTGGAATTTGTAAGATTCCAGGGCCAACCTGATCAAGTTCTGTTCCACTTTGAATGCCCGACTTTAATTATATGTCACACAAACTGGAGGTGCAACGCTAATCTAATGTTAAGTAGGGATGTGCTACACTGTACAAAAAATGTCATACACAGAAAAAATAGAATAAGGAGGGCTGATCACCCTCTTTACCCTAACACAGGAGCACCAATAATCATACCAACATTCTAAAGATTCTGCCTAATTTTATTGAAATGACACAAACCACATACAATACATACAAACAAACACCAATAAATTAAAAACACTGTATGCCCCCAAATGCTTCCAGTGCTGGTAACTATCCACAAAGATATCTTGGAAACTCCTCTAATATCTAATGACAGGACCAAAAATAAAGAAAATATATATAAATTTTGTGCCGGCACAAAAAAATCTCACATAAATTATTACTATGTACCTATAATCAAAGCCTAACCAAAACTCAACACAATATTAAAGTGACAGTGCATATGGCTGATACCACAATTAAATCTGACAATCGGTCTGTGACTAAAGTGACAGTGCAAAGAGAGTGATTGTATTATAATCAATTCATACAAAAAAGAAAAGTTTTTTTAAAATGCATAGAAATAATAAATTATATATTAATAAGTAATAAATAAATGCTGTGTTAATTAATAATGAATAAATACTATGAACAACTGGTCATATACCTATCAGTGCAAAAAATCAACTACAAAGACAAAATCAGATATACAATCAAAAAGTGAAAGTCAGAACCCAAACCTGGAAACCTGGTCCCGGCACATAAATTGGAGTGGGGGACATACACCGCCCGTGCCGCTTCGCTGGGTGGAGAACGAAGTGGTACGGGCGGCCGCGTGCGCAGGTGTCCCCTCTGTATGTCCCCCACTCCAATTTATGTGCCGGGACCAGGTTTCCAGGTTTGGGTTCTGACTTTCACTTTTTGATTGTATATCTGATTTTGTCTTTGTAGTTGATTTTTTGCACTGATAGGTATATGACCAGTTGTTCATAGTATTTATTCATTATTAATTAACACAGCATTTATTTATTACTTATTAATATATAATTTATTATTTCTATGCATTTAAATTAAAAATTTTCTTTTTTGTATGAATTGATTATAATACAATCACTCTCTTTGCACTGTCACTTTAGTCACAGACCGATTGTCAGATTTAATTGTGGTATCAGCCATAGAGGTTATGCACCGTCACTTTAATATTGTGTTGAGTTTTGGTTAGGTTTTGATTATAGGTACATAGTGATAATTTATGTGAGATTTTTTTGTGTCGGCACAAAATTTATATATATTTTCTTTATTTTTGGTCCTGTCATTAGATATTAGAGGAGTTTCCAAGATATCTTGTGCTTTGTGGATAGTTACCAGCACTGGAAGTATTTGGGGGCATACAGTGTTTTTAATTTATTGGTGTTTGTTTGTATGTATTGTATGTGGTTTGTGTCATTTCAATCAAATTAGGCAGAATCTTTAGATTGTTGGTATGATTATTGGTGCTCCTGTGTTAGGGTAAAGAGGGTGATCAGCCCTCCTTATTCTATTTTTTCTGTGTACGACTTTAATTATATAATATCACTTTAGCGGAAACCTGTTACGTTTCCCAAAAATTTCAGCTAAAGGCCAAATCATTTTTTTTAATTATTTTTTTTATTTATTTAAAGATATATTTTTCTAATGTTACACCTTCAAGCCATTCGATATTCGGGTGTGTAAAGAGGGGGTAAGGGTGGGAGGGTTAACGTCTGTGTATTTGGGGGAGGGGGGCGTGGCAGGTACGATGGAACATTCCTTGCGGCAGAGTTGCGGCCCAGCCGGGCATTTTGGGAATGTTTTTCTTGGATTGGCCGGCTGAAAACGCTGAATTTTTACGAGGATCCTAAAACGCTTCGGCACCTAAATAGGGCCAGTGTTGATTCAGGTTCTGCTTTCTGCCATAATATTTGTGCACACGCACATGGGGGAGGGCGAGGGAGGGGGGGATATATTAAAAAAATTGCCGGACCCGGAGGCGACGCGGATATTCGGCTCCTACCTGGGTGTCGGGTAATAAATCAGACTCACCTCTTGGGGAAAAGCAAAGCATTCGGGGCGATCTAGGGGGTGTCACACAGCGGGGCATCCCAATTCATCCATCATCCCTTATAGACGGGCAGGCTGATTCATTACTAGCGCCAGGTAACGGTAGATGAGCGTCTGTACAGCGGCGCAAAAAGCGACCGCTAGTATACGCTGTGATCGGCCGTGAATTGCTATTACAGTCGCTGTATTAACATGGCCAGCATTGATGAATTTGATGTGTGAGAAGCCTGCGGAACACGTGACTGCAGCGGCCAATCACAGTGCTTGACTTTGCCAGGGGGCCGAGGAGAAAGGTAAGATTTCTCTGGGTTAACAGGGTTAATACACGGGGGTGGGGACCCCCTGTCCCTCATTGTTCTCATTTGTCCCTCTTTGAGGTGTAACATGCAGATCTGCAGCAATAAATGATTCACTCGCCTAGTCAATGTGTTTCTATTGTTGTAACTGTTACAATGTATCTCCTATCTATCCCTCAATGAGGGGCGTGGCTGCATCCATCCCTCAATGAGGGGCGTGGCTTCATTTTCATATTGTCCCTCTTTGAGGTGTAACATGCAAATCTGCAGCAATAAATGATTCATTTTCCTATTCAAAGTGTTTCTATTGTTGTGATTGTTACATCCTATCTCCTATCCATCAATCAATGAGGGGGCGTGGCTTCATCCATCCCTCAATGAGGGGCGTGGATTCATTTACATATTGTCCCTCTTTGAGGTGTAACATGCAGATCTGCAGCAATAAGTGATTAATTTGCCTATTCAAAGTGTTTCTATTGTTGTAACTGTTACATCCTATCTCCTACCTTTCCCACCCTGAAAAGTTGGTAGGTATGGCTAAAGGCCAAATGAGGCGAGCATGCCGACGGCCGCATCCCCGCTAGCCTCTAGCAGGGGCGTTCCTATGTCGGCCTTTCACAAATGCAGGATGCGGGCACGCACCTGGCAAGGTAAAGCGTAATGCGGCTGAGGCCCGCGCATGCGCCTTTGTAACGGAAATCGGGAATGTTTTACTGGGGATTCAGGAGATTTACAGTTTGTCTCTGTATGTTTTCTGCATCTATATTGCTGGGTTAATGCAGTTTACATTTATGACAGTAGATCAGCACGCCCCTCATTGATTGATGGGTGAAGCCATGCCCCTCATTGATTGATAGATGAAGCCACACCCCCTCATTGAGGGATGGATAGGAAATAGGATGTAACAGGTACAACAATATTAACTCTTTAAATAGGCAAATGAATCATTTATTGCTGCAGATCTGCATGTTACACCTCAAAGAGGGAAAATATGTAAGTGAAGCCACGCCCCCTCATTGATTGATGGATAGGAGATACATTGTAACAGTTACAACAATAGAAACACTTTGAATAGGCAAATGCATCATTTATTGCTGCAGATCTGCATGTTACACCTCAAAGAGGGACAAATGAGAACAACGAGGGACAGGGGGACATGGGACTCAAAAGAGGAACTTTCCCTCCAAATCAGGTATAGTTGGTAGGTATCATACTGGAGTCCTGCTTGCCCTGCCCTATTTCTAGGGCAAAAGTGCCTGCTGTTTTGGCAATGCCAGCTGATGATGGAGGAAGGTCCAGCTCATGGGGCCTGGAGGGACCGGTCTCTGGACTTGGCTGTAGGGTCGGGTAAGTATAGGTTATCTATATTAGGAAAGCATCTCTGAATCTGACCCCCGCCTCACTTTCTTTGCTAAACCAGGTGAACTGACAGAAAATATGAAAGCTATTCGCACGTCGCCGCCATCTGGCATTGTTGAGGTGTGATGAATGTGCGAGCCGCATACCTAGAGTGGCAGATATTTATCTAAGAAGATTTTCTCAAGGTGGGGGGTTTCCAAGTTTAGCTTTCGGAGCAATATCTCCGCTGCGACCCAGAGATGAGCAGGAACAAGATTTCCCATGCCAGCCAATCACGACTTGGCGATCTGGCGGCAGTGTAGATACAGGTCACTTCATGTTCACAAAGCTCAAGGACTGTGTGGCATAGCTGTTGGTGGTGGATCGATTTCCACTAACCAGTTCCTTTAGACGTGATGTTTAAGAAGGTTCCTTTAACCTTTTAGCAAACCTGACCATACATTTGAGTTGTAGGTCTTTTCTACCAACCAGTTCCTTCAGACCTAAAAACGGCTGCACCTTCTGCCAACCTTCCATCAAACCTGACCATCCATTTGGGTTGTAGGTCTTGTGCACCAGCTAGTTCCTTCAGACCTGATGTTTTGGCATGTTCCTCCAGCCTTCCATCAAACCTGACCATCCATTTAGGTTGTAGGTCTTCTTCACAAGCCAGTTCCCTCAGACCTACTGTTTTATCAGGTTCCTCTAACCTTCGAGCAAACCTGACCATTGGTTTGGTTTGTAGGTCTTTTAAACAAGCCAGTTCATTCAGACCTGATGCTGAAGCAGGTCTATCCAACCTTACATCCATTTAGGTTGTAGGTCTTCTCCACAAGCCAGTTTCTTCAGACTAGATGCTGAAGCAGGTCCCTCCAACCTTCCATCAAACCTGACCATTCATTTAGGGTTGTTGATCTTCTCCACAAACCAGTTCCTGCAAACCTGATGCTGAAGTAGGTTCCTCCAACCTTCCATCAAACCTGACCATTCATTTAAGTTGGTAATCCTCTCCTCCAGCCAGTTCCTTCAGACCTAATGCTTCAGTAGGTTGTAGGTCTTCTTCACAAGCCAGTTCCCTCAGACTTACTGTTTTATCAGGTTCCTCCAACCTTCGAACAAACCTGACCATCCATTTAGGTTGTAGGTCTTCTCCACAAACCAGTTCCTGCAGACCTGATGCTGAAGCTGGTTCCTCCAACCTTCCATCAAACCTGACCATTAATTTAGGTTGTTGGTCTTCTCCTCCAGCAAGTTCCTTCAGACATAATGCTTCAGTGGGTTGTAGGTCTTCTTCACAAGCCAGTTCCTCAGACCTGCTGTTTTATCAGGTTCCTTCAACCTTCGAGCAAACCTGACCATCGGTTTGGGTTGTAGGTCTTTTAAACTAGCCAGTTCCTTCAGATCTGATGTTGAAGCAGGTCTCTCCAACCTTACATCAAACATAACCATCCATTTAGGTTGTAGGTCTTCTCCACAAGTTAGTTCCTTCAGACCTGATGGCAAAGCAGGTCTCTCCAACCTTCCATCAAACCTGACCAATCATTTAGGTTTTTGGTGTTCCCCACCAGCCAGTTCCTTCAGATCTAATGCTTCAGTAGGTTCCTCCAACCTTCCAGACCAACGATTTGGGTTGTAGAGGATACACAGCGGTGCTCTGGGGAGCATCACAGGTGGGGTTTGATGAATATGGTAATTACATTAACAGTTAAACATTATTTCTTCTTACTATAAAAGTGCTATGAGACCTGTGACCTACTTATTTTGGTTACATTTATCATTGATCACCTCTTTGTAGTACTCATTCGAACCCCAGGTTTCTTAAGTGAGCTGATGTGTAGTCAAGGCCTACTCCCAAACCAGGAGCTGCACTGATCTTTGAACAAACTTACAACCTAAATGGATGGTCAGGTTTGATGCAAGGTATCTGCTAAAGCATCAGGTCTGAAGGAACTGGCTGGTGGAAAAGACCTTGAACCCAAATGGATGTTCAGGTTTAATGGAAGGTTGGAGAAACCTACTGAAGCATCAGGTCTGAAGGAACTTGCTAATGGAAAAGACCTTCAACCCAAATTAAATGTATGTTCAGGATTGATGAAAGGTTGGAGGAACCAGCTGAAGACCCAGACCTGAAGGAACTGCTAGTAGAAAAGACCTTCAACCCAAAGTGATAGTCAGGTTTCATGGAAGGTTGGAGGAACCTACTGAAGTATCAGGTCTGAAGGAACTGGTTGATGGAGAAGACCTACAGCCCAAATTGATGGTCAGGTTTGCTGAAAGACTAAGGGGACCAGCTAAAGAATCAGGTCTGAAGGGACTGGCTGGTGGAAAAGACTAAATGAAATGGGTGGTCAGTATTAATGGAAGGTTGGAGGAATCAGCTGAAGCATCAGGCCTAAAGGAACTGGTGAGTAGAAAAGACCTTCAACCCAGTATCAGGTCTGAAGGAACTGGTTGATGGAGAAGACCTAAAACTCAAATTAATGGTCAGGCTTGCTGAAATGTTAAGGGAACCGACTGAAAAATCAGGTCTGAAGGAACTGGCTAGTGGAAAAGACCTGCAACCCAAATGGATTATCAGATTTGCTGAAAAGTTAAAGGAATGAGCTGAAGCATCATGTCTGAAAGAAGTTTCAGGTCCAAAAGAACTGGTTGATGGAGAAGACCTACGGCCCAAATGGATGGTCAGGTTTGCTGAAAGGTTGGAGAAAGGAGCTGAAGCATCATGTCTGAAAGAAATAGCTTGTTGAAAAGACCTGCAACCTAAATGAATGGTCAGGTTTGATGGAAGATTGGAGGAAACACCTGAAGCATCAGGTCTGAAGGAACTGGCTGGAGGAAAAGACCTGCAACCCAAATAGATAGTCAGGTTTGATGGAAGGTTGGAGGAAACACCTGAAGCATCAGGTCTGAAGGAACTGTCTGGAGGAAAAGACCTGCAACCCAAAAGGATGGTCAGGTTTGCTGCAACATGTTGCCCACAGAGATTGCAGATTTTTTTTATCTTTAAAATGTTCCATGAGTGAATACAAATGAAATAATCCTACTCGAGGTCCCACAACCTCCACTGTGATGTGCGGTTTCCATGCAGCTCCACCGACTGACCACGCAAAAGCTCAGCAAACACGTGGGAGGCTTTTTATTAGTTTACTTTCTTCAAAGCCAAATATTAGTCATCGGTTGGCCACTCTGTGATTTTTCACTCTTACTTTTGTTGTGTTCCTCCACGCCTGGCGCCTCAGGACTCCGATAAGAGTGTGCGAGAAGGGCGGGAGGCTGGGGAAGGGGATGCTAAAAGAACCATTTCCAGTTCCTTCTACCTATAGAACGTACCTAAGCCTCAGCGCCCCCCCACCCGTGCGGCAGAGTAAACAGAGGAGTGCAGAGTACACAGAGCTTGCGGGCATCTCTTGGCGAGTGTAGTGTGTGCGCTCTTGAAAGTGACATTAGACCACTCTGTCAAATCCTCCGCGCGGCCTGACATCCTGAGGACACGTTGAAGAGGGGGGAAGATCAATGGCATCAAAGCTTAATGGCAGATTGTGTTTATCAAACACCATTTCCTCCCCCGGGGCCACTTACATTGGAAAGGAAACGTGGCGCTTAGACCCCAGAAATGAGGCTCATGCCCTAAAGAAGAACTCCTGCTCTTATACGTCATCTCTTCTGATGACCCCTAATGATCTTATAGCGGGGTGGCCACAGACACGTCATGTCTCCTGCTGACCCCTAATGATCTTATAGCGGGGTGGCCACAGACACGTCATGTCTCCTACTGACACCTAATGATCTTATAGCGGGGTGGCCACAGACACGTCATGTCTCCTGCTGACCCCTAATGATCTTATAGCGGGGTGGCCACAGACACGTCATGCCTCCCGCTGACCCCTAATGATCTTATAGCGGGGTGGCCACAGACACGTCATGTCTTCTGCTGACCCCTAATGATCGTATAGCGGGGTGGCCACAGACACGTCATGTCTCCTGCTGACCCCTAATGATCTTATAGTGGGGTGGCCACAGACACGTCATGTCTCCCGCTGACCCCTAATGTTTTTATAGTGGGGTGGCCACAGACACGTCATGTCTCCTGCTGACCCCTAATGATCTTATAGCGGGGTGGCCACAGACACGTCATGTCTCCTGCTGACCCCTAATGATCTTATAGCGGGGTGGCCACAGACACGTCATGTCTCCTGCTGACCCCTAATGATCTTATAGCGGGGTGGCCACAGACACGTCATGTCTCCTGCTGACCCCTAATGATCTTATAGCGGGGTGGCCACAGACACGTCATGTCTCCTGCTGACCCCTAATGATCTTATAGCGGGGTGGCCACAGACACGTCATGTCTCCTGCTGACCCCTAATGATCTTATAGCGGGGTGGCCACAGACACGTCATGTCTCCTGCTGACCCCTAATGATCTTATAGCGGGGTGGCCACAGACACGTCATGTCTCCTGCTGACCCCTAATGATCTTATAGCGGGGTGGACACAGACACGTCATGTCTCCTGCTGACCCCTAATGATCTTATAGCGGGGTGGCCACAGACACGTCATGTCTCCTGCTGACCCCTAATGATCTTATAGCGGGGTGGACACAGACACGTCATGTCTCCTGCTGACCCCTAATGATCTTATAGCGGGGTGGCCACAGACACGTCATGTTTCCTGCTGACCCCTAATGATCTTATAGTGGGGTGGCCACAGACACGTCATGTCTCCTGCTGACCCCTAATGATCTTATAGCAGGGTGGCCACAGACACGTTATGTCTCCTGCTGACCCCTAATGATCTTATAGTGGGGTGGCAACAGACACGTCATGTCTCCTGCTGACCCCTAATGATCTTATAGCGGGGTGGCCACAGACACGTCATGTCTCCTGCTGACCCCTAATGATCTTATAGCGGGGTGGCCACAGACACGCCATGTCTCCTGCTGACCCCTAATGATCTTATAGCGGGGTGGCCACAGACACGCCATGTCTCCTGCTGACCCCTAATGATCTTATAGCGGGTTGGCCACAGACACACCATGTCTCCTGCTGACCCATAATGATCTTATAGCGGTGTGGCCACAGACACGCCATGTCTCCTGCTGACCCCTAATGATCTTATAGCGGGGTGGCCACAGACACGTCATGTCTCCTGCTGACCCCTAATGATCTTATAGCGGGGTGGCCACAGACATGTCATGTCTCCTGCTGACCCCTAATGATCATATAGCGGGGTGGCCACAGACACGTCATGTCTCCCGCTGACCCCTAATGATCTTATAGCAGGGTGGCCACAGACGCGTAATGTCTCCTGCTGACCCCTAATGATCTTATAGCGGGGTGGCCACAGACACATCATGTCTCCTGCTGACCCCTAATGATCTTATAGCGGGGTGGCCACAGACACGTCATGTCTCCTGCTGACCCCTAATGATCTTATAGCGGGGTGGCCACAGACACGTCATGTCTCCTGCTGACCCCTAATGATCTTATAGCGGGGTGGCCACAGACACGTCATGTCTCCTGCTGACCCCTAATGATCTTATAGCGGGGGGGGCCACAGACACGCCATGTCTCCTGCTGACCCCTAATGATCTTATAGAGGGGTGGCCACAGACATGTCATGTCTCTTGCTGACCCCTAATGATCATATAGCGGGGTGGCCACAGACACGTCATGTCTCCTGCTGACCCCTAATGATCTTATAGCGGGGTGGCCACAGAAACTTCATGTCTCCTGCTGACCCCTAATGATCTTATAGCGGGGTGGCCACAGACACGTCATGTGTCCTGCTGACCCCTAATGATCTTATAGCGGGGTGGCCACAGACACGTCATGTCTCCTGCTGACCCCTAATGATCTTATAGCGGGGTGGCCACAGACACGTCATGTCTCCTGCTGACCCCTAATGATCTTATAGCGGGGTGGCCACAGACACGTCATGTCTCCCGCTGACCCCTAATGATCTTATAGCGGGGTGGCCACAGACACATCATGTCTCTTGCTGACCCCTAATGATCTTATAGCGGGGTGGCCACAGACACATCATGTCTTCTGCTGACCCCTAATGATCTTATAGTGGGGTGGCCACAGACACGTCATGTCTCCTGCTGACCCCTAATGATCTTATAGCGGGGTGGCCACAGACACGTCATGTCTCCCGCTGACCCCTAATGATCTTATAGCGGGGTGGCCACAGACACGTCATGTCTCCTACTGACCCCTAATGATCTTATAGCGGGGTGGCCACAGACATGTCATGTCTCCTGCTGACCCCTAATGATCATATAGCGGGGTGGCCACAGACACGTCATGTCTCCCGCTGACCCCTAATGATCTTAAAGCGGGGTGGCCACAGACACGTCATGTCTCCCGCTGACCCCTAATGATCTTATAGCGGGGTGGCCACAGACACGTCATGTCTCCCGCTGACCCCCAATGATCTTATAGTGGAGTGGCCACAGACACGTCATGTCTCCTGCTGACCCCTAATGATCTTATAGCGGGGTGGCCACAGAAACGTCATGTCTCCTGCTGACCCCTAATGATCTTATAGCGGGGTGGCCACAGACACATCATGTCTCCTGCTGACCCCTAATGATCTTATAGCGGGGTGGCCACAGACACATCATGTCTCCTGCTGACCCCTAATGATCTTAAAGCGGGGTGGCCACAGAAACGTCATGTCTCCTGCTGACCCCTAATGATCTTATAGCGGGGTGGCCACAGACACGTCATGTCTCCTGCTGACCCCTAATGATCTTATAGCGGGGTGGCCACAGACACATCATGTCTCCCGCTGACCCCTAATGATCTTATAGCGGGGTGGCCACAGAAACGTCATGTCTCCTGCTGACCCCTAATGATCTTATAGCGGGGTGGCCACAGACACATCATGTCTCCTGCTGACCCCTAATGATCTTATAGCGGGGTGGCCACAGACACGCCATGTCTCCTGCTGACCCCTAATGGTCTTATAGCGGTGTGGCCACAGACACGTCATGTCTCCTGCTGACCCCTAATGATCTTATAGCGGGGTGGCCACAGACACATCATGTCTCCTGCTGACCCCTAATGATCTTATAGCGGGGTGGCCACAGACACGCCATGTCTCCTGCTGACCCCTAATGATCTTATAGCGGGGTGGCCACAGACACGCCATGTCTCCTGCTGACCCCTAATGGTCTTATAGCGGTGTGGCCACAGACACGCCATGTCTCCTGCTGACCCCTAATGATCTTATAGCGGGGTGGCCACAGACACGTCATGTCTCCTGCTGACCCCTAATGTTCTTATAGTGGGGTGGCCACAGACACGTCATGTCTCCCCTGTGTCGTGGCATTGTATGGTGTGTAATGTGGGCGGAGTCTGGTACAATCCAGATACAAAGTTGCAGCTCTGGCTTTGATTGATGAAGTGACAGAACATTGTTTAAGATGTTTCCTAGAGACACATTCTGAGAATAAATCTCTCACATATTTTTCCAGTGACATACATGTGTCTGACATGTGTAGATTTAAGCTGTTTTTTTTTTCCTTGGCTCAGGTACAGTGGGCTGGTGAATAGAAAACTTTACCGAAGAGTTCTTATAATATAATATAATAATAAAAAAAAAAAAAAAAAAAATATATATATATATATATATATATATTTATATAGTATATCCATACCTACCAACTTTTCAGGGTGAGAAAGAGGGGCATTTGTTAAATTAGGCCACACATCCCCTCATTGATGGATAGGAAATGGGATGTAACAATTACAACAATATAAACACTTTAAATAGTCAAATTAATAATTTATTGATGCAGATCTGCATGTTACACCTCAAAGAGGAAAGAATGAGAACAACGAGGGACAGGGAGACATGGACTCAGAAGAGGGACAGTTCCTCCAAATCAGGGACACTTGGGAGATATGGGTATATATGTATATACAATGTGCAGTATGTTCGCTATACGTCAAGTGTGATTTCGCCTTGCTTTTATGATGCTGCACAATCTTCCCAGGTAAAGCCTGTGCCGCAGGGCTGGGCATCCCATCTGTGGTGTATGCTGCCTACAAGTTTTGTCTTGTTGTCGGTTAAAGTGGACCAAAGGATTTTTAATGTCCTGGGTTTCGATCCTTGTCCCCGGGGGATGTTCCGTTCTGTGAAACCCCCATGTCGATCGAAACGCACTCACCTGTCCCCTGTCCTACGGCGCATTCACGGCCCCTCGTCCAAATAGCGCACTTGGATCAGCTCCCACCCCTTTGTTTAAACCGGGCCTTCAGCATGATTTAATGAAAAGCCCAAATCCTTAAAAAACTATTCCCCAGCATCTAAAATGAATATATTTTAAGTTTTTAGTCACTTACTTATTATTCTTTCCCCCACTGGGCTGCAACTCTGTTCAGGACTCTAGGATACGGGCGCCGTCATCTTGACTCAGAAGCATCACATACTGAGGAGAGGAGAGCGGGATAAAGTGCTTTGCACAGACAGAGCAGAGCTGTGGTCAGGGAAAGGACAGCAATCCCAGAATGCAGAGCGACACAGTCAGAAGACACTTCCTGTTTGCAGGCTGCCTGATGCTCCATGAGCCGCCGTCTTGGATGTTTAAAGTTTCAGAAAATGCAGTAGATGCAGATAGGATGATTTTTAATGTGAGCAATCTGTATGTACAGGTTGTGGGAAACATATAAGATAGGCTCTTATTCAGGGTGAAGGTCCGAATCAATGTGAGCAATCTGTATGTACAGGGTGCGGGAAACATATAAGATAGGCTCTTATTCAGGGTGAAGGTCCGAATTAATGTGAGCAATCTGTATGTACAGGGTGTGGGAAACATATAAGATAGGCTCTTATTCAGGGTGAAGGTCCGGATTAATGTGAGCAATCTGTACGTACGTAGGAGAATTCCAGGTGGACTGCACTGCTTTTGGGGGTCAAGTGGGCTGACACCAACCAAGAATGAGAATTAACGTTGGTCTTCTTCTAACACCGGGGTGTCTGCCCCTATACCTGACCTAATCCTACCCCTGATGGCTGTAGGGGCCATACCTACTCCTGGCACAGTATCATCCCCTACAATACTAGGTTCTTTAAATCATCTCTTTAAAGAGGACCACGACCCTCTTTGGTCCACTTTAAAATAAACGGCTGCCGAATTTTTTTCTTTCTTTGTTGCTAACATTCTAGAAGATTGCAGAAGATAAAGGATGCATGACAATTATCGGGATAGTAGCCATGATGGGGCCCCCTAACCCTATGGTTCCTGAGGCAGTTACTACCACTGCTAATTAATATGAAGGGGGAGCAGCCATGATGGGGCCCATCTGACCCTATGGTTCCTGAGGTGGTTGTTACCACTGCTAATAAATATAAAGGAGGAGCAGCCATGATGAGCCCCCTGACCCTTCATGTCCTAAAGCGTTTGCTACTACTAATCAATATGAGGGGGGAGCAGCAATGATGGGGCCCATCTGACCCTATGGGTCCCAATGTAGTCGCTACCATTGCTAAGAAATATAAAGGGGGAGCAGCCATGATGGGGCCCATCTGACCCTGGGCCTGAGGCGTTAGCTACTACTGCTAATAAGTATAACGGGGGAGCAGCCATGATGGGGCCTGAGGCGTTAGCTACTACTGCTAATAAGTATAACGGGGGAGCAGCCATGATGGGGCCTGATGCGTTAGCTACTACTTCTAATAAATATAAGGGGGGAGCAGCCATGATGGGGCCTGAGGTGTTAGCTACTACTTCTAATAAATATAAGGGGGGAGCAGCCATGATGGGGCCTGAGGCGTTTGCTACTACTTCTAATAAATATAAGGGGGGAGCAGCCATGATGGGGCCTGAGGCGTTAGCTACTACTGCTAATAAATATGAAGGGGGAGCAGCCATGATGGGGCCCATCTGACCCTATGGTTCCTGAGGTGGTTGTTACCACTACTAATAAATATAAAGGGGGAGCCGCCATGATAGGGCCCATCTGACCCTATCGTTCCTGAGGTGGTTGTTACCACTACTAATAAATATAAAGGGGGAGCCGCCATGATAGGGCCCTTTGAACCTTTATGTCCTGAGGCGTTGCTACTACTAATCAATATGAGGGGGGAGCAGCCATGATGGGGCCCCCTGACCCTATGGTTAATGGGGTGGTTGTTACCACTACTAATAAATATAAAGGGGGAGCAGCCATGATGGGGCCTGAGGCGTTAGCTACTACTGCTAATACATTTGATGGGGAGCAGCCATGATGGGGCCTGAGGCATTAGCTACTACTGCTAATAAATTTGATGGGGAGCAGCCATGATGGGGCATGAGGCGTTAGCTACTATTGCTAATACATATAAAGGGGGAGAAGCCATGTTGGGGTCTGAGGCATTAGCTACTACTGCTAATACATATAAAGGGGTAGCAGCCATGATGGGTCCTGAGGCGTTAGCTACTACTGCTAATACATATAAAGGGGGAGAAGCCATGTTGGGGCCTGAGGCGTTTGCTATTACTTCTAATACATATAAAGGGGGAGAAGCCATGTTGGGGCCTGAGGCGTTTGCTATTAATTCTAATACATATAAAGGGGGAGAAGCCATGTTGGGGCCTGAGGCGTTAGCTACTACTGCTAATAAATTTGATGGGGAGCAGCCATGATGGGGCCCGAGGCGTTTGCAGGCCCAGCATCCGCTGTAGCTATAGGAAACAATTTCTGATGTCCCGCTGAAGGATGTACAGAAGCAGAAACAGTGTGAAGCGGCCGGTAATGGGGGTCCCCCGTCGCTACGGCGATCTGACAAGGCCCGGTATTAAAGTGGACCTGACATGGCACAGGAATGTATTTCGGAAAACAGGAGCTGGGCTGAAGAATGTTAATGGCGTTTCCTCTGCGTTGGGCTCTTTTTCTATTTAGAAGCGAGCGAGGCGTCTCTGTGGATACGTTTACAGAAGGCGCTGAAAAGTATCTCTGGTTTCCTGTTGACCTGCTTTACAATGAGCTTCCCGCTGAGAGAGAGGAAACATCCCGCCGAGCCCCCGGCCGTGCGGGAGAAAAACGGGGACCCGCTCGCCCCATGTCCAGATTCCGATCCTCCATGCGGGAGCGCCGTCTCCTGCCAGAGACAGACGCGGCCGCACCAGGCCCAGGCGGCTTATGTGACCTGTTTTTGAATGGCTGCCATACTTGTTCTTTCATCCTCTGGCCATGGTTAAAATATTTGTATGGTTATATATATTAGCTGGACAGTTTTAAAGCAGAACAAAACCCAGGCCCGGCCTTCCCCCTGGGGCATCCTGAATTGGCATGCCCCGCTCTGATTGTTTACAATGGGGAGCGAGAGCGGCAGCATCCCCTGGTGTGTGCGAGCTCCCGCCCCAGCCATTCGGATAAAAATAATGGACTAATGGGGCTCTGGAGCTACCCCCTAGGAAACCCAGAACAGTGGCCGCACACACTGGAATAGATTAAAAATACTACTGCATTTATTGATACACAAAAATTGTGTACAAATAACATAAATGACATTATGGCGTGGTTACTAGACCACTTCACCAGCCATTCGGATAGGCAAACGCCTCTGATGTTCTTCAATGGGGAGCACAACCCCGAGTTTTGTGCCGCTTTAAGACATGTTTACTAAATCAGGACCTTACTGAGACAATTCCAAGGAAAAAATCTATCAATAGAGAAAAGAAACCTTTGGGGGTTAAATAAGGAAAAGGTTACTGAAGGTCGCTCCTTTTTAAAGAGGAACAACACAGCCAATTTTTACCTTTTGGGGTGTTGTTCCGAATTGGGATGCCCCGCTGTGTGTATTCCTTCCAGGTCGCCCCTTTACTCACCTTCCTGTTGCTCCCACGAGAACGAGCTTGAGCCAAGCAGAGTCGAAGGGGGGCGAGTGTGCCGCATCCACCTTCTAGTTTTGACGTGGCCACGCCCACCATTCATAAAGGCCAAGCGTGGCTGCATGCATGGCTAGAGGTGAGCCAGGATGCGTCCGCACCACAGAGGTGCGGCAAGGGCTCCCTGAATTGGAAACCCCCCAGAATGCCCAGAAAAACTCCCCCCCCCCGTCCTACTGCTCTCGTCCAATCAGAGACATTTGGCAACGGCTCCAAAAGACTTCGATGGGGCCTCATCCCCTGCGGCGTGCATGACTATCTGATTGGCTGCAACGGGAGCACGTGCACGACCCAAAGATGCAGGGGATGCAGCCGCTCTCGTTCCCCATAATAAAAAATTAGAACCATTTGCTATTACATAAGCCCGGCCACTGCATACCTCCCAAGTGTCCGTGATTTGGAGGGACTGTTCCTCTTTTGGGTCCATGTCCCCCTGTCCCTCGTTGTTCTCATTTGTCCCTCTTTGAGGTGTAACATGCAAATCTGCAGCAATAAATGATTCATTTGCCTATTCAAAGTGTTTCTATTGTTGTAACTGTTACAATGTGTCTCCTATCCATCCCTCAATGAGGGGACGTGGCTTCATCCATTAATCGATGAGGGGGTGTGGCTTCATCCATCCTTCAACAAGGAGGTACGGCTACATTTACATATTGTCCCTCTTTGAGGTGTAACATGCAGATCTGCAGCAAAATATGATTTATTTGCCTAGTCAAAGTGTTTCTATTGTTCCCTTTGTCCCTCTTTGAGTTGTAACATGCAGATCTGCAGCAATAAATAATTCATTTTCCTATTCAAAGTGTTTCTATTGTCGTAACTGTTACAATGTATCTCGTATCTGTCCATTCAATGAGGGGGCGTGACTTCATCCATTAATCAATGAGGGGGCATGGCTATATACATGCCTGAACAAGGAGGCGTGGCTTTATTTACATATTGTCCCTCTTTGAGGTGTAACATGCAGATCTGCAGCAATAAATGATTCATTTGCCTATTCAAAGTGTTTCTATTGTTGTAACTGTTACAATGTATCTCCTATCTATCCCTCAATGAGGTGGCTTGGCCTAACTTACCAAATGTCCCTCTTTCCCACCCTGAAAAATTGGTAATTATGCAAACGGACCGGATAAAGGTAAGCATTTACTAGGGGGACATCCCGATTCGAATCCTGATTCTTTTACATTCTGTAGACAGTAATCTCACAAGGGCCGGGCTCTCTTTCCTATTGTATCTTGTATTCAGAATATCCATTGTTAACTCTGTAACACTGCATCTGAAATAGTCTATGTACTGTATGTTTCTACCCTGTCTGTGATTACTACTTTGTACAGCTCTACGGAAGATGATGGCGCTATATAAATAAACAATAATAATAATAATAATACTGTCTCCTGTGCTCACAACACTTGGTTTAAACCTTGTGGCATCTAATTTTGTATTGTTCCCTGTACTATATGTTTTACCTTGTCTGTAATCACACCTTGTACAGAGCTACGGAAGATGATGGCGCTATATAAACATTATTATTAATATTATTAATAATAATAATATTGTCTCCTGTGCTCACAACACTTCGTTTGAACCTCGTGGCATTTAGTTGTGTATTGTTCCCTGTACTATATGTTTTATCTTGTCTGTAATCACACTTTGTACAGTGCTACGGAAGATGATGGCGCATATAAATAAATAAATAATAATAAAATATAATAATAATAATATTGTGTCCTGTGCTCACAACACTTGGTTTGAACCTCGTGGCATCTAGTTTTCTATTGTTCCCTGTACTATATGTTTTACCTTGTCTGTAACCACACCTTGTACAGCGCTACGGAAGATGATGGCTCTATATAAATAAACAATAATAATAATAATAATAATAACAATTCCAGGGATGGCGAGGTGTTAAAGGGGCCTCTGCTATTATCTACAGACAAATTACTGGTATTTTTTTCCATCTGAATCGGACCCAAATCCGAGGCTCAGCACCGGCAAGCAGCGATGGGCCGCCCCGGCGCTCCTCTCACCACGGGCCCCCTATTTGTGCCCAAGGGCCTCCACCACACTTACTCCGGCCCTGAAAGAGGAACAAAACCCAGCGTGGTCGGCCCTGGATTATAAAAGACTTCAGGGCTGGCCACTGGCCTTCGCTCAGGGCATCCAATATCGGGACACCCCAAAACTCACCTCCATCCTGGCTCTATAGCAGATGTAAACATTGGACGGCCGCATTTTTGGGATGTGAGCGCGATGCTGGGTATGCGGATGCTCGCAATTTCCATTGCTGTAAACAGAACCGCTTGACGAACATTTAATATGCAGTTCCCCTAAGTGTGCCTGATTTGGAGGGACTGTCCCTCTTTTGAATTCATGTCCCCCTGTCCCTTGTTATTCTCATTTTTCCCTATTTGAGGTGTAACATGCAGATCCGCAGCAATAAATGATTCAATTGCCTATTCAAAGTGTTTCTATTATTGTAACTGTTACATTGTACAATTACAATAATAATAATAATAATTCCAGGGCCGGACAAGTTTTAAAGGGGCCTCCGCTATTATCTACAGACAAATTAGTGGTATTTTTTTCCATCTGAATCGGACCCAAATCCGAGGCTCAGCACCGGCAAGCAGCGATGGGCCGCCCCGGCGCTCCTCTCACCGCGGGCTCCCTATACTCCCAGTTTATTTTTTTGCACCATCCGTAAAGTCTGAAACGCGTTAGGCGAGCGGCATAGCCAGACAAGGCCCCCCGAGGGCCCGGCGTTATCTAATCTGCCTGCTGCCGCTGGGTAGACCAACTGTGCTAGATTTACACTTTGTCCGCTCGCATCCTGCAGCATGTTGGGGGATTTAGCGGAGGGAGGGGAACCCGAGGTCCGGTTCTCATTTACCCCCCTCCTCCATTTCCTCCTTTCTTCATTTTCACCAGTTCTGTTTACTCAGATTTCTCACCTCCCCCCCCCAATGGCTTCCCTACAGGTTCCCCTCGCTTTGCTCCCACTTCAGAGGCGCCGGGAGCCGGGCCGAGCGGTCAGGACTGATGCAGACATGCCGAGCTCTGGCGGGCCCGTGTCCCCCGTGTCCGCTTCTGATGGAACCCGATCCAGAGGCAGACTCCGCTCGGACAGCTCCTCGCAGGATGCCACGCTGGGGCTTTGATAATTTTTCCCCCCACGATTGGATGCTTTTATTATTTTTTTTTCTCTTCCTCCGGATGTTTCCAAGAACATGAAAAAAAAAAAAATAAAATAAATTAAGCTGGAGGTAAACTTTCATCGCCTCCTCATTTCCCACTTCTGCCACTTTCTGGCTATGGGGAATGTAACTAATACATTGGCGGGAGGCTCCATAGTAAATCAGGCTGGGGCTAATTATTAATATTTATTATTAATATTATTAGAATGAGGACAGGGCCAGATTATGAGGGGGGCGCAACCGAGGGGGCCTCCACCAATCTTTGGGTCAGGCTGGGGCTAATGGGCTCTGGAAATAAGTGCAGTACATTATTATTAATATTATTAGTAATATTTATTATTATTATAAAGAGGACAGGGCCAGATTATGAGGGGGGCGCAAAGGCGTGCACCCCGGGGCCTCCACCACTAACACTGCCAAGGGGGCCTTCACCAATCTTTTGGTCAGGCCGGGGCTAATGGGCTCTGGAAATAAGTGCAGTACATTATTATTAATATTTATTATTATTATTATTATTATTATAAAGAGGACACGGCCAGATTATGATGGGGCACAAGGGACCTGCACCCCGGGGCCTTCACCACTAGCCCTGCCAAGGGGGCCTCCACCAATTTTTGGGTCAGGCTGGGGCTAATGGGCTCTGGAAATAAGTGCAGTACATTATTATTAATATTATTATTTATTATTATTATAAAGAGGACAGGGCCAGATTATGAGGGGGGCGCAAGGGCCTGCACCCCGGGGCCTCCACCACTAGCAATGCCAAGGGGGCCTTCACCAATCTTTTGGTCAGGCTGGGGCTAATGGGCTCTGGAAATAAGTGCAGTACATTATTATTAATATTTATTATTATAAAGAGGACAGGGCCAGATTATGAGGAGGGTGCAAGGGCGTGCGCTCCGGGGCCTCCACCACTAGCCCTGCCAAGGGGGGCTCCACCAATCTTTGGGTCAGGCTGGGGCTAATGGGCTCTGGAAATGAGTAAATAAGTGCAGTAAATTATTATTAATATTATTAATATTTAATATTATTATAAAGAGGACAGGGCCAGATTATGAGGGGGGTGCAAGGGTGGGCACCCCGGGGCCTCCACCACTAGCACTGCCAAGGGGGCCTTCACCAATCTTTTGGTCAGGCCGGGGCTAATGGGCTCTGGAAATAAGTGCAGTACATTATTATTAATATTTATTATTATTATTATAAAAAGGACAGGGCCAGATTATGAGGAGGGCGCAAGGGCGTGCACCCCGGGGCCTGCACCACTAGCCCTGCCAAGGGGGCCTCCACCAATCTTTGTGTCAGGCTGGGGCTAATGGGCTCTGGAAATAAGTGCAGTACATTATTATTAATATTTATTATTATTACTATTATTATTATTATTATAAAGAGGACAGGGCCGGATTATGAGGGGGGCGCAACGGACTCGATCTGACGTTCCAGTAAGTAGACGGGTGCCAGGCAACCACCAATCAGTTACTTGGCTGGACTATTATTTTATACTGTATTTGGGGCCTCCACCTGATCTTGTGCCCAGGGGCCTCCACCACACTTAATCCGGCCCTGAAAGAGGAACAAAACCCAGCGTGGTCGGCCCTGGATTATAAAAGATTTCAGGGCTGGCCACTGGCCTTCCCTCAGGGCATCCAAAATCGGGACACCCCAAAACTCACCTCCATCCTGGCTCCATAGCTGATTGGATGGCCGCATCTTTGGAATGTGAATGAGATGCTGGGGATGCGGATGCTCGCAATCCCCATTGCTGTAAACAGAATCATTTCACAAACATTTAATATGCCGTCCTCCTAAGTGTGCCTGATTTTAAGGGACTGTCCCTCTTTTGAGTCCTTGCCCCTGTGTGCCTTGTTGTTCTCATTTGTCCCTCTTTGAGGTGTAACATGCAGATCTGCAGCAATAAATGATTAATTTGCTCATTCAAAGTGTTTCTATTGTTGTAACTGTTACATCCCATCTCCTATCATCCCTCAATGAGGGGGCGTGGCTTCATCATCCCTCAAGAAGGGGTGTGGCTTTATTTCAATTTTGTCCCTCTTTGAGGTGTAACATGCAGATCTGCAGCAATAAATGATTCATTTGCCTATTCAAAGTGTTTCTATTATTGTAACTGTAACATCCTATCTCCTATCCGTCCCTCAATGAGGAGGCGTAGCTTCATCCATCCCTCAATGAGGGGCGTGGCCTAATTTAACAAATGTCCCTCTTTCCCACCCTGAAAAGTTGGTAGGTATGACATAGTCTGAATATTGGGATATGCCTGTTTCCCCTGTGGCCAGAGGCCAGGTTCAGAATAGGTGCTTAGCTAGGGCTACAACCTGGGACAGGGGGACATGGACTCAAAAGAGGGATAGACCCTCCAAATCAGGGACACTTGGGAGGTATGTTACATACAGTAGGAAACTGGTGTTCACTAGGGGCCCAGCCATCATATTACTATATAAGTTATGGGGGGGCAGGCACAATATAGATTGTATATAGTACCTTGTACAACGTTACAGCAGAAGATGGCGCTATATAAATAAACAACAATAATACTATAGTCTGGGCCCCTCTCATCCCTGCCAAGTGTCCCTGATTTGGAGGCACTGTCCCTCTTTTGAGTCCATGTCCCCCTGTCCCTCATTGATCTCATTTGTCCCTCTTTGAGGTGTAACATGCAGATCTGCAGCAATAAATGATTCATTTATAAGTGTTTCTATTGTTGTAACTGTTACAATGTATCTCCTATCCATCCCTCAATGAGGGGCGTGGCTTCACTCATCCCTCAAAGCGGGGGCGTGGCTTCACCCATCCCTCAGTGAGGTGCGTGGCTTCATTTACATATTGTCCCTCTTTGAGGTGTAACATGCAGATCTGCTGCAATAAATGATTCATTTGCCTATTCAAAGTGTTTATATTGTTGTAACTGTCACAATGTATCTCCTATTCATCAATCAATGAGGGGGCGTGGCTTCACCCATCCCTCATAGTGGGGGCGTGGCTTCACCCATCCCTCAGTGAGGGGCGTGGTTTCAGTTACATATTGTCCCTCTTTGAGGTGTAACATGCAGATCTGCTGCAATAAATGATTCATTTGCCTATTCAAAGTGTTTATATTGTTGTAACTGTCACAATGTATCTCCTATTCATCAATCAATGAGGGGGCGTGGCTAAATTGAACACTTGTCCCTCTTTCCCACCCTGAAAAGTTGAAAGGTATGCAGGTCCTCTTTATTTCTTAAGTTCTGAGTCAGTTCCTTGAACCTGAGCGGCGGCGGTTATCAGGCCAGAGCCATTATCATCGGAATTCAGCGCCGGGCGTGTCGGCGCAGGTAAGCCGGCCGCAGGTTTATCTTCCGAAGTGGTGATGCCTTTTTTATTTGCCGCGTCGTCGTTGTCTCCATGTGCGGAGCAGCGCTCAGGTTCCCACGCTCTGCCCGCCGCTTGTGGAGCGCCCCCGCCTCCTTTTTTTTATTCATCGCCAAAAAATTGCATCTGATTATCATCGCAGGAATGCCGAGCCGCCAGAGAGCCCGGCTGGGAAGTGGAAATCTGCGGCTACCTACCGCAGCCCGCCCGCTAATCCCTAAATTGCCTCAAAGTCCCCCCTGATAATGCCCAGCTGCCAGCTTGCAAAGGCATCAAAGCGGACCTAAACCCTTACTGGCAAAAGTCCTGGATCCACAGTGGCTCTAAACCAACCCAAACTCGCCACTCACACCATCAGTAACTATAAACTACCACATAGGCACAAGAAAACCTTTCACAAATGGGCACAGCACTAAATATATAGTAAAAATATAAATCCTTATTTTAGTGACTCTACTACATAAAAAACAAATATAGACAATATTAAAAACAATTGCACCAATAGGCAGCTCTATTGCTCTGATAAAAATAAACCAGAGACTTTGGCCCTTATTTATGAAGGAATAGCGTCAGGTAGCGACTGGTGAGCGGCCAGTAATGACGGGCCCCGCCACGAGAACGCCGGCTCCCCACCACAATCACACATTTATCAAGCCAATCCTGCTTAGCGACTGAGATAGCGCCATATAGCGACTCATTCATCATTATTCCAGCCTCAGCCCACAGCGCCAGCGTCCGACCTTGAACAGCGACAGGTATGACCTCTCGCTACCTGGCGCTCTCCAATGCATTTCAATGGAACAATCTTTAAATATTCATAATTAATTGTTATTAATTTGTATTTATTTTTTTTTAAATGTGAAAAATTCTGTGACCACTTCTGCCATTTTAGATAATTTTTTTAAGGTAAAAAAATAAAAATAAAAAAAAATGTACAGAATTGATATTACAGGTCTGATGTATTCATATTACAAAATTATTTTAAAAACTTGTTTTTTTTGGTTTCAAAAAATATGGTTGTTTAGGGGTTAAAAAACTACTTTTAACCCATCGCCGCCAGCGCTCTGGGGTTTAAACATGCATTTTACAGTGCGAGAAATTTTTGAGCGTGATTTCTTAATGAATATGGTGGGAGCCGGTCGCTATGGCCATTCGCTATCATGCGCTCCCATACAGCGCGGAACCTGTCAAATAGCGACTCCTCACCCAATATTCAACATTACCGCTCACCGACTGAGTCGCTATCAACTACAGAACAACGGCCAAGCATAGCGACTACTAGCGGGCGCTCTAAAAATGCCGCTACAGTCGCTCAACTGTCGCTACCTGCCGCTATTAATGAATCGGCCTCCCCATCACCTCCATACTGGGAATCTCACATCAAAAACAAATCTAAATTTATAATGTTACACATATCCTAAATACTAATCCTATCCAATACAGAAAAGATACAATAAATATAAATGTGACAATATATATATATATATATATATATATATATATATATATATCCAACCATGTGCAATAAGCTGCATTGAAACACATATCCTAGATACTAATCCTTCCTATCCAATACAGAAAAGATACAATAAATATAAATGTGACAATATATATATATATATATGTATCCAACCATGTGCAATAAGCTGCATTGAAACTAATTGATGAGAGCAGCTGAGCTCTCCTATTATAAAGTGCAAATGCTGAAATGGCAGCAATACCAGTAATCAAGCTCAATATAAATCCACTTTGTGATCCTACAAAACTATCATTGAATAAAATACTATTCACCTATACCAAATATTTCTCACATATTTTGTACCAACTATAAATAATACTACTAAAGTACAATATACTTGGGAAGCAACATTAAAAATAACACAACTCAAATAAATGAGCAAAGAGTATATGAGATACTTCCCCTATGGAAATCTGTATATCATCTGAGGGCTGGTGCAAGACAAATAACCTACAGGCTGAATCATTATTAGCGGCAGGTAGCGACAGATGAGCGTCTGTAGCAGGCATTTCTGAGCGCACGCTAGTAGTCGCTGTGCTCGGCCGTGGGTCGCAAGTTCAGAGCGACTGGGAGGCCGATTCATTAATAGCGCCAGGTAGCGACAGATGAGCGACTGTAGCATTATTTTCACAGCGCACGCTAGTATTCGCTGTGCTTGGCCGTTGTTCGGCTGTTGACAGCGACTCAGTCGGTGTGCGGTAATGTTGAATACGGGGTTAGGAGTCGCTATTTGACAGGTTCCGCGTTGTATGGGAGCGCATGACAGTGAATGGCCATAGCGAACGGCTCCCAGCATATTCATTAACAAATCACGCTCCAAAAATTCTCGCGCTGTAAAATGCATGTTTAAACCCCAGAGCGCTGGCGGCGATGGGTTAAAAGTAGTTTTTTAACCCCCAAACAACCATATTTTTGGAAAAAAAAACAAACATGTTTTTACAAACATTTTGTAATATGAATACATTAATATCAGACCTGTAATATCAATTCTGCACAAATTTATTTATTTATTTTTTTTTACCTTAAAAAAAAAATAACATTGCAGAAGTGGTCACAGAATTTTTGACATTTAAAAAAAAAATAAAAAAATTTATAGCAATTAATTATGAATATTTAAAGATTGCTCCATTGAAATGCATTGGAGAGCGCCAGGTAGCGAGAGGTCATACCTGTTGCTGTTCAAGGTCGCTCGCTGGCGCTGTGGGGTGAGGCTGGAATAATGATGAATGATTCGCTATCTGGCGCTCTGTCAGTCGCTAAGCAGGATCGGCTTGATAAATGTGTGATTGCGGAGGGGAGCCGGCGTTCTCGTGGCGGTGAGCGTCATTACCGTTCGCTCACCATTCGCTACCTGGCGCTATCCCTTGTTAAATAAGGCCCTCAGTCGCTGTGCGCATTGTTGAATACATTGTGTGGAGTCGCTATATGAGCAGTACAGCACTGTATGGGAGCGCATGTTAGCGACTGGTCAGTGCAACTGACTCACAGCATATTCATTAAAAAAAACAGCCTCATACACCTCCGGCGCTCAAAAATGCTTCGCTGAAGCCAAGAGCGCCGGAGGCTGTGTGATTAAAGGCCGTTTCTTAACATGTATCTACCAGTAACAAAGCGAAAACATATGGAATTACATTGTTATAACATTGTGACATGAACACATTAATGACAGACCTGTAATAACAATTCTGCATAAATATATAACATTTAAAAAAATATGAATAAATGGCTTTTTCTAGGCTAGGAAAGATCCCAACATTATTTGAGAATAAAAAAATGTAATAAAATAAAAACCCTGTTTAAAGAGAAAAAAAAAGAACGTCCATTGAAATGTATGGGAGAGCATCAGGTAGTGAGAGGTAATACGTGGTGCTCTGCAAGGCTGAATGCCGGCGCTGTATGCTGAAGCTGAGGGATAATGATGAATCGGACGCTACATGGCGTTATCCCAGTCGCTCAACAGATTCTGTTTGATAAATGTGTAATTGCTGCTGTGTCCGGCGTTCACCTGCCGCTACCTGTCATTTACAAGGCGCTACCTGACGCTATCCCTTCTTGAATAAGGCCCCTAGTGAGTCGGGGTCTAGTGAGTCACACCATCAGTGAGTCTGACATTAGAGAGTTACTCACCTTTTTCTATCAGATCTCCCTCCGCTGGGGACAGGAAACAGCTTCCCAACCCCACCATACAAGTATCATGCCTGATATTGGGTGCTCTAGAGATCTTTAAAGTGGACCAAAACCCAGAATTTTGACTATCCTGGGTTCTGGTCCTTGTCCGGCTGTGTGAAACCCCCCAGGTCGCCAAAACCAACCTACCTCTGCCCGATCCGCTGACGTCCCTTTGTCTAAGCCTTTGTCTAAGGCGAGCGGCTCCCAGTGTGCCGGCGGCCGCATCCCCCGCTTCCCTCTAGCAGGGAGCGTGCCCACGCCGACCATTCCCAAATGCCTGGCACGGGCATGCGCCCTGCTAGAGGGATAGCGGGGATGCGCCTGCTGCTCGCGCATGCGCAGTTGGACCAGGAAAGAAGGTACGTTTCTGGGTGACCTGGGGGGTTTCACACAGCGGGGCATCCCAATTCTGGATGCCCTGAGGGAGGGAATCCAGTGGTCCTGGAATCTTATAGATTTCAGGGCCGCTGGGGTGTGGCTTTTGTTCCACTTTAAACTTCAAAGAAGGACAGAGAAGAACAACGAGAGACAAGGGGACATGGACTCAAAAGAGGGACAGTCCCTCTAAATCAGGGACACCTGGGAGGTATAAGGATGCCCCGGGGGCCTAAAGTCATCACCCTGCATTAGCGAGCTGCTCACTTTTCCTAGCAGAGCTCCATCTGATGGGGGACAAGAAACCCACCTTACCTACCTTCTCACACCATCAGCATACCCCTGATTTGGAGGGACTGTCCCTCTTTTGCACCTATGTCCTCCTGTCCCTCTTTGTTCTCATTTGTTCCTCTTTGGGATGTAACATGCAGATCTGCAGCAATAAATGATTCATTTGCCTATTTAAAGTGTTTCTATTGTAACTGTTACATCCTATCTCCTATCCATCAATCAAGGAGGGGGTGTGGCCTAATTTAACAAATGTCCCTCTTTCCCAGCCTGAAAAGTTGGTATGTATGCATCAGTGAGCCCTGCATTACAGAGATACTTACCGTTTCCTAGCAGAGCTCCATCTGATGGGGGACAGGAAACTCACCTTACCTATCTTCTCACACCATCAGTGAGCCCTGCATTACAGAGAAACTTAGGCCCTTATTTATCAAGGGATAGCGCCAGGTAGTGTCTCACTAGCGCCAGGTAGCGCCAGCTATCGACGGCTACCGACTCCAGAACGCCAGGCGGCGGACACAATCACGCATTTATCACGCTAAATGAGGCTAGCGCCGGCGAGAGCTTCAGCTAGCGCGGGATTCATCATGTTGCAGACTTCAGCGAACAGCGCCGCTGCTAATCCCATCACAGCGCCAGGTATGACCTCTCGCTACCTGGCGCTCTCCAATGCATTTCAATGAAACAATCTTTAAATATTCATAATTAATTGTTATTAATGTTTTTTTTTTTTTTTTTAAATGTTAAAAATTCTGTGACCGCTTCTGCAATGTAATATCTTTTTTTTAAGGTCAAAAAAACAAAAACAAAATTTGTGCAGAATTGATATTACAGGTCTGATATTAATGTATTCATATTACAAAATGTTTATAAAAACTTGTTTATTATTTTTTTCCAAAAATATGGTTGTTTGGGGGTTAAAAAACTACTTTTAACCCATCGCCGCCAGCGCTCTGGGGTTTAAACAAGCATTTCACAGCGCGAGAATTTTTTGAGCGTGATTTGTTAATGAATATGGTGGGAGCCGTTCGCTATGGCCATTCGCTATCATGCGCTCCCATACAGCGCGGAACCTGTCAAACAGCGACTCCTAACCCCGTATTCAACATTACCGCACACCGACTGAGTCGCTGTCAACAACCGAACAACGGCCAAGCACAGCGAATACTAGCCGGCGCTGTGAAAATCACGCTACAGTCGCTCATCTGCCGCTACCTGGCGCTATTAATAAATCGGCCTCTTACTTTTCCTAACAGAGCTTCATCTGATGGGGGACAGGAAACTCACCTTACCTACCTTCTCACATCATCAATGAGCCCTGCATTACAGAGATACTCACCTTTTCCTATGCCAATGTGGATGGCAGGGGGCCGCGGGGAAGATTTGGCAAGGTGTGCCGGGCAGAGCGTTGGGGGGGGGCGTGGCTCGCTCTCACACTCCTGACAGCGCGTACGTGCCAGTCCGGGGCCGCTGCATGGCGCTCTACTAATTAATATCCGGCGCTGCCGAGCGACGAGTCATCCTAATTACGGGGAGCTGGCGAGGAAACAGAAATTCAAAGGAAAAAAATAGGGACGACTGCCAATAAGATTCACAGGCGTAAAGGTGTAGACGGCCACAACTCAACACACACAGTACAGGGGGCTTAAAGCGGATCAAAACCAGGCGCAGCCAGCCCTGGAATCTAATAGAAAGCCCTGGTCTCCAGAGCTTACAGTCTAATAGGAAGCCCTGATCTCCAGAGCTTACAGTCTAATAGGAAGCCCTGGTCTCCAGAGCTTACAGTCTAATAGGAAGCCCTGGTCTCCAGAGCTTACAGTCTAATAGGAAGCCCTGGTCTCCAGAGCTTACAGTCTAATAGGAAGCCCTGGTCTCCAGAGCTTACAGTCTAATAGGAAGCCCTGGTCTCCAGAGCTTACAGTCTAATAGGAAGCCCTGTTATCCAGATCTTACAGTCTAATAGGAAGCCCTGGTATCCAGAGCTTACAGTCTAATATGAAGCCCTGGTCTTCAGAGCTTACATTCTAATAGTGAGCCCTGGTCTCCAGCGCTTACAGTCAAATAGGGAGCCCAGGCCCCTAGAGCTTGCAGTCTAATGGTGAGCCCTGGTCTCCAGAGCTTACAGTCTAATGGTGAGCCCTGGTCTCCAGAGCTTACAGTCTAATGGTGAGCCCTGGTCTCGAGAGCTTACAGTCTAATGGTGAGCCCTGGTCTCCAGAGCTTACAGTCTAATGGTGAGCCCTGGTCTCGAGAGCTTACAGTCTAATAGGAAGCCCTGGTCTCCAGAGCTTACAGTCTAATAGGAAGCCCTGTTCCTCAGAGCTAACAGTCTAATAGGAAGCCCTGGTCCTCAGAGCTAACAGTCTAATATAGAGCCCTGGTCTCCAGAGCTTACAGTCTAGTAGAGAGCCCTGGTCTTCAGAGCTTACAGTCTAATAGGGAGCCCTGGTCTCCAGAGCTTACAGTCTAATAGGAAGGCCTGGTCTCCAGAGCTTACAGTCTAATGGTGAGCCCTGGTCTCCAGAGCTTACAGTCTAATAGGAAGCCCTGGTCTCCAGAGCTTACAGTCTAATGGTGAGCCCTGGTCTCGAGAGCTTACAGTCTAATGGTGAGCCCTGGTCTCCAGAGCTTACAGTCTAATGGTGAGCCCTGGTCTCGAGAGCTTACAGTCTAATAGGAAGCCCTGGTCTCCAGAGCTTACAGTCTAATAGGAAGCCCTGTTCCTCAGAGCTAACAGTCTAATAGGAAGCCCTGGTCTTCAGAGCTTACAGTCTAATAGGAAACCCTGGTCTCCAGAGCTAACAGTCTAATAGGAAGCCCTGGTCTTCAGAGCTTACAGTCTAATAGGAAGCCCTGGTCTCCAGAGCTTACAGTCTAATAGGAAGCCCTGGTCTTCAGAGCTTACAGTCTAATAGGAAGCCCTGGTCTCCAGAGCTTACAGTCTAATGGTGAGCCCTGGTCTCCAGAGCTTACAGTCTAATGGTGAGCCCTGGTCTCCAGAGCTAACAGTCTAATGGTGAGCCCTGGTCTCGAGAGCTTACAGTCTAATGGTGAGCCCTGGTCTCCAGAGCTTACAGTCTAATGGTGAGCCCTGGTCTCGAGAGCTTACAGTCTAATAGGAAGCCCTGGTCTCCAGAGCTTACAGTCTAATGGTGAGCCCTGGTCTCCAGAGCTTACAGTCTAATGGTGAGCCCTGGTCTCCAGAGCTTACAGTCTAATAGGGAGCCCTGGTCTCCAGAGCTTACAGTCTAATAGGAAGCCCTGGTCTTCAGAGCTTACAGTCTAATAGGAAACCCTGGTCTCCAGTGCTTACAGTCAAATAGGGAGCCCTGGTCTCCAGAGCTTACAGTCTAATAGGGAGCCCAGGCCCCTAGAGCTTGCAGTCTAATAGGAAGCCCTGGTCCTCAGAGCTAACAGTCTAATATAGAGCCCTGGTCTCCAGAGCTTACAGTCTAGTAGAGAGCCCTGGTCTTCAGAGCTTACAGTCTAATAGGAAGGCCTGGTCTCCAGAGCTTACAGTCTAATAGGAAGCCCTGGTCTTCAGAGCTTACAGTCTAATAGGAAGGCCTGGTCTCCAGAGCTTACAGTCTAATAGGAAGCCCTGGTCTCCAGAGCTTACAGTCTAATAAGAAACCCTGGTCTCCAGAGCTTACAGTCTAATGGTGAGCCCTGGTCTCCAGAGCTTACAGTCTAATAGGAAGCCCTGGTCTCCAGAGCTTACAGTCTAATAGGAAGCCCTGGTCTTCAGAGCTTACAGTCTAATAGGAAGCCCTGGTCTTCAGAGCTTACAGTCTAATAGGAAGCCCTGGTCTCCAGAGCTTACAGTCTAATAGGAAACCCTGGTCTCCAGAGCTTACAGTCTAATAGGGAGCCCTGTTCCTCAGAGCTAACAGTCTAATAGGAAGCCCTTGTCTTCAGAGCTTACAGTCTAATAGGAAACCCTGGTCTTCAGAGCTTACAGTCTAATAGGAAACCCTGGTCTTCAGAGCTTACAGTCTAATAGGAAACCCTGGTCTCCAGAGCTTACAGTCTAATAGGGAGCCATGGTCCTCAGAGCTTACAGTCTAGTAGAGAGCCCTGGTATCCAGAGATTACAATCTAATAGGGAGCCCTGATCTTACAGTCTATTAGGGAGCCCTTGTCTTCAGAGCTTACAGTCTAATAGGAAGCTCTGGTCCCCAGAGCTTACAGTCTAATAGAGAGCCCTGGTCCTCAGAACTTACAGTCTAATAGAGAGTCCTGGTCTTCAGAGCTTACAGTCTAATAGGGAGCCCTGGTCCCCAGAGCTTACAGTCTAATAGGAAGCCCTGGTCCTCAGAGCTTACAGTCTAATAGAGAGCCCTGGTCCTCAGAGCTTACAGTCTAATGGGAGTGATGTCACCCCTCTGCTGATGTCTGGGGTCAGGGGTCACCTCCTGGAAGGGGTTTATGGGCATTCTGACAGCATGGCTCACACAGGGAGCTGTTTACATAGAAGTGTGGAGGAGCCCACTGACTCACCTGCACTGTTATACCTGTGTTTGGTTGCTTTGCAACAGCAGCGATAATAAAGTCTGAGTAACGGGTGTTTTTATTTCTGCTGCATCCCCTCTCCTTCAAATAAATAGTCCGACACCTGTCTGTCTGTCTGTCTGTCTGTCTGTGAGTCAGGACTATTCTGGGCTTAAAGAGCAACTCCGGCCATCATAAATGAATGCCGCATGGGACAAGCGTCACAATCTGCAGTCATAACAAAGAATCACTGGGCCCTGGTGCAGGCAATAAATGGGGCCCCATCATAGCTTATCAGGCTAACCTTTATTTGTTAATCGTCCCTGTAAGGAGGCTCCAAGAGACATTCAGATACAAGGCTCTCCGCTGGCTCAGCAGGTCTTTGCTTTTCACCATTCACCCATTTCTCTCTCCCTCCTTAACATGTCGCGTCCATCACTCTCGCATCTCATTTTCTTTTTTCCTCTACATCTGTAACGGGCAGGCTGATTCATGACTAACGCCAGGTAGCGACAGATGAGCGTCTGTAAGCAGGCATTTTCAGAGCGCCCGCTAGTAGTCGCTGTGCTCGGCTGTGGTTCGCTAGTTCAGCGCTTCGCTAGTTCAGGGCCTCAGCCGCTGTGCAGCATTGATGAATACGTTGTGCGGAGTCGCTATATGAGCAGTACATCGCTGTATGGGAGTGAATGGTAGCGGCTGGTCAGTGTGAGAGACTCACACCATATTCATCAAAAAAACAGCCTCACACATCACCGGCGCTCAAAATTGCTTCGCTGCAGCCCAGAGCGCTGGAGGCTGTGTGTTTAAAGGCTGTGTCGCTCAACAGAATCGGCTTCATAAATGTGGAATTGTGCGTTGTGGCCGGCGTTCACCTGCCTCTACCTGCCGCTGTACAGGCACTACCTGTCGCTATCCCTTCATGAATAAGGCCCTAACTTCCTTTCTTTCTTTTTGACAAGATTGCTTCTCCTTTATTTCTCTTTCCTCCTTCCCACCCTGTGCCTATCATTTCCACATATTTGTTTCCTTTTGTTCTCCACATTCCCTCCTTCTCTATTTCACCTTCACTTTCTCTATGAGGCCGATTCATTAATAGCGCCAGGTAGCGACAGATGAGCGCCAGTAGCGTGATTTTCACAGCGCCAGCTAGTATTCGCTGTGCTTGGCCGTAGTTCGCTTGTTGACAGCGACTCAGTCGGTGTGCGTTATTGTTGAATACGGGGTTAGGAGTCGCTGCTTGACAGGTTCCGCGCTGTATGGGAGCGCCTGACAGCGAATGGCCAGAGCGAACGGCTCCCAGCATATTCATTAACAAATCACGCTCAAAAAATTCTCGCGCTGTGAAATGCTTGTTTAAACCCCAGAGCGCTGGCGGCGATGGGTTAAAAGTAGTTTTTAACCCCCAAACAACCATATTTTTTGATTTAAAAATTAAACAAGTTTTTCTAAACATTTTGTAATATGAATACATTAATATCAGACCTGTAAGATCAATTCTGCACAATTTTTTTTTTTTTTTACCTTAAAAAAAAAATTTAACATTGCCGAAGTGGTCACAGAATTATTGCCATTTAAAAAAAAAAAAAAAAAAAAAAAAAAACTTAAAATCAATTAATTAGGAATATTTAAAGATTGCTCCATTGCAATGCATTGGAGAGCGCCAGGTAGCGAGAGGTCATACCTGGCGCTGTGATGGGATTAGCAGCGGCGCTGTTCGTTGCAGTCTGCTACATGATGAATCCCGCGCTAGCTGACGCTCTCGCCGGCGCTAGCCTCATTTAGCGTGATAAATGCGTGATTGTGTTCGCAGCCTGGCGTTCTGGAGTCGGTAGCCGCCGATAGCTGGCGCTACCTGGCGCTAGTGAGACACTACCTGGCGCTATCCCTTGATAAATAAGGCCCTATGTCTATAATTCCCCTTCCATAATTCTATCCCTCTCTCTGCTCCCCTTTCCTCCATCTCCCTCTTTTTTCACCTTCTTCTCACTTTTTACTTTTCCTCCTCTTCTCTCTATTTTCCACATTCCCTCCTTTTGTATTATTTCCTCCCTCCATCCCACCCTCTTGTCACCTTCTCTACTTAGGGCCTTATTCATGAAGCTCTGGCGCCAGGTAGTGCCTGTACAGCGGCAGGTAGCGGCAGGTGAACGCCGGACACGGCAGCAATGACACATTTATGAAGCCGAATCTGGTGAGCGACTGGAACAACGCCATGTAGCGTCCGATTCATCATTATCCCAGCTCAGCGTACAGCGCCGGCGTTCAGCCTTACAGAGCACCACGTACTACCTGTCGCTACCTGGCGTCTCCCATACATTTCTATGGATGATCCTTAAATCCCTTTCCTGATCCCAATCCCCCCCCCCCCCTCAAAAAAAAAACACAAACCTTCTGACATGGGCAAGAAAATGACATTTTTGAAAACTTTTTTGATTAATAATACTTTGTCCTTACATGTCTGGTGTTAAAGTGTTCATGTTACAATGTTATAACAATGTCATTCCATGTGTTTTCGCTTTGTTACTAGTGGATACATGGTCATAAACAGACTTTAATCACACAGCCTCTGGCGCTATGGGCTACAACTACATGATTTTGAGCGCCGGCGCTGTTTGTGGCTGTTTTTTGGATGAATGTGGTGTGAGTCAGTCGCACTGAGCTGGCGTTACGGTTCGCTCACATACAGCGTAGTATAGCGACTCACATATCATATGCATCAATACCGGACAGCGACTGAGGCGCTCTAAAACAATAATCCACGGCCGAGCACAGCGACTACTAGCGGTCGCTCTGAAATCCGTGCTACAGACGCTCATCTGTCGCTACCTGCCGCTAGTAATGAATCAGCCTGATATTTGTCTTGTTTTACTTTCCTTCCTTTCTCGCTTTGTTTCTCCACATGCCCCCAACCTCTATTATACCTTCATCTTTCATTTGCACATTTCCTCCATCTCCACGTGCCTTTTTCTCTTTTTACGCCACATTCGGTTTCCTTCCTTCTCTCTGTTTTGCACTTTCTCTCCTCTATTATCCCTTTTCCCATCTCTCTCTTTTTTTATTTTATGTCCTTATTTTATTTACTTCTCTTCCTTCTCGTCTGTTTTCCACATTCCTTGGATTGTGGGTCTTGGTCCTCTATAATCAGGACAATGTATCTCTGATGTCGTCTTCCCATAATGCAATTTGGCTGCTTTAGTTGCTTTCCAGAGAACCCCCCAGGGGCATAACTTGGGTAGTGCAGGGGGGTGCGACTGCACCGGGGCCCAGAAGGTCAGGGGGCCCATTGTTGTTGCTCCTGTACCTTATTTATAATATTTTGTGTTCACTTGGCATCATTTAGCTATAGGTAACAGCATTTGCTGCTTCAGTCATTAGTTATTTAGCTTCATCCAATTGAGTTAAAAGACATAAAAAAGTTAAATGCATGAGCTTTGACAGGGCCTCATTCAATGTTTGCACCAGGGCCCCGTCACATTTAGTTATGTCACTGCCCCCACCATACCCATAACTACCAACTTTTCATGGTGGGAAAGAGGGACATTTGTAAAATTAGGCTACGCCTCCCTCATTGAGGGATGAATAGGTGATAAGTGATAACAATTAAAACAATGTAAACAGTATAAATAGACAAATGAATAATTTATTGCTGCAGATCTGCATGTTACACCTCAAAGAGGGAAAATATGTAAATGAAGCCATGATTGATAGGTGATAGATTATAACAGTTAAAACAATGTAAACACTATAAATAGACAAATGAATCATTTATTGATGCAGATCTGCATGTTACACCTCAAAGAGGGACAAATGAGAACAACAAGGGACATGGGGACATGTACTCAAAAGAGGGACTGTCCCTCCAAATCAGGGACATTGGGGAGGTAAGCATACCTCTCAACTTTTTTGGGTGGGAAACAGGGACGTTAGTTTAATTAGGCCACATCCCCTCATTGAGGGATAGATTGGAGATAGGATGCTACATTTACAACAATAGAAACACTTAAAATGGACAAATGTATCATTTATTGCTGCAGATCTGCATGTTACACCTCAAAGAGGGACAGTATGTAAATGAAGCCACGCCCCTGCATTGAGGGCTGGATGAAGCCACGCCCCTCATTGAGGGATGGATGAAGCCACACCCCCTCAGTGAGGGATGGAGAGGATGGAGAGGAGATACATTGTAACAGTTACAACAATAGAAACACTTTTAATAGGCGAATGAATCATTTATTGCTGCAGATCTGCATGTTACACCTCAAAGAGGGACAATGTTTAAAGGAAGCCACGCTCCCTCATTAAGGAATGATGAAGCCACGCCCCTCATTGAGGGATGATGAAGCCACGCCCCCTCATTGAGGGATGGATGAAGCCACACCCCCATTGAGGGATGGATAGGAGATGTAACAGTTCAAACAATGTAAACACTATAAATAGGCAAATGAATAATTTATGGCATTTATCTGCATGTTATACCTCAAAGAGGGACAAATGAGAACAACAAGATGCAGGGGGGCCAAGACTCAAAAGCGGGGCAGTCCCTCCAAATTAGGGACACATGGGAGGTATGCATACCTCCCAACGTTTTAGGGTGGGAAACAGGGCCATTTTTTAAATTAAGCCATGCCCCCTCATTGAGGGATGGATAGGCGATACATTGCAACAGTTACAACAATAGAAACACTTTGAATATGCAAATGAATCACTTATTGCTGCAGATCTGCATGTTACACCTCAAAGAGGGACAATATGTAAATGAAGCCACACACCCTCATTGAGTGATGGGTAAAGCCACGCCCCCTCATTGAGGGATTGATTAAGCCACACCCCCTCATTGAGAGATGTATTAAGCCACGCCCCTTCATTGAGAGATGGATATCAGATAGGATGCTACATTTACACCAATAGAAACACTTTAAATAGGCAAATAAATAATTTATTAATCTGCATGTTAAATCTCAAAGAGGGACAAATGAGAACAACGAGGGACAGGGGGACATGGTCTCAAAAGAGGGACAGTCCCTCCAAATTAGGGACACTTGGGAGGTATGCCATAGACTGTATTGGGATTCGGCTGATGCTGAACATTACAGAGGCAGATCCGGCCCATCACTACCGATCAGCAGATGGGTGTAAGAAAATGAATCAGGGCCAGGACTTAATAAGAAAGAACTCCGCTTCCGCACGAGTGCTTTGTGAGGGTTCATCAATTGGCAAGATCAGATTTAACCTGCGAATGGCCTGATCCTGGAGGATGGGAGGAGGGGGGGGCACATCCCCGCTGTGGGTGAGCGAGGAGACAAGTCCAGACAGAGAGACCTGCAGCCAGGACGGAGCATTCCTGCAGAAGAACGCTTCGCCCCGCGCTGGAAGTGGCGGCACGACGGGAAGCTTTCGCTGTGTGCTCACCTGAGCCTGTCAAACAAAGCCGCAATCATCTCTAATACTCAGAGGAAGGAAAGAGGCCGGGAAGGGGGGGTGCAACACACACACAGGGCCATATTCATGAAGCTCTAGCGCCAGGTAGCGCCTGTACAGCGGCAGGTGAAAGCCGGACACGGCAGCAATTACACATTTATGAAGCTGAATCTGGTGATCGACTGGAACAACGCCATGTACCGCCCGATTCATCATTATCCCAGGCTCAGCGTACAGCGCCGGCGTTCAGCCTTGCAGAGCGCCACGTCTTACCTGTCGCTACCTGGCGCTCTCCCATACATTTCTATGGATGATCCCAATTTTTATTTTTTACCCTAAAAAAAAAACACAAACCTTCTAACATGTCTCCTGGGCAAGGAGATGATATTTTTGAAAATTTTTGGGATTAATAATATTTTTATGCAGAATTGTCCTCACATGTCTGGTATTAAAGTGTTCATGTTACAATGTTATAACAATGTCATTCCATGTGTTTTCGCTTTGTTACTAGTGGATACATGTTCAAAAACAGCCTTTAAAGCGATCCTTCACTCTGAATAAGAGCCTATCTTATATGTTTCCCACACCCTGTACATACAGATTGCTCACATTAATCCGGACCCTCACCCTGAATAACAGCTTATCTTATATGTTTCCCACACCCTTTACATACAGATTGCTCACATTAATCCGGACCCTCACCCTGAATAAGAGCCTATCTTGTATGTTTCCCACACCCTGTACATACAGATTGCTCACATTAAAAATCATCCTACCTGCATCTACTGCATGTTATGAGCCTTTAAACATCCAAGATGGCGGCTTATGGGAAATCAGGCAGCCTGCAAACAGGAAGTGTCTTCTGACTGTTCTGCTCTGCATTCTGGGATTGCTGACCTTTTCTTGACCCCAGCTCTGCTCTGTCTGAGCTAAGCACAGCTGTAACTTGCCCCTCTGAACCTTATCCCACTCTCCTTTCCTCAGTAAGTGTGATGCTTCTGAGGCAAGATGGCGGCGCCCGTATCCTAAAGTCCTTAACAGAGTTGCAGCCCAATGGGGGAAAGAATAATAAGTAAGTGACTAAAAACTTAAAATATATTAATTTTAGATGCTGGGGAATCGTCTTTTAAGGGTTTGGGATTTTCAATAAATCATGCTGAAGGTCCGGTTTAATCACACAGCCTCTGGCGCTCTGGGCTACAACTACATGATTTTGGGTGCCGGCGCTGTTTGAGGCTGTTTTTTTGATGAATGTGGTGTGAGTCGGTAGCACTGAGCTGGCGTTACGGTTCGCTCACATGCAGCGTAGTATAGCGACTCACATATCATATTCAACAATGCCGGACAGCGACTGAGACGCTTTGAAATAATGATCCATGGCCGAGCACAGTGACTACTAGCGGGCGCTCTGAAATCCGCTCTACAGACGCCCATCTGTCGCTACCTGGCGGTAGTAATGAATCAGCCTGCCCGTCAACAAGACTGAAGAGTCACCTGAAGGGATCAGATGCCAACCGCTACTGGCCTCTAAACTGGACGAGTTACCTGGTTGGCCAGTGAGCCTCACTTGTCCAGTGGCTGGGACCCTCACTTGTCCAATGGCTGGGACCCTCCTTTGCCCAATGGCTGGGACCCTCACTTGTCCAATGGCTGGGACCCTCACTTGTCCAATGGCTGGGACCCTCACTTGTCCAATGGCTGGAACCCTTATTTGTCCAGTGGCTGGTACCCTCACTTGTCCAATGGCTGGGACCCTCCTTTGCCCAATGGCTGGGACCCTCACTTGTCCAATGGCTGGGACCCTCCTTTGTCCAGTGTGTGAGACCCTCAATTGTCTAATTGCTGGGACCCTCACTTGTCCAATGGCTGGGACCCTCCTTTGTCCAATGGCTGGGATCCTCCTTTGTCCAGTGGCTGGGACCCTCCTTTGTCCAGTGGGTGGGACCCTCATATGTCCAGTGGCTGGGACCCTCACTTGTCCAATGGCTGGGACCCTCCTTTGTCCAGTGGCTGGGACCCTCCTTTGTCCAGTGGGTGGGACCCTCATATGTCCAGTGGCTGGGACCCTCCTTTGTCCAGTGGCTGGGACCCTCCTTTGTCCAATGGCGGGGACCCTCCTTTGTCCAGTGGGTGGGACCCTCAATTGTCCAATGGCTGGGACCCTCCTTTGTCCAGTGGGTGGGACCCTCATATGTCCAGTGGCTGGGACACTCATATGTCCAGTGGCTGGGACCCTCACTTGTCCAATGGCTGGGACCCTCTTTTGTCAAGTGGCTGGGACCCTCATATGTCCAGTTGCTGGGACCCTCATATGTCCAGTGGCTGGGACCCTCACTTGTCCAATGGCTGGGACCCTCCTTTGTCCAGTGGGTGGGACCCTCAATTGTCCAATGGCTGGGACCCTTACTTGTCCAATGGCTGGGACCCTCCTTTGTCCAGTGGGTGGGACCCTCAATTGTCCAATGGCTGGGACCCTCCTTTGTCCAGTGGCTGGGACCCTCTTTCGTCCAGTGGCTGGGACCCTCATATGTCCAGTTGCTGGGACCCTCACTTGTCAGTAAGCAAGGTTGTCACCAAAAGTGGGCCTCCCTCTTTCCAATAGGGGCCGATGCTCACCAATAAGTGGGCCCCTCATTTATCTATTAGGTGGGTTCCTCGCCTGCCAATGGTTTTAGCCAAAAGGTAGGCCCCTCACTTGGCTGGGATCCTCCTTTTCCAATGAGCAGATTCTGCCAACTAGTAGGCCTCTTACTTGCCATCAGGCGAGATCACCATATGTCAGTGGGTGCCTTATTCTCTTACACATTGGGATGCCCCTGGTAAGGACTTTTACCTGGCCCTGGATTCTTTTAGACTCTAGGGCCTGTTTTAATTCTGCTTTAAGGAGGAGCAGCGTGACAGCCATGCTGTTAGGACATTTTTCATCACTTTTTCTGACAGGCCTCCTGTTACGTTCAAGTCACTAAGCGGACTTGGTCTGGCTTCTGTTGTCCGATTCCCAATTACTATATTCTAAGAGAAATCAATACACGCGACAAGGTGTGTAGCAAAACCTCAGAGAAACACTGAGCAGGGGGAGCTTCTGACCCCTGTTTTATTGAAAACTTTCATAGTTAGAGCATGTGCAGAACAGACAATTACCTAAATTAAAAATAATGAGAACAGAATATTTATTACTATGTACAAGGTTGAGTTCAGGGAGTATTTTATAGTTTTCTCAGTTCCCAGAGGCCCTCATGCGAAGCAGCACATTCCTTAGATAAGGAATAAGGGATAAGGAGAAGCCTTGCAAAAAGCAATTACAGAAAAGTCCAACGTTAAAGCGTTACTCTAACATACAGAAAATAAACCATAGTCTTTCAGAACTATGTTTCTTAAATCTGGATCTTCTCATTTCCCCCCTTTGACATCTACATCTGTCTTTCCTTTGACTGTGTCCACTTCGGAAGGTTTATAGCCAGTTCAGTCACTCAGGTACTATCCCAGGCCGGCGAGTTGCCTAGGGGAACACAGGTCTTCTCCAACTGGTTCCATCCCCCAAGTACTTGAACAGCATCCTTCCAAAGAAGAGTCTCGAATTTTGACAGATGATATGTCAATTCTAAAGGAAAGAAACATAGTTACTCATTTAGAAAGCGCATTATCTGCAATCAAGATACGTTTGTTACTTTAGGTGTCTTGATCTTGGCTACAAGGCAAAGAGCTAGTTTTACTAGAACATAAATCATTATACCCAGAAGACACAATGCCAAAATATTAATCAAGATATTCTTGATCCATTGTAGTGGACCACTCCAGTTTCCCCAATCTCCAAAAGGAGACCAGTCTTTTGCAAATGTCCTGATTTTACTCTGTATCTTTTGAACTTCTTCTCTATGACCTTTTATTACTTCATAATAATCAGGTATCTCTAATGAGGTATTATGTATCCAAGTACAGCACTCGTAATCCTCCGTCATTTCACAAAGTCCCGTCAAGGCTGCACTCATACTTTCTATAGCCATTTCATGCATCTCTACTTTATCTCTTATTGCTTTTTGTTCCACATTTAACTTCTCAATATCTTCAGAATTTCTGTCAAGTACTTCATTCATTAATCCTGTGTAATTATTTAATCTCTTCATCATATCTACGCTCCACCCTGTCCAACTGGGAAACCACGCCCACGTCATATCCCCTTCTGTAAACACGTCATAGTCTAGAGGATCTGTACGCTGTAAACTCTTCTTTACTCTATTTAGACTTTCCAAGGGATGCTTAGGGTATGGGCTCATTTTTAGACTTTTATTCTCTCCTACTACCCCCATTACCGGAATCAGGGAGGCCAAATAGCACCATCCCACGGGTTCTGGAGGTATCCATGGATAACAGGTTATCCCACAACAAATATATATATCATTTCCTAAAAATATGGACATCTGACTAAAAGAATATTGGCTATCACTGTCGTAGTTGGCTAGTGTAAATACAGCAAATAGTTTGGAGATATCAGTTTGTGAACCTGTGTGTGTAAAAACAACATTGCGGGTCATATTTCTAAGAGTTTCATTATTAGTCTGTATAGCAGATTGATTCATAACATTATCAGTGTGGGAGATATTCAATTTACTATATCTACACACTTCGCCCCTACTTGCATTCACTCTTCCCATCTGGAAACACCAATCAGGAAAGTGTGTTCTTGCTATTATAGGGAATTCTATGCTCTCATCACTGGTTCGTGTGATATTTTGAAAATTAATCCCAGGGGTTCCGTTCAAAAAAAGGGTATAATTTATAGGAGCTGCAACAAGAGGTATCCTGGCTGAACTAGGATGCAATTTGCTGCAAATCCAGCATTTTTCATAACCTGATTTGCGGGCATAAGCATATTTGAATTTCAGCAAAAGAAATTTCTGATGGTGAGTGCCTGCTTCTCTTTTATTTCTTATAGGTGCAGGGGATGAAATATTGAGGCAGAAAGCCATTATCATTGTTAAGAGGAAATATTTCATTTTCTCTCTGGACCTGTAACCTTTTTACAATGACTTGCGTGTATCCAAGTGGATTTTCCTTCAAGTTTCACTGAAGTAGGCGTTGTCAAAAGAACTTGAAAGGGTCCTTCAAACCTTGATTCCAAAGATTTTCTAGAATGTTTCTTTACATAGACAAAGTCTCCTGGTTGGAGATTATGAGTTCCTGTTATCTGGTCGGGGTCTGGAAGAGAATCAAAAACACTTTTGTGCAGTTTAGTGAGATGTTTCTGCAACTGTATCACATAATCAGTCAATTCATCACATTTTAGGGCAAGATGTTGTGGAAAGTACAACCCAGTTCTGGGAGCACTTCCAAACAGAATTTCATAAGGTGACAACCCTGTTTTCTTTGTAGGGGTGCATCTTATTGAAAATAACACAATTGGTAAACAATCTATCCATGGTTTACCTAATTCCTTCATAGTTTTCTGTAACTTCAGTTTAATGGTGCCATTCAGTCTCTCCACACTCCCTGAACTCTGTGGGTGATAGGGTGTATGGAAGGACTGCTGGACACCTAACATTTGCATTACATTTTGCATTATTTCACCTGTAAAGTGCGAGCCACGGTCACTTTCTATGGTCTCACATAGACCAAAACGTGGTATCAATTCTGTAATTAGTTTCTTTGCCGTGGTCTTAGCTGTTGCTGATTTTACTGGGTAAGCTTCTGGCCATCCCGAAAACAAGTCAATACACACAAGTACATACTCAAAGGGTCCACTCTTAGGGAGTTGGATGTAATCAATTTGAAGCCTTTGAAATGGATAGAGAGACCTAGGTTGATGTCTTACCGGTGTCTTAACAACCTGTCCTGGGTTCTCCGTCAAACAGATAGAGCATGCTGCACAGTATTGTCGTGCCATGCTACTAAAGCCTGGAGCATACCAAGTCTGATTGGTACTCCTTACCATAGAGTTTGCACTCTGATGTGTAGGCAGATGTGATACCTGTGCCTGTTCTGGGTATAGGAAGCTAGGCAAGCACAATCGGCTTCCTTTGACCCATAATCCATCATTTTGCTGGGCTCCTGCTCTGAGCCATTTTTCCTTTTCCTCAGGCATCACTTTGTCCTGAAGATTTTTCATCAGTTCCATACTTACCGCCGATTCCTGGGTAAGATTTACACTTACACTCTCTATCTTCTTCAAAGCTGCTTGTTTAGCTGCTAAGTCAGCTTTTTCATTACCTTTAGCCTCTTTGGTTGTTTGTTTTGTGTGGGCTGCTACTCTTACAATAGCTACCTTTTTGACATTGTTCAGGTTGGTCAGAATTTCTTTAACTAAATCAGCATGTCTAATGGGGGTTCCTGCAGCTGTTAAGAAGCCCCTTGCTTTCCACAGGTGGGCGTAATCGTGGGCAATACCCCAAGAATAGGCGGAGTCTGTCCAGATCGTGCCTGTAGTGTCTTTTAGTAGCATTACTGCCCTAGAGAGGGCTGTAAGTTCTGCTTCCTGAGCAGACATATGAGGTGGTAATGGCTCAGCTTCTACTACTTCATGTTCAGTTACTATTGCATAACCTGTATGAAACTGTCCTTTTTCATCAGCATATCTGCTGCCATCTACAAAAAATTCAAATTCTGGGTTTTCTAAAGGTGTATCATGCACATGTGGTAAACCCATTGTTTCTTGCTTCATAAGTTCAATGCAGTCATGTGTGTCTTCAGTATATTCAAATTCTAAAAAATTCTCAAAATCTTCACTATTACTCCCCCCTTCAGAATCTGAAGAAATTGGTAACAAAGTCGCCAGATTCAGAGAAGTACATCTTTGAAACTTAATTGTTGGGGGTAGTAAAAGGGTACACTGCAGCCTAAGCTGTCTAGCCATTGACAGGTGTTTGGGATTTACCTGTGATAATATCCCATGAATGTCGTGATTGGTAGACACAGCTAATTCATTATCAAGTACAATTTCAGAAGCTTTGTCTACCAATAGAGAAACTACTGCTACACGAATAATAAGCAATAGGTCTTTGTTTTGTGCCATGTGCCTGCCTTAAAACTCCTGTAGCGTGTCCTTGTATTTCAGTAGCCATGAGTGTAAATGGCTTAGAATAATCAGGAAGACCTAAAGCTGGTGCTTGTGTGACTGCAAGTTTAAGTTGTTCAAAAGCATCTCTTACTTCTGGTGTTAGGCAAAAAAAAAAAAAGTGTGACTTTGACACAATCATACAGTGGTTGCATAAGTGAACTGGCATGCATAATCCACTGTCTATAGTAAGAGATGAGTCCTAGAAACGCTCTTAACTGTTTATGTGTCTTAGGAGGTGACATGTTCTTGACTATTTCCACTCTGTCTTTAGTAAGGTGTCTAGTGCCTTGTGAAATGCAGTGACCTAGAAAGGTAACTTGTGTTTGGCAGAATTGTAGCTTTTCTTTGCTAGCCTTGCAGCCATTCTCAGCCAAAAATGTAAGAAGAGACAAAGTACCCTCCTCACATGTGATTTTGTCTGGGCAGCAAAGAAGCAAAACGTCTACCTATTGTAGAAGTACACAATCTGTTGATGGTTTCCATACTGCCAAGACTGAAAAGCGAAGAGGTGGTAACATTCAGGTGCTAAAGGAACCGAAAAGAAAGCTCCCGTTAGATCCACGCAAGAAAAAATACATGCTTGTACTCGGTATTTGAGAAAGCAATGTATGAGGGTTTGGAACCACTGGTGTCATTGGAGCCAAAATGTTATTAATGGCTCTAAGACCTTGTACCATCCTGTATTTCACAGGCTGTCCTGGTTCCAAAACCTTTTTCCTGACTGGATACAAAGGAGTATTAGCCCCTGATTGCATCTGAATCAAAGCACCCTTGGCCAAAAGCTCGTCAATTTGTTCTCCTATAGCTTGTTCTTGTGCAGCACTCAAAGGGTACTGCTTAAGCTGTGGTAGGGTAGATCCTGGTTTGATATGGACCTCTACTGGTGAGACAGGGAGAAGTCCTATATCAGACCCTGACTTAGACCATAAATGGTCAGGTACAGTTCTTAGTAAATCTTGATCATTCTCTGTAAGTACATTAGTGAGTTCAAAATCTTCAAGAGCTTGTACTTGCATACAATATTCTAAATCATCAGGATGGTCAGGCAAAGTTAGAACAACTTGACCATCTTCTTGAAAATCAATTTTTGCTTGTAACTTTGTTAAATTATCCACACCCAATAAATTGTAAGGGGCTGACTCACAAACTAAAAATTTAGAGATAAACATGTGTGGACCAAGTCTGCCCTCTAGTGGTTTAGATATGGGCATAACTTTAGGCAGACCATCGAAACCTGAAGCTATAGTTTGGGCTTCTGACTGCTGTTTCTTACTTAAAACTTTATTACTAATGACAGATTTAGTCGCTCCTATAGCAATCAAAAATTCAACTGTTTTGCCATCAATTTCAATCGGTATTATGGGTGTTTTGGCTGGTACTGTGAATGTTACTGCCAATAGTCAGTCTTGTTCTTTACTTTTAGATTCTGACTTATTGGGGGCTGTTCCTTGATCAGCAGCAAACTTTCTACAATTCCTCTTAATATGACCAGGTTTGTCACAATAATAACATTTTAAAAATTTTCCTTGAAAATTACCTTGAGATTTAGGTCTAACATCAGTGTTAACCTGGGCAACCATACGCACCTTGGGCTTGTCATGCATATCCATTTCAATACCCTGTGCTTTAGCTAACAATTGTGCCATAGTATGGTTAGTTCTCCAATCTGGGATAGAAGCCTTTAACTTTTCCTTAATGGTTGGTTTTAAACCATCAATATAGGCTCTAACAAACAACCTTTGAACTCCAATATTTCCAACATCTAAGCCTTCATCAATATATGTTGGTTCAAAATAAAAAATCAGTTCTACTGTCCCCAAGTCTAACATTCTGTGGTACATGTGCTCTCATATAATCAGTAAATTGATGAAACATAGTAGGGGACATTTTCATCCTACAAAGATCTTCTCCACCCAACCAGGTGGCATTATGTGACTCCATCATTTGTACTACATACCTGCCACACCTAGAAGGGCTAGTACGGGGATCAGGTGCATTCTGCAACAAAGCCATACATTCAGCTGGAGTCCATGGCTTATAATAAGGGGTTTCTTGGTTAATAAATTGACCTGCATTTTGGGCATCTGGAATCTGCCTGGTATGGGTAAACACAGGCGCAACTAATTTATATGTGTTGCTTCTGGGAGGGGGTCCTGCGTATCTATAAGTTTTACACCTTGGACAATGTGTAACATTTTCTGGTAAACCATACGTCATACAGTGATGGCAAGTCCATGATTTTTCAGTAACTAAATTTACTTTTTTTCTTTCTTGTGCTAACACCATTTATTCTCTCATCTGGATCCCCTCCTTGCTGATCTGCTCCACAAACATTACATTCTTCTTGTTCTAAACCCATCCCTCTACAACCACAAACTACACATTTCCATGTTCCTTCTTCATTTACTACTTTATCCTGCTCCCTTACTTTACACTGGGTACACATTCTGTCCCAACCCTTATTTATCTCTCCACAATAGCATTGCCATAAGCCGCTATCGCCATCATCTGGTCCTGGATCTGGACCATACGTACTGTTACTGGCCAATGGGGAGTCTAGGATACAACTTACTAGTTTCTTTCTTTACTGTCTTTTCATATGGGGGTGGCGGTACTGGGTTTGTTGGAACATCAGGTATGGGGTCTACTTGGGGATGAAGCAATGGTGTAGTATTCCATTGGTTCCTATGTGGACTGTACGTCCAGCCTTCCTTTTCTGCTAAACTTGAAAGTTTCAGAGCACATTCCACTTGATGATCCCATCCTTTGTCAAAAATAATTCCATGTTTCCCTTTAGCTATCTGTTCCCATTTCCCTAAATCTAATTGTCATTTATGAACTAGCTTAAATTCCTTCCAAATCTTTTTCAAATTCCTAGCGGCATCTAAGCCACACCTTTCCCTGGTGATTTCTTCTAATGTCTGCCACTTCTCTTCCTGGGGTATCTCTTTGGACTGTTCTTTTCCCACCTTCCTAGCAACCTGCCTCAGGTACCTTATTGGGGTCTAACCTCTCTGTGGGCTAGCCTTCTTTGGCTTCCTCCTAAGGAACTAGGAACTGGAGTACCTCTCTGTGGGTCTCTCCTGGTAATGTCTAGTGATCCTACACGCTAACCAAATAGCAACACATAATCCAAGACAAACAATTAGGATCACAAACAACACATCACCTATCATATGGGTAAGTGACAGTCCTAGATACACTAATTGTATCTTATTCCCATCCCAGTAATATTGGCTTTAATTTTCTGAAATCACCACAAACAACACATCACCTATCATATGGGTAAGTGACAGTCCTAGATACACTAATTGTATCTTATTCCCATCCCAGTAATATTGGCTTTAATTTTCTGAAATCACCTATCGACTAGTCCTGGTCTTCTAACTAAGCCTGGGAACTGTGGTTCTTATAACTCAACGTAGTCAAGATCGGCTGGCATGCACCGTAAAGGCGCCGTCAAATCCGGTCAACTTGACAAACTGGCTCACGCCTAAATGAGTTATGGAACCGTACAGGGTAAAATTTTTATCTAAAACTTCTTCTGGTCACCACTTGCGTTCACCGTCACTGGGTTATAGCGGGTTTCCCCTCGCCAGTGGGATGGGGCGTCTAATGACCTTCCAAAGTTTTTAACTAGATGCCAGGCTCATAAAGTTTTTTATCACACTCTCAAAAATAACAAATTCTTAAGGGAACAGACAGACAAGACAAATACAAACAGACAAAACAAATGCAGACAACAGAAGCACCTTAGGATTCTTAAAATGACCCTCTTTCGCAGAGGCTGGCTATGCCTATCTTACCTTAGAACGGACCCGCTGATGCCTCACAGGGGAAGAGCAGAGTATAAGAGTACATAAAAGCTGTCTCTTACCTGGCCAGGTTTTGAAGTCTGCTGTTCCGAGGTGGCATCAGTTGATGTTCCGTTCGGCGGGTGCGATACCTCTTGCGACAAAATAGAGAGTCTCTGTTCGGAGCGCCACGTAATGTTACGTTCAAGTCACTAAGCGGACTTGGTCTGGCTTCTGTTGTCCGATTCCCAATTACTATATTCTAAGAGAAATCAATACACGCGACAAGGTGTGTAGCAAAACCTCAGAGAAACACTGAGCAGGGGGAGCTTCTGACCCCTGTTTTATTGAAAACTTTCATAGTTAGAGCATGCGCAGAACAGACAATTACCTAAATTAAAAATAATGAGAACAGAATATTTATTACTATGTACAAGGTTGAGTTCAGGGAGTATTTTATAGTTTTCTCAGTTCCCAGAGGCCCTCATGCGAAGCAGCACATTCCTTAGATAAGGAATAAGGGATAAGGAGAAGCCTTGCAAAAAGCAATTACAGAAAAGTCCAACGTTAAAGCGTTACTCTAACATACAGAAAATAAACCATAGTCTTTCAGAACTATGTTTCTTAAATCTGGATCTTCTCACTCCCTGTAATGAATGATGAATATCTGAATGTATCTTCCAGCACACCCAGCCTAGCGGGCACGCGCGGCCTCTCCAGCATGTCTGAACTGCAGGTGAACCCTATGGAGTCATCACAATGATGTTGTTGCTGCCTGCAGACCCAGGCCCTGCGCTCACACACCTCCATAGATTGTTCAGAGAGACAACAAAGTCAGACGAGGGAACCGCCTCTGGCCTGGAGGAGAGGAGGGGAGAGCCAGGGGACCGGAGAAATGTTCTGATGGTGGAGAAGGATGAGGGTCATGTTACCATGGCTACTGCATTCCCAATAGCATTTTGTTCCCCCAAACCCGGCCAGCTCTCCATTGACCCCCCTCTCTGTTTCCACTGCTGGCCCTGGTCAGAAACAGCCCTGAAACGGGCACCATTCTGAGGCCGGCCCTGGTCAGAAACAGTCCTGATAAAGCACCATACTGAGACCGGCCCTGGTCAGAAACAGACCTGATAAAGCACCATACTGAGACCGGCCCTGGTCAGAAACAGTCCTGATGAGGGCACCTTCCCGAGGCCAGCCCTGGTCAGAAACAGCCCTGATGAGGGCACTATCCAGAGGCCGGCCCTGGTCAGAAACAGCCCCGATAAGGGGACCTTCCTGAGGGCTGCCCTGGTCAGAAACTGCCCTGATGGCACCATCCTGAGGCCGGCCCTGGTCAGAAACAGTCCTGATGAGGGCACCATCCTGAGGCCGGCCCTGGTCAGAAACAACACTGATGAGGGCACCATCCTGACGCCAGCCCTGGTCAAAAACAGCCCTGATGAGTGCACCATCCTGGTCAGGAACACCCCTGATGGGGGCACCATCCTGAGGCCAGCCCTGGTCAGAAACACCCCTGATGGGGGCACCATCCTGAGGCCAGCCCTGGTCAGAAACAGCCCTGATGGGGGCACCATCCTGAGGCCAGCCCTGGTCAGAAACAGCCCCGATAAGGGGACTATCCTGAGGCCGGCCCTGGTCAAAAACAACACTGATGAGGGCACCATCCTGAGGCCGGCCCTGGTCAGAAACAACACTGATGAGGGCACCATCCTGGGGCCGGCCCTGGTCAGAAACAACACTGATGAGGGCACCATCCTGGGGCCGGCCCTGGTCAGAAACAGTCCTGATGAGGGCACCATCCTGAGGCCGGCCCTGGTCAGAAACAACACTGATAAGGGCACCATCCTGAGGCTGGCTCTGGTCAGAAACAACACTGCTGAGGGCACCATCCTGAGGCTGTTCCTGGTCAGAAACAGCCCTGATGAGTGCACCATCCTGGTCAGGAACACCCCTGATGGGGGCACCATCCTGAGGCCAGCCCTGGTCAGAAACAGCCCCGATAAGGGGACCTTCCCAAGGCCGGCCCTGGTCAGAAACAGTCAAGATGCAGGCATCATCCTGAGGCCGGCCCTGGTTAGAAACAGCAGTGATCAGGGGACTATCCAGAGGGCGGCCCTGGTCAGAAACTGCCCTGATGAGGGGACTATCCAGAGGGCAGCCCTGGTCAGAAACAGCCCTGATGAGGGCACTATCCAGAGGGCAGCCCTGGTCAGAAACAGCCCTGATGAGGGCACCATCCTGAGGCTGGCCCTGGTCAGAAACGGCCCTGATGAGGGCACTATCCCGAGGCCGGCCCTGGTCAGAAACAACATTGATGTGGGCACCATCCTGACGCCAGCCCTGGTCAAAAACAGCCCTGATGAGTGCACCATCCTGGTCAGGAACACCCCTGATGAGGGCACCATCCTGGGGCCAGTCCTGGTCAAAAACAGCCCTGATGAAGGCACCATCCTGAGGCTGGCCCTGGTCAGAAATAGTCCTGATGAGGGCACCATCCTGAGGCCGGCACTGGTCAGAAATAGTCCTGATGAGGGCACCATCCCGAGGCCGGCCCTCGTCAGAAGCATTGCTTGGCTTATAGAGAAGCAGAGAAGCCATTAACACAGCATGGAAGCCGCATCCCTGCGATTTCTCCTTTGCTCACTTCCTTCCACGTCTTGCTGAAATCCCCAAATGAATATTCATGAGCCCATAATGGCCAAGCAGCATAGCATTGCCCCCGGACATGTCTGCCAAAGTGTTCTATGTGTGCTGGCACGTCCCGATCTCCTGACGACAAGCCCAATTTTTTTTTTTATTTTGGAACAAATGATTCCATTTCTAAGTTAATGGCCAAACTGAGTTCCATCTGCTGCTGCAAAGCAATCTTAAAACGGAACAAAACCCAGGATATTGACTTTCCTGGTTTTTGTTCCGTGCCCCCCATCCCGAATTGGGATGCCCCGCTGTGTGAAACCCCCCTGGATCGGCCAGTAAATAGAGAAGGTAAAAAGGCTAATAAAAGAAGAGATGGAGACTAAGAGCAATGAAGTAGGGAATTTGAAAAAGAGGAAAAGAAGCAAATGTCGAAAAGAGAAGGGGGACAAAAGGAGAGCAAAATAGAGAGAATGTGGAAAAGAGATGAAATAAAGGTGGATAAATAAGGAAAGATGGCGCAGGATAGAAAAACGCAGGAGATGCAAAAAACAGGTCTCCTCTCTCTGGTCCAATGGTGCATGTCCAATGCACAATGGTCGAATGGTGCATGTGGCTCTTGTCCAATCAGAGCCGTTTGCCACACCTGTATCATTGGGCAAACGGATCTGAAAGACCTCAATGGGAAGCACAAACGGGCGCATCCCCAGCATTACGCGTGAGACACCCGCCTTCTAGGTAAGTCCACAACCCCCAATCTCCGCTGCTAGCTTAACCTAGACCTAGACAAGCCCACGTCTGCCAGAATGCTTTATATGTCTCACCGGACATGGTTGCCCACAGGACTTCGTAGCGCAAAGGACTTACAGGGGGGAAGGCGAATGAACCCGAACGAGACTGGGCGACCTCGGGTAAGCAGGGGGTCATACACGGGTGATCAGTCCAAACTAGCACAGCACCAAGGATGAGACGGAAGAAGAGTCAAAATTGAGACAGAGGTCAAGCCGGGAGGTCACGGGTACGCAGTACAAGGGATAAGACAAAATCGTAGCCAGGAACAGGCAATGGTCGCTCCCGGCGGCAATCACGGGATGGCCAATACACAGCAAGATCGATAACAGAAAAGGTTCAGACAAAACACACCCAGCAGCACGCTATCACGGGCAGTTATACACTGGAGGGGTAAAACCTTTATAGGGCTAAACTGAACGGGATTGGACAAGTGATTGGTGCTTTTACTGTCTTTGGGCTGATTGCCCAGTTTAAACTAAAAAGGGCGTTTTCGCTCAGGATACTCTGGGCTCATTGGCCCTTTAATCTCTCTGGGCTCATTGGCCCAATACACACTCAGGGCTCATTGGCCCTTATTGGAGCCTCCGGCGGGCGTGCTATGTACAGCGCCGCCGGAAGTTATAAGAGAGACATGGCAACGGGCTCTGATTGGACGTGATCCTGCGCATGCGCCATTGGATCATGGGGGGGGGGAATACTGGCCAGGCCTTCCGAAATTGCTTCCGAAAACCACCCCCTCCCCTACCAGCCCAGGAATAAATTGGCAATGGACAGAGCAGAGGTGTAACTAGGCTTTCTGGATCCCAGGGCAATGATTCGAAATGGCGCCCCGCCTGTGCTCAGGCCCCCCTTTGGTCCTGCTGCACCCTGGGAAAGTGCCCCCCCTTCTTCCCCCTAGCTACGGCCCTGAGGGGGAGCACATCTAGCACCCATTGCTACTCCTGATATCTGTTTGTAATACTTCCCATCAAAGGTGAAAACGTTTTGGGGGTAAAGAACAAATTCACAAAGCAAGGTCATGAACTCAAACAGGCTCCTTTTTGTCCTCTATGCCCAAGTTGAGAAAGTACTTACATGTCGACAGAGCCAGATTGTGTGAGATTCAAATGTACAGTGATTCTACATCACAAATTAATTTCAATATATCTTTAGGCAAATGGATATTCTTGAGATGATTTAATGTGGACCAACACCCAGGATTTTGATATCCTGGGTTTTGGTCCACTTCGGTGGGGCACCCCGATCGGTGTGAAACCCCCCCGAAACCCCCGAAAACTCACCTCTCCCCGCTCCCACGTGACTGCTGCAGCCAATCCCCGCCGGCAGAGCGTGTGCGCCGCCTCCCGCGCGTCCCTCTTACAGGGAGCACACCCGCGCCGGCCATTCACAAACGGCCCGGCGCGGGAGCGCGCCCTGCTAGAGTGACGTGCGGGAGGCGGCGGCGGCGGCGGACGCGCATGCGCCGCTGGAACGTGGAAAAGGTAGGATTGTGGGCTTCCTGGGGGGTTTCACCCCGCGGGGAGGGACCTGATCCCCCCTGGGCGTTGGCCACTTTAAGAGAGAATCATGGATATACAAACTGAGACCGAGGACACGTGGTTGCAGATGACAGTCAATAAACGTGCAGGCCGGTTCTGTGAGGCTCCCTATCCTAAGGGACGATGGGATGGGCAGGTGGTTGTCGCAGAGCTTTGTGTACCTTGGGAGTACGTAAAAAGTAGGGGTTACTGGATGGTCCACAGTCAAAAAGTTGAATTCCCTCTTAATAATAATGCCATCCTGCACAGCTTTAGTTAGGAATCTAACTTATTAAAACTAATTAAATGGGCGGAGGGGGTTAGAGGGTAACTGAACATAAGGGTCGTTTCATGGTCATACGCAAACAAATTTTCACACATTTTTTGGAGCGTCAAGTCGCGCTCGGCCTTCTGTCTGATTCATGGTCGACAAAATGAAATGTGCTTTTGTTTTTGCACCACTTTGAGCACTAGCATTCGCCAATGCGCCAATTGTTGCCACCAAACTGTCTCTGGCGCCTGATTTATGGTATGTTTAGAGGGCAGGAAAGCGTGCGTAAATGTGCATGGGTTTTTATTAAAAAAAATGATAAAGGTTGTCCAAAATCACAAACATTAAGGTCCAAACTACCAAGAATGTGGATATTGGGCCCCAAAGTATTAAGCATTAATATGCAAACCAAACAGGGGAGGAAGGTGTCACAAAATCGGTCGTTCAACGTCTGTTTGATCGAGTGATCTGCGACGTGTGTGTGGGCTGCTTCCAGCACAGAGAGCAATCGCACCAGGAACACCCACAAACAATTACAACAAGCTGCCACCACCACCGTAACTACACTTTAAACGATTAAATCGGGCCGGTGGAACCCTCCTCAATCACCATCCGATCAAACTCTGCTGGCGAGTAATCAAGACAGTCACCGCACACCTACACACCCCTCTCCACATACAAGCAGGGCACAGGCAATACACACTGATTCTGTCCCACACTTATCCCGATGAGAATCTGATCAGTTCTGCTGTGGAACGATCAGATACAATCAGCTGGCTCACACACAGTTACTATGCAGCACTCAAAGTTAATTGTGAGTCATTCACCCTTGTTACACTATATAATTAGTTACGCTTTCCCAATCATACAATGGATTAGTTACAATCGATCTTACAGTCTATGGGTTACTACACATTTACGAGCGGTCATACAATCTTCAGAAACCAGGGTCGTTTTTAGAGCTCCAAGGAAACCAGGTTAGAGGATTTCTAATTGCCAAAAAGCTAGGCCCGTGCAAAATGGAAATTTTAAAATTTTAATAAAAAAAATAGAAAGACAAAAATACAAATAATGAACAAAAAAAGACAATATACAAATGTGCAGAAAAAACAGTTAGAAAATAAAAGGGGAGAAAACACTTAAAAATCCTATACCTCATAAAGGGATACAGCTATATCTTCAGCATCCAAAGGTTGGAGGAGCAGTGGGTCAGACACACCACGATCAAGGATCGGACCCTCTGTATGTGACAAAGAAAACCATTTCTCCCTCTGGATTTATCCTAGATTCCAAGGGGCTGGAAGGACAGATGCCACCCCCCTGGGTGGGTGCTGGGGGACAAATTATTTGTAGTTGCCTTTTTAGTAAATCTCTTCTCCAAGCTGCGCTCCCCCCCTACCTTTCCTTATCAGTGGTGCTTTCTGTTTCTTAGATAAGGATTTATTGCCCCTGTGCAGGAAGACTTTGAAGAACTCTTGTATATTTTGTTATAGGATGTCTGTAGAAATGCTGGGGATGAGGTAGAGGGGAAATCATGACATAAATTAGGACATTGGATGTCACAGAAGGGTTAAAGAGAACATCTGGGACAAAAAATTGGGAAAAAGGGTTACCGTATTTTTCGCCCTATAAGACGCAGTTATTTTCCCCCAAAAGTGGGGCGAATGTAAAAAAAAATAAAAAAAAAAAATAAAATTAAACTCACCCGTTTCCGGCGCTCCCGCGTTGCCTGCCACACTGCAGGAGGCCAGAAGAAGACAGAAGAGCGGTGGGCTCTGTCCTCGTCCCCGCCACTGCTATTGCTGAGGCAGTGATAGCAGCGGCAGAGACGGAGGCAGCGCCTGCCGCTCCGCCATCATCACCTGCCCTCCAGCTGCTGCCTCTTCCGGCAAGGGCAGGAGTGAACAGCCGGGTCCGTGCAGCTGGTGGGCGTGGCCTGCATCGCGTAGGCGCAGGCCACGCCCACTCGCTGCACGGACCCGGCTGTTCACTGCTGCTCTTGCCGGAAGAGGCAGCAGAGAAGTTGCGGGAAAGAGGAAGGAGCGGCTGTCCCTGTCCCCGCCGCTCCTTCTTACTGGCCGGGCCGCGCAGACACCCGGCTCCATAGAACGGGTGGGCGTGGCCTGCGCCGCGATGCACGCCGACGCGGCGCAGGCCACGCCCACCCGATTCACGGGGCCGGGTGTCTGCGCGACTCAGGGATGCACCTCCATCTTCAACGCGGGATGAACATGTGAGTTTATTTTTTTTTCTTTGTTATTGTGTGCCTATGGGGAACGGGGGGGAGGGTGTATCACTGCTTCTATGGGGAATAGGAGGGGGGTGCAACACTGCCTATATGGGGAATAGGAGGGAGGGTGCCACATTGCCTATATGGGGAATATGAGGGGGGTGCCACATTGCCTATATGGGGAATATGAGGGGGGGTGCCACATTGCCTATATGGGGAATAGGAGGGGGGGTGCCACATTGCCTATATAGGGAATATGAGGGGGGGTGCCACATTGCCTATATGGGGAATATGAGGGGGGGTGCCACATTGCCTATATGGGGAATATGAGGGGGGTGCCACATTGCCTATATGGGGAATATGAGGGGGGGTGCCACATTGCCTATATGGGGAATATGAGGGGGGGTGCCACATTGCCTATATGGGGAATATGAGGGGGGGTGCCACATTGCCTATATGGGGAATAGGAGGGGGGGTGCCCATTACATATATGGGAAATATGAGGGGGGTGCCACATTGCCTATATGGGGAATAGGAGGGGGGTGCCACATTGCCTATATAGGGAATATGAGGGGGGGTGCCACATTGCCTATATGGGGGATAGGAGGGGGGTGCCACATTGCCTATATGGGGAATAGGGGGGGGTGCCACATTGCCTATATGGGGAATAGGAGGGGGGTGCCACATTTATGGGGGATAGGAGGGGGTGCCACATTGCCTGTGTGGGGAATAGGATGGGGGGTGCCACATTGCCTATATGGGGAATAGGAGGGGGGTGCAACACAGCCTATATGGGGAATGGGTGGGGGAATGATACACTGCCTATATGGGGAATGGGAGGGGGGAATGCCACACTGCCTATATGGAGAATGGGAGGGGGGAATGCCACACTGCTTATATAGGGAATGGGATGGGGGAATGCCCCACTGCCTATATGGGGAATTGGATGGGGGGTGCCACATTGCCTATATGGGGAATAGGAGGGGGGTGCCACACTGCCTATATGGGGAATGGGTGGGGGAATGATACACTGCCTATATGGGGAATGGGAGGGGGGATGCCACACTGCCTATATGGGGAATGGGAGGGGGGAATGCCACACTGCTTATATAGGGAATGGGATGGGGGAATGCCACACTGACTATATGGGGAATGGGAGGGGGAATGCCACATTGCCTATATGGGGTATAGGAGGGGGGTGCAACACTGCCTATATGGGGAATGGGTGGGGGAATGATACACTGCCTATATGGGGAATGGGAGGGGGGATGCCACACTGCCTATATGGGGAATGGGAGGGGGGAATGCCACACTGCTTATATAGGGAATGGGATGGGGAAATGCCACACTGCCTATATGGGGAATAGGATGGGGGGTGCCACATTGCTTATATGGGGAATAGGAGGGGGGTGCCACACTGCCTATATGGGGAATGGGTGGGGGAATGATACACTGCCTATATGGGGAATGGGAGGGGGGATGCCACACTGCCTATATGGGGAATGGGAGGGGGGAATGCCACACTGCTTATATAGGGAATGGGATGGGGAAATGCCACACTGCCTATATGGGGAATAGGATGGGGGGGTGCCACATTGCTTATATGGGGAATAGGAGGGGGGTGCCACACTGCCTATATGGGGAATGGGTGGGGGAATGATACACTGCCTATATGGGGAATGGGAGGGGGGATGCCACACTGCCTATATGGGGAATGGGATGGGGGGAATGCCACACTGGCTATTGGGAATGGGAGGGGGATTACTGTAATTGGAGGATACTGCACTTTGCCTATTATTTGGTTAAAAATATTATTTTTCTTATTTTCCTCCCCAAAATCCTGGGTGCGTCTTATAGGGCGAAAAATACGGTAACTGGAATCAGAATATCCTCCAAATGCAGAACACAGGTTCTCCAGAGAATACACTGGGAAATGGCGAATAGAGCTTCACAGAAAACACAGAAGCTGGAGAGATCAAATCGATATGGAGAAACAGTAAAGGAAAGGGAAGAAACACGGGGGAGCAGTTAGGGACTCACCCGGCCAAATGCCCATGGGGCGGGACCATTTGTCACAACAGTAGATTTTCCTTGCAGAAGGTGCAAATTGGCGCAAGAAGAGGCAATTAGCACTTTTCCCATGCGCTTGCCATTTGGTGCAATTCGCACGTGCACATGGGGTATGCACGCAGCCATGAATCATGCGGAATAGTTTGCGCTCTGTCTGAACATTTTTGCGCACCAACCATGAATCAACCATATAGTGTCTCAGATTGTTTAATTGTCTTTAAGAAGGGATAGCGCCAGGTAGCGCTTCGTAGAGGCAGGCAGCGTCTGGTGAACGCCGGGCGCTGTACGCAAAACCACATTTATGAAAGCGAATCTGGTGAGTGCCTCTAACAGCGCCATGTAGTGTCACATGTATTATTACAGGCAGGTCAGTGTATAGCGCCTCTAACAGCGCCATGTAGCGTCACATGTATTATTACAGGCAGGTCAGTGTATAGCACCTCTAACAGCGCCATGTAGTGTCACATGTATTATTACAGGCAGGTCAGTGTATAGCACCTCTAACAGCGCCATGTAGTGTCACATGTATTATTACAGGCAGGTCAGTGTATAGCACCTCTAACAGCGCCATGTAGCGTCACATGTATTATTACAGGCAGGTCAGTGTATAGCGCCTCTAACAGCGCCATGTAGCGTCACATGTATTATTACAGGCAGGTCAGTGTATAGCACCTCTAACAGCGTCATGTAGTGTCACATGTATTATTACAGGCAGGTCAGTGTATAGCACCTCTAACAGCGCCATGTAGCGTCACATGTATTATTACAGGCGGCTCAGCGTATAGCGCCGGCGCTCTGCCAGGTATTACCTGTCGCTCTCCCATACATTTCAATGGGCTTACATTTGCTTGTGTTTAAACAGCGTGTTTGACATTTTTATTTTATGTATTTTTTGCTCCAATCATTGTGTGACGTCTCCTGGCTGCAAACAAACACTTTAAAAACTTTTTTGACTTTTTATATTTTTATGCAGAATTGTCATTACAGATCTGGCGCTAAAGTGTTAATGTTCCAGTGTTATACAATGTCATTCCATGTGTTTTCGCTTTGTTACTGGTGGATTTTAATTACACAGCGCCTGGTACTCTATGCTACAGCGCCCAACTTTAGAGCGCCGACGCTGTGTGTGTGTCCTTTTTTGATAAAGTGGCCTATGAGCAGGGGGCCACGAAACGCGTTGGGGGGATCGTTACTCGACCTTGGCATTCCTGGGGGACACTCAGAGCTATACACTCAGGTGATGTGTATGTTTATGATTTATATTGGTTGTTTCATTCTGATACTTGAGTCTATTTTTCTCTTGCCATATTTTATATTAATAAGATTGTATTTGCACAGATTTTAGCACTAATGCACTTTATGGATTGGTTTTAATATTGGCACTTTATTGAAATATGATGTTTATAGGGTTGGGATTATGGGTAAAACTGGGATGGCCCTGGGAATGTACGGTCTAGTCTTATATGTTTTTAACTGTTTGGTATGTGATTCTTATGGGTATTTGTCAATAAATAATCTATGAATTCATGATATATATTTAGTTGATTTATTGATTACCGTGGAGGGGGTGCGGTGGTTTGGAGCTATTCTGGGTGAATTGCTGGATTCACCATTACAATATTAGGATTTCAATTTAGAATAGAGATAGTCTCCCATCACTGCATGGCCACAGGTATTAAATTTAATTTTATATTGTGGTGCGGAATTTGTATATACTTTTTGTCCTTTTTTAATAAGTATGGTGTGGAGCGCTGATAGTCGGTCGCACTGAGCTGGCGCTACCTCTCACTCCCTGCAGCGCTGTACTGGTGTTAGAGCGCCCAACATACATCACATTCATCAATGCGGGCCAGCTTACAGCGTCTACTAGCGGTCGCTCTAAGCGACGCTATATAGACGCTCATCTGGCAATACCTGGTGTTAGTAATGTTAGTCAGCCTTTATGTTTCCTCCCCTTTTTCCGCCTTCTTTATTATCAATTCCTTGTTTTTATGTAACCGTACAATGGCCTTCTCAGTTTTGGAGATATTCTGTCGCTTAAAACAGTCAGGTAACCACTTGAATCTCTTTGCTCACCAAATCAAAAAATGACTTGTATGGTCGGATATTGACTGAATGGAGGGGGTAAACCTAGATGCATACCTTCCAACTTTTCAGGGTGGGAAAGAGGGACAATTATTAAATGAAGCCACGCCCCCTCATTGAGGAATGGATAAAGCCACGCCCCCTCATTGAGGAATGGATAAAGCCACGCCCCCTCATTGAGCGATGGATAGGAGATACATTGTAACAGTTACAACAATAGAAACACTTTGAATAGGCAAATGAATCATTTATTGCTGCAGATCTGCATGTTACACCTCAAAGAGGGACAAATGAGAACAACGAGGGACAGGGGGACATGGCACAAATTGGTTTTTAAATTGAGGAGAAGGGGGACGAGTCTTATAGATTCCTGGGGCGATCGAGCTGGGTTTTGTTCCACTTTAAGTTAGAGAGATGATAGAGAGATGGGAGAGGAAGGACCGAGAGACTGAGAGATATATAGATTTTTCTGGCACCACTGAATAATCAATCACTGTGGATGTGGACAAAGTTGTCAGGGCAGTTTTGGGTAAGAGTCCAATTGATTATTTTTACCTATGTACCTGTGCTCTCTACTGAGTAAATGAAGCTATGACACCCCTCTCCACACTTGTATCCCATAACCACTAGCAGCATACCTCCCAACTGTCCCTGATTTGGAGTCCATGTCCCTCTTTTGAGTCCCCCTGTCCCTGATTGTTCCTCTCTGTCCCTCTGTGTAACATTCAGATCTGCAGCAATAAATGATTCATTTGCCTATTCAAAGTGTTTCTATTATTCTATTCTAATATTCATCAACCAATAAGGGGACGTGGCATAATTTAACAAATAAAGAAAGTGAAAACAAAAAATGCGCTAAAAGTCTTAGAGGCCGATTCATTAATAGCGGCAGGTAGCGACAGTTGAGCAACTGTAGCGGCATTTTCAGAGCGCCCGCTAGTAGTCGCTGTGCTTGGCCGTTGTTCGGTAGTTGATAGCGACTCAGTCGGTTTGCCGTAATGTTGAATATTGGGTGAGGAGTCGCTATTTGACAGGTTCCGCGCTGTATGGGAGCGCATGATAGCGACTGGCCCTAGCGACCGGCTCCCACCATATTCATTAACAAATCACGCTCAAAAAATTCTTGCGCTGTAAAATGCATGTTTAAACCCCAGAGCGCTGGCGGCGATGGGTTAAAAGTCGTTTTTTAACCCCCAAACAACCATATTCTTAAAAACCAAAAAAGTTTTTTAAATAATTTTGTAATATAAATACATTAATATCAGACCTGTAATATCAATTCTGTACCTTTTCTTTTTTTAATCTTTTTTACCTTATTTTCTAATTATCTAAAATGGCAGAAAAGTGGTCACAGAATTTTTCACATTTAAAAAAAGAAAAAATAATAACAATTAATTATGAATATTTAAAGATTGTTCCATTGAAATGCATTGGAGAGCGCCAGGTAGCGAGAGGTCATACCTGTCGCTGTTCAAGGTCGGGCGCTGGCGCTGTGGGCTGAGGCTGGAATAATGATGAATGAGTGGCTATCTGGCGCTATCTCAGTCGCTAAGCAGGATTGGCTTGATAAATGTGTGATTGTGGTGGGGAGCCGGCGTTCTCGTGGCGGGGCCCGTCATTACCGGCCGCTCACCAGTCGCTACCTATCGCTATTCCTTCATAAATAAGGCCCCAAGTGATTAGTGAGGAAGAAAAGTTACGCAACGAAACGCGTTGACGGCGGCAGGGCAGACCACCGGCTATACAGTGTAAGGATTGTTTACCAACAGCGGACACCCCCCTCCCTTCCAAGGCATTATCGGCCGAGGTGCAGCGAAAGTAGGGTGAGAGTCTCGCCTGTTATATCCACAGCTGTCAAAACTGATTTTAAATGTGAGTGCACATTTTTAACTTTTAATGAGGACACGATATTAAAACGTTATCACGCTAGATATTTTTTCTTTTTTAATACTCTTTATTTAAAGATTTTGCATTTTTATACATTACATACATTTAGACATACAATACAGGGTAAGAAGGGTGTGGGTGAGGAAATGGGGAACACTATTCGCTAAAGCGCAAGCATCATTATCATTGTGGGCCAGTTTCTGCCGCCGTATCACATTATAAAGCGGAGAGGTTGCAACAACAGCACCCAAACCGGAGGCTCCTATATGATTAGATCCTGATCTCCACCGATCGGTGTCGCACTGTTCTGATCCACCCGGAGTGAGCAATGTCCGCCCCTCCTAAAGCAGATGTTTCTTGCCACGCTGTCTACCCGAGGGGGCAGCTCTTTTGGTGCCAAGAGTGTCCGGGTTTCCAACCCGAGAGGGGGACAAACATTAGGGGGATGGGCAGATTGGGAAATGGGAGGGCGAGTGAAGGGTGTATGGCGTGTGGGACATAACACCTGAGCTGACATACACCTCCGCGTGTCTACAATTGGCAGCGCGGCAGTTACACCAATTTCCACTTGGACTATGATGATTGGGGCGTGGATCCGGCCCCAAGTCTACTGCTCGAACAGGCTCTTAAATTCTCTTAGATTCCTCATAAATTAGCCAGGGCAACCAGGTAATTCTGTACTGCTCGTCTCTGTCATGCAATGATAATGTTAGGTCCTCCATTTCCATAACACCCATGACCTCCCTTGCCCAATCCCTTACAGAGGGAGCTTTTTTTTGCTTCCAAAACCTAGGTATTGTCTGTTTAGCCGCGTTCAGCAGGTGGACCAGCAAGGATTTTTTGTACTTCCCTGTCGGGATCTTGGTGGAGTGGAGCAGAATCGGGCCGGGTCTCCCCCCAATTGTGTCCCAGTAAGCTGCGTAACAATGGGCAGGACCGCTCCCCAGTAATTCTGGATCCCAGGACATGTCCAGAGAATGTGAAACAATGTCCCTCTAACATCACCACATCTCCAACAGCTTGAGTCAGCTTGGACAAACATCTTACCTAACGCTGGATATTTTTTTTTTTTGGTTTTATTTTATGTGACACCCATTTTGGGACATATTAAAAACCTGCTGTGAACTATCTTGAGCGCCAAGGATCCCACATCCCGAGGGAGCGCGGCTAAGAGATTGAGAAAGGCTCAATTTGAGGCGCACTATTAGATCGCCATTTGGTAAGAGTAATTAGCACAGGTGGTGGGCACAAGGTGGATGTCTCTCCTGGAGCTGAATATCTCTAAATACGACAATTAGTGCATGCACTTCGGGATAACAAGATAAAAACACTGGTTGGCACTAGAAAATATTAGTCACCTGGAAGCTACTTTGGACTTATCCAATCACTATTTGATGTCATAAGACTAGAACACAAGGTTTCTTGTGGTTATGATTGCTTAACTCACTTTAAGTTTGTTATTTATACATGCTCTGTGATTCCTTGTTTTTTGTTATAATTTAACAAATGTCCCTCTTTCCCACCCTGAAAAGTCGGAAGGTTTCACTAACAGCATATTGAGCTTCCTACCTCCCCACGCTAATGCTGCGCTGTTATTCTCGCTCATGCGCTATATTCCAGCATTTACACTGTTATGGGGCTGGAGAGATCTGCGGCCATGCAGAACTATTTGTGATGTTTACTTGACTTTTAAAGCCGGTTATCAGCAGTGGCAGGTGTTCCACTAAAGTATGTGGCGTTTGCTTATATCGTGTTTATTCAATGAGCTCATGACATTCCCACGTACCTGCAAATCATCAGAGCCTCCACTTCCTGTAAACACAGAACCTAACATTTACCTACATTACTGACTTAAAGGAGTCCTCTACAAACAAAGACAGCGCATTTCTAATGGCAGAGCTGTATGTTGTCACCCTACTAAGGATAACTGGGAGTCGCATCTGTGGCCACCCCGCTATAAGATCATTAGGGGTCAGCAGGAGACATGACGTGTCTGTGGCCACCCCGCTATAAGATCATTAGGGGTCAGCAGGAGACATGACGTGTCTGTGGCCACCCCGCTATAAGATCATTAGGGGTCAGCAGGAGACATGACGTGTCTGTGGCCACCCCACTATAAGATCATTAGGGGTCAGCAGGAGACATGACGTGTCTGTGGCCACCCCGCTATAAGATCATTAGGGGTCAGCAGGAGACATGGCGTGTCTGTGGCCACCCCGCTATAAGATCATTAGGGGTCAGCAGGAGACATGACGTGTCTGTGGCCACCCCGCTATAAGATCATTAGGGGTCAGCAGGAGACATGACGTGTCTGTGGCCACCCCGCTATAAGATCATTAGGGGTCAGCAGGAGACATGACGTGTCTGTGGCCACCCCGCTATAAGATCATTAGGGGTCAGCAGGAGACATGACGTGTCTGTGGCCACCCCGCTATAAGATCATTAGCGGTCAGCAGGAGACATAACGTGTCTGTGGCCACCCCGCTATAAGATCATTAGGGGTCAGCAGGAGACATGACGTGTCTGTGGCCACCCCGCTATAAGATTATTAGAGGTCAGCAGGAGACATGACGTGTCTGTGGCCACCCCGCTATAAGATCATTAGGGGTCCGCAGGAGACATGACGTGTCTGTGGCCACCCCGCTATAAGATCATTAGGGGTCAGCAGGAGACATGACGTGTCTGTGGCCACCCCGCTATAAGATCATTAGGGGTCAGCAGGAGACATGACGTGTCTGTGGCCACCCCGCTATAAGATCATTAGGGGTCAGCAGGAGACATGACGTGTCTGTGGCCACCCCGCTATAAGATCATTAGGGGTCAGCAGGAGACATGGCGTGTCTGTGGCCACCCCGATATAAGATCATTAGGGGTCAGCGGGAGACATGGCGTGTCTGTGGCCACCCCGCTATAAGATCACTAGGGGTCAGCGGGAGACATGACGTGTCTGTGGCCACCCCGCTATAAGATCATTAGGAACAGCAAGTAAGTGTTTATTTCCGGGGGTGGGGCCTTTAAAAATAACATATTAAAAAACTGCATTCATTAAATTAATCAATAAAATTAATTAATTAATATTTAAATATTAAATTAATATTTGATTAACAACTGCCAATGTCTGACCCATTTCCGTCCCCGTCACTTACACTTTAAATGACAAATTTCACAGGGAAAATTCCCGACGCGCAGGGCGAGGGGTGATGGGGAAAAGACGTGACATCATCTCCCAGGCTGCTTATTGGACGCCAGGCTGCGGGTGCGGGGTGAGAATTATTCCTGCTGTAATGAGGGCGCTCCAACTTTTTTTTTCTTCCCCCTCTTTTCCAGCTTTCGGATGGAGGGACAACTTGGTTACCATGACGACTAATTCACAAAGCAGCAGCCACAGACATGGGAAAATTTGGGGGGGGGGGGGTGTAATCACAGCAAATATTTGCTTTAACCCTTTTGCTGAGGGTTCCCCAGACAAACAACATATAAGTCATCATAATAATCATCACTTTATGACAAGAAAAAGTACATCAATGGCAAAAGCAACAACAAACCTGTAACAAGTAACAAATAGTACAAATACATACCGTACAACTTTTCAGGGTGGGAAAGAGGGACAATTATTAAATGAAGCCACGCCCCCTCATTGATTGATGGATAGGAGATACATTGTAACAGTAACAACAATAGAAACACTTTGAATAGGCAAATGAATAATTTATTGTTGCAGATCTGCATGTTACACCTCAAAGAGGGATGGACAATATGTAAATGAAGCCACGCCCCTAATTGATTGATGGATGAAGCCACGCCCCCTCATTGAGGGGTGGATGAAGCCACGCCCCCTCATTGAGGGATGGATGAAGCCACGCCACCTTATTGATTGATGGATAGGAGATACATTGTAACAGTAACAACAATAGAAACACTTTGAATTAACAAATAAATCATTTATTGCTGCAGATCTGCATGTTACACCTCAAAGACGGACAATATGTAAATGACGCCTCCTCGTTGAGGGATGGATGAAGCCACGCCCCCTAATTGAGGGATGGATGAAGCCACGCCTCTTCATTGAGGGATGGATAGACATAGATTGGGTGTATCAGTTACAACAATAAAACACTTTGAATAGGCAAAGGAATCATTTATTGCTGCAGATCTGCATGTTACACCTCAAAGAGGGACAAACAATATGTAAATGAAGCCACACACCCTCGTTGAGGGATGGATGAAGCCACGCCCCCTCATTGAGGGATGGATAGTAGATACAATATAACAGTTACAACAATAGAAACACTTTGAATAGGCAAATTAATCATTTATTGATGCAGATCTGCATGTTACACCTCAAAGAGGGACAAATGGGAACAAGGGACAGGGGGACATGGGTCCAAAAGAGGGAGTATTCCTCTAAATCAGGGACACTTGGGAGGAATGTCCCTCTATACAGTCGCCCTTGTCTTTTTGTCCTCAGACAGTAACATGTTTCATGCGGGTTCTCTTTATTTTAGGTCACTTGGGCTTTCGTCTATATGTTTTCTCTCTGGTTCGGCCATGAAAGAGTTATAGCAGGTTGAGAGTGGATTAAAGGGCCCTCCGCTGTGGCTGTCTGACGGCCTCTCCAATTCTTAAGCATCCTATTGTTGTGTAATCCGACAGTAATTAATTTTCTCCTGAATTAATGACAGGATTCCCCGAGGGGCACAGAGAGGGGTCGAGGGTTACATTTCTCTGCAGCCCCAATGGAGGCTCGCGGCACTCCCAACATCACATCCCTTCAGCCATTGAGGAGCATTTGTGTACATTTCACCTCCTTAAAGAGGACCAAAACCATACCTCCCAAGTGTCCCTGATTTGGAGGGACTGTCCCTCTTTTGAGTCTGTGTCCCGCTGTCCCTCATTGTTCCCATTTGTTCCTCTTTGAGGTGTAACATGCAGATCTGCAGCAATAAATGATTCATTTGTCTATTCAAAGTGTTTCTATTGTTGTAACTGTTACATCTTATCTCCTATCCATCCCTCAATGAGGGGGCGTGGCTTCATCCATCCTTCAATGAGGAGGTGTGGCTTCATCCATCCATCAATGAGGAGGTGTGGCTTCATCCATCCATCAATGAGGAGGTGTGGCTTCATCCATCAATGAGGAGGTGTGGCTTCATCCATCCATCAATGAGGAGGTGTGGCTTCATCCATCCATCAATCTGGGGATATGGCCTAATTTAAATATTGTCCCTCTTTGAGGTGTAACATGCAGATCTGCAGCAATAAATGATTCATTTGCCTATTCAATATATTCATATTGTTGTAACTGTTACATCCTATCTCGTATACATCCCTCAATGAGGGGGAGTGGCATCATTCATGCCTCATTGAGGGGTGTGGCTTCATTTACATTTTGTCCCTCTTTTGAGTCCATGTCCCCCTGCCCCTGCATCACTCAATGATTAATTTCCCTAATCAAAGTGTTTCTATTGTTATAACTGTTACAATGTATCACTTATCCATCCCTCAATGAGGGGGCGTGGCTTCACCCATCCCTCAAATGAGGGGGCGTGGCTTCATGTATCCCTCAATGGGGGCATGGCTTCATCGATATCTCAATGAGGGGGTGGGGCTTAATTTACATATTGTCCCTCTTTGATGTGTAACCTGCCAATCTACATCAATTAATGATTCATTTGTATATTCAAAGTGTTTATATTGTTGTAACTGTTACATCCTATCTCCTATCCATCCCTCAATGAGGGGGTGTGACTTAATTTACATGGTGACGGCGTGGGCATGACGGCGCGGGACAAGAGCATGCACCGCGGGACGCCGGACCAGGTAATATAAATCGGGGCAGTCCCGGGAAAATCGGGACGGTTGGGGGGTGTGCGTTTCCGGGTCAGATCCCAGCAGTAACAATAAGGCGTCAGGAGCGCGCCACACAGGTAATTCTATAGATGTCTGGTGTGCGGGCCCAGGGGGCGCTACCTGCGCCGTGACTCACAATGTCCCGAGCGGAGTAAACACTATAATTACCCCGGATAAGCTCACAGGGAGCGCGTCCCTCCCGGGTCAGTGAGCCAGTGAGTCTGCGGATGAGAGAAACAGGCCGATGATTGATACGCGGAAACCATTGGCTGATAAGCGCTATGGAACAGCCTCCAGGGCCGGGCGCTGTGCCAACGCTCAGGTGTGTGAGTCTCCCAACCCCGATCCTTCATCTGCGCGACTCCCGGCCTGGATTCAGGTTCACAAACATCCTGGTGGGGTCCCTGTGCTTACCTCCCAAGTGTCCCTGATTTGGTGAGACTCTCCCTCTTTTGAGTCCCCCTGTCCCTCATTGTTCTCGTTTATCCCTCTTTGAGGTGTAACATGCAGATCTGCAGCAATAAATGATTCATTTGTCTATTCAAAGTGTTTCTATTGTTGTAACTGTTACAATGTATCTCCTATCCATCACTTAATGAGGGGGCGTGGCTTCAAACATCTTTCAATGAGGGGGCGTGGCTTCATCCATCCCTCAATGAGGGGCGTGGCTTCATCCATCCCTCAACGAGGGGGCGTGGCTTCATATACATATTGTCCCTCTTTGAGGTGCAACATGCAGATCTGCAGCAATAAATTATTAATTTGCCTATTCGAAGTGTTTCTATTGTTGTAACTGTTACAATGTATCTCCTATCCATCACTTAATGAGGGGGCGTGGCTTCATACATCCCTCAATTGAGGTGTGGCTTCATTTACATATTGTCCCTCTTTGAGGTGTAACATGCAGATCTGCAGCAATAAATGATTAATTTGTCTATTCAAAGTGTTTCTATTGTTTCAACTGTTGCAATGTATCTCCTATCCATCACTTAATGAGGGGGGGTGGCTTCATCCATCCCTCAATGAGGGGCATGGCTTCATCCATCTCTCAACGAGGGGGCGTGGCTTCATATTCATATTGTCCCTCTTTGAGGTGTAACATGCAGATCTACAGCAATAAATTATTCATTTGCCTATTCAAAGTGTTTCTATTGTTGTAACTGTTACAATGTATCTCCTATCCATCACTTAATGAGGGGGTGTGGCTTCATTTACATATTGTCCCTCTTTGAGGTGTAACATGCAGATCTGCAGCAATAAATGATTAATTTGCCTATTCAAAGTGTTTCTATTGTTGTAACTGATACACCCAATCTCCTATCCATTCCTCTAATGTTTCTGTGCATGAGACCTGATTATAAGCCGGTGACACTTTCATCTAAATGTGGGGTGTGGGCCCCAGAGTCAGTTCTATTGGTGGGCCCCAGGCAACCAAGTCTGAAAATGTGGGTGGACTCACTACTTGTGTTTGTCTCACTGCATGGATGGGTGAAATGTGTGTGCAAGCATACAATGGCCATATAAACACATTATTATTATTATTATATTATTAATAAAGTGGACCAAAACCCACGGCCATTGGCCCAGGAATATTATAGATTCCCATGCTGATCGGTTCCCTCCCCCTGGGGCATCCAACATCGTGATGCCCTGATGTGTGAAACCCCTCCAGGTCGCCCATACACTTACCTGCTTTCCTGTTCCAACGGCGCGAACTGCGACCGCATCCCCGCTATCCCTCTAGCAGGGAACGTGCCCGCGCCAGGCATCTGTGAATGGCCGGCACAGGCACGCTTCCTGTTAGAGGGAGCGCACTGATTGGACGAGTGGCCGCGCCGTAGGAAGAGGTGGGTTTGTTTAAGCGACCTGGGGGGGGGGGGTTTCACACAGCGGGGCAGCCACAATCGGGGTGCCCGGCAGCAAAATCCTAGGTTTTGGTCCACTTTAATAATATTATTTTTATTAATAATAATAATAATAATAATAATAATAATAAACAACTTAACACTTTAAATCAATAAGCCACTCCCACAGCCCATACATTTATTAAATGCCCATTTGTCTCTCCATAGATACAGGGCCGGTGTCAGGGGGCGGCAATGGCGGGCCCTAAAGGGGCCCCAGTAGCTTGATATTGCCCAGGATGTCCGGTGCATCATAAAGCTCAATGATGCCATAGCAATAGCTAATTATAGTGGAATAGCAGAAGGTAACTGATACACGATATCACCGGCCTTGACCAGCTATATAATTATTATGCCTATAATTATTATGTATACATCGGGTTATGGTCGGCCGCAGATTTATTTTGACTATCCTGGGTTTTGATCCTCACCTTCAGGGCATCCCAAATTGGGCCGGCCAGATCGCTCAGAAAAATTCACCTTTCCCCGGTCCTACAGCGCATGTGGGGGCGTAAAGCCAATCAGTGCGCTCAACTCCATTCGGGACCTTTCGGGCATGAAGGCGATAGCTCCACATCCCTGCTAGCTTCCGACATCCACATAAACCTGGTGCGACACGCGCCTGGCTAAAGGCACATCTCTCAAGTGTCGCTGATTTGGAGGGACTGTCCCTCTTTTGAGTCTTTGTCCCCCTGTCCCTCGTTCTTATTGTCCCTCTTTGAGGTGTAACATGCAGATCTACAGCAATAAATGATTCATTTGCCTATTAGAAGTGTTTCGATTGTTGTAACTGTTACAATGCATCTCCTATCCATCACTCAATGAGGGGGCGTGGCTTCATACATTCCTCAATGGGGGTGTGGCTTCATTTACATATTTTCCTTCTTTGAGGTGTAACATGCAGATCTGCAGCAATAAATGATTCATTTCCCTATTCAAAGTCTATTGTTGTAACTGTTACATCCTATCTCCTATCCATCCCTCAATAAGGGGGCGTGGCTTCATCCTTCCTTCAATGAGGGGGCGTGGCTTCATTCATCCCTCAATGAGGGGTCGTGGCTTCATCCTTCCTTCAATGAGGGGTTGTGCCTTCATTTACATATTGTCCCTCTTTGAGGTGTAACAAGCAGATCTGCAGCAATAAATGATTTTTTTGCCAATTCAAAGTGTTTCTATTGTTGTAACTGTTACATCCTATCTCCTATCCATTCCTCAATGAGGGGGCGTGGCTTCATCCTTCCTTCAATGAGGGGGCGTGGCTTCATCCTTCCTTCAATGAGGGGGCGTGGCTTCATCCATCCCTCAATGAGGGGGCGTGGCTTCATTCATCTCTCAATGAGGGGCTGTGCCTTCATTTACATATTGTCCCTCTTTGAGGTGTAACAAGCAGATCTGCAGCAATAAATGATTTTTTTGCCAATTCAAAGTGTTTCTATTGTTGTAACTGTTACATCCTATCTCCTATCCATTCCTCAATGAGGGGGCGTGGCTTCATCCTTCCTTCAATGAGGGGGCGTGGCTTCATCCTTCCTTCAATGAGGGGGCGTGGCTTCATCCATCCCTCAATGAGGGGGCGTGGCTTCATCCATCTCTCAATGAGGGGCTGTGCCTTCATTTACATATTGTCCCTCTTTGAGGTGTAACATGATTCATTTGCCAATTCAAAGTGTTTCTATTGTTGTAACTGTTACACCCTATCTCCCATCCATCCCTCAATGAGGGGGCGTGGCTTTGTCCATCCCTTAATGAGGGGGCGTGGCTTCATCCACCCCTCAATGTGGGGGTGTGACTTAATTTACATGTTGTCCATCTTTGAGGTGTAACATGCAGATCTGCAGCAGTAAATTTTTCATTTGCCTATTCAAAGTGTTTCTATTGTTGTAACTGTTACAACCTATTTCCTATTTAACAAACGTCCCTCTTTCCCACTGTGAAAAGTTAGTAGGTTTGCTACAGGTATAGAGTAGTACAGCCATTGGATCGGGGATAAGGGAAGGTTTTACTGGGGACTTGGGGGGTTGCAGGGGCATCCCAAATCAGGATTCCCTGGGAGGAGAGGGACTCAATCGGCCATGGAGTCACCCGAGATGGGTTTTGGTCCACATTGAGAAACAGGGATTAGTCCATGTTTTATTGTTTACTCCTTGTTACAGTAGAAGACACCCGCTATAGCCATTGCCATAGCTTCGGCAGCCATCTTTTTTCACGGGCACTGCCCTGTCCCCACTACCTGTCTTTATTCTCTCTCTTCCTCCTCTTTGAGTTCTGCATGAGGAGGACCCAAACTTTTATTTTATGCCTAGGGCCACATTTACGCTCAATCCTGTTCTGCCTGCCTGATAATGCTAGGATATGTTTTTCATACAACCCAAGTGTCCCTGATTTGGAGGGACTGTCCCTCTTTTGAGTTTCCCTGTCCTTCATCTTTCTCATTTGTCCCTCTTTGAGGTGTAACATGCAGATCTGCAGCAATAAATGATTAATTTGCCTATTGGGCAGGCTGATTCATTACTAGCGCCAGATGAGCGCGTACAGATGAGCGTCTGTACAGCAGCGGTAAGAGCGACCGCTAGTAGACGCTGTGATCGGCTGCTGTAACAGAGCGCCTCAGTTGCTGTAGTAACCTGGCCGGCATTGATGAATGTGATGTATGTTGGGTGTTCTAACACTAGTACAACATTGCAGGGAGCGAGAGGTAGCGCCAGCTCAGTGCGACCGACTCTTTGCGACTCACACCATATTCAACAGAAAACACACACAGCGTCGGCGCTCTGGATCTGGGCGCTGTAGCAAAGAGCACCAGACGCTGTGTGATAAAAGTCTGTTTTTGAACACATATCCACCAGTAACAAAGCGAAAACATATGGAGTGACATTGTTGTAACATTGTGACATTAACACTTTAATGCCAGACCTGTAATGACAATTTTGCATAAAAGTATAAAAAATCTAAAAAGTTTTCAAAAATGTCTCTTTCTAGGCCAGGAGAGGTCACACAATTATTTGATAGAAAAAAATTAAAAACAAAAAACCCTGTTAAAAACATAAGAAAAGGAAAGTCCATTGAAATGTATGAGAGATCGACTGGTAGCAACAGATAATACCTGGCGCTCTGGAAGCTGGCGCTATACACTGACCCGCCTGTAATAATACATGTGACACTACATGGTGCTGTTAGAGGCGCTATACACTGACCTGCCTGTAATAATACATGTGACACTACATGGCGCTGTTAGAGGCGCTATACACTGACCTGCCTGTAATAATACATGTGGCGCTACATGGCGCTGTTAGAGGCGCTATACACTGAGCTGCCTGTAATAATACATATGACGCTACATGGCGCTGTTAGAGGTGCTATACACTGACCTGCCTGTAATAATACATGTGACACTACATGGCGCTGTTAGAGGCGCTATACACTGACCTGCCTGTAATAATACATGTGACGCTACATGGCGCTGTTAGAGGTGCTATACACTGACCTGCCTGTAATAATACATGTGACGCTACATGGCGCTGTTAGAGGCGCTATACACTGACCTGCCTGTAATAATACATGTGACACTACATGGCGCTGTTAGAGGCGCTATACACTGACCTGCCTGTAATAATACATATGACGCTACATGGCGCTGTTAGAGGTGCTATACACTGACCTGCCTGTAATAATACATGTGACACTACATGGCGCTGTTAGAGGCGCTATACACTGACCTGCCTGTAATAATACATGTGACGCTACATGGCGCTGTTAGAGGTGCTATACACTGACCTGCCTGTAATAATACATATGACGCTACATGGCGCTGTTAGAGGTGCTATACACTGACCTGCCTGTAATAATACATGTGACACTACATGGCGCTGTTAGAGGCGCTATACACTGACCTGCCTGTAATAATACATATGACGCTACATGGCGCTGTTAGAGGTGCTATACACTGACCTGCCTGTAATAATACATGTGACACTACATGGCGCTGTTAGAGGCGCTATACACTGACCTGCCTGTAATAATACATGTGACGCTACATGGCGCTGTTAGAGGTGCTATACACTGACCTGCCTGTAATAATACATGTGACGCTACATGGCGCTGTTAGAGGCGCTATACACTGACCTGCCTGTAATAATACATGTGACACTACATGGCGCTGTTATAGGCGCTATACACTGACCTGCCTGTAATAATACATGTGACTCTACATGGCGCTGTTAGAGGCGCTATACACTGACCTGCCTGTAATAATACATGTGACACTACATGGCGCTGTTAGAGGCGCTATACACTGACCTGCCTGTAATAATACATGTGACGCTACATGGCCATGTTAGAGGCGCTATACACTGACCTGCCTGTAATAATACATATGACGCTACATGGCGCTGTTAGAGGTGCTATACACTGACCTGCCTGTAATAATATATGTGACACTACATGGCGCTGTTAGAGGCGCTATACACTGACCTGCCTGTAATAATACATGTGACGCTACATGGCGCTGTTAGAGGCGCTATACACTGACCTGCCTGTAATAATACATGTGACGCTACATGGCGCTGTTAGAGGCGCTATACACTGACCTGCCTGTAATAATACATGTGACGCTACATGGCGCTGTTAGAGGCGCTATACACTGACCTGCCTGTAATAATACATGTGACGCTACATGGCGCTGTTAGAGGCGCTATACACTGACCTGCCTGTAATAATACATGTGACACTACATGGCGCTGTTAGAGGTGCTATACACTGACCTGCCTGTAATAATACATATGACGCTACATGGCGCTGTTAGAGGCGCTATACACTGACCTGCCTGTAATAATACATGTGACACTACATGGCGCTGTTAGAGGCGCTATACACTGACCTGCCTGTAATAATACATGTGACGCTACATGGCGCTGTTAGAGGCGCTATACACTGACCTGCCTGTAATAATACATGTGACGCTACATGGCGCTGTTAGAGGTGCTATACACTGACCTGCCTGTAATAATACATGTGACACTACATGGCGCTGTTAGAGGGGCTATACACTGAGCCGCCTGTAATAATACATGTGACGCTACATGGCGCTGTTAGAGGCGCTATACACTGAGCCGCCTGTAATAATACATGTGACACTACATGGCGCTGTTAGAGGCGCTATACACTGACCTGCCTGTAATAATACATGTGACGCTACATGGCGCTGTTAGAGGTGCTATACACTGAGCCGCCTGTAATAATACATGTGACGCTACATGACGCTGTTAGAGGTGCTATACACTGAGCCGCCTGTAATAATACATGTGACGCTACATGACGCTGTTAGAGGCGCTATACGCTGAGCCGCCTGTAATAATACATGTGACGCTACATGGCGCTGTTAGAGGCGCTATACACTGACCTGCCTGTAATAATACATGTGACGCTACATGGCGCTGTTAGAGGTGCTATACACTGAGCCGCCTGTAATAATACATGTGACACTACATGGCGCTGTTAGAGTCGATCACCAGATTCGCTTTCATAAATGTGGTTCTGCGTACAGCGCCCGGCGTTCACCAGACTCTGCCTGCCGCTACGAGGCGCTACCTGGCGCTATTCCTTGATGAATAAACCCCATAGTGTTTCTATTGTTGTAATTGTTACACCCTGTCTCTTATCCATCCCTCAATGAGGGGGCGTGGCTTCATCCATCCCTTTAATGGGGGGCGTGGTCTAATTTAACAAATGTCCCTCTTTCCCAGCCCGACCGGCACCAGACGAGGCTTCCGATGTCTGCAGCGCCTTCAGGACCATTTGTGTCTGTCTCATGACCCTCAGCCCAACACACACTGAGCTCCTCAGAAAATGAAATAATAATAATAAAAAGAAAAAGAATATGTGGGGGGGGGGGGGGTAAGATAGAGCAGGATGTAACCTGCAGGGGTGGGAAGTGCACAGCCTGACCCCAAACACATCTGTAATCCTAGACTCTGACCACCTAGGAGGCTCGTCTTCTTTCTGGCAGACGCAGAATCAAGTGTCTGTTCATCCTGTGCTTCTTTCCTCCACCGCACACCTGACACTGTGCTCCCACTAAAAGCCCCGCTGGCCTGCTCGCCCCACACCCGCTCATCCCACCGCCTGTCTGCTCACCCCACTGTCCACGGCTCGCCCCATCGCCGGCCCGCTTGTCCCACCGCCTGCATGCTCACCCCACTGCTGGCCCGCTCTCCCCACTGTCTGCGGCTTCCCCCACTGCTGGCCTGCTCGTCCCACCACCTGCCTACTCGCCCCACTGTCAGCTGCTCACCCCACAGCCGACCCGCTTGTCCCACTGCCTGCCTGCTTTCCTCATTGCCTGCGGCTTGCCCCACAGCCGGCCTGCTCGCCCCCACCACCTGCCTGCTCGCCCCACAGCCGGCCTGCTCACCCCACTGCCTGCTGCTCATCCCACTGCCTGCTGCTCATCCCACTGCCTACCTGCTCGTCCCACTGCCTGCCTGCTTGCCCCACTGCTGGCCCCCTTGTCCCACTGCCTGCCTGCTCGTCCCACTGCCTGCCTGCTTGCCCCATTTCTGGCCCCCTTGTCCCACTGCCTGTCTGCTCATCCCACCGCCTGCCTGCTTGCCCCACTGCCTGCCTGCTTGCCCCACTGCATGCCTGCTCGCCCCACTGCCTATCTGATCGTCCCAATGCCTGCCTGCTTGCCCCACTGCTGGCCCCCTTGTCCCACTGCCTGCCTGCTCGTCCCACTGCCTATCTGCTCGCCCCACTCTTGGCCCGCTCATCCCACCGCCTGCTCCTCGCCCCACTGCCTGCCTGCTTGCCCCACTGCCTGCCTGATCGTCCCACTGCTGGCCTGCTTGCCCCACTGCTGGCCCCCTTGTCCCACTGCCTGCTCCTCGCCCCACTGCTGGCCTGCTCGTCCAACCACCTGCTTCTTGCCTCACTGCTGGCCCGCTCATCCCACCGCCTGCTGCTTGCCCCACTGCTGGCCCACTCATCCCACCGCCTGCTGCTCGCCCCACTGCTGGCCCACTCATCCCACCGCCTGCTGCTCGCCCCACTGCTGGCCCACTCATCCCACCGCCTGCTGCTCGCCCCACTGCTGGACCACTCATCTCACCGGCTCGCTCGCCCCACTGCTGGACCACTCATCTCACCGGCTCGCTCGTCCCACAGCCTGCCTGCTGGTCCCACTGCTGGCCCACTCACCCCACCACCTGCCGCTCGCCCCACTGCTGGCCAGCTTGCCTCACAGCCGGCTCGCTTGCCCCCACTGCCTGCCTGCTCGCCCCACTGCCTGCTGCTCACCCCACTGCTGGCCCGCTCGCCCCACTGCTAGCCCACTCACCCCACCGCCTGATGCTCACCCCACAGCCGGCCTGCTCGCTCCACTGCTGGCCAGCTCGTTCCACAGCCAGCCTGCTCGTCCCACTGCTGACCTGCTTGTCCCATTGCCTGCCTGCTTGCCCCATTGCCTGCCGCTCGCCCCACCGCCTGCCTGCTTGTCCCACCGCTTGCCTGCTCGCCCCATTGCTGACCCGCTTGTCGCACTGCCTGCCTGCTCACTCCACTGTCTGCGACTTACCCCACTGCTGACCGCTTGCCCCACTGTCTGCTGCTTCTCCCACTGCTGGCCCGCTCGTCCCAACGGCAACCCGCTTGCCCCACTGCTGACCCGCTTACCCCACTGTCTGCCGTGTTGAGTGTCACCCTGTGCAAAATTTCAGGAAGGCTCCCCCATCTTCCAAACAAAAGAAGAAACACTAAAAAGACAGAGATTGGGTAAGAGGTAATGCAGAAAAGGAAATACTGAAGGTGGAAAAGAGAATAGCATGAGGGCAGTAGGGTGCTATGGACAGTGTACAAAATGGTAAGAGTGGGCCATTGGGTGATATGTGAGAGTATTGGGTGGCATGAGGGCAGTAGGGTGCTATGAACGGTGTTCAGAATAGTAAGAGTGGCCCATTGGGTGATATGTGAGAGTAATGGGTGGCATGAGGGCAGCAGGGCACCTTGGATGGTGTACAGAATAGTAAGAGTGGCCCATTGGGGGGGTATGTAAGAGTATTGGTTGGCATGAGGGCAGCAAGGAGCTATGGACAGTGTATAGAATACTAGGAGTGGCCCATTGGGGGGTATCTGAGTGTATTGGGGGGCATAAGTGCAGCAGGGTGCTATGGGCAGTGTACAGAATAAAAAGAGTGGTCCATTGGGTGATATGTGGCAGTATTGGGTGGCACGAGAGCAACCAGGTGCTATGGAGGTGTCCAGAATATTATGAGTGGCCCATTGGTAGGTAGGTGTGAGTATTGGGTGTCATGAGGGTAACAGGGTGCTATGGACAGTGTACAAAATGGTAAGAGTGGGCCATTGGGTGATATGTGAGAGTATCGGGTGGCATGAGGGCAGCAGGGCACTATGGACAGTGTACAGCACAGTAAGAGTGGCCCATTGCGGGGTATGTAAGAGTGTGTGTTGGCATGAGGGCAGCAAGGATCTATGGACGGTGTATAGAATACTAGGAGTGGCCCATTGGGGGGTATCTGAGAGTATTGGGTGACATAAGGGCAGCAGGGTGCTATGGGCAGTGTCCAGAATAGTAAGAGTGGCCCATTGGGTGATATGTGGGAGTATTGGTTGGCATGAGGGCAGCAAGGAGCTATGGACGGTGTATAGAATACTAGGAGTGGCCCATTGGGGGGTATCTGAGTGTATTGGGTGGCATAAGGGCAGCAGGGTGCTATGGGCAGTGTCCGGAATATTATGATTGGCCCATTGGTGGGTAGGTGTGAGTATTGGGTGTCATGAGGGTAGCAGGGTGCTATGGACAGTGTACAAAATAGAAAGAGTGGCCCATTGGGTGATATGTGAGAGTATTGGGTGGCATGAGGGCAGCAGGGCGCTATGGACAGTGTACAGTGGGAGTATGTGGGAGTAATGGGTGGCATGAGGGCAGCATGGAGCTATGGAGGTGTCCAGAATATTATCAGTGTCCCATCGGGTAATTTGTGGGAGTATTGTATGCTATGAGGGCAGCAGGGCGCTATGGACTGTGTTCAGAATAGAACGAGTGGCCCATTGGGTGATATGTGAGAGTATTGGGTGGCATGAGGGCAGCAGGGCGCTATGGACTGTGTTCAGAATAGAACGAGTGGCCCATTGGGTGATATGTGAGAGTATTGGGTGGCATGAGGGCAGCAGGGCGCTATGGACGGTGTTCAGAATAGTAAGAGTGGCCCATTGGGTGATATGTGAGAGTATTGGGTGGCATGAGGGCAGCAGGGCGCTATGGACGGTGTTCAGAATAGTAAGAGTGGCCCATTGGGGGATATGTGAGAGTATTGGGTGGCATGAGGGCAGCAGGGCACTATGAATGGTATACAGAATAGTAAGATTTGGTCATTGGATGATATGTGGGAGTATTGGGTGGCATGAGGGCAGCATGGAGCTATGGAGGTGTCCAGAATATTATCAGTGGCCCATCGGGTAATTTGTGGGAGTATTGGATGCTATGAGGGCAGCAAGGAGCTATGGACTGTGTACAGAATAGTAAGAGTGGCTCATTGGGTGATATGTTAGAGTATTGGGTGGCATGAGGGCAGCAGGGCACTATGGACGGTGTTCAGAATAGTAAGAGTGGCCCATTGGGGGATATGTGAGAGCATTGGGTGGCATGAGGGCAGCAGGGCACTATGAATGGTATACAGAATAGTAAGATTTGGTCATTGGATGATATGTGGGAGTATTGGGTGACATGAGGGCAGCAGGGCACTATGGGCAGTGTACAGGATAGTAAGAGTGGCCCATTGATGATATGTCGGAGCATTGGGTGGCATGAGGGCAGCAGGGCACTATGAATGGTATACAGAATAGTAAGATTTGGTCATTGGATGATATGTGGGAGTATTGGGTGACATGAGGGCAGCAGGGCACTATGGGCAGTGTACAGGATAGTAAGAGTGGCCCATTGATGATATGTCGGAGTATTGGGTGGCATAAGGGCAGCGGGGCACTATGAATGGTATACAGAATAGTAAGATTTGGTCATTGGATGATATGTGGGAGTATTGGGTGGCATGAGGGCAGCAGAGCGCTATGGGCAGTGTACAGGATAGTAAGAGTGGCCCATTGATGATATGTTGGAGTATTGGGTGGCATAAGGGCAGCGGGGCACTATGAATGGTATACAGAATTATAAGATTTGGTCATTGGATGATATGTGGGAGTATTGGGTGGCATGAGGGCAGCAGGGCGCTATGGGCAGTGTACAGGATAGTAAGAGTGGCCCATTGATGATATGTCGGAGTATTGGGTGGCATGAGGGCAGTGGGGCGCTATGGGCAGTGTACAGGATAGTAAGAGTTGCCCATTGGGTGATATGTGGGAGTATTGGGTGGCATGAGGGCAGTAGGGCGCTATGGGCAGTGTACAGGAAAGTAAGAGTGGCCCATTGATGATATGTCGGAGTATTGGGTGGCATAAGGGCAGCGGGGCACTATGAATGGTATACAGAATAGTAAGATTTGATCATTGGATGATATGTGGGAGTATTGGGTGGCATGAGGGCAGCAGAGCGCTATGGGCAGTGTACAGGATAGTAAGAGTGGCCCATTGATGATATGTGGGAGTATTGGGTGGCATGAGGGCAGCAGAGCGCTATGGGCAGTGTACAGGATAGTAAGAGTGGCCCATTGGGTGATATGTGGGATTATTGGGTGACATGAGGGCAGCAGGGCGCTATGGGCAGTATACAGGATAGTAAGAGTGGCCCATTGGGGGGTATGTGGGATTATTGGGTGACATGAGGGCAGCAGGGCGCTATGGGCAGTATACAGGATAGTAAGAGTGGCCCATTGGGGGGTATGTGGGAGTATTGGGTGACATGAGGGCAGCCGGGCGCTATGGGCAATGTACAGGATGATAAGAGTTGCCCATTGGATGATATGTGGGATTATTGGGTGACATGAGGGCAGCGGGGTGCTATGGGCAGTGTATAGGATGATAAGAGTTGCCCATTGGATGATATGTGGGATTATTGGGTGACATGAGGGCAGCGGGGTGCTATGGATGGTGTGCAGAATAGTAAGAGTGGCCCATTGGGTGATATGTGGGATAATTGGGTGGCATGAGGGCAGCCGGGCGCTATGGGCAGTATACAGGATAGTAAGAGTGGCCCATTGGGGGGTATGTGGGAGTATTGGGTGACATGAGGGCAGCCGGGCGCTATGGGCAATGTACAGGATGATAAGAGTTGCCCATTGGATGATATGTGGGATTATTGGGTGACATGAGGGCAGCGGGGTGCTATGGGCAGTGTATAGGATGATAAGAGTTGCCCATTGGATGATATGTGGGATTATTGGGTGACATGAGGGCAGCGGGGTGCTATGGATGGTGTGCAGAATAGTAAGAGTGGCCCATTGGGTGATATGTGGGATTATTGGGTGGCATGAGGGCAGCCGGGCGCTATGGGCAATGTACAGAATAGTAAGGGTGGCCCATTGGGGGGTATGTTGGAGTATTGGGTGGCATGAGGGCAGTAGGATGGTATTGCCCTGGTAATGGGGGTAAGTCTTGTAAACCCAGCTGTACGGTGCCCATTGGCATTTGTTGGTTTGCGGGGACGTGGAGGAACCTTTAGAACATTTTCCACCAATCACTACCCCTCCTCCTCCTCTAATAAGCGGAGATTAGCCATTACAGTGTTTGTGTTGGAGGGGACTGGAAACAAGTGCACCTCAATAGACTGGCGACATCGCCACGGAGGATGAACAAAGATTTTGCGCTGGATTACCAGGTACCCCCCACCACCACCCCGGGCTCTGTACGTGGACGCGTATCGTCTCATTTTTCCCCCAGAAGAATAGGCGCTTTGTTCCCACTAAAACTGATGGGAAAATGATCCCGGACAGAAGGGGCAGCTCCCGGCCGATCCTTATCTCCAGGCTTCTCGCTGTCGGTTCCTGGCGCTTTGTGACCCTGTTTTGCAATTCAGCCTCCAACCCGCTTATTAGAAATATTAGGTATCATAGCCGGCCAATGGCGGCCGGGGGAGGGGGCGGGGCCAGGGTAATCGCCGTCTTCTCGCCCCCGCTCTGTTTTTTTCCTCTTCTGCCAACTTTCAAAAGAAACCGGACTTGGAATAAGAAAACAATACGGGACAATTACGGGGGATTAACCCAATAAGGGGCGGGACCCGGGAAACATTATTATAAAGGTGACAATTAACCTTCCTGAGAAATCTAGCCGCATGGCGGAGGAAACGCAGCCGATATCAGCTAAGAATCGTCGAGAGACCTGTGTGTTTATCTGACAAGAAGGTGTGACCCCGCCCCCTCATGCTTGATAGACAGGCTGGAGAACATTAGCTCCGCCCCTCCAGGAACCTCATGCTTGATAGACAGGCTGAAGAACATTATCTCCGCCCCTCCAGCCTCCTCATGCTTGATAGACAGGCTGGAGAACATTAGCTCCGCCCCTCCAGCCCCCTCATGCTTGATAGACAGGCTGGAGAACATTAGCTCCGCCCCTCCAGCCCCCTCATGCTTGATAGACAGGCTGGAGAACATTAGCTCCGCCCCTCCAGCACCCTCATGCTTGATAGACAGGCTGGAGAACATTAGCTCCGCCCCTCCAGCCTCCTCATGCTTGATAGACAGGCTGGAGAACATTAGCCCCGCCCCTCCAGCCCCCTCAAGCTTGATAGCCAGACTGGAGAACATTAGCCCCACCCCTTCAGCCTCCTCATGCTTTAAAAGACAGGCTGGAGAACAATAGCTCCGCCCCTCCAGCACCCTCATGCTTGATAGACAGGCTGGGGAACATTAGCCCCGCCCCTCCAGCACCCTCATGCTTGATAGACAGGCTGGGGAACATTAGCCCCGCCCCTCCAGCCTCCTCATGCTTTAAAAGACAGGCTGGAGAACATTAGCCCCGCCTCTTCAGCCTCCTCATGCTTGATAGACAGGCTGGAGAACATTAGCCCCGCCTCTTCAGCCTCCTCATGCTTGATAGACAGGCTGGAGAACATTAGCCCCGCCCCTCCAGCCCCCTCATGCTTGATAGACACGCTGGAGAACATTAGCCCTGCCTCTCCAGCCTCCTCATGCTTGATAGACAGGCTGGAGAACACTAGCCCCACCCCTCCAGCCTCCTCATGCTTGATAGACAGGCTGGAGAACATTAGCCCCGCCCCTCCAGCCCCCTCATGCTTGATAGACACGCTGGAGAACATTAGCCCCACCCCTCCAGCCTCCTCATGCTTGATAGACAGGCTGGAGAACATTAGCCCCGCCCCTCCAGCCCCCTCAAGCTTGATAGCCAGACTGGAGAACATTAGCCCCACCCCTTCAGCCTCCTCATGCTTTAAAAGACAGGCTGGAGAACATTAGCTCCGCCCCTCCAGCCCCCTCATGCTTGATAGACAGGCTGGGGAACATTAGCCCCGCCCCTCCAGCACCCTCATGCTTGATAGACAGGCTGGGGAACATTAGCCCCGCCCCTCCAGCCCCCTCATGCTTGATAGACAGGCTGGGGAACATTAGCCCCACCCCTCCAGCCCCCTCATGCTTGATAGACAGGCTGGGGAACAATAGCCCCGCCCCTCCAGCACCCTCATGCTTGATAGACAGGCTGGGGAACATTAGCCCCGCCCCTCCAGCCTCCTCATGCTTTAAAAGACAGGCTGGAGAACATTAGCCCCGCCTCTTCAGCCTCCTCATGCTTGATAGACAGGCTGGAGAACATTAGCCCCGCCCCTCCAGCCCCCTCATGCTTGATAGACACGCTGGAGAACATTAGCCCTGCCTCTCCAGCCTCCTCATGCTTGATAGACAGGCTGGAGAACACTAGCCCCACCCCTCCAGCCTCCTCATGCTTGATAGACAGGCTGGAGAACATTAGCCCCGCCCCTCCAGCCCCCTCATGCTTGATAGACAGGCTGGAGAACATTAGCCCCGCCCCTCCAGCCTCCTCATGCTTGATAGACAGGCTGGAGAACATTAGCCCGCCCCTCCATCCCCCTCATGCTTGATAGACAGGCTGGAGAACATTAGCTCCGCCTCTCCAGCCCCCTCATGTTTGATAGACAGGCTGGAGAACATTAGCTCCGCCTCTCCAGCCCCCTCATGTTTGATAGACAGGCTGCAGGACAATAGCCCTGCCCCTCCAATATCAATATCTCATCAGATAGAATAGATAGATGCAATGCAGAGGTTTAGCTCAGCATGGTGGTGAATAAACTAGAGACACAGAGGTCGGGAGTTCACGTCCTGCGCCTGACAGTGACCCGTGTCATGTGTTTATACATGAATGGAAGCGCTTTCCCAACCCCACACCCCGGCACTATAGGAGAAAGGCATGCTGGGGCTTGTAGTGCCATTATAGTCCCTGGAGACACCAGCTACACTCCTTGTCACACAGGCCTCCCCCTATCTGGGCCAGTAATGCATCCAATATAACCATACAGGAGGCAGGGCATGCTGGGGCTTGCAGTGCCATTACAGTCCCTGGAGACACCAGCTACACCCCTTGTCACACAGGCCTCCCCCTATCTGGGCCAGTAACGCATCCAATATAACCATACAGGAGGCAGAGCATGCTGGGGCTTGTAGTTCCATAACAGCTGTGACAACAGTGAGGGTAGGGCCACATGATCACTGACACAGAGACGCGCCATAGAAATGTAAAAACACAAAGAACTAAATATAAGGCAGGTACCAACAGTCACTTGCCTGCTTTGCCCCACCCGTGACTTAATAAGCTCCGCCTCTCGCCTTATTTAATGCGGACCTCCAGTAAAATAAAAAAATAACGTTTAGCACATTGCTCCCACTAAACAGCTGCTGGAGGAATTCTGTGTGAAGGAGAATCTGTTACATTGTTTCTTCATTTATGTGAATCATAAGGCAGCCACAAAACATTCACACAGTGTAATTTGTGTATCTAAAATGTATCTAGGAGCTCTCTGCTGTGAGCAGATCAATGATGAGTCATTACAGCTGATGGCTTGCTACTTCTGGCTAGAAACAGCTGATGACTGCAGAGATTTTTAGAAGCAGGGCTCTCAGGTGTAAATTAAGATGGCAGCTGCCATTAGTTCAGGTGCACAGAATCAGCATGCTGATGGCGCCCCCCCCACCTGTGCTCTGCCCCCCCTTTGGTGCCCCCCCCCACCTTCTGCATCCGGGACACATGCCCCCCTCTAGCTACGCCCCTGGGTTAAAGTGGACCAATCATGACCTGTGCCAGCCATGGTCCATACCTGACCTTCTATCCTCAACCAAAACCTGAAAACCTTCTGACAGCCCAATACCTGAAACCCCAGCTATATCCATACACCTGAAACCCAATCCACAAGCCAAGACCTGAAATCCTATTCACAAGCCAAGACCCGAATCCTTACACACTTCCCAGAACCTGAAATCTCCGGAAAACCAATACTTGAAACACTAACCACAAGCAAAGATCTATTATCCAACCAACAGCCCATGGCCTAAAAGCCTACCCACATCCAAGATGTAAAACCCTAGAGGCACCCCTTAACTTGAAATCCAACTTACAGCCCAAGACCTGAAACCCTACTCACAATCCAGGACCAGAAACTCTATCCACAACCAAAGACCTGAAATCTACCCACAACTCAAGACCTAAAACCCTACCTACAACCAAAGATTTGAAACCCTACACACGGCTAAGATTTAAACCATAGTCCATCCCTAAACTTCTATCCCCAACCAAAACCTGAAAACCTTCTGACAGCCCAATACCTGAAACCCCAGCTATATCCAAATACCTGAAACCCAATCCACAAGCCAAGAACTCAAACCTTACTCACATCCCAGAACCTGAATCCTCCAGAAAACCAGAGGATTGAAACACTAACCACAAGCAAAGATCTATTATCCAACCAACAGCCCATGGCCTAAAAGCCTAGACGTAAATCCCTAGAGGCATCCCCTAACTAGAAACCCAACTCACAGCCCAAGACCTGGAAACTCCCACTCACAACCAAAGACCTAAAACCTAACCACAACCCACGACCCGAAACCCTACAGACAGACCAATACTGGAATACTCTACCCACCAGCCAAGACCATAAGCTCTTCCCAAAACTTTGTTTAAGGGCTCAACCACAGCAACCTTCATACCCTGCATGTCAGATCCTGATCCAAAACCTGGCCCCAAAGTTATATTGTGGCTGAAACCCCCAACACAACTCATCAGAACCTAAACATGAATCATATACCTCAACCCAGCCCCTAACACAAAGGCCTATCTGCAACTCGCAGGGTCCCATAAAAGATGCATACCTCCCAAGTGTCCCTGATTTGTCCCTTTTGAGTCCCTGTCCCCCTACCCCTCGTTGTTCTCATTTGTCCCTCTTTGGAGTTTAACATGCAGATCTGCATCAATAGATGATTCATTTGCCTATTCAAAGTAGGACGATATGCCGATGTCTCCTGCTTGAAAAGTCCATTGATCTCCAGACTCGATTGCTACATGTGTGATCCCCTTATAACTTCTGGAAGCGCAGA
>CM051243.1:186985587-186988087 GCA_027917425.1 Gastrophryne carolinensis
GTGTGCGTATAGATGTGTATGTGTGTATAGATGTGTGTGTGCATATAGATGTGCATGTGTGTATAGATGTGTATGTGTGTATAGATGTGTGTGCGTATAGATATGTATTTGTGCATAGATGTATGTGTGTATAGATGTGTATGTGTGTATAGATGTGCGTATAGATATGTATGTGTGTATAGATGTGTATGTGCATATAGATATGTATGTGTGTATAGATGTCTATGTGTGTATAGATGTCTATGTGTGCATAGACATATGTGTTTATAGATGTGTATGTGTGTATAGTTGTGTATGTGTGTATAGATAACTATGTGCGTATAGATGTCTATGTGTGTATAGATATCTATGTGCGTATAGATGTGTGTGTGTGTGTGTGTGTGCGTATAGATGTGTGTGTGTATAGATGTGTATGTGTGTATAGCTGTGTATGTGTGTATAGATGTGTATGTGCGTATAGATGTGTGTGTGCGTATAAATGTGTGCATATAAATGTATATGTGCGTATAGATGTGTATGTGCGTATAGTTGTGTATGTGCATATAGATGTGTGTGTGCGTATAGATGTGTGCGTATAAATGTATTTGTGTGTATAGATGTGTATGTGCATATAGATGTGTGTGTGCGTATAGGTGTGTGTGTGTGCGTATAGATGTGTATGTGTGTGTATATGTGTATATAGATGTGCATGTGTGTGTGTGTATAGATGTGTGTGCGTATAGATATGTATGTGTGCATAGATGTATGTGTGTATAGATGTGTATGTGTGTATAGATGTGTGTGTGTGCGTATATATGTGCATGTGTATATATCTATGTGTGTAAAGATGTGTATGTGTGTATAGATATCTATGTGTGTAAAGATGTGTATGTGTGTATAGATGTGTATGTGCGTATAGATGCGTATGTGTGTATATATGTGTATAGATATCTATGTGTGTATAGATGTGTGTGTGTATAGATGTGTATGTGTGTATAGATGTGTATGTGTGTATAGATGTGTATGTGCGTATAGATGTGTATGTGCGTATAGATGTGTATGTTTGTATAGATATCTATGTGTGTATAGATGTGTGTGTTTGTGTATAGATGTGTATGTGTGTATAGATGTGTATGTGTGTATAGATATCTATGTGTGTATAGATGTGTGTGTTTGTGTATAGATGTGTATGTGCGTATATATGTGTATGTTTGTATAGATATCTATGTGTGTATAGATGTGTGTGTTTGTGTATAGATGTGTATGTGCGTATATATGTGTATGTTTGTATAGATATCTATGTGTGTATAGATGTGTGTGTTTGTGTATAGATGTGTATGTGCGTATATATGTGTATGTTTGTATAGATATCTATGTGTGTATAGATGTGTGTGTTTGTGTGAGCAGCTGGAGTAACTGTCCCCTTGGGCTGTGTATGTGGTGACAGCAGAGAGACAGGAAACTGACAGCTATTTACACAGAGACAAGGAAAAGAAATTCTGTGTTGTTCTAACAGGTGTCAAAGTTCTTCTTTAACACTCCACACCTCCCACACAGCATTATTTTTTGTTTAAGGTGACTGTCACCAATGGGAGCCACGATCCCAGCCCCCCCCTCCCCCGGGCCAGTTTTACATACCTCCCAAGTGTCCCTGATTTAGAGGGATTGTCCCTCTTTTGAGTCCAAGTCCCCCTGTCCCTCGTTGTTTTTCTCTGTCCTTTGTTGAGTTTTATTATGTAAATATGCATCAATAAATGATTCATTTGCCTATTAAGTGTTTCTATTGTAACTGTCACATCCTATATCCTATCCATCCCTCAATAAGGGGGCGTGGCTTCATCCATCCCTCAATGAGGGGTGTGGCCTCATTTACATATCGTCCCTCTTTGAGATGTAACATGCAGATCTGCAGCAATAAATGATTCATTAGCCTATTCAAGTGTTTCTATTGTTATAACTGTTACAGCCTATCCATCCCTCAGTGAGGGGGCGTGGCTTCATCCATCCCTCAATGAGGGGGTGTGGCTTCACCCATCCCTCAATGAGGGGCTGTGGCTTCATCCATCCCTCAATGAGGGGGAGTGGCTTCACTGACATACTGTCCCTCTTTGAGGTGTAACATGCAGATCTCATCAATAAATGATTCATTTGCTTATTTAAAGTGTGTGAGCGATTGGGGTGAACGGCCGTAACACGGACAACAGTTCTTCAACAACAAAATAAATAAAGTGTTCAAAAGAAAAATATCTCTCACTTCGGAGGTTGCAGTAACAATGCAATAAATCAAAGTGGTTACTTTACCAATTCAATGTAAGTCCAGGGCTGGGTACTCCAGCAAGCTGCAATTCCAGGGTAAGTCAGGACCACTTTACAGGGCATACAAGCCCTCCGCTGCTCACCCCCACAAGTCCAAGTTTAGGGGGCTTCGGCTTACGTTCAGTTCTTTTGTTCACCCCTGAGCAGTACAGCCTGGGCTCCTTCCTTCAGGCTGATCAACAGACAACAACTGACGGGCTCAGTG
>CM051243.1:187000587-187163087 GCA_027917425.1 Gastrophryne carolinensis
GCGGGCCTATAGGTCACCCATCGGCCTATCTACACGTCTCCATGGAGTCGCCTCTGTTTATTCTGATATCCCGGAGAACTCGATTATCCGGTCTGCGGGGAGGCACCGCGCTGCAGGTGCGACTGCGTTGTGCGACCCTCCACGGGACGAACTCAATGACATTCGTGCACCAAAATTTGGGTAAAATATTTCATGCAACTGAAAAAAAAAATGCAAAAAACTTTGGAAAAATTTGGCCGACTCTAAAGATTTATTTTAATAAATTCCCGGCAATTCATCTATAGATGATGGAAGAGGCCCCCTTTAAAGTGGACTGACCTTTATGGGATGCCCCATCTACACCAGCAGAAGTTAGAAGGAGGTGCAGAGACCTGTGATGAGGACAGTAGATGCCGCATAGCAGGTCACCCTTCTGAGTGCCATCTTTATTGCAGGTCACCTTGGTGGCTGCACTGACCTTTATGGGATGCCCCAGCAGCAGTTAGAAGGAGGTGCAGAGACCTGTGATGAGGACAGTGGATGCCATGTAGCAGGTCAAGACTTGGCAACTGATTGCACCCCCCGCCTTCTGAGTGCCAGCTTTATTACATCCTTGGTGGCTGGACTGACCTTCCGGGATGCCCCAGCAGCAGTTAGAAGGAGGTGCAGAGACCTGTGATGAGGACGGCATATTCCACGGAGCAGAACAAGACTTGGCAACTGATTGCACCCCCTCCCTTCTGAGTGGCAACCTTTATTGCAGGTCATTTTGATGGCTGGACTGACCTTTATGGGATGCCCTTCCCTTCTCAGTGCCACCTTTATTTCATCCTTGGTGGCTGGACCTTTATGGGATACCCCAGCTACACCAGCAGCAGTTAGAAGGAGGTGCAGAGATCTGTGATGAGGGCGGTGGATGCCGCGTAGCAGGACAAGTCTTGGCAAATGATCGCACCCCCGTTCTGAGTGCCACCTTTATTACAGGTCACCTTGGTGGCTGGACTGAATTCATGGGATGCCCCAGCAGCAGTTAGAAGGAGGTGCAGAGACCTGTGATGAGGGCGGCGGATGCCAAGTAGCAGGACTAGACTTGGCAACTGATGGCACCCCCTCCCTTGTGAGTGGCAGCCTTTAGCTGGTCACCTTGGTGGCTGGACTGACCTTCGGGATGCCCCAGCAGCATTTAGAAGGAGGTGCAAAGACCTGTAATGAGGACAGTGGATGCCTCATAGCAGGTCACCCTTCTGAGTGCCACCTTTATTGCAGGTCATCTTGGTGGCTGGACTGACCTTCGGGGATGCCCCAGCTATACCAGCAGCAGTTAGAAGGAGGTGCAGAGACCTGTGATGAGGGTGGCAGATGCCGCGTAGCAAGTCTAGACTTGATGGCTGGACTGACCTTCCGGAATGCTCCATATATACCAGCAGCAGTTACAAGAAGATGCAAAGACCTGTGATGAAGACAGCGGATGCCACGTAGCAGGTCACCCTTCTGAGTGGCACCTTTATTGCAGGTCACCTTGGTGGCTGGACTGACTTTATGGGATGCCCCAGTTTTACCAGCAGTAGTTAGAAGGAGGTGCAGAGAGCTGTAATGAGGGCAGCGGATGCCACAGAGCAGGACAAGGCTTGGCAACCCATTGCACCCCCGCCTTCTGAGTGCCACCTTTATTGTAGGTCACCTTGATGGCTGGGCTGACTTTATGGGATGCCCCAGCAGCAGTTAGAAGGAGGTGCAGATACCTGCAATGAGGGTAGCGGATGCCACGGAGCAGAACAAGACTTGGCAACTGATCGCACCCTCTCCCTTCTGAGTGGCATCCTTTAGTCGGTCACCTTGGTGGCGGGACTGACTTTATGGGATACCCCAGCTACACCTGTAATGAGGGCAGCAGATGCCACGTAGCAGGTTTAGATCTGGCAAATGATTGCACCCCTACCCACTTCTGGGTGCCACCTTTATTGCAGGTCACCTTGGTGGCTAAACTGACCTTCCGGGATGCCCCAGTTATACCAGCAGCAGTTAGGAGGAGGTGCAGAGACCTATGATGAGGGCGTTGGATGCCACGTAGCAAGTCTAGACTTGGCAACTGATTGCACACTTCCATTCTGAGTGCCACTTTTATTGCAGGTCATCTTCCGGGATGCCCCAGCTATACCAGTAGCAGTTAGAAGGAGGTGCAGAGACCTATGATGAGGGGGTAATATGCCACGTAGCAGGTCAAGACTTGGCAACTGATTGTACCCCCTCCCTTCTCAGTGCCACCTTTATTTCATCCTTGGTGGCTGGACCTTTATGGGATGCCCCAGCTACACCAGCAGCAGTTAGAAGGAGGTGCAGAGACCTATGATGAGGGTGGTGGATGCCGCGTAGCAGGACAAGTCTTGGCATCTGATTGCACCCCCTCCCTTCTGACTGGCAAACTTTTGTAGGTCATCTTGATGGCTGGACTGACCTTTATGGGATGCCCCAGCTATACCAGCTGCAGTTAGAAGGAGGTGCAGAAATCTGTGATGAGGGCAGCGGATGTCACCGAGCAGGTCAAGTCTTGGCAAATGATCGCTCCCCCGTTCTGAGTGCCACCTTTATTACAGGTCACCTTGGTGGCTGGACTGAACTCAAGGGATGCCCCAGCAGCAGTTAGAAGGAGGTGCAGAGACCTGTGATGAGGGCGGCAGATGCCACGTAGCAAGTCTAGACTTGGCAACTGATCGCACCCCCTCCCTTCTGGGTGCCACCTTTATTGCAGGTCACCTTGGTGGCTGAACTGACTTTATGGGATGCCCCATCTGTACCAGCACCAAAATTTGGGTAAAATATTTCATGCAATTAAGAAAATTTGGCTGACTCTAAAAATTTATTTTAATAAATTCCCGGCAATTCGTCTTTAGATGATCGAAGAGGCCCCCTTTAAAGTGGACTGACCTTTATGGGATGCCCCATCTACACCAGCAGTAGTTAGAAGGAGGTGCAGAGACCTGTGACGAGGGCGTTGAATGCCAAGTAGCAACTCTAGACTTGGCAACTGATCGCACCCCTCCTGAGTGTCACCCTTTAGCAGGTCATCTTGATGGCTGGACTGACTTTGTGGGATGCCCCAGCAGCAGTTAGAAGGAGATGCAGATACCTGTAATGAGGGCAGCGGATGCCGTGTAGCAGGACAAGACTTGGCAACTGCTCGCACACCCCCGTTCTGAGTGCCACCTTTATTACATCCTTGGGGGCTGGACTGACCTTCCGGGATGCCCCAGCTATACCAGCAGCAGTTAGAAGGAGGTGCAAAGACCTGTAATGAGGACAGTGGATGCCACATAGCAGGTCACCCTTCTGAGTGCCATCTTTATTGCAGGTCACCTTGGTGGCTGGACTGACCTCCCGGGATGCCCCAGCTATACCATCAGTAGTTAGAAGGAGGTGCAGAGACCTGTGATTAGGGTGGCAGATGCCACGTAGCAGGACAAGGCTTGGCAACTGATCGCACCCCCTCCCTTCTGAGTGGCACCCTTTAGCAGGTCACCCTTCTGAGTGCCACCTTTATTTCAGTTCATCTTGATGGCTGTACCTTTTATGGGATGCCCCAGCAGCAGTTGGAAGGAGGTGCAGAGACCTATGATGAGGGTGGCGGATGCCACGTAGCAGGACAAGCCCTGGCAACTGATCACACCCCCTCCCTTCTGAGTGGCACCCTTTAGCAGGTCACCTTGGTGGCTGTACCTTTTATGGGATGCCCCAGCAGCAGTTAGAAGTAGGTGCAGTGACCTATGATGAGGGTAGCGGATGCCACGTAGCAAGTCTAGACTTGGCAACTGATCGCACCCCCTCCCTTCTGAGTGGCACCCTTTAGCAGGTCACCCTTCTGAGTGGCACCCTTTAGCAGGTCACCCTTCTGAGTGGCACCCTTTAGCAGGTCACCCTTCTGAGTGGCACCCTTTAGCAGGTCACCCTTCTGAGTGGCACCCTTTAGCAGGTCACCCTTCTGAGTGGCACCCTTTAACAGGTCACCCTTCTGAGTGACACCCTTTAGCAGGTCACCCTTCTGAGTGGCACCCTTTAGCAGGTCATCCTTCTGAGTGGCACCCTTTAGCAGGTCACCCTTCTGAGTGGCACCCTTTAGCAGGTCACCCTTCTGAGTGGCACCCTTTAGCAGGTCACCCTTCTGAGTGGCACCCTTTAGCAGGTCACCCTTCTGAGTGGCACCCTTTAGCAGGTCACCCTTCTGAGTGGCACCCTTTAGCAGGTCACCCTTCTGAGTGGCACCCTTTAGCAGGTCACCCTTCTGAGTGGCACCCTTTAGCAGGTCACCCTTCTGAGTGGCACCCTTTAGCAGGTCACCCTTCTGAGTGGCACCCTTTAGAAGATCACTTTGGTGGCTGGACCTTTATGGGATGCCCCAGCAGCAGTTAGAAGGAGGTGCAGAGACCTGTAATGAGGGTGGCAGATGCCATGGAGCAGGTCAAGACTTGGCACCTGATTGCACCCCTCCTTTCCGAGTGCCACCTTTATTACAGGTCACCTTGGTGGCCGGACTGACCCCCCGGGATGCCCCATGTGCCTGGTCTCGGGGTTAAGGAGGAGCCCGTCTTTCAGTTTCAGCGCTACAAACGCCTCCCTTGGCTCCGGCGGCCTTTTCCTAGAAGCTTATCCTGTTTCATGAGATTTATAGATATTGGCAGGAAACGAGCCGAGGTGTTGACATGGCATTGTTCGCATGATTTCTACCTCTGCCCTCACGTAGCCGCTTTCTGCGGTTGGCAGAGATTAGCCGCATTTCCGACGCCAGCAGCCGCCCGCCGGGCAAATCTCTCAGCTGGCAGGAGCAGGAATGTTCTGTGAGCTCGGGCCGTTGGCACTCCTCACTGGGGGACCTACCGGCCGCCATTCAGTACAATACAGGCTTGCTGTAGGTTCAGGACCTTCACCCTGAATAAGAGCCTATCTTGTATGTTTCCCCCCCTGTACATACAGATTGCCCACATTAATCCGGACCTTCACCCTGAATAAGAGCCTATCTTGTATGTTCCCCCCCCCCGTACATACAGATTGCCCACATTAACCGGACCCTTACCCTGAATAAGAGCCTATCTTGTATGTTTCCCACAACCTGTACATACAGATTGCCCACATTAATCCGGACCTTCACCCTGAATAAGAGCCTATCTTGTATGTTTCCCCCCCCTGTACATACAGATTGCCCACATTAATCCGGACCTTCACCCTGAATAAGAGCCTATCTTATATGTCCCCCCCCCCGTACATACAGATTGCCCACATTAACCGGACCCTTACCCTGAATAAGAGCCTATCTTGTATGTTTCCCACAACCTGTACATACAGATTGCCCACATTAATCCAGACCCTCACCCTGAACAAGAGCCTATCTTGTATGTTTTCCCCTGTACATACAGATTGTCCACATTAATCCGGACCCTCACCCTGAATAAGAACCTATCTTGTATGTTTCCCACAACCTGTACATACAGATTGCCCACAGTAATCCGGACCCTCACCCTGAATAAGGGCCTATCTTGTATGTGTCCCACACCCTTTACATACAGATTGCTCACATTAATCCGGACCTTCACCCTGAATAAGAGTCTATCTTATATGTTCCCCCCTGTACATACAGATTGCTGACATTAATTCGGACCCTCACCCTGAATAAGAGTCTATCTTATATGTTTCCCACACCCTGTACATACAGATTGCTCACATTAAATATCATCCTACCTGCATCTACTGCATGTTATGAGCCTTTAAACATCCAAGATGGCGGCTCATGGAACATCAGGCAGCCTGCAAACAGGAAGTGCCTTCTGACTTTGTTGCTCTGCATTCTAGTATTGCTGTCCTTTCCCTGACCCCAGCTCTGCTCTGTCTGTGCAAAGCACAGCTATAACCCCACCCCCTGCACTTTATCCCGCTCTCCTCTCCTCAGTATGTGATGCTTCTGAGTCAAGATGGCGGCGCCCGTATCCTAGAGTCCTGAACAGAGTTGCAGCCCAGTGGGGGGAAAGAATAATAAGTAAGTCACTAAAAACTTAAAATATATTAACTTTAGATGCTGGGGAATCGTTTTTTAAGGGTTTGGGCTTTTCAATAACTCATGGTGAAGGTCCGGTTTAAGGTAAGTGTAGCGGGAGTCCTGGGGGGTTTCACACAGTGGGGCATCCCAATTTTGGATGTCCCTCAGGGAGGGAATGGACCAAAACTCGGGCGATCCAGCTGGGTTTTGGTCCACTTTAACCCTTTGCCTGGATGGACCCCCACTCTGAGACATGTATAGATGTCCTCCTCTGCGCTGGACGAAGGGTCTGCGTCCGCTTTCCGAGCGCGAGTGGTCGACCGTCTGACCGGCAAACTAGAAACCAATTTGGGAAGCCCGGCTCGGGTAAAGCGCCGGGGGAAAGGTGGGCGAGCTGGTGACCCCATAGCTCAGAATTGGCGCCTCACATTAATACAAACGTGGAATCCATACCTCCCAAGTGTCCCTGATTTGGAGGCCGTGTCCCCCTGTCCCTCGTTGTTCTCATTTGTCCCTCTTTGAGGTGTAACATGCAGATCTGCAGCAATAAATGATTCATTTGCCTATTCAAAGTGTTTATATTGTTGTAACTGTTACAATGTATCTCCTATCCATCAATTATTGAGGGGGTGTGGCTTAATTTACATATTGTCCCGCTTTCCTATTCTGAAAAGTTGGGAGGTCAAAGTCAAGGCTAGCCCCCCCCCCCACCCTGTATTTTAGCTACGTGCTGGGAAAAAAAAAGTGACTGCAGGTAAAGTGAGTAATGTGACACCGGGAACCTGCCCCGTCCTGCTCCCTGATTCATGTGTGTGTCTGGGAATAAACACTTGTCTGCGGTGCGGAGTTCTTCCTAAGAAGTACGACAAACACTAAGCCGGGAGAGCGGCGGGGTCACCAGCACCTTCCATGCCGCAGACAGAGAATATGGATACACGCCTACATATATGTACCCCTCAGCCTAAGGATTGCTCTCTTAATCCAGAAGAGTCCCCTTAGCCAAAGGAATATCCAACAATCCATGAGACCCCTCAGCCAAAGGAATATCCATCAATCCATAAGAGACCCCTCAGCCAAAGGAATATCCAACAATCCGTGAGACCCCTCAGCCAAAGGGATATCCAACAATCCATAAGAGACCCCTTAGCCAAAGGAATATCCAACAATCCATGAGACCCCTCAGCCAAAGGAATATCCATCAATCCATAAGAGACCCCTCAGCCAAAGGAATATCCATTAATCCATAAGAGAACCCTCAGCCAAAGGAATATCCATCAATCCATAAGAGACCCCTCAGCCAAAGGTATATCCAACAATCCAGAAGAGACCCCTTAGCCAAAGGACTATCCATCAATCCAGAAGAGACCCTTCAGCCAAAGGAACATCCAGCAAGCCAAAAGAGACCCCTTAGCCAAAGGATTATCCATCAATCCAGAAGAGACCCCTTAGCCAAAGAAACATTCAGCAAGCCAAAAGAGCTCCCTCAGCCAAAGGAATATCTATCAATTCATAAGAGACCCCTCAGCCAAAGGAAAAAATCCAGCAATCCATAAAAGACCCAACAGCCAAAGGAATATCCAACAATACATAAAAGGTCTTCTCGATAAATTAGAGGCCCTCAACCAGAATGGATAATCCATCAATCCATAAGAGTCCTCTCAGCCAAATCAATACTTCTCAATCCACAAAATACCCCTGAGCCAAAAGAAATATTCCCCCAATCCATAAGAGACCCCTTAGCCAAAGAGATATCCAACAATCCATAAGAGACCCTTCAGCCAAAGGAATATCCAACAATCCATAAGAGACCCCTCAGCCGAATGAATATCCAACAATCCATAAGAGACCCCTTAGCCAAAGGAATATCCAACAATCCATAAGAGACCTCTCAACGAAATGAATATCTTCTCTATCCATAAAAGATCTCTCAGCCAAATGGATAACCCCTCAATCCATATATCAATGCAATTTACCAATCTTGTGTGGGGAACAACACAATGGAATTACACTTTCCTGTGTGCTGTTCCTATCAGACAGGGCCTCCCACAGCTCGCCCACAGTATCCCCAGAGTCTGTCCACCCACTGGGAAGCTGTCTGGAACCTGTCCGCCCTCTGAGAAGCTGTGCAGAGCCCGTCCGCCCTCTGAGAAGCTGTCCAGAGCCCGTCCGCCCGCTGAGAAGCTGTCCGGAGCCCGACCGCCCACTGAGAAGCTGTCCGGAACCCGTCTGCCCACTGAGAAGCTGTCCGGAGCCCGTCCGCCCGTTGAGAAGCTGTCCAGAACCCACCCGCCCTCTGAGAAGCGGTCCGGAGCCCGACCGCCCACTGAGAAGCTGTCCGGAGCCCGTCCACCCTCTGAGAAGCTGTCCGGAACCCACCTGCCCTCTGAGAAGCTGTCCGGAGCCCGTCCACCCTCTGAGAAGCTGTCCAGAGCCCGTCCGCCCGCTGAGAAGCTGTCCGGAGCCCGTCCGCCCGCTGAGAAGCTGTCCGGAACCCACCCGCCCTCTGAGAAGCGGTCCGGAGCCCGACCGCCCACTGAGAAGCTGTCCGGAACCCGTCCGCCCTCTGAGAAGCTGTCCGGAGCCCGACCGCCCACTGAGAAGCTGTCCGGAGCCCGTCCGCCCGCTGAGAAGCTGTCCGGAGCCCGTCCGCCCGCTGAGAAGCTGTCCGGAGCCCGTCCGCCCGCTGAGAAGCTGTCCAGAACCCACCCGCCCTCTGAGAAGCGGTCCGAAGCCCGACCGCCCACTGAGAAGCTGTCCGGAGCCCGTCCGCCCTCTGAGAAGCTGTCCAGAGCCCGTCCACCCACTGAGAAGCTGTCCGGAGCCCGTCCGCCCTCTGAGAAGCTGTCCGGAACCCGTCCGCCCTCTGAGAAGCTGTCCGGAGCCCGTCCTCCCACTGAGAAGCTGTCCGGAGCCCGTCCGCCCGTTGAGAAGCTGTCCGGAACCCACCTGCCCTCTGAGAGGCTGTCCGGAGCCCGTCCGCCCACTGAGAAGCTGTCTGGAACCTACCCACCCTCTGAGAAGCTGTCCGGAGCCCGTCCGCCCACTGAGAAGCTGTCCGGAGCCCGTCCGCCCGTTGAGAAGCTGTCCGGAACCCACCTGCCCTCTGAGAGGCTGTCCGGAGCCCGTCCGCCCACTGAGAAGCTGTCCGGAGCCCGTCCGCCCTCTGAGAGGCTGTCCGGAGCCCGTCCGCCCACTGAGAAGCTGTCCGGAGCCCGTCCGCCCTCTGAGAAGCTGTCCGGAACCCGTCTGCCCTCTGAGAAGCTGTCCGGAACCCGCCTACTGAGAAGCTGTCCGGAACCCGCCCGCTGAGAAGCTGTCCGGAACCCGCCTACTGAGAAGCTGTCCGGAACCCGCCCACTGAGAAGCTGTCCGGGGCCCTTCTGCCCACTAAGAAGCTGTCTGGAGCCCGCCTGCCCACTGAGAAGCTGTCCGGAGCCCGTCCGCCCACTGAGAAGCTGTCCGGAACCCGTCTGCCCACTGAGAAGCTACCTGGAACCCACCCCCCCAGCCGCTGAGAAGCTGTCCAGAGTCTCCCCACCCACCCGCTGGAAAGTTGCCTGGAACCCATCCACCCACTAAGAATTGGTCTGGAACTCACCTGCCAATTTTTTTTTTACACAGTCAATCCCTGTAGGAATGAGCAATTTATAACATTCAATTCAAACTAACCCAAATTTTTAGGGGGTAAATTCAGTAAATTGTCCAAATCGAATTTTAAAGCAATGTCCTTGTCTATAATATTAAATAAAATCCAGGGGGTTCGGTGAAATTCTCACATCGTGGCATTCTTGTTTCCTTTACATTTTACACAGCGTCCCAACCCTCCTTAGTGCTATATGGTATGGGAAGTTAGAGCACCCCGAGGGGTCACGTGACCAGTACCTCCCAAGTGTCCCTGATTCGGAGGGACTGTCCCTCTTTTGAGTCCACGTCCCCCTGTTCCTCGTTGTTCTCATTTGTAACATGCAGATCTGCAGCAATAAATGATTCCTTTGCCTATTCAAAGTGTTTCTATTGTTGTAGCTGTTACATCCTATCTCCTATCCATCCGTGGCTTAATTTAACGATTGTCCCTCTTTCCCACCCTGAAAAGTTGCACTGTCAGCAGTTTGGAGTTGTGTGCCTACCCCCAGGGCCGGCGTCAGCACCCGGCAAGCCCGGTCAGCTGCCGAGGGCCCCACCCATCAGGGGAGCCCACTGACAGCTGGCACAATGTGGTTAAAAAACTTCACACACTTCCTTTCTCTGTCTCTCTGCTCCATCCATCCCTGTCTCTTCAGCTCTGCCCCATTGGTTGTATGTCACCTCTGCTTCATCCATCCCTATCCCCTGAGCCCTGACCCATTCATCCCTATCCCCTGAGCCCTGACCCATTCATCCCTATCCCCTGAGCCCTGACCCATTCATTCATATTCATTGAGCCCTGACCCATCTTTCCCTATTCACTCAGCCTTGCCCCATTTATCCCTATCCCATGAGCCCTGACCCATTCATCCCTATCCCCTGAGCCCTGACCCATTCATCCCTATCCCATGAGCCCTGACCCATTCATCCCTATCCCCTGAGCCCTGACCCATCCATCCCTATCCCCTGAGCCCTGACCCATTCACCCTTATCCCCTGAGCCCTGACCCATTTATCGCTATCCCCTGAGCCCTGACCCATTCATCCTTATCCCTTGAGCCCTGACCCATTTACCGCTATCCCCTGAGCCCTGACCCATTCATCCCTATCCCCTGAGCCCTGACCCATTCATCCCTATCCCCTGAGCCCTGACCCATTAATCCCTATCCCCTGTGCCCTGACCCATTCATCCCTATCCCCTGAGCCCTGACCCATTTATCGCTATCCCCTGAGCCCTGACCCATTCATCCTTATCCCTTGAGCCCTGACCCATTCATCCCTATCCCCTGAGCCCTGACCCATTTATCGCTATCCCCTGAGCCCTGACCCATTCATCCTTATCCCTTGAGCCCTGACCTATTCATCCCTATCCCTTGAGCCCTGACCCATTCATCCCTATCCCCTGAGCCCTGACCCATTCATCCCTATCCCCTGAGCCCTGACCCATTCATCCCTATCCCCTGAGCCCTGACCCATTCATCTCTATCCCTTGAGCCCTGACCCATTCATCCCTATCCCCTGAGCCCTGACCCATTAATCCCTATCCCCTGTGCCCTGACCCATTCATCCCTATCCCCTGAGCCCTGACCCATTTATCGCTATCCCCTGAGCCCTGACCCATTCATCCTTATCCCTTGAGCCCTGACCCATTCATCCCTATCCCCTGAGCCCTGACCCATTTATCGCTATCCCCTGAGCCCTGACCCATTCATCCTTATCCCCTGAGCCCTGACCCATCCATCCCTATCCCCTGAGCCCTGACCTATCTGTCCTTGTTCTCTTAGCTCTGTCCCATTCATCTATGTTCCCTCAGCCTCCCTCTTCCTCAATATTTCCCCATTCATGTGGAGCCAAACTAAAAAATAGCTCCAATAGGGGGTCGGAGGGCAAGCAGCCCTTCTTAGTTTTGGCCACACAATATATAGACCCCTGACCCGCGACTATCCACCGCAAAGGAGACCAAGCCGCCCAAGGGCCCACATAAACCTGGAGCCGGCCCTGCCTGCCCCACTGTATCCCGGCCAGTGGCCAGGCGCGGTGAAGTGGCCCCGCGGTGACATCCTCGTCCACCCATTTATTTTTTTTTCCCATGAGAAGCCCGGTAGGAAGTTGTTTCTTGGCTGGAGAGCTGACAGCAGAAGCCGGAGGCAAGGAAGGAACAAGTCTTTACCAGCCAGATAATGAGGCTCCTGACAGCTGGGGGATCGGGAACCTGTCTGTCTTACTTACAGAGGTGGTTTTTTTTTTTTGCAGCATGGGAGGGACGCAGCCGGGGCCACCGTGCGCGAGGCAGAACGAGTCGGAGCAGAAGGGGTGAGCTGGAAATTCTTCACCTGCACATAACCCCCATCGTCAGCGCCGCGCGTCATCTTCAACAGGACCTTCACCATGATTTAATGAAAAGCACAAACCCTTATAAATCGATTCCCCAGCATATAAAATTAATATATTTTAAGTTTTTAGTCACTTACTTATTATTCTTTCCCCCACTGGGCTGCAACTCAGGACTCTAGGATACGGGCGCCACCATCTTGACTCAGAAGCATCACACTGAGGAGAGGAGAGCTGGATAAAGTGCAGGGGGCGGGGTTATAGCTGTGCTTTGCACAGACAGAGCAAAGCTGAGGTCAGGAATAGGACAGCAATCCCAGAATGCAGAGCGACACAGACAGAAGACACTTCCTGTTTGCAGGATGAAGGTCCGGATTAATGTGGGCAATCTGTATGTACAGGATAAGGGAAACATACAAGATAGGCTCTTATTCAGGGTAAGGGTCCGGATTAATGTGTGCAATCTGTATGTACAGGGTGGGGGAAACATATAAGATAGGCTCTTATTCAGGGTGAAGGTCCGGATTAATGTGGGCAATCTGTATGTACAGGGTGGGGGAAACATACAAGATAGGCTCTTATTCAGGGTAAGGGTCCGGATTAATGTGAGCAATCTGTATGTACAGGGTGGGGGAAACATATAAGATAGGCTCTTATTCAGGGTGAAGATCCGGATTAATGTGGGCAATCTGTATGTACAGGTGGGAAACATACAAGATAGGCTCTTATTCAGGGTGAAGGTCCGGACTAATGTGGGCAATCCGTATGTACAGGGGGAAACATACAAGATAGGCTCTTATTCAGGGTGAAGGTCCTGATTAATGTGGGCAATCTGTATGTACAGGCGGGAAGCATACAAGATAGGCTCTTATTCAGGTTGGAGGTCCAGATTAATGTGAGCAATCTGCATGTACAGGGGGGAAACATACAAGATAGGCTCTTATTCAGGGTGAGGGTCCGGATTAATGTGAGCAATCTGTATGTACAGGGTGTGGGAAACATATAAGATAAGCTCTTATTTAGGGTAAAGGTCCGGATTAATGTGGGCAATCTGTATGTACAGGGTGTGGGAAACATATAAAATAGGCTCTTATTCAGGGTGAGGGTCCGGATTAATGTGAGCAATCTGTATGTACAGGGTGTGGGAAACATATAAGATAAGCTCTTATTTAGGGTAAAGGTCCGGATTAATGTGGGCAATCTGTATGTACAGGGTGTGGGAAACATATAAGATAGGCTCTTATTCAGGGTGAGACCAGATTAATGTGGGCAATCTGTATGTACAGGGTGGGGGAAACATACAAGATAGGCTCTTATTCAGGGTAAGGGTCCGGATTAATGTGTGCAATCTGTATGTACAGGGTGGGGGAAACATATAAGATTGGCTCTTATTCAGGGTGAAGGTCCGGATTAATGTGGGCAATCTGTATGTAAAGGTGGGAAACATACAAGATAGGCTCTTATTCAGGGTGAAGGTCTGGATTAATGTGGGCAATCTGTATGTACAGGGGGGAAACATACAAGATAGGCTCTTATTCAGGGTGAAGGTCCTGATTAATGTGGGCAATCTGTATGTACAGGCGGGAAGCATACAAGATAGGCTCTTATTCAGGTTGAAGGTCCAGATTAATGTGAGCAATCTGCATGTACAGGGGGGAAACATACAAGATAGGCTCTTATTCAGGGTGAGGGTCCGGATTAATGTGGGCAATCTGTATGTACAGGGTGTGGGAAACATATAAGATAGGGTCTTATTCAGGGTGAGGGTCCGGATTAATGTGAGCAATGTGTATGTACAGGGGGGGGGAAGATATAAGGTAGGCTCTTATTCAGGCTAAAGGTCCGGAGTAATGTAGGCAATCTGTATGTACAGGGTGGGGGAAACATATAAGATAGGTTCTTATTCAGGGTGAGGGTCCGGATTAATGTGAGCAATCTGTATGTACAGGGTGGGGGAAACATATAAGATAGGCTCTTATTCAGGGTGAGGGTCCGGATTAATGTGAGCAATGTGTATGTACAGGGGGGGAAAGATATAAGATAGGCTCTTATTCAGGGTAAAGGTCCGGATTAATGTAGGCAATCTGTATGTACAGGGTGGGGGAAACATATAAGATAGGCTCTTATTCAGGGTGAGGGTCCGGATTAATGTAGGCAATCTGTATGTACAGGGTGTGGGAAACATATAAGATAGGGTCTTATTCAGGGTGAGGGTCCGGATTAATGTGAGCAATCTGTATGTACAGGGGGGGGAAAGATATAAGATAGGCTCTTATTCAGGGTAAGGGTCCGGATTAATGTAGGCAATCTGTATGTACAGGGTGTGGGAAACATATAAGATAGGCTCTTATTCAGGGTGAGGGTCCGGATTATTGTGGGCAATCTGTATGTACAGGGTGTGGGAAACATAAAGAATAGGCTCCTATTAAGGGTGAGGGTCCGGATTAATGTGGGCAATCTGTATGTACAGGGTGTGGGAAACATATAAGGTAGGCTCTTATTCAGAGTGAAGGTCCGGATTAATGTGAGCAATCTGTATGTACAGGGTGTGGGAAACATATAAGATAGGCTCTTATTCAGGGTGAAGGTCCGGATTAATGTGGGCAATCTGTATGTACAGGTGGGAAACATACAAGATAGGCTCTTATTCAGGGTGAAGGTCCGGATTAATGTGGGCAATCTGGGCCGATTGCCATGGGTTTTGATCCACTTTAAAAAGAGCCCCGACCCCCTTGTGCTCCCCGGCTTGGCTCCGGCACAGCTCGGTCCCCCATCTGCTGCCAGCGAGGGACGGGGAAAGCGGCGGCGGGATTTATCAGAGGGGATAATCCGGGGGGATCACATCTACAAGGCGGCGGGCAGCTGAGGCATTAGCGGGATTTACTTCTGAGAGGTAAATTAGGGGAATCTCTTCACTTTTAGGGGCAAATGACTAAATACCAACTTGTCCCGTCGCCCTTTGATGTGCAGACGCTCAAATGGTAAGAACCAAAAATAAAACTCTCTGCATAGAGAATGTATAGAATTCAGAGAGGGAGGCGAGGGAAAGAGGGACAAGCCACACCCCCTCATTGAGAGATGGATGAAGCCACGCCCCCTCATTGAGAAATGAATGAAGCCACGCCTTCTCATTGATTGATGGATAGGAGATACATTGTAACAGTTACAACAATAGAAACACTTTGAATAGACAAATGAATCATTTATTGCTGCAGATCTGCATGTTAGACCTCAAAGAGGGACAATATATAAATTAAGACACGCCCCCTCATTGAGGGATGTATAGGAGATAGGATGTAACAGTAATATAAATAATTTGAATATGCAAATCGTTTATTGCTGCAGATCTGCATGTTACACCTCAAAGAGGGTCAATATATAAATTAAGCCACGCCCCCTCATTGAGGGATGGATGAAGCCACACCCACTCAGTGAGGGATGGATGAAGCAACGCCCCCTCATTGAGGGATGGATGAAGCCACGCCCCCTCATTGAGGGATGGATGAAGCCACACCCCCTCATTGAGGGATGATGAAGCCACACCCCCTCATTGAGGGATGGATAGGAGATACATTGTAACAGTTAAAAACAATAGAAACACTTTAAATAGGCAAATGAAGCATTTATTGCTGCAGAACTGCATGTTACACCTCAAAGAGGGACAATATGTAAAATAAGCCATGCCCCCCATTAAGGGATGATGAAGTCACGCCCCCTCGTTGAGAAATGGATAGGAGATAGGATTTAACAGTAATATAAATAATTTGAATATGCAAATCATTTATTGCTGCAGATCTGCATGTTACACCTCAAAAAGGGTCAATATGTAAATGAAGCCACGCCCCTCATTGATTGATGGATTGCCAATACATTGTAACAGTTACAACACTATAAACACTTTGAATAGGCAAATGAATCAGGTATTGCTGCAGATCTGCATGTTATACCTCAAAGAGGGACAATATGTAAATTAAACCACATCTCCTCAATGAGGGATAGATAAAGCCACGCCCCTCATTGAGTGACAGATGCAGCCACGCCCCTTCATTGATTGATGGATAGGAGATACATTGTAACAGTTACAACAATAGAAACACTTTGAATATGCAAATGAATCATTTATTGCTGCAGATCTGCATGTTACACCTCAAAGAGGGACACATGAGAGCAACAAGGGACAGGGGGACGTGTACTCAGAAGAGGGACAATCCCTCCAAATCAGGGACACTTGGGAGGTATGATAAAAACAAACGGCCCGGAGTTAGGCTTTAGGAAAATAAAGAGCACTAAATCCCCGGCAATAACAAGTCCCATCCAGGACGACATGGATGATCCCGATAAACCGGCTTGGCCGGCCCTGGTCCTCCCGTAATGGGGAGGTGATGACAGGAAGAGCTCGGCCATAACAAGAATGAGATCTGGAAGAGCACGGCCCTGCGTGACCGCAGCGTAAAGAGCCGCGCATTAAAGTGGAACTCTAATAGATTCCAGGGCTGGCCACTGACCTTCCCATTGGGGCATCCCAGATCAGTGTGTGATCAGCACTCACCTCTTCCCGGCACCGATGTAAACAAGGGCGTCCGCATCCCCGCTCCTCCGGCCCATGCAGGAGCTCCGGCACTCAGCCATTCAGGGAGGCTGGGGACGGGCTGCAGGGGATGCCCCCACTCTCGCCCCCATTGCTGGGCTCTGCTTGTCAATAGGTTCAGGAGGGAAGTGATTTTAAAAAGAAACTTAATGATAGAACAAGGGGCCCAACCTGAAGCTAGTCGGGGGGAAGATCAGGAGCAATGTTAGAAAATATTATTTTACAGAAAGAGAGATAAAGAGAACATACAGTATATACATAAGATACAGAGAACATACAGTATATACATAAGATACAGAGAACATACAGTATACACATAAGATACAGAGAACATACAGTATACACATAAGATACAGAGAACATACAGTATACACACATAAGATACAGAGAACATACAGTATACACACATAAGATACAGAGAACATACAGTATACGCATAAGATACAGAGAACATACAGTATATACACATAAGATACAGAGAACATACAGTATACACACATAAGATACAGAGAACATACAGTATACACATAAGATACAGAGAACATACAGTATACACATAAGATACAGAGAACATACAGTATACACACATAAGATACAGAGAACATACAGTATACGCATAAGATACAGAGAACATACAGTATATACACATAAGATACAGAGAACATACAGTATACACACATAAGATACAGAGAACATACAGTATACGCATAAGATACAGAGAACATACAGTATATACACATAAGATACAGAGAACATACAGAATATACATAAGATACAGAGAACATACAGTATATACATAAGATAAAGAGAACATACAGTATATACATAAGATAAAGAGAACATACAGTATATACATAAGATACAGAGAACATACAGTATACACATAAGATAAAGAGAACATACAGTATACACATAAGATACAGAGAACATACAGTATACACATAGGATACAGAGAACATACAGTATACACATAGGATACAGAGAACATACAGTATACACATAGGATACAGAGAACATACAGTATAGACATAAGATACAGAGAACATACAGTATACACATAAGATACAGAGAACATACAGTATAGACATAAGATACAGAGAACATACAGTATACACATAAGATACAGAAAACATACAGTATACACATAAGATACAGAGAACATACAGTATAGACATAAGATAAAGAGAACATACAGTATACACATAAGATACAGAGAACATACAGTATAGACATAAGATACAGAGAACATACAGTATACACATAAGATACAGAAAACATACAGTATACACATAAGATACAGAGAACATACAGTATACACATAAGATACAGAGAACATACAGTATATACATAAGATACAGAGAACATACAGTATAGACATAAGATACAGAGAACATACAGTATACACATAAGATACAGAGAACATACAGTATAGACATAAGATACAGAGAACATACAGTATACACATAAGATACAGAGAACATACAGTATACACATAAGATAAAGAGAACATACAGTATATACATAAGATACAGAGAACATACAGTATACACATAAGATAAAGAGAACATACAGTATACACATAAGATACAGAGAACATACAGTATACACATAAGATACAGAGAACATACAGTATACACATAGGATACAGAGAACATACAGTATACACATAGGATACAGAGAACATACAGTATACACATAAGATACAGAGAACATACAGTATATACATAAGATACAGAGAACATACAGTATACACATAAGATACAGAGAACATACAGTATGCACATAAGATACAGAGAACATACAGTATACACATAAGATACAGAGAACATACAGTATACACATAAGATACAGAGAACATACAGTATATACATAAGATACAGAGAACATACAGTATACACATAAGATAAAGAGAACATACAGTATACACATAAGATACAGAGAACATACAGTATACACATAAGATACAGAGAACATACAGTATAGACATAAGATACAGAGAACATACAGTATAGACATAAGATACAGAGAACATACAGTATACACATAAGATAAAGAGAACATACAGTATACACATAAGATACAGAGAACATACAGTATACACATAAGATAAAGAGAACATACAGTATACACATAAGATACAGAGAACATACAGTATATTCATAAGATACAGAGAACATACAGTATATACATAAGATACAGAGAACATACAGTATACACATAAGATACAGAGAACATACAGTATATACATAAGATACAGAGAACATACAGTATATACATAAGGGCCGAATAGATGGAGCGTATGGTCTCCTTCTGCTGTCAACCTTCTATGTTTCTATGTTTTTAATAGAGCGGTGTATATGTGCGGTGAAAGGCTCTGTTTGGACAAGAGCCTGTGCATGCTCTGTTGGACCAGGAAGAGGTTAATATCAAAGGGCGATCTGGGGGCTGTTTCACACAGCGAGGCACCCCGACTTGGGATGCCCCAGGGCCGCAGAACAAAACCCGGGAAAGTCCCGGGGTAGGGGTTTCACACAGTGGGGCATCCCGATTCCTTAAAGATTTCAGGGCTGGCCATGTTAAGTTCTGTTCCGCTTAAAAAAAAAATATGGCGCGTTCGATTGGTTAATTCCCTAAAATTCTGCTTGATGGAGTATGTGAGGCCGGGCGACCAATCAGGGGCCAGGAAAAGTGTTCGGAAGCTCCTGACAAGTGCAGCCAAAAAGGTAAGGAGCGGAAATTGGCCCGTGATTGGAGGGGAGGGGGGACTGGTGAGTTCATTACCCTGAATGACAGCAGAATGGAGGGATGCATGTTAATTGCCGACCCCTGACCCCGCTGCCAACATGGGCTCTGACCCCTGGACGCCCTTTTAACCTCACAAACTTAAACAAAAAGAGCTACATCCATATGCAAGGTCAGCCAGGGTGGGTCACCGCCACGGCCCATCAACAGCAATCGCACGGTTACCCAGTCGCGCAAATTGTTACATTGTGGCCGCGAAAAAAGGTGTCAGCGGTCACCCTAGCCTTGTGCTGACAAGGGATCATGGGTAAATCCTGTTATTCTTGGTATGTATGTGTCATGGAAATACTTAATCTTGGGACCACCAGAGGAAATCATTCTTGAGGCCACCAGAGGAAATCATTCTTAGGGTCACCAGAGGAAATCATTCTTGGGGCCACCAGAGGAAATCATTCTTGGGGCCACCAGAGGGAATCATTCTTGCGGTTACCAGAGGAAATCATTCTTGGGGTCACCAGAGGAAACCATTCTTGGGGTCATCAGAGGAAATCATTCTTGGGGCCACCAGAGGAAATCATTCTTAGGGTCACCAGAGGAAATCATTCTTAGGGTCACCAAAGGAAATCATTCTTGGTGCCAGCAGAGGAAATCTTTCTTGGGGCGACCAGAGGAAATTATTCTTGGTGCCAGCAGAGGAAATCATTCTCGGGGCCACCAGAGGAAATCATTCTTGGGGCCACCAGAGGAAATCATTCATGGGGCCACCAGCGGGAATCATTCTTGGAGCCACCAGAGGAAATCATTCTTGGGGCCACCAGAGGAAATCATTCTTGGGGCCACCAGAGGAAATCATTCTTGGGGTCACCAGAGGAAATCATTCTTTGGGTCACCAGAGGAAATCATTCTTGGGGCCACCAGAGGAAATCAGTCTTGGTGCCAGCAGAGGAAATCAGTCTTGGTGCCAGCAGAGGAAATCAGTCTTGGTGCCAGCAGAGGAAATCATTCTCGTGGCTACCGGAGGAAATCATTCTTGGGGTCACCAGAGGAAATCATTCTAGGGGTCACCAGAGGAAATCAGTCTTGGTGCCAGCAGAGGAAATTATTCTTGGTGCCAGCAGAGGAAATCATTCTCGTGGCTACCGGAGGAAATCATTCTTGGGGTCACCAGAGGAAATCATTCTTGGGGTCACCAGAGGAAATCATTCTTGGGGCCTCCAGAGGAAATCATTCTTGGAGCCACCAGAGGAAATCATTCTTGGGGCCACCAGAGGAAATCATTCTTGGGGTCACCAGAGGAAATCATTCTTGGAGTCACCAGAGGAAATCATTCTTGGGGCCACCAGCGGGAATCATTCTTGGAGCCACCAGAGGAAATCATTCTTGAGGCCACCAGAGGAAATCATTCTTAGGGTCACCAGAGGAAATCATTCTTGGGGCCACCAGAGGAAATCATTCTTGGGGCCACCAGAGGGAATCATTCTTGCGGTTACCAGAGGAAATCATTCTTGGGGTCACCAGAGGAAACCATTCTTGGGGTCATCAGAGGAAATCATTCTTGGGGCCACCAGAGGAAATCATTCTTAGGGTCACCAGAGGAAATCATTCTTAGGGTCACCAAAGGAAATCATTCTTGGTGCCAGCAGAGGAAATCTTTCTTGGGGCGACCAGAGGAAATTATTCTTGGTGCCAGCAGAGGAAATCATTCTCGGGGCCACCAGAGGAAATCATTCTTGGGGCCACCAGAGGAAATCATTCATGGGGCCACCAGCGGGAATCATTCTTGGAGCCACCAGAGGAAATCATTCTTGGGGCCACCAGAGGAAATCATTCTTGGGGCCACCAGAGGAAATCATTCTTGGGGTCATCAGAGGAAATCATTCTTGGGGCCACCAGAGGAAATCATTCTTGGGGTCACCAGAGGAAATCATTCTTTGGGTCACCAGAGGAAATCAGTCTTGGTGCCAGCAGAGGAAATCATTCTTGGAGCCACCAGAGGAAATCATTCTTGGGGCCACCAGAGGAAATCATTCTTGGGGTCACCAGAGGAAATCATTCTTGGGGCCACCAGAAGGAATCATTCTTGGGGCCACCAGAGGAAATCATTCTTGTGGCCACCAGAGGAAATCATTCTTGGGGTCACCAGAGGAAATCATTCTTGGGGTCACCAGAGGAAATCATTCTTGGGGCCACCAGAGGAAATCATTCTTGTGGCCACCAGAGGAAATCATTCTTGGGGTCACCAGAGGAAATCATTCTTGGGGTCACCAGAGGAAATCATTCTTGGGGTCATCAGAGGAAATCATTCTGGGGGCCACCAGAGGAAATCATTCTTGGGGTCATCAGAGGAAATCATTCTTGGGGCCACCAGAGGAAATCATTCTTGGGGCCACCAGAGGAAATCATTCTTGGGGCCACCAGAGGAAATCATTCTTGGGGTCACCAGAGGAAATCATTCTTGGGGTCACCAGAGGAAATCATTCTTGGGGCCACCAGAGGAAATCATTCTTGTGGCCACCAGAGGAAATCATTCTTGGGGTCACCAGAGGAAATCATTCTTTGGGTCACCAGAGGAAATCATTCTTGGGGCCACCAGAGGAAATCAGTCTTGGTGCCAGCAGAGGAAATCAGTCTTGGTGCCAGCAGAGGAAATCAGTCTTGGTGCCAGCAGAGGAAATCATTCTCGTGGCTACCGGAGGAAATCATTCTTGGGGTCACCAGAGGAAATCATTCTTGGGGTCACCAGAGGAAATCAGTCTTGGTGCCAGCAGAGGAAATTATTCTTGGTGCCAGCAGAGGAAATCATTCTCGTGGCCACCAGCGGGAATCATTCTTGGAGCCACCAGAGGAAATCATTCTTGGGGCCACCAGAGGAAATCATTATTGGGGCCACCAGAGGAAATCATTCTTGGGGTCACCAGAGGAAATCATTCTTGGGGTCACCAGAGGAAATCATTCTTGGGGTCACCAGAGGAAATCATTCTTGGGGCCTCCAGAGGAAATCATTCTTGGAGCCACCAGAGGAAATCATTCTTGGGGCCACCAGAGGAAATCATTCTTGGGGTCACCAGAGGAAATCATTCTTGGAGTCACCAGAGGAAATCATTCTTGGGGCCACCAGCGGGAATCATTCTTGGAGCCACCAGAGGAAATCATTCTTGGGGCCACCAGAGGAAATCATTATTGGGGCCACCAGAGGAAATCATTCTTGGGGTCACCAGAGGAAATCATTCTTGGGGCTACCAGAGGAAATCATTCTTGGGGCCACCAGAGGAAATCATTATTGGGGTCACCAGGGGAAGTCATTCTTGTGGCCACCAGAGGAAATAATTCTTGGGGTCACCAGAGGAAATCATTCTTGGGGTCATCAGAGGAAATCATTCTTGGGGCCACCAGAGGAAATCATTCTTGGGGCCACCAGAGGAAATCATTCTTGGGGCCACCAGAGGAAATCATTCTTGGGGTCACCAGAGGAAATCATTCTTAGGGCCACCAGAGGAAATCATTCTTGGGGTCACCAGAGGAAATCATTCTTGGGGACAGCAGATGATATCAGTCTTGGTGCCAGCAGAGGAAATCATTCTCGGGGCTACAAGAGGAAATCATTCTTGGGGTCACCAGAGGAAATCATTCTTGGGGTCACCAGAGGAAATCATTCTTGGGGACAGCAGAGGAAATCAGTCTTGGTGCCAGCAGAGGAAATCATTCTCGGGGCTACAAGAGGAAATCATTCTTGGGGTCACCAGAGGAAATCATTCTTGGGGTCACCAGAGGAAATCATTCTTGGGGCCACCAGAAGGAATCATTCTTGGGGCCACCAGAGGAAATCATTCTTGTGGCCACCAGAGGAAATCATTCTTGGGGTCACCAGAGGAAATCATTCTTGGGGTCACCAGAGGAAATCATTCTTGGGGCCACCAGAGGAAATCATTCTTGTGGCCACCAGAGGAAATCATTCTTGGGGTCACCAGAGGAAATCATTCTTGGGGTCACCAGAGGAAATCATTCTTGGGGTCATCAGAGGAAATCATTCTGGGGGCCACCAGAGGAAATCATTCTTGGGACTACCAGAGGAAATCATTCTTGGGGCCACCAGAGAAAATCATTCTTGGAGCCACCAGAGGGGTTCATTCTTGTTCCACCTGAGGAAATCATTCTTGGGTCACCAGAGGAAATCATTCTTGGGGCCACCAGAGGAAATCATTCTTGGGGCCACCAGAGGAAATCATTCTTGGGGCCCACTAGAGAAAATCATTCTTGGGGCCACCAGAAGAAATCATTCTTGGGGCCACCAGAAGAAATCATTCTTGGGGCCACCAGAGGAAATCATTCTCAGGGCCACCAGAGGGTATCATTATTGGGGCCCACTCTGCAGCGCTATAGAAATAACGCAGACCTTACTCTCACTCACAGTGTGGCACAATAGAAAGCGGGATGTTAATGGCTTGAAATAACATAGATACATATATAAATAAATAGCCTACAGAACTTCAGACAAACCAAAAACATTGTATTGGTGGTGGAGCTCCTGCGCTGCCCTGATCATGGCCCTGGGTCAGTGCCTGGGGCCCAACAAGATGATCTTCTGGGGGCCCAGTTTGACACTGTTCAAATAGCCATCATTGTAGAGTCCAAACATGTTTTTCTGAAGCTCTCGTTAACTGTCCGTGATTGTTGGTTCCAGGTGGTGGTCATCTTGACGTTTTTTCCCAAGAAGAAGGGAGTGCAGCAGTGACGCCTGTGTGACAGCAAGAAGCAATCCACCAGGAACGACTTTAGAGTGGACAAGGATCTAAACCTTAGGGAAGTCCTCAACAGCTCAAATTGCCCGGTGGTGACCCTACCAATGATCTTATCTTTAAAGCTCTTCAACAGTTCATGACTGCTGGTTCCAGGTGGTGGTCAGGTGGCGGTCATCTTGAGGTTCTCTCCCAAGAAGAAGGGAGTGCAGCAGTGATGCCTGTGTGACAGCAAGAAGCAATCCACCAGGAATAGGTTTAGAGAGGGCAAGGAGGAGATAAGTCCCTAGGGTCAAAACCAAGGGCCTGTTGGTTTAAGGTGGCAGTCAGGTGGTGGTCATCTTGAAGTTCTCTCTGCAAAAAAGGTCCTATGCAGCAGTGATGCCTGTGTGACAGCAAGAAGCAATCCACCAGGAACAGGCAAGGAGGAGATCAGCCCCTAGGGAAGTGGTGGAGAACCTATTGCACCTGTGCCAGAGGTGATACTCCTAGCACTTTCTGTGGGCACCCACCATCATTCCAGTACATACATCTCCTCCCTGGCACCAGAGCCATCAGGCTGGCACTTCAATAAAGTTTTGGGTTGCAGTTTTGCCATCACTGCCCCTAGGGCCTAAATCTTTGGGAAGTCCCCAACACCTCAGAATGTCCGGTAGTGACCCTACCAATGTTCTTATGTTTAAAGCTCTTCATCTGTCCATGACTGTTGGTTCCAAGTGGTGGTCATGTTGAGGTCCTCTCCCAAGAAGTGGGAAGTGTCCCCAACAACCCAATTTGCCCAGTGGTGACCCTACCATCTTGAGGTTCTCCCCCAAGAAGAAGGGAGTGCAGCAGTGACGTCTGTGTGACAGCAAGAAGCAATCCACTAGGAACGGGTTTAGAGAGGGCAAGGAGGAGATAAGTCCCTAGGGCCAAAATCAAGGGCCTGTTGGTTTAAGGTGGCAGTCAGGTGGTGGTCATCTTGAAGTTCTCTCTCCAAAAAAGGTCCTATGCAGCAGTGATGCCTGTGTGACAGCAAGAAGCAATCCACCAGGAACAGGCAAGGAGGAGATCAGCCCCTAGGGAAGTGGTGGAGAACCTATTGCACCTGTGCCAGAGGTGATACTCCTAGCACTTTCTGTGGGCACCCACCATCATTCCAGTACATACATCTCCTCCCTGGCACCAGAGCCATCAGGCTGGCACTTCAATAAAGTTTTGGGTTGCAGTTTTGCCATCACTGCCCCTAGGGCCTAAATCTTTGGGAAGTCCCCAACACCTCAGAATGTCCGGTGGTTACCCTACCAATGTTCTTATGTTTAAAGCTCTTCATCTGTCCATGACTGTTGGTTCCAAGTGGTGGTCATGTTGAGGTCCTCTCCCAAGAAGTGGGAAGTGTCCCCAACAACCCAATTTGCCCAGTGGTGACCCTACCATCTTGAGGTTCTCCCCCAAGAAGAAGGGAGTGCAGCAGTGACGTCTGTGTGACAGCAAGAAGCAATCCACTAGGAACGGGTTTAGAGTGGGCAAGGAGTATATCAGCCCCTAGGGCCTAAATCGTGGGCCTGTTGGTTCCAGGTGGTGGTCAGGCGATGGTCAGGCGGTGGTCAGCTTGAGGTTCTCTCCCAATAAGTGGGAAGTGTCCCCAACAGCCCAATTTGCCCAGTGGTGACCCTACCATCTTGAGGTTCTCTCCCAAGAAGAAGGGAGTGCAGCAGTGACGCCTGTGTGACAGCATTAAGCACTAAGGCTTTAGAGAGGACAAGGATCTAAATCTTTGGGAAGTCCTCAACAGCTCAAATTGCCCGGTGATGATCCTACCAATGTTTTTATCTTTAAAGCTCTTCAACAGTTCACGACTGCTGGTTCCAGGTGGTGGTAAGATGGTGGTCATCTTGAGGTTCTCTCCAAAGAAGAAGATAATACAGCAGTCACGCCTGTGTTACAGCAAGAAGCTATCCACCAGGAATGGGTTTAGAGAGGGCAAGGAGGAGATAAGTCCCCAGGGCCTAAATCAAGGGCCTGTTGGTTCCAGGTGGCGGCCAGGTGGTGGTCATCTTGAAGTTCTCTCCCAAGAAGAAGGTCCTATGCAGCAGTATCGCCTGTGTGACAGTAAGAAGCAATCCACCAGGAACGGCTTTAGAGAGGGCAAGGATCTAAATCTTTGGTAAGTCCTCAACAGCTCAAATTGCCCGGTGGTGACCCTACCAATGATCTTATCTTTAAAGCTCTTCAACAGTTCATGACTGCTGGTTCCAGGTGGTGGTCAGATGGTGGTCATCTTGAGGCTCTCTCTCAAGAAGAAGGCCCTATGCAGCAGTGACACCTGTGTTACAGCAAGAAGCAATCCACCAGGAACGGGTTTAGAGAGATAAGTCCCTAGGGCCTAAATCAAGGGCCTGTTGGTTCCAGGTGGCGGTCAGGTGGTGGTCATCTTGAGGTTCTCTCTCAAGAAGAAGGGAGTGCAGCAGTGACGCCTGTGTGACAGCAAGAAGCAATTTACCAGGAACGGGTTTAGAGAGGGTAAGGTGGAGATCAGCCCCTAGGGCCTAAATAAAGGGCCTGTTGGTTCCAGGTGGTGGTCAGGCTGTGGTCATCTTGAGATTCTCTCCCAAGAAGAAGGGAGTGCAGCAGTGACGCCTGTGTGACAGTAAGAAGCAATCCACCAGGAACGGCTCTAGAGAGGGCAAGGATCTAAACCTTTCGGAAGTCCTCAACAGCTCAAATTGCCCGGTGATGATCCTACCAATGTTTTGATCTTTAAAGCTCTTCAACAGTTCATGACTGCTGGTTCCAGGTGGTGGTCAGATGGTGGTCATCTTGAGGTTCTCTCCCAAGAAGAAGGTAATACAGCAGTGACGCCTGTGTGACAGCAAGAAGCAATCCACTAGAATTGGGTTTAGAGAGGGCAAGGAGGAGATTAGCCCCTAGGGCCTAAATCTTTGAGAAGTCCCAACAGCCCAATTAGCCCAGTGGTGACCCTACCAATGTTCTTCAACAGTCCGTGACTGCTGGTTCCAGGTGGTGGTCAGGTGTTGGTCATCTTGAGGTTCTCTCCCAAGAAGAAGGTAATACAGAAGTGACACCTCAGTGACAGCAAGAAGCAATCCACTAGGAAGGAGTTTAGAGAGGGCAAGGAGGAGATCAGCCCCTAGGGCCTAAATCAAGGGCCTGTTGGTTTTTGGTGGTGGTCAGGCGGTGGTCATCTTGAAGTTCTCTATTAAGAAGAAGGTCTTATGCAGCAGTGATGCCTGTGTGACAGTAAGAAGCAATCCGGAACAAGTTTAGAGAGTGCAAGGGGGAGATCAGTCCCTAGGGCCTACATTTTTGGGAAGCCCCCAACACCGCAGAACGTCAAATGGTGACCCTGTTCGTACGTTTCAAGCTCATCTTGTGATGTGATTTGTTCCCATGAGCCTCGGCTTGGCCTCTCTTTCCATTAACACATGAAACATAAAAGGACGTATTTTGCAATCCCACATTTCTTTTTTATTCTAACAGACGTCACGTTTTTTTTATGAGGGATCGTTGAACGAGAGAAGAAACGTTGCCCCGAGCTCCGACCTCCTGACGAGAATTTGGAGAAGCGTCCGCTCCGGGAGTCTGATGGGCTCAAAGCTCCAAATCCTATTTCCACGCCATGAGTCCCATCTGTGAGCTCAAGACTAAAACCCTTCTGATTGGACGATGGCTGAGAACGGCTGGATAATGGGAGGGAGGGCAAGATAGGAATCAATGATGACCAGACCATGGACAGACAACTTTGGGGATAGCGCCAGGTAGCGCCTTGTAGCGGCAGGCAGTGTCTGGTGAACACCGTGCGCTGTACGCAATACCACATTTAAGAAAGCGAATCTGGTGAGCGCCTCTAACAGCACCATGTAGCGTCACATGTATTATTACAGGCAGCTCAGTGTATAGCACCTCTAACAGCGCCATGTAGTGTCACATGTATTATTACAGGCAGCTCAGTGTATAGCGCCGGCACTCTTGCTTCCAGAGCCTGGTATTACCTGTCGCTACCTGTCGCTCTCCCATACATTTCAATGGCCGTTACTTTTCTTCTGTTTAAATAGGGTTTTTTGTTTTTAATTTTTTTTTTTACTCAAATCATTGTGTGACTTCTCCTGGCCTAGAAAGAGGCATTTGTGAAAACTGTTTGTTTTATATTTTTTATATTTTTATGCAGAATTGTCATTACAGGTCTGGCACTAAAAGAATTAATGTCACAATGTTACAACAATTTCATTCCATGTGTTTTTTTCGCTTTGTTACTGGTGGATATGTGTTCAAATACAGACTTTTATCACACAGCGTCTGTCGCTCTATGCTACAGCGCCCAGATCCAGAGCGCCGACGTTATGTGTGTGTGTCTTTTTGTTGAATATGGTGTGGTGTGAGTCACCGGACTCACTGAGTTGGCGCTACCTCTCACTCCCTGCAACGCTGTACTGGTGTTAGAGCACCCAACATGCATCTTATTCATCAATGCCGGCCAGGTTACTACAGCGACTGAGGAGCTCTGTTACAGCGCCCGGTAGACGATCACAGCGTCTACTAACGGTCGCTCTAAGCGCCTCTGTACAGATGCTCATCTGCTGATACCCGGCGCTAGTAATGAATCAGCCTGCCTGTGACATTAATACTTTAGGGCCAGACCTGTAATGACAATTCTGCATAAAAATATATTATTAAAAAATGACTCTTTCTAGGCCAGGAGAGGTCACACAATGATTTGAGAAAAAAATAAAAATAAAAAAACCCCGTTTAAACAGAAGAAAATTAAGCCCCATTGAAATGTATGGGAGAGCGACAGGTGGCAACAGGTAATACCTGGCTCTGGAAGCTAGAGCGCCGGCGCTTTACACTGAGCTGCCTGTAATAATACATGTGACGCTACATGGCGCTGTTAGAGGTGTTATACACTGAGCTGCCTGTAATAATACATGTGACGCTACATGACGCTGTTAGAGGCGCTATACACTGACCTGCCTGTAATAATACATGTGACGCTACATGGCGCTGTTAGAGGTGCTATACACTGACCTGCCTGTAATAATACATGTGACGCTACATGGCGCTGTTAGAGGAGCTATACACTGACCTGCCTGTAATAATACATGTGACGCTACATGACGCTGTTATAGTCGCTCACCAGATTCGCTTTCATAAATGTGCTTTTGCGTACAGCGCCCGACGTTCACCAGACGCTGCCTGCCGCTATCCCTTCATGAATAAACCCTGCGTAGGGCGAGTTCCACCTCCTGTTCTGCATCAGAAAAGCATTTTTACCCGCTGAGATCACAGTAAGCAAATGAGGGCCAAAAAAAAAAAGTAAGAGTTTAAAAAAAAAAATAAAAAAGTTGGGGTGTCAGATCAGCTGTATTTCGGGGCCGGGCCGGGTGGGGGGGAGGGGGGGTGTGTGTGGGAAAATCGGAGCCTGTGCTTCTCACACATTGTTTTCCACCTCTCGAGCCGCTCGGCCCCCGTTCTGCCCCCTCCTCTGGGCCCGTCGATGCCACAAAAGCCTCGGCCGGGCCCATTGTGCGACTTCGGGGACAGCTGAGAGGATTGAGTTCTGCCCATTCTGAGCCCTTCTCTCCCAGAAGACGAGGAGGTGGGGGGAGGGGGGACAATTGTCATCCAGCCCCCCCCCCCCTCCAACAATGGGCCAAGGACCCACTTAGGCCGCGTTCTCACTAATCTGCGTCCCCCCGGGGGGTTAAATATGGTTACATTTTCATTAGGTAATAATAGCGGAAGGTCGGCTAATGGTAACACGGGCCCTCGCCCATTGTCATGCAGATGCGCCCTTCCCGAGTTGGCGCGGTCAACGTTACTTGGCGGGAGAGCGTCGCCCGGCCCAGCGATCCTCAATGGAATTCCGTTCCCAGGGAGCGTTAACTCTTTCCCGCCGTCGGATGCAACCGCCGTGGCCCGGGGACGAGTTATTTAGGCTCTCGGGTCACAAACAGGAGCGGGAGGGAACTTCTTCTCAATGATCGTTGGGCCTTGGGGTAAATACGACCCAAAATAAAAACAAAAATAAAAAAGTTTGACCCAAATTTTGACTCCGAACTGGCCGAACGAAACAGAAAATAATCAAGTGACCCCGAAACCCATCACTAATTATTATCATATTAGACATATCTATTGGCCTCTGATGGGCATCGAAGGCTCAAAATCGGGTCAAAATAAGAAATATAAAAATAAATATAATATACAAATATTAAAAAAAAAAACACCCAACCCAAACATCATTGACCTAAGGCCCTTATTTAACAAGGGATAGCGCCAGGTAGCGAATGGTGAGCGAACGGTAATGACGGTCACCGCCACGAGAACGCCGGCTCCCCTCCGCAATCACACATTTATCAAGCCGATCCTGCTTAGCGCCAGATAGCGAATCATTCATCATTATTCCAGCCTCACCCCACAGCGCCAGCGAGCGACCTTGAACAGCGACAGGTATGACCTCTCGCTACCTGCCGCTCTCCAATGCATTTCAATGGAACAATCTTTAAATATTCTTAATTAATTGCTATTAATTTTTTTTTTTTTTTTTTTTTTTTTAAATGTCAAAAATTCTGTGACCACTTCTGCAATGTTAGATATTTTTTTAAGGTAAAAAAAAATAAATAAATAAATTGTACAGAATTGATATTACAGGTCTGATATTAATGTATTCATATTACAAAATTATTTTAAAAACTTGTTTTTTTTGGTTTCCAAAAATATGGTTGTTTGGGGGTTAAAAAACTACTTTTAACCCATCGCCGCCAGCGCTCTGGGGTTTAAACAAGCATTTTACAGCGCAAGAATTTTTTGAGCGTGATTTGTTAATGAATATGGTGGGAGCCGGTCGCTAGGGCCAGTCGCTATCATGCGCTCCCATACAGCGCGGAACCTGTCAAATAGCGACTCCTCACCCAATATTCAACATTACGGCAAACCGACTGAGTCGCTATCAACTACCGAACAACGGCCAAGCACAGCGACTACTAGCGGGCGCTCTGAAAATGCAGCTACAGTCGCTCAACTGTCGCTACCTGGCGCTATTAATGAATCGGCCTCCCCATATCATCTCAATTCCATTACTGACCCAAAACCCATCACTGTGTATGATTATATTACACATATTTATTTGTCAACAAGAAAAGCAAAAAAATAAATGTTTGACCCAAATATTGACTCCAAACTGGCTGAACTAAACAGAAAATATTCAAATGACCCGAAACCCATCACTAATTATTATTATATTAGACATATCTATTGGCCTCTGATAGGCATCAGATTTGGATCAAAGGCCCAAAATCGGCCCAAAATAAGAATTATATAAATAATTCTATAAAAAGAAAACACCCAACCCAAACATCATTGACTTAAATATCATCTCAATTCCATTATTGACCCAAAACCCATCACTGTTTATGATCATATTACACATATCTATTTGTCTCTAATAACACTGGGCTCGGATTCCGGTCAAAAAAGGTCAATTCGACTCAAAAAGGAAACAAAAAAAGCAAAAAAAATAAAAGTTTGACCCAAATATTGACTCCAAACTGGCTGAACTGAACAGAAAATATTCAAGTGACCCCAATCTCATCACTAATTATTATCTTATTAGACATATCTATTGGCCTCTGATGGGCATCGAAGGCTCAAAATCGGGCCAAAATAAGAAATATAAAAATAAATATAATATAAAAATATAAAAAAAAAAATACCCAACCCAAACATCGTTGACTTAAAGTGGACCAACACCCAGGGGCCGATCAGATCCCTCCCCGCTGGGCGTCCGAAATCGGGATGCCCCGCGGGGTGAAACCCCGCAGGACGCCCAGAAACCTTACCTTATCCCCGTTCCAACGGCGCATGCGCGAGCCTCGGCCGCATCTCGCGCTTCTCTCTAGCATGGCGCGCACCTGCGCCGGCCGTTCGTGAATAGCCGGCGCGGGAGCGCTCCCTATTGGAGGGAAACGCGAGATGCGGCCTCCAGCGCTCAGAGCCGTACATACCACAGCGGCTCTGAGCGCTCTGATTGGACGAGCGCTCGCGTAGGAGCGGGGTGAGGTGAGTTTTTTTGGCCGATCGGGGTGCCCCGCGGAAGTGGACCAAAACCCAGGATAGTGAAAATCCTGGGTGTTGGTCCACTTTAAATATCGTTGACTTAAATATCACCTCAATTCCATTATTGACCCAAAACCCATCACTATTTATTATTATATTACACATATCTGTCTCTAATAACACTGGACTTCGGATTCCGGTCAAAAAAGGTCAATTTGACCCAAAAAGGAAACAAAAAAAAGCTAAAAAATTAAAGTTTGACCCAAATATTGACTCCAAACTGGCCGAACCGAACCAAACAGAAAATATGCAAATTACCCAAAACTCATCATTATTTATTATTATATTAGACATATCTATTGGCCTCTGATGGGCATCGAAGGATCAAAATCGGCCGAAAATAAGAAATATAAAAATAAATATAATATAAAAAAAAAAACACCCAACAAACATCATTGGCCTAAATATCACCTCAATTCCATTACTGACCCAAAACTTATCACTATTTAATATTATATTTCACATATCTATTTGTCGCTGATAACACTGGGCTCGGATTACAGTCAAAAAAGGTAAATTTAACCCAAAAAGAAACAAAAAAAATAAAAAATTTAACCCAAATATTGACTCCAAACTGGCTGAACTAAACAGAAAATAATCAAGTGACCCGAAACTCATCAGTATTTATTATCATATTAGACACATCTATTGGCCTCTGATAAGGATTCAGATCAAAGGCTAAAAATCGGCCCAAAATAAAAATATAAAAATTTGTCAATTTACCCAAAAAAGACAGGGAGGAAGAATGAACGACAAGGAAAGAGAATGCAAAAAATGAAAGAAAAAAAAAAGAGAGGGAGGAATGATAAAAGAGAGAGAAAGAGAAAGAAAGATAGAGAAAGAGAATGAGAAAGAAAGAAAGAAAAGAGACAGGGCAAAAGAATGAAAGAGTGAAAAAGAGAAAGAAAGAAAGAAAGAAAGAAAAGAGAGGGAGGAAGGATAAAAGAGAGAGAAAGAGAAAGAAAGATAGAGAAAGCGAATGAGAAAGAAAGAAAGAAAAGAGACAGGGCAAAAGAATGAAAGAGTGAAAAAGAGAAAGAAAGAAAGAAAGAAAGAAAGAAAAGAGAGGGAGGAAGGATAAAAGAGTGAGAAAAAGAATGAGAGAGAGATAGAGAGAAAGAAAGAGAGAGATAGAGGGAGGAAGAATGAACGACAGAGAATGAGAGAGAAAGAAAGAAAATGTGAGAGAGGGGAAGGATAAAAGAGTGAGAAAGAGAATGAGAGAGAGAGAGAAAGAAAAGAAAAAAAAAAGATAGAAAGAAAGAAAAGAGAGGGAGGAGGGATAAAAGAATGAGAGAGAGATAGAGAGAAAGAAAGAGAGAGATAGAGGGAGGAAGAATGAACGACAGAGAAAGAGAATGAGAGAGAAGGAAAGAAAATGTGAGAGGAGGGGAAGGATAAAAGAGTGAGAAAGAGAATGAGAGAGAGAGAGAAAGAAAAGAAAAAAAGATATATAGATAGAAAGAAAGAAAGAAAGAGAGAAAGTGGAAAAGAGGGATGGAGGGAAGGTAAAAGGGAAAAAGCTGAAAATAGAGGGAGATGGGGGGGGGGGGGTTGACAAGAGAAACAAAGTGGGAATGTGGAAACAGCATGAAAAAGAGGGGGAGGGGGATACAGAGAAGAAATGAAAATGGAGGGATCGTGAAATAGGAGGAGGAGGGGAAATTCAAAAAGAAGGAAAGGGGTAAAAGAGAACTATAAAGAAATGTGCAAAAAAAGAAAGAAGAGAAATGAGAGCTGAGAGCTCCTGGCGCGTCCTTACAGAGAGGCTGGGTCGGCGCCCTGTGCCCCCGCGCACCTCACACACCCCAAAGGCCGACAATGTCTAAAAGATTCCAGGGCCAACCACTGGATTTCCCCTGGGGGCGTCCCAAATCAAGGTTGTCCCGATATGTGTCCCCACCTTTTCTGAAAGCTCCCATAGGGATCATGGGACTGCTCTCAATCCTGACTGCTGGGCTCTGCCTCTATGCTGATCATTAATATGCTAATCATTAATATGCTAATCATCAATATGCTACATATTAATATGCTAATCATCAATATGCTAATCATTAATATGTGGGCAGGCTGATTCATCACTAACGCCAGGTAGCGACAGTTGAGCGTCTGTAGCGGCATTTTCAGAGCGCCCGCTAGTAGTCGCTGTGCTCGGCCGTGGGTCACTAGTTTATAGCGACTCAGTCGCTGTGCAGTAATGTTGAATACATTGTGAGGAGTCGCTATTTGACCAGTACAGCGCTGTATGGGAGCGCATGTTAGCGACTGGTCAGTGCGACCGACTCACACCATATTCAGCAAAAAAACAGCCTCACACAACTCTGGCGCTGAAAAATACTTCTCTGAAGCCCAGAGCGCAGGAGGCGGTGTGATTAAAGGCTGTTTTTCAGCATCTATCCACCAGTAACAAAGCGAAAACATATGGAATTACATTGTAACATGAACACTTTAATGGCAGAGCTGTGATGTCATTTCTGAAGAAATATAAATGAAAAAATTGTGAAAAAAACTGCTTATTCAATGTCAGAAGAGGTCACAGAATTATTTGAGATTTTTGGAAAAAAAAGAAATAAACAAAACCCCCGTTTAAAGAGAAGAAAAGGATCGTCCATTGAAATGTATGGGAGAGCGACAGGTAGCGAGAGGTCATACCTGGCGCTGTGCAAGGCTGAACGCCGGCGCTGTTCACTGAGGCTGGGATAATGATGAATCAGACGCTACATGGCGCTATCCCTTCTTAAATAAGGGCCTTAGTATGAATATGCTAATCGTTAATATTATTATGCACAGCATACGGCTCTGATTGAACAAGACCAGGAAGGAGTGCGGAATGTGGGTTATGATGGGCCATCCGGGGGTTTCACGTGATATGAGAATAAAACAAAACCGGACCTTCACCAGGATTTATTGAAAAGCCCAAACCCTTAAAAAATGATTCCCCGGCATCTAAAATTAATGTATTTTAAGTTTTTAGTCACTTACTTATTATTCTTTCCCCCACTGGGCTGCAACTCTGTTCAGGACTCTAGGATACGGGTGCCGCCATCTTGACTCAGAAGCATCACACTTACTGAGGAGAGGAGAGGGGGATAAAGTGCAGGGGAGCGGGTTATAGCTGTGCTTTGCTCAGACAGAGCAGAGCTGGGGTCAGGAGAAGGTCAGCAATCCCAGAATGAAGAGCAGCACAGTCAGAAGGCACTTCCTGCTCCCTGATGCTCCATGAGCCGCCATCTTGGATGTTTAAAGGCTCATAACATGCAGTAGATGCAGGTAGGATGATTTTTAAAATGATCAATCTGTATGTACAGGGTGTGGGAAACATATAAGATAGATTCTTATTCAGGGTGAAGGTCCGGATTAATGTTGGCAATTTGTATGTACAGGGGGGAAACATATAAGACAGACTCTTATTCAGGGTGAGGGTCCGGATTAATGTGGGCAATCTGTATGTACAGGGGGGGAACATATGAGATAGGCTCTTATTCAGGGTGAGGGTCCGGATTAATGTGGGCAATCTGTATGTACAGGGGGGAAACATATAAGACAGACTCTTATTCAGGGTGAGGGTCCGGATTAATGTGGGCAATCTGTATGTACAGGGGGGGAACATATAAGATAGGCTCTTATTCAGGGTGAGGGTCCGGATTAATGTGGGCAATCTGTATGTACAGGGGGGGAAACATATAAGACAGACTCTTATTCAGGGTGAGGGTCCGGATTAATGTGGGCAATCTGTATGTACAGGGGGGGAAACATATAAGACAGACTCTTATTCAGGGTGAGGGTCCGGATTAATGTGGGCAATCTGTATCTACAGAGGGGAAACATATAAGATAGGCTCTTATTCAGGGTGAAGGTCCGGATTAATGTGGGCAATCTGTATGTACAGGGGGGGAGGAAACATATAAGATAGTCTCTTATTCAGAGTGAGGGTCCGGATTAATATATATGTATTATATATACAGCGTCCATATCCATATATACAGCGTCCATATATACAGCGTCCATATCCATATATACAGCGTCCATATCCATATATACAGCGTCCATATCCATATATACAGCGTCCATATCCATATATACAGCGTCCATATCAATATATACAGCGTCCATATCAATATATACAGCGTCCATATATACAGCGTCCATATCCATATATACAGTGTCCATATATACAGCGTCCATATCCATATATACAGTGTCCATATCCATATATACAGTGTCCATATATACAGCGTCCATATCCATATATACAGTGTCCATATCCATATATACAGCGTCCATATCAATATATACAGCATCCATATCCATATATACAGCGTCCATATCCATATATACAGTGTCCATATCCATATATACAGCGTCCATATCCATATATACAGCGTCCATATCCATATATACAGCGTCCATATCAATATATGCAGCGTCCATATCCATATATACAGCGTCCATATCAATATATGCAGCATCCATATCCATATATACAGCGTCCATATCCATATATACAGCGTCCATATCAATATATACAGCATCCATATCCATATATACAGCGTCCATATCCATATATACAGCGTCCATATCAATATATACAGCGTCCATATCCATATATACAGCGTCCATATCAATATATACAGCATCCATATCCATATATACAGCGTCCATATCCATATATACAGCGCCCATATCCATATATACAGCGTCCATATCCATATATACAACGTCCATATCCATATATACAGCGTCCATATCCATATATACAGCGTCCATATCCATATATACAGCGTCCATATCCATATATACAGCGTCCATATCCATATATACAGCGTCCATACCCATATATACAGCGTCCATATCCATATATACAGCGTCAATATCCATATATACAGCTTCCATATCCATATATACAGCGTCCATACCCATATATACAGTGTCCATATCCATATATACAGCGTCAATATCCATATATACAGCGTCCATATCCATATATACAGCGTCAATATCCATATATACAGCGTCAATATCCATATATACAGCGTCCATATCCATATATACAGCGTCAATATCCATATATACAGCGTCCATACCCATATATACAGCGTCCATATCCATATATACAGCGTCCATATCCATATATACCGCGTCCATATCCATATATACAGCGTCCATATCCATATATACAGCGTCCATACCCATATATACAGCGTCCATATCCATATATACAGCGTCCATACCCATATATACAGCGTCCATATCCATATATACAGCGTCCATATCCCTATATACAGCGTCCATATCCATATATACAGCGTCCATATCCATATATACAGCGTCCATATCAATATATACAGCGTCCATATCAATATATACAGCGTCCATATATACAGCGTCCATATCCATATATACAGTGTCCATATATACAGCGTCCATATCCATATATACAGTGTCCATATCCATATATACAGCGTCCATATCAATATATACAGCATCCATATCCATATATACAGCGTCCATATCCATATATACAGTGTCCATATCCATATATACAGTGTCCATATCAATATATACAGCGTCCATATCCATATATACAGCGTCCATATCCATATATACAGCGTCCATATCCATATATACAGCGTCCATATCAATATATGCAGCATCCATATCCATATATACAGCGTCCATATCCATATATACAGCGTCCATATCAATATATACAGCATCCATATCCATATATACAGCGTCCATATCCATATATACAGCGTCCATATCAATATATACAGCGTCCATATCCATATATACAGCGTCCATATCAATATATACAGCATCCATATCCATATATACAGCGTCCATATCCATATATACAGCGCCCATATCCATATATACAGCGTCCATATCCATATATACAACGTCCATATCCATATATACAGCGTCCATATCCATATATACAGCGTCCATATCCATATATACAGCGTCCATATCCATATATACAGCGTCCATATCCATATATACAGCGTCCATACCCATATATACAGCGTCCATATCCATATATACAGCGTCAATATCCATATATACAGCTTCCATATCCATATATACAGCGTCCATACCCATATATACAGTGTCCATATCCATATATACAGCGTCAATATCCATATATACAGCGTCCATATCCATATATACAGCGTCAATATACATATATACAGCGTCAATATCCATATATACAGCGTCCATATCCATATATACAGCGTCAATATCCATATATACAGCGTCCATACCCATATATACAGCGTCCATATCCATATATACAGCGTCCATATCCATATATACCGCGTCCATATCCATATATACAGCGTCCATATCCATATATACAGCGTCCATACCCATATATACAGCGTCCATATCCATATATACAGCGTCCATACCCATATATACAGCGTCCATATCCATATATACAGCGTCCATATCCATATATACAGCGTCCATATCCATATATACAGCGTCCATATCCATATATACAGCGTCCATATCCATATATACAACGTCCATATTCATATATACAGCGTCCATATCCATATATACAGCGTCCATATCCATATATACAGCGTCCATATCCATATATACAGCGTCCATATCCATATATACAGCGTCCATATCCATATGTACAACGTCCATATCCATATATACAGCGTCCATATCCATATATACAGCGTCCATATCCATATATACAACGTCCATATCCATATATACAGCGTCCATATCCATATATACAGCGTCCATATCCATATATACAGCGTCCATATCCATATATACAACGTCCATATCCATATATACAGCGTCCATATCCATATATACAGCGTCCATATCCATATATACAGCGTCCATATCAATATATACAGCATCCATATCCATATATACAGCGTCCATATCCATATATACAGTGTCCATATCAATATATACAGCGTCCATATCCATATATACAGCGTCCATATCCATATATACAGCGTCCATATCCATATATACAGCGTCCATATCAATATATACAGCATCCATATCCATATATACAGCGTCCATATCCATATATACAGCGTCCATATCAATATATACAGCGTCCATATCCATATATACAGCGTCCATATCCATATATACAACGTCCATATCCATATATACAGCGTCCATATATACAGTGTCCATATCCATATATACAGCGTCCATATCCATATATACAGCGTCCATATCCATATATACAGCGTCCATATCCATATATACAGCATCCATACCCATATATACAGTGTATATATCCATATATACAGCGTCCATATCCATATATACAGCGTCCATATCCATATATACAGCGTCCATACCCATATATACAGCGTCCATATCCATATATACAGCGTCCATATCCATATATACAGCGTCCATATCCATATATACAGCGTCCGTATCCATATATACAGCGTCCATATCCATATATACAGCGTCCATACCCATATATACAGCGTCCATATCCATATATACAGCGCCCATATCCATATATACAGCGTCCATACCCATATATACAGCGTCCATATCCATATATACAGCGCCCATATCCATATATACAACGTCCATATCCATATATACAGCGTCCATATCCATATATACAGCGTCCATATCCATATATACAGCGTCCATATCCATATATACAGCGTCCATATCCATATATACAGCGTCCATATCAATATATACAGCATCCATATCCATATATACAGCGTCCATATATACAGCGTCCATACCCATATATACAGCGTCCATATCCATATATACAGCGTCAATATCCATATATACAGCGTCCATATCCATATATACAGCGTCCATACCCATATATACAGCGTCCATATCCATATATACAGCGTCCATATCCATATATACAGCGTCCATATCCATATATACAGCGTCCATATCCATATATACAGTGTCCATACCCATATATACAGCATCCATACCCTTATATACAGCGTCCATACCCATATATACAGCGTCCATATCCATATATACAGCGTCCATATCCATATATACAGCGTCCATATCCATATATACAGCGTCCATATCCATATATACAGCGTCCATATCCATATATACAGCGTCCATATCCATATATACAGCGTCCATATCCATATATACAGCATCCATACCCATATATACAGCGTATATATCCATATATACAGCGTCCATATCCATATATACAGCGTCCATATCCATATATACAGCGTCCATACCCATATATACAGCGTCCATATCCATATATACAGCGTCCATATCCATATATACAGCGTCCATATCCATATATACAGCGTCCATATCCATATATACAGCGTCCATATATACAGCGTCCATATCTATATATACAGCGTCCATATTCATAGATACAGCGTCCATATCCATATATACAGCGTCCATACCCATATATACAGCGTCCATATCCATATATACAGCGTCCATATCCATATATACAGTGTCCATATCCATATATACAGCGTCCATATATACAGCGTCCATATATACAGCGTCCATATCCATATATACAGCGTCCATATTCATAGATACAGCGTCCATATCCATATATACAGCGTCCATACCCATATATACAGCGTCCATATCCATATATACAGCGTCCATATCCATATATACAGCGTCCATATCCATATATACAGCGTCCATATATACAGCGTCCATATATACAGCGTCCATATCCATATATACAGCGTCCATATTCATAGATACAGCGTCCATATCCATATATACAGCGTCCATATATACAGCGTCCATACCCATATATACAGCGTCCATATCCATATATACAGCGTCCATATATACAGTGTCCATATATACAGCGTCCATATCCATATATACAGCGTCCATATATACAGTGTCCATATCCATATATACAGCGTCCATATCCATATATACAGTGTCCATATATACAGCGTCCCTATCCATATATACAGCGTCCATATCCATATATACAGCGTCCATATCCATATATACAGCGTCCATATATACAGTGTCCATATATACAGCGTCCATATCCATATATACAGCGTCCATATCCATATATACAGCGTCCATATCCATATATACAGCGTCCATATCCATATATACAACGTCCATATCCATATATACAGCGTCCATATCCATATATACAGCGTCCATATCCATATATACAGCGTCCATATCCATATATACAGCGTCCATATCCATATATACAGCGTCCATACCCATATATACAGCGTCCATATCCATATATACAGCGTCAATATCCATATATACAGCTTCCATATCCATATATACAGCGTCCATACCCATATATACAGTGTCCATATCCATATATACAGCGTCAATATCCATATATACAGCGTCCATATCCATATATACAGCGTCAATATCCATATATACAGCGTCAATATCCATATATACAGCGTCCATATCCATATATACAGCGTCAATATCCATATATACAGCGTCCATACCCATATATACAGCGTCCATATCCATATATACAGCGTCCATATCCATATATACCGCGTCCATATCCATATATACAGCGTCCATATCCATATATACAGCGTCCATACCCATATATACAGCGTCCATATCCATATATACAGCGTCCATACCCATATATACAGCGTCCATATCCATATATACAGCGTCCATATCCCTATATACAGCGTCCATATCCATATATACAGCGTCCATATCCATATATACAGCGTCCATATCCATATATACAACGTCCATATTCATATATACAGCGTCCATATCCATATATACAGCGTCCATATCCATATATACAGCGTCCATATCCATATATACAGCGTCCATAATCATATATACAGCGTCCATATCCATATATACAGCGTCCATATCCATATGTACAACGTCCATATCCATATATACAGCGTCCATATCCATATATACAGCGTCCATATCCATATATACAACGTCCATATCCATATATACAGCGTCCATATCCATATATACAGCGTCCATATCCATATATACAGCGTCCATATCCATATATACAGCGTCCATACCCATATATACAGCGTCCATATCCATATATACAGCGTCCATATCCCTATATACAGCGTCCATATCCATATATACAGCGTCCATACCCATATATACAGCGTCCATATCCATATATACAGCGTCCATATCCCTATATACAGCGTCCATATCCATATATACAGCGTCCATATCCATATATACAGCGTCCATATCCATATATACAGCGTCCATATCCATATATACAGCGTCCATATCCATATATACAGCGTCCATATCCATATATACAGCGTCCATACCCATATATACAGCGTCCATATCCATATATACAACGTCCATATCCATATATACAGCGTCCATATCCATATATACAACGTCCATATCCATATATACAGCGTCCATATCCATATATACAGCGTCCATATCCATATATACAACGTCCATATCCATATATACAACGTCCATATCCATATATACAGCGTCCATATCCATATATACAGCGTCCATATCCATATATACAGCGTCCATATCCATATATACAACGTCCATATCCATATATACAGCGTCCATATATACAGTGTCCATATCCATATATACAGCGTCCATATCCATATATACAGCGTCCATATCCATATATACAGCGTCCATATCCATATATACAGCATCCATACCCATATATACAGCGTATATATATCCATATATACAGCGTCCATATCCATATATACAGCGTCCATATCCATATATACAGCGTCCATACCCATATATACAGCGTCCATATCCATATATACAGCGTCCATATCCATATATACAGCGTCCATATCCATATATACAGCGTCCGTATCCATATATACAGCGTCCATATCCATATATACAGCGTCCATACCCATATATACAGCGTCCATATCCATATATACAGCGCCCATATCCATATATACAGCGTCCATACCCATATATACAGCGTCCATATCCATATATACAGCGCCCATATCCATATATACAACGTCCATATCCATATATACAGCGTCCATATCCATATATACAGCGTCCATATCCATATATACAGCGTCCATATCCATATATACAGCGTCCATATCCATATATACAGCGTCCATATCAATATATACAGCATCCATATCCATATATACAGCGTCCATATATACAGCGTCCATACCCATATATACAGCGTCCATATCCATATATACAGCGTCAATATCCATATATACAGCGTCCATATCCATATATACAGCGTCCATACCCATATATACAGCGTCCATATCCATATATACAGCGTCCATATCCATATATACAGCGTCCATATCCATATATACAGCGTCCATATCCATATATACAGTGTCCATACCCATATATACAGCATCCATACCCTTATATACAGCGTCCATACCCATATATACAGCGTCCATATCCATATATACAGCGTCCATATCCATATATACAGCGTCCATATCCATATATACAGCGTCCATATCCATATATACAGCGTCCATATCCATATATACAGCGTCCATATCCCTATATACAGCGTCCATATCCATATATACAGCGTCCATATCCATATATACAGCGTCCATATCCATATATACAACGTCCATATTCATATATACAGCGTCCATATCCATATATACAGCGTCCATATCCATATATACAGCGTCCATATCCATATATACAGCGTCCATATCCATATATACAGCGTCCATATCCATATGTACAACGTCCATATCCATATATACAGCGTCCATATCCATATATACAGCGTCCATATCCATATATACAACGTCCATATCCATATATACAGCGTCCATATCCATATATACAGCGTCCATATCCATATATACAGCGTCCATATCCATATATACAGCGTCCATACCCATATATACAGCGTCCATATCCATATATACAGCGTCCATATCCCTATATACAGCGTCCATATCCATATATACAGCGTCCATACCCATATATACAGCGTCCATATCCATATATACAGCGTCCATATCCCTATATACAGCGTCCATATCCATATATACAGCGTCCATATCCATATATACAGCGTCCATATCCATATATACAGCGTCCATATCCATATATACAGCGTCCATATCCATATATACAGCGTCCATATCCATATATACAGCGTCCATACCCATATATACAGCGTCCATATCCATATATACAACGTCCATATCCATATATACAGCGTCCATATCCATATATACAACGTCCATATCCATATATACAGCGTCCATATCCATATATACAGCGTCCATATCCATATATACAACGTCCATATCCATATATACAACGTCCATATCCATATATACAGCGTCCATATCCATATATACAGCGTCCATATCCATATATACAGCGTCCATATCCATATATACAACGTCCATATCCATATATACAGCGTCCATATATACAGTGTCCATATCCATATATACAGCGTCCATATCCATATATACAGCGTCCATATCCATATATACAGCGTCCATACCCATATATACAGTGTCCATATCCATATATACAGCGTCCATACCCATATATACAGTGTCCATATCCATATATACAGCGTCCATACCCATATATACAGTGTCCATATCCATATATACAGCGCCCATATCCATATATACAGCGTCCATATCCATATATACAGCATCCATACCCATATATACAGCGTATATATATCCATATATACAGCGTCCATATCCATATATACAGCGTCCATATCCATATATACAGCGTCCATACCCATATATACAGCGTCCATATCCATATATACAGCGTCCATATCCATATATACAGCGTCCATATCCATATATACAGCGTCCGTATCCATATATACAGCGTCCATATCCATATATACAGCGTCCATACCCATATATACAGCGTCCATATCCATATATACAGCGCCCATATCCATATATACAGCGTCCATACCCATATATACAGCGTCCATATCCATATATACAGCGCCCATATCCATATATACAACGTCCATATCCATATATACAGCGTCCATATCCATATATACAGCGTCCATATCCATATATACAGCGTCCATATCCATATATACAGCGTCCATATCCATATATACAGCGTCCATACCCATATATACAGCGTCCATATCCATATATACAGCGTCCATACCCATATATACAGCGTCCATATCCATATATACAGCGTCCATATCCATATATACAGCGTCCATATCCATATATACAGCGTCCGTATCCATATATACAGCGTCCATATCCATATATACAGCGTCCATACCCATATATACAGCGTCCATATCCATATATACAGCGCCCATATCCATATATACAGCGTCCATACCCATATATACAGCGTCCATATCCATATATACAGCGCCCATATCCATATATACAACGTCCATATCCATATATACAGCGTCCATATCCATATATACAGCGTCCATATCCATATATACAGCGTCCATATCCATATATACAGCGTCCATATCCATATATACAGCGTCCATATCAATATATACAGCATCCATATCCATATATACAGCGTCCATATATACAGCGTCCATACCCATATATACAGCATCCATACCCTTATATACAGCGTCCATACCCATATATACAGCGTCCATATCCATATATACAGCGTCCATATCCATATATACAGCGTCCATATCCATATATACAGCGTCCATATCCATATATACAGCGTCAATATCCATATATACAGCGTCCATATCCATATATACAGCGTCCATACCCATATATACAGCGTCCATATCCATATATACAGCGTCCATATCCATATATACAGCGTCCATATCCATATATACAGCGTCCATATCCATATATACAGTGTCCATACCCATATATACAGCATCCATACCCTTATATACAGCGTCCATACCCATATATACAGCGTCCATATCCATATATACAGCGTCCATATCCATATATACAGCGTCCATATCCATATATACAGCGTCCATATCCATATATACAGCGTCCATATCCATATATACAGCGTCCATATCCATATATACAGCGTCCATATCCATATATACAGCATCCATACCCATATATACAGCGTATATATCCATATATACAGCGTCCATATCCATATATACAGCGTCCATATCCATATATACAGCGTCCATACCCATATATACAGCGTCCATATCCATATATACAGCGTCCATATCCATATATACAGCGTCCATATCCATATATACAGCGTCCATATCCATATATACAGCGTCCATATATACAGCGTCCATATCTATATATACAGCGTCCATATTCATAGATACAGCGTCCATATCCATATATACAGCGTCCATACCCATATATACAGCGTCCATATCCATATATACAGCGTCCATATCCATATATACAGCGTCCATATCCATATATACAGCGTCCATATATACAGCGTCCATATATACAGCGTCCATATCCATATATACAGCGTCCATATTCATAGATACAGCGTCCATATCCATATATACAGCGTCCATATATACAGCGTCCATACCCATATATACAGCGTCCATATCCATATATACAGCGTCCATATATACAGTATCCATATATACAGCGTCCATATCCATATATACAGCGTCCATATATACAGTGTCCATATCCATATATACAGCGTCCATATCCATATATACAGTGTCCATATATACAGTATCCATATATACAGCGTCCATATCCATATATACAGCGTCCATATATACAGCGTCCATACCCATATATACAGCGTCCATATCCATATATACAGCGTCCATATATACAGTATCCATATATACAGCGTCCATATCCATATATACAGCGTCCATATATACAGCGTCCATATCCATATATACAGCGTCCATATCCATATATACAGCATCTATATATACAGTGTCCATATATACAGCGTCCATATCCATATATACAGCGTCCATATCCATATATACAGCGTCCATATCCATATATACAGCGTCCATATCCATATATACAGCGTCCATATCCATATATACAGCGTCCATATCCCTATATACAGCGTCCATATCCATATATACAGCGTCCATATCCCTATATACAGCGTCCATATATACAGCGTCCATATCCATATATACAGCGTCCATATATACAGCGTCCATATCCATATATACAGCGTCCATATATACAGCGTCCATATATACAGCGTCCATATCCATATATACAGCGTCTATATTCATAGATACAGCGTCCATATCCATATATACAGCGTCCATATATACAGCGTCCATACCCATATATACAGCGTCCATATCCATATATACAGCGTCCATATATACAGTGTCCATATCCATATATACAGCGTCCATATCCATATATACAGCGTCCATATATACAGTGTCCATATCCATATATACAGCGTCCATATTCATATATACAGTGTCCATATATACAGCGTCCATATCCATATATACAGCGTCCATGTATATAGTGTCCATATATACAGCGTCCATATCCATATATACAGCGTCCATATCCATATATACAGCGTCCATATCCATATATACAGCGTCCATATCCATATATACAGCGTCCATATATACAGTGTCCATATATACAGCGTCCATATCCATATATACAGCGTCCATATCCATATATACAGCGTCCATATCCATATATACAGCGTCCATATCCATATATACAGCGTCCATATCCATATATACAGCGTCCATATCCCTATATACAGCGTCCATATCCATATATACAGCGTCCATATCCCTATATACAGCGTCCATATATACAGCGTCCATATCCATATATACAGCGTCCATATATACAGCGTCCATATCCATATATACAGCGTCCATATATACAGCGTCCATATCCATATATACAGCGTCCATATCCATATATACAGCGTCCATATCCATATATACAGCGTCCATATCCATATATACAGCGTCCATATATACAGTGTCCATATCCATATATACAGCGTCCATATCCATATATACAGCGTCCATATATACAGTGTCCATATCCATATATACAGCGTCCATATCCATATATACAGTGTCCATATATACAGCGTCCATATCCATTTATACAGCGTCCATATCCATATATACAGCGTCCATATCCATATATACAGCGTCCATATCCATATATACAGCGTCCATATATACAGTGTCCATATATACAGCGTCCATATCCATATATACAGCGTCCATATCCATATATACAGCGTCCATATCCATATATACAGCGTCCATATCCATATATACAGCGTCCATATCCATATATACAGCGTCCATATCCATATATACAGCGTCCATATCCATATATACAGCGTCCATATCCATATATACAGCGTCCATATCCATATATACAGCGTCCATATATACAGCGTCCATATCCATATATACAGCGTCCATATATACAGCGTCCATATCCATATATACAGCGTCCATATCCATATATACAGCGTCCATATCCATATATACAGCGTCCATATATACAGTGTCCATATCCATATATACAGCGTCCATATCCATATATACAGCGTCCATATATACAGTGTCCATATCCATATATACAGCGTCCATATTCATATATACAGTGTCCATATATACAGCGTCCATATCCATATATACAGCGTCCATATCCATATATACAGCGTCCATATCCATATATACAGCGTCCATATCCATATATACAGCGTCCATATCCATATATACAGCGTCCATATATACAGTGTCCATATATACAGCGTCCATATCCATATATACAGCGTCCATATCCATATATACAGCGTCCATATCCATATATACAGCGTCCATATATACAGTGTCCATATATACAGCGTCCATATCCATATATACAGCGTCCATATCCATATATACAGCGTCCATATCCATATATACAGTGTCCATACCCATATATACAGCGTCCATATCCATATATACAGCGTCCATACCCATATATACAGCGTCCATATCCATATATACAGCGTCCATATCCCTATATACAGCGTCCATATCCATATATACAGCGTCCATATCCATATATACAGCATCCATATCCCTATATACAGCGTCCATATCCCTATATACAGCGTCCATATCCATATATACAGCGTCCATATCCATATATACAGCGTCCATATCCCTATATACAGAGTCCATATATACAGCGTCCATATCCATATATACAGCGTCCATATCCCTATATACAGCATCCATATATACAGCGTCCATATCCATATATACAGCGTCCATATATACAGCGTCCATATCCATATATACAGCGTCCATATATACAGTGTCCATATATACAGCGTCCATATCCATATATACAGCGTCCATATCCATATATACAGCGTCCATATCCCTATATACAGCGTCCATATATACAGCGTCCATATCCATATATACAGCGTCCATATATACAGTGTCCATATATACAGCGTCCATATCCATATATACAGCGTCCATATCCATATATACAGCGTCCATATCCCTATATACAGCGTCCATATCCCTATATACAGCGTCCATATATACAGCGTCCATATCCCTATATACAGCGTCCATATCCATATATACAGCGTCTATATCCATATATTCAGCGTCCATATCCCTATATACAGCGTCCATATCCCTATATACAGCGTCCATATCCATATATACAGCGTCCATATCCATATATACAGCGTCCATATCCCTATATACAGCGTCCATATATACAGCGTCCATATCCATATATACAGGTTCCATATCCCTATATACAGCGTCCATATCCATATATACAGCGTCCATATATACAGCGTCCATATCCATATATACAGCGTCCATATATACAGTGTCCATATATACAGCGTCCATATCCATATATACAGCGTCCATATCCATATATACAGCGTCCATATACCTATATACAGCGTCCATATCCCTATATACAGCGTCCATATATACAGCGTCCATATCCCTATATACAGCGTCCATATATACAGCGTCCATATCCCTATATACAGCGTCCATATATACAGCGTCCATATCCATATATACAGCGTCCATATATACAGCGTCCATATCCATATATACAGCGTCCATATCCCTATATACAGCGTCCATATCCCTATATACAGCGTCCATATATACAGCGTCCATATCCCTATATACAGCGTCCATATATACAGCGTCCATATCCCTATATACAGCGTCCATATATACAGCGTCCATATCCATATATACAGCGTCCATATCCATATATACAGCGTCCATATCCATATATACAGCGTCCATATATACAGCGTCCATATCCCTATATACAGCGTCCATATATACAGCGTCCATATCCATATATACAGCGTCCATATCCATATATACAGCGTCCATATCCATATATACAGCGTCCATACCCATATATACAGCGTCCATACCCATATATACAGCGTCCATATCCATATATACAGCGTCCATATATACAGCGTCCATATCCCTATATACAGCGTCCATATATACAGCGTCCATATCCATATATACAGCGTCCATATATACAGCGTCCATATCCATATATACAGCGTCCATATCCATATATACAGCGTCCATATATACAGCGTCCATATATTCAGCGTCCATATCCATATATACAGCGTCCATATATACAGCGTCCATATCCATATATACAGCGTCCATATCCATATATACAGCGTCCATATATACAGCGTCCATATATACAGCGTCCATATCCATATATACAGCGTCCATATCCATATATACAGCGTCCATATCCATATATACAGCGTCCATATCCATATATACAGCGTCCATATATACAGCGTCCATATCCCTATATACAGCGTCCATATATACAGCGTCCATATCCATATATACAGCGTCCATATATACAGCGTCCATATCCATATATACAGCGTCCATATCCATATATACAGCGTCCATATATACAGCGTCCATATATTCAGCGTCCATATCCATATATACAGCGTCCATATATACAGCGTCCATATCCATATATACAGCGTCCATATCCATATATACAGCGTCCATATATACAGCGTCCATATCCATATATACAGCGTCCATATATACAGCGTCCATACCAATATATACAGCGTCCATATCCATATATACAGCGTCCATATATACAGCGTCCATATCCATATATACAGCGTCCATATATACAGCGTCCATACCAATATATACAGCGTCCATATATACAGCGTCCATATCCATATATACAGCGTCCATATATACAGCGTCCATATATACAGCGTCCATATATACAGCGTCCATACCAATATATACAGCGTCCATATATACATTATCCATATCGGCCGCTCCCCTGTCAGCAGCGCATTATAACCTCCCACAATTAAGAAGTCTGGCACCAGCCGCCATATGGCGCCGCGCTCGGCATAACGGGCAGATGGCAGCGGCTGTGTGGGAATGTCGCCGCCAACGGAAAAGCCCGTCCGCTCCCCCGCTAATGGGACACCTGCTCCCTCACAGGACGCCCGCCATCCCGCGTCGCTCCTTACTGCCGCTAATGGGCGCGGGGGTGTGCCGGGGGCTCCTATAATGATATCACACAGCAATGCCCAGGGTGTCCCTACACCTGCCCACCTCTGTCTACCGCTCCCTATCACTGTCTCTCTCTATCTGCTCACATTCTCTCTCTTCATTCTCCCTTTTCTCTCTCTCTCTCTTCTCGCCTTCTTTCTCCCTGTCTTTCTCTGCCTTTCTTTCTTTCTCTCGCTCGGTTTTTCTCTCTTGCTTTCTTTCTATGTTTTGTTCTCTCTTTTTCTCTCTCTCTTTTATTTTCTCTCTTCCCTTATTTCTTGCTTTCCTTCTCTCCCTCTTTCTCTGCCTCTCATTTTCTCTCACCCTTTCTTTCTCTTTCTCTCTCTTCTTTCTCCCTCCCTCCCTCTCTTGATTTCTCTCCCCCCTTTCTTGCCTTCTTTCTTTCTCTATTTCTTTCTCTCACTCTCGCTCTTTTTCTCTCTTGCTTTCTTCCTTTCTCTATCTTTCCTTCCTGCCTCCTTTCTCTCTCTTTCTCTGACCTTCTTTCTTTCTCTCACTCTCTTTTTACCTCTCTCTCTTTCTCTACCTCTAACTTTCTCTCTAGCTTTCTCTTTTTTCTCTCTCTCTCTTCTTTCTCCCTCCCTCCCTCTCTCTCCCCCAGTTTCTTGCCTTCTTTCTCTCTCTATTTCTTTCTTTTCTATATTGCTTTCTTCCTCTCTCCCTTTCCTTCTTGCCTCCTTTCTCTCTCTCTCTGACCCTCTTTCTTTCTCTCACTCTCTCTCTCTCATTTTCTCTCTCTCCCCCTCTTTCTTGCTTTCCTTCTCTCTCTTTCTCTGCCTCTAATTTTCTCTCTCTCTCTTTCTTTTTCGTTCTCTCTCTTCTTTCTCCCTCCCTCTCTCTCTCTCCCCCCGTTTCTTGCCTCCTTTCTCTCACTCTCTTTCTACCTCTCTCGCTTTCTCTCACTAATTTTCTCTCCCTCTCCCTCTTGCTTTCCTTCTCTCTCTTTCTCTCTGCCTCTCACCTCTCTTGCTTTCTCTTTTTTCCCTCTGTTCCTTCTCCCTCCCTCTCTCGTTTCTCTCATTCCTTCTTTCTCTCTCTTCCCCTCTTTCTTGCTTTCCTTCTCTCTTTTTCCCTGCCTCTCACTTTCTTTCACTCTCTCTCTCTATTTTTCTCTCTTGCTTTCTTTCTCTATCTTGTTCTCTCTCTCTCTCTCTCTCATTTTCTCTCTCCCCCCTTCTTTCTTGCTTTCCTTCTCTCTCTTTCTCTGCCTCTCACCTTCTATCTCGCTTTCTCTTTTTCTCATATTCTCTCTTTCTTTCTCTCTCCCTTCTCGTCTTCTTTCTCTCTCTCTTCCTCTGTCTTTCTTTCTCTCACTCTCTCTTTTTCTCATTTGCTTTCTTTCTCTGTCTTGTTCTCTCTTTTTCTTCGTCTCTCCCTTTCCGTCTTGTCTCCTTTTTCTCTCTCTCTCACTCTCTCTCACCCTCTTTCTTTCTCTCTTTCACTTTTTCTCTCTCTGTCTTGCTCTCTCTCACTTTCTCTCTCCCCCTCTTTCTTGCGTTCCTTCTCTCTCTCTCTCTGCCTCTCACCTTCTCTCTCGCTTTCTCTTTTTCTCATATACTCCCTTTCTTTCTCTCTCTTTTTCTCTGTCTTTCTTTCTTTCTCAATCTCTCTTTTTCCATCTTGCTTTATTTCTCTGTCTTGTCCTCTCTTTCTCTCTCTCTCACATTTTCTCTCTCTATCTTGCTCTCTCTCTCTCGCTTTCTCTCCCTCTCTCTCTCATTTTCTCCATCCCCCTTCTTTCTCGCTTTCTCTTTTTCTCATATTCTCTCTCCCTTATCGCCTTCTTTCTTTCTCTCTCTCTTTCTTTCTCACTCTCTCTTTTTCTCTCTTGCGTTCTTTCGCTGTCTTGTTCTCTCTTTTTCTCCCCTCTACTTTTCTCTCTATCTCTCTCTCTCCCTTTCTTTCTTTCTTTCTTTTTCTCCCATTTTCTCTCTCTCTCTCCCCCCTTTCTTGTTTTCCTTCTCTCTATTTCTCTGCCTCTCACTTTTTTCTCTCACTCTCTCTTTTTCTCTCTTGCGTTCTTTCGCTGTCTTGTTCTTTTTCTCTCTCGCTTTCTCTCTCTCTATCTTGTTCTCTCTCACATTTTCTCTCTCCCCTCTTCTTTCTTGCTTTCCCTCTCTCTCTTTCTCTGCCTCTCACTTTATCTTGCTTTTTTTCTCTCTCTCTCTCTCTCTTATTTAAATTTTTTCTTTCTGCCTCCCTCGTTTTAACATTCTCTCATTCTCTCTCCCCCTCTGACCTTCCTTCTACCTCTCTTTCTCTGCCTTTCTTTCTTTCTCTCAATCTCTCTTTCTCTCTCACTTTTTCTCTCTCTCCTCTCTTCTTTCTCGATTTCCCTTTTTCTTTCTCTGCCTTTCACTTTATCTCTCACTTTTTCCTTTCTCTCTCTCTTTCTCTTTCTTCTTTCTCTCTCTCTCCCTCTATTGCTTTCTCTCATTCCCTCTCCCTCCCTTTCCTTCTTTCCTCCTTTCTTTCTCTCTTTCATCCATCCCTCCATGAGGGGGCGTGGCTTCATCCATCCCTCTACGGGGGGGGCGTGGCTTCATCCATCCCTCAATGAGGGTGTGTGGCTTCATTTACATATTGTCCCTCTTTGAGGTGTAACATGCAGATCTGCAGCAATAAATGATTCATTTGCCTATTCAAAGTGTTTCTATTGTTGTAACTGTTACATCCTTTCTCCTATTCATCCCTCAATAGAGGGGTGTGGCTTCATCCATCCCTCAATGGGGGGCGTGGCTTCATCCATCCCTCACTCGGGGGGGGGGGGTGTGGCTACATTTACATATTGCCCCTCTTTGAGGTGTAACATGCCGATCTGCTGCAATAAATCCATCCATCCCTCAATGAGGGGGCGTGGCTTCGACCACCACTTAATGAGGGGCGTGGCTTAATTTACATACTGTCCCTCTTTGAGGTGTAACATGCAGATCTGCAGCAATAAATGATTCATTTGCCTATTTAAAGTGTTTCTATTGTTATAACTGTTACAATGTATCTCCTATTCATCAGTCAATGAGGGGGCGTGGCTTCATCCGTCCATCAATGAGGGCGCGTGGCTTCATCCATCTCCCAATGGGGGCGTGGCCTCATCCATCTCTCAATGAGGGGGCGTGGCTTCCTCCATCCCTTGATGAGGGAGCGTAGCTTCATCCATCTCTCAATGGGGACGTGGCTTCATCCATCTCTCAATGAGGGGGGCGTGGCTTCCTCCATCCCTCGATGGAGGGGCGTGGCTTCATCCATCCCTCAATGGGGGCGTGGCTTCATCCATTTCCCAATGAGGGGCGTGGCTTCATCCATCTCTCAATGGGGGAGTGGCTTCCCCCGTCTCTCGATGAGGGGCGTGGCTTCACCCACCCCTCAATGAGGGGGCGTGGCTTCATTAATCCCTCAACGAGGGGGCGTGGCTTCATCCATCTCTGTGAGGGGCGTGGCTTCATCCATCTCTCGGTGAGGGGGCGTGGCTTCATCCATCTCTCAATGAGGGGGTTTATCTTGATCCATTTCTTAATGAGGGGGCGTGGCTTCATCCATTTCTTGTTGAGGGGGCGTGGCTTCATACATCTATCAATGACTATGCTATGCTATGACTACGATATTCAGCAGGACAACTCTAATTGTATTGAATGGGGCTCATCACTGGCGGCGTGCGCGCGCGCTCCGTCCCCAGCCGTTCAGATAGTTGCGCTCCCCCATTAAAGTCAATGAGAGCTGTTTTCGAAAAGAGAGAGACGCAGCAAGCGTCTGTCATCGGCCAAGCGCCCCCGCGCGGAAAAGGTGAGTGGTTGGAGGCGTTCTGGGGGGTTCTAATCGGGATGCCCCTCCGGGGGGTAACAGAACAAAACCCGGGAAAGTCAAATTTCGGCGTCCGGGCACGTGGTCAGGCCTCTGCTGCTCATATACCCGGGGGTGGGGGGCGGGGGCCAGGTCACTGTCCAATCAGGAGCCTTTAACCGGAAATCTCGCCGTTAATCGCCTAGAAATATCTCAGCGCTGCTGTTTGCGGGTTAAGAGGGTAAAAAATGCCGCGCCGTCCCCGGATCGCGCCGTATCCTGCCCCCGGGATTACAGTAATCTCACATTCCTCAGCAGATCCCGGCTTCTCGGAATGTCGCTATCGCGTGGGGTAATGGCCGCTTACACCCGACCTCCACCATGATTTATTGGAAAACCCAAACTATTCCCCAGCATCTAAAATTATTATATTTTACGTTTTTAGTCACTTACTTATTACTCTTTCCCCCACTGGGCTGCAACTCTGTTCAGGACTCTAGGATATGGGCGCCGCCATCTTGACTCAGAAGCATCACACTTACTGAGGAGAGGAGAGTGGGATAAAGTACAGGGGGGTGGGTTATAGCTGTGCTTTGCACAGACAGAGCAGAGCTGGGGTCAGGGAAAGAACAGCAATCCCAGAATGCAGAGAAGCACAGTCAGAAGACACTTCCTGTTTGCAGGCTGCCTGATGCTCCGTGAGCCGCCATCTTGGATGTTTAAAGGCTCATAACATGCAGTAGATGCAGGTAGGATGATTTTCATTGTGAGCAATCTGTATGTACATGGTGTAGGAAACATATAAGATAGGCTCTTATTCAGGGTGAAGGTCCGGATTAATGTGGGCAATCTGTATGTACAGAGTGTAGGAAACATATAAGATAGGCTCTTATTCAGGGTGAAGGTCCGGATTAATGTGGGCAATATGTATTTACAGGGTGGGGGAAACATATAAGATAGACTCTTATTCAGGGTGAAGGTCCGGATTAATGTGGGCAATATGTATTTACAGGGTGGGGGAAACATATAAGATAGACTCTTATTCAGGGTGAAGGTCCGGATTAATGTGGGCAATCTGTAGGTATAGGGTGTGGGAAACATATAAGATAGGCTCTTATTCAGGGTGAAGGTCCGGATTAATGTGAGCAATCTGTATGTACAGGGTGTGGGAAACATATAAGATAGGCTCTTATTCAGGGTGAGGGTCCGGATTAATGTGTGCAATCTGTATGTACAGGGTGTGGGAAACATATAAGATAGGCTCTTATTCAGGGTGAGGGTCCGGATTAATCTGAGCAATCTGTATGTACAGGGGGGGAAACATATAAGATAGGCTCTTATTCAGGCTGAAGGTCCGGATTAATGTGAGCAATCTGTATGTACAGGGTGTGGGAAACATATAAGATAGGCTCTTATTCAGGGTGAGGGTCCGGATTAATGTGGGCAATCTGTATGTACAGGGGGGGAAACATATAAGATAGGCTCTTATTCAGGCTGAAGGTCCGGATTAATGTGGGCAATCTGTATGTACAGGGGGGAAACATACAAGATAGGCTCTTATTCAGGGTGAAGGTCCGGATTAATGTGAGCAATCTGTATGTACAGGGTGTGGGAAACATATAAGATAGGCTCTTATTCAGGATGAAGGTCCGCTTTAACCCCCAACCGGCGGGAGCGCGCCCTGCACCCCCACAGGTTACACCCCTTGGTTCCCCCTATGGCCGGCCTATGGGGTGTGCGAGGTGTGCGGTCGCCTATTGCAATGGATGGGCATGCCCTCTCCATCCATTGCAATATAGGGGGTGTGTCCGCATAACTCCGCCTCCTCCATTGCAATGTATGGCGTGGCCGTGGCCGCTCTATTTGTTGCAATACAGGGGGTGTGTCCGCATAACCCCACCTCCTCCATTGCAATGTATGGCGTGGCCGTGGCCGCTCTATTTGTTGCAATACAGGGGGTGTGTCCGCATAACCCCGCCTCCTCCATTGCAATGTATGGCGTGGCCGTGCCCGCTCTATTTGTTGCAATACAGGGGGTGTGTCCGCATAACCCCACCTCCTCCATTGCAATGTATGGCGTGGCCGCTCTATTTGTTGCAATACAGGGGGTGTGTCCGCATAACCCCGCCTCCTCCATTGCAATGTATGGCGTGGCCGTGGCCGCTCTATTTGTTGCAATACAGGGGGTGTGTCCGCATAACCCCACCTCCTCCATTGCAATGTATGGCGTGGCCGCTCTATTTGTTGCAATACAGGGGGTGTGTCCGCATAACCCCGCCTCCTCCATTGCAATGTATGGCGTGGCCGTGGCCGCTCTATTTGTTGCAATACAGGGGGTGTGCCTGCATGACCCCAGCTTCTCCATTACAATTACAGGGGCATAAACCCCCACAGATTAATGACCGCCGGGACACGCGATCAAATCAAATACAAATAGACAAATATATATAATAATATATAAATATATAATAGTCACAAACAAATAAATAATAATTTGTAATAATGAATATTTGTATTTATCATTGTTATTGTTGTTAAAAAATAAATTATACGTTAAAAATAAAATAAATCAAATACAATATAATAGTAATAAAAATAAATTGATATATAACAATTATGAATAATAATAAATACGAAAAACAAAACAAATATATTCAAATATTCATCCTGCTCTTTGTTTATTTTTTCTGTGTTTATTTATTGTTGGAATGTTATTGATAAATGAATAAATAAATACAAAACCTGCAGATTATGCTGGTGCTATATAAATAAAGATTATCAGTATTTTTAATCTTATTATTATTATTAATAATAATAATAATAATAAATAAATACATAATACATTAAAAAATAAATATGAATCAAATACAGATGGATAAAAATAAATAATATTATATAAATATCTAATAAACACAAACAAATAAATATAATTAGTAATAATGAATAATGATAATATAAATTGTTATTATTATTAAATAAATAAATACATAATACATTAAAAAAATAAATATATATCAACGACAGATAGATAAAAAAATATATAATATTATATAAATATATAATAGACACAGACAAATAAATAATATTTAGTAATAATGAAATAATATTAATACTAAATATTAAATAAATAAATAAATACTTAAAAAATACATAAAAAATATAAATCAAATACAGATAAAAAAATATAATATTATATACATATATAATAAACACAAACAAATAAATAATAATCAGTAATAATAAATAATGATAATAATTATTATTAATAATAATATTAAATAAATAAATAAATGCATAATAGATAAAAAATAAAGACACACCAACTACAAAATAATATTAAAAATAATTTAATACATAACAATAATGAATCATAATATTAAAATATTAATTAAATACAGAAATAAAACAAATACATTCAAATATTAATCCTGCTCTTTGTTTTATTTTTGTACATGTTTATTTATTGTTGGATTGTTATTGATAAACGAATAAGTAAATAAATAAATAAATGTGCCCGCTATTCCGGCGTCTGTTTATTTCTTTAATGTCTTTGCGTATTTATTAATTGGAGGAGGACTTAATGGCCGTAAAAATCAAATCAAATAAACAAATCGCCTTTCGTTGGCCTTAATCTTTTTTTTCCGCCGACATCAAAAGGAAGAAACGTCTGATGAATCGCAATCTGTTCGCAGCAATTACCTCCTAAAAAAAATAATACCGCAAGATGGGGAAAGTCACAGAACTAATCGGAGGCATTTGGCCGGTCTGCGGCGGGGAGTGTTGTGCCACCCCCAGCCCCCAGTAAAATAAAGGGGCCCATGGCATTATGGCAAGACAAGCGTCCTGGGGACGTTCTAATCAGACGAGCGTTAGCCGTTGGGCTCGCACGCCGCCATTAATCCTGTCTGATTGCAGGTAATTTGCAGCGAGCCGGAGCGGACCCTTCAGCAGCTGCGCTATTGGGTCCTGGGGGCCGGTGTAATTAGGGCCCCCCGTGTCTGATTTCTGAGGTCTTCAATCATCGGGAGGATAAAGAGGTCTGCAGGGAGGAAACAAATTGTGTTACCTCTGCTGACATTGGAGGATTGGGGCTAAAAATCAGCCCTGGCTTTTACCAGCCCCTGGCCTGGCCCGAGACGTCTCTGCTGAGGTCCCCCAACCATGATGCCGGGGCTATAGTATTGGGGACTGCTGAGGCCCCCAACCAGGATGCCGGTGCTATAGCATTGGGGACTGCTGAGGCCCCCAACCATGATGCCGGGGCTATAGCATTGGGGACTGCTGAGGCCCCCAACCATGATGCCGGGGCTATAGCATTGGGACTGCTGAGGCCCAACAACCATGATGCCGGGGCTATAGCATTGGGGACTGCTGAGGCCCCACAACCATGATGCCGGGGCTATAGCATTGGGAACTGCTGAGGCCCCCCAACCATGATGCCAGGGCTATAGCATTGGGGACTGCTGAGGCCCCCCAACCATGATGCCGGGGCTATAGCATTGGGGACTGCTGAGGCCTCCAACCATGATGCCGGGGCTATAGCATTGGGGACTGCTGAGGTCCCCAACCATGATGCCGGGGCTATAGCATTGGGTGCTGCTGAGGCCCAACAACCATGATGCCGGGGCTATAGCATTGGGGACTGCTGAGGCCCCCCAACCATGATGCCGGGGCTATAGCATTGGGGACTGCTGAGACCCCCCAACCATGATGCCGGGGCTATAGTATTGGGGACTGCTGAGGCCCCCCAACCATGATGCCGGGGCTATAGCATTGGGGAATGCTGAGGCCCCCCAACCATGATGCCGGGGCTATAGCATTGGGGACTGCTGAGACCCCCCCAACCATGATGCCGGGACTATAGCATTGGGGACTGCTGAGGCCCCCCAAACATGATGTTGGGGCTATAGCATTGGGGACTGCTGAGGCCCCCCAACCATGATGCCGGGGCTATAGCATTGGGGACTGCTGAGGCCCCCCAATCATGATGCCTGGCTATAGCATTGGGGACTGCTAAGACCCTCCAACCATGATGCCGGAGCTATAGCATTGGGGGCTGGGGTTCCTTGGTTTGTGGGTACAGTGGGGCTGGGTACCGGGGGCTTAGAGGGAGACTAAAGAGGCAGGAAATTATTGCGCGTGTTAAAAGCAGCAGCCAAACTGGCCCCAATGCAGCGCGGCCCACCGGGCTCCTTGAGGTGTAACATGCAGATCTGCAGCAATAAATGATTCATTTGCCTATTCAAAGTGTTTCTATTGTAACTGTTACAATCTCCTATCCATCAATCAATGAGGGGGCGGGGCTTCATTCATCCCTCAATGAGGGGCGTGGCTTCATTCATCCCTCAATGAGGGGCGTGGCTTCATCCATCCCTCAATGAGGGGGCATTGCCTAATTTAACATATGTCCCTTTTTCCCACCCTGAAGAATTGGTAGGTATGAGAAAGGGTTAATAAGATCATCTATCCTAAAAATGGCTTATTTTTCCCCCTCCCGCACCCTTTTCATCTGCGTCATCTCTGCGGTTTTTAGTCATCGGGAGGGTAAAAAGGTTCGTAGGAAGGAAAGTTGCATTAAAGTGGACCAAAACCCAGGATTTTCACTATCCTGGGTATTGGTCCTTGCCACCCAGTCACCCCAATTTGGGATGCCCCGCTGTATAAAACCCCCCCAGTCCCCCGATCTCACTCGTCCAATCATCACGCTCGGATCAGCTCCCGCCCCTTCGTATAAGAGCTTGTCTGAGCACATCGCCCGCTACCCTCTAACAGGGAATGTGCCCACGCTGTCCATTCACAAACACCTGGGATGGCCACGTGCCCTGCTAGAGGGATAGCGGGGATGCGTCCGCTGCTCATGCATGCGCCATTAGACCGGGAAAGAAGGTAAGTTTCCAGGCGACCTGGGGGGTTTCACACAGCGGGGCATCCCAATTCTGGATGCTCCGGGAGGGAGTGAGTATGTCTGCCCTTGAGTCTCATAGAGGCTGATTCATTACTAGCGCCAGGTATTGGCAGATGAGCGTCTGTATAGTGGCGCTTAGAGCGACCGCTAGTAGACGCTGTAATCGGCTATCGGGCGCTGTAACAGAGCGTCTCAGTCGCTGTAGTAACCTGGCCGGCATTGATGATTGCGATGTATGTTGGGCGCTCTAACACCAGTACAGCGTTGCAGCGAGCGAGAGGTAGCGCCAGCTCACTGCGACCGACTCTCAGCGACTCACACCATATGCAACAACAAAAAACGCACACACACAGCGTCGGCGATCTGGATCTGGGCGCTGTAGCATAGAGCGCCAGATGCTGTGTGATTAAAGTCTGTTTTTGAACACATATCCACCAGTAACAAAGCGAAAACACATGGAATAACATTGTTGTAACATTAACACTTTAGTAACAGACCTGTAATGTCAATTCTGCATAAAAATATAAAAAAATCAAAACAGCTTTCAGAAATGACTCTTTCTAGGCCATGAGAGATCACACAATGATTTGAGAGGAAAAAAATTAAATAAAAGCAAAAAACCCTGTTTAAACATAAGAAAAGGAACGTCCATTGAAATGTATGGGAGAGCGACAGGTAGTACCTGGTGCTCTGGAAGCCATTGCGCCGGCGCTATACACTGAGCCGCCTGTAATAATACATGTGACGCTACATGGTGCTGTTAGAGGCGCTATACACTGACCTGCCTGTAATAATACATGTGACACTACATGACGCTGTTAGAGTCGCTATACACTGACCTGCCTGTAATAATACATGTGACGCTACATGGCGCTGTTAGAGGCGCTATACACTGACCTGCCTGTAATAATACATATGACGCTACATGGCGCTGTTAGAGGTGCTATACACTGAGCCGCCTGTAATAATACATGTGACGCTACATGGCGCTGTTAGAGGCGCTATACACTGAGCCGCCTGTAATAATACATGTGACGCTACATGACGCTGTTAGAGGCGCTATACACTGACCTGCCTGTAATAATACATGTGACACTACATGGCGCTGTTAGAGGTGCTATACACTGACCTGCCTGTAATAATACATGTGACGCTACATGGCGCTGTTAGAGGTGCTATACACTGACCTGCCTGTAATAATACATGTGACACTACATGGCGCTGTTAGAGGTGCTATACACTGACCTGCCTGTAATAATACATGTGACGCTACATGGCGCTGTTAGAGGTGCTATACACTGACCTGCCTGTAATAATACATGTGACACTACATGAGGCTGTTAGAGGTGCTATACACTGACCTGCCTGTAATAATACATGTGACGCTACATGGCGCTGTTAGAGGTGCTATACACTGACCTGCCTGTAATAATACATGTGACGCTACATGACGCTGTTAGAGGTGCTATACACTGACCTGCCTGTAATAACACATGTGACACTACATGGCGCTGTTAGAGGTGCTATACACTGACCTGCCTGTAATAATACATGTGACGCTACATGGCGCTGTTAGCGGCGCTTTACACTGAGCTGCCTGTAATAATACATGTGACGCTACATAGCACTGTTAGAGTCACTCACCAGAATCGCCTTCATAAATGTGGTTTTGCGTACAGCGCCGGCGTTCTCCAGACGCTGCCTGCCGCTACGAAGCGCTACTGCCGCTATCCCTTGATGAATAAACCCCATAGACTCCAGGGTGGGTTTTGGTCCACTTTAAGGAAGTTTCAGTTGGCAGCCTGTCCTCATGAACAAGACAAGTGATGGATGCTCTGATTCCCCCGGAGAGCAGAGAAGAAGAACCTTACGTTCCCTTCTAATCCATCAGCCATGACGTCTTCCCTAGTCACCGCCATAAAGGACGACTCTATCGCGGCAGCAGATATCAATTCTAGCCGGAGTGCGGGGATGATGGGCAGAGGACGCTGGATCCCTCTCATCTCATTGGACGCAGAGAGTGCAAAACGCAACACCCTCTAACAGGGAGCGTGCCCACGTCTTGCTAGAGGGATAGCAGGGATGTGGCCGCTGCTCGCGCATGTGTCGTTAAACCGGGAAAGAAGGTGAGTTTATGGGGCGACCTGGGGGGTTTCACAGTGGGGCATCCTGGTTTTGGATGCTCCACAGGGAGGGAATCAAGTGGCCCTGGAATCTTATAGAGTTTGGGTTTCGGTCCACTTTGAATAGTGCTCTGTCTCACACCCACATATGTGGACCACTGGATAGATGGTCAAAACTGTGGAAACTAGAGTTTAATGTCTCTAAATGTAAAATCCTGCACTTGGGTAGAAGTAATCCCGGCTCTGAGCACCGTATGGGCAGCACTGTGTTATCCAGGACCTCGGAGGAGAGAGATTTAGGGATACTGATTACTGATAGCTGCAAGATGATTGGACAGTGTAGCCAGGCAGTGGGAAAAGCAAGCAGGATGCTCGGCTGCATAGCTCGAGGCATCACCAGTAGGAAGAGGGAGGTTGTGGTGCCGCTGTATAGAGCCCTGGTGAGGCCACAGCTAGAATACTGTGTGCAGTTCTGGTGACCTCCCCTGCAAAAAGACATTATTCAAAAAGAACAGGTCCAAAGGCCGGCAACAAAAATGGTGGAAGGACTTAAACTTAAAACTCAGGAGAAACTTAAATAACTTAATTTGTACAGTCTGGAGGAAGAAGGGAGAGAGGGGACATGATTGAGACCTTTAAATACGTGAAAGGATTGAATAAGGTTCAGGAGGGAAGTGTTTTTAAGAAAAAACTTAATAATAGAACAAGGGGCCCAACCTGAAGCTGGTCGGGGGGAAGATCAGGAGCAATGTTAGAAAATATTATTTTACAGAAAGAGTAGTAGATGCTGGGAACAAACTTCCAGCAGAGGTAGTTGAAAGGTCACTGAATTTAAACATAAGCCTCCATCTATCCTAAGATTCAGAGAACAAACAGTATATACATATGATACAGAGAACATTCAGTATACACATAAGATAAAGAGAACATACAGTATATACAAAAGATACAGAGAACATACAGTATACACATAGGATACAGAGAACATACAGTATACACATAAGATACAGAGAACATACAGTATACACATAAGATACAGAGAACATAAAGTATACACATAAGATACAGAAAACATACAGTATATACATAAGATAAAGAGAACATACAGTATATACATAAGATACAGAGAACATACAGTATACACATAAGATACAGAGAACATACAGTATACACATACGATTCAGAGAACATAGAGTATATCACGGAGAACATACAGTATACACATAAGATACAGAGAACATACAGTATACACATAAGATACAGAGAACATACAGTATACACATAAGATAAAGAGAACATAAAGTATACACATCAGATACAGAGAACATACAGTATATACATATGATACAGAGAACATACAGTATACACATAAGATAAAGAGAACATACAGTATATACATAAGATACAGAGAACATACAGTATACACATAAGATACAGAGAACATAAAGTATACACATCAGATACAGAGAACATACAGTATATACATATGATACAGAGAACATACAGTATACACATAAGATACAGAGAACATAAAGTATACACATCAGATACAGAGAACATACAGTATATACATATGATACAGAGAACATACAGTATACACATAAGATAAAGAGAACATACAGTATATACATAAGATACAGAGAACATACAGTATACACATAAGATACAGAGAACATACAGTATACACATACGATTCAGAGAACATACAGTATATCACGGAGAACATACAGTATACACATAAGATACAGAGAACATACAGTATACACATAAGATACAGAGAACATACAGTATATACAAAAGATACAGAGAACATACAGTATACACATAAGATACAGAGAACATACATTATACACATAAGATACAGAGAACATACAGTATATACATAAGATACATAGAACATACAGTATACACATAAGCTACAGAGAACATACAGTATATACATAAGATACAGAGAACATACAGTATATACATAAGATACATAGAACATACAGTATATACATAAGATACAGAGAACATACATTATACACATAAGATACAGAGAACATACAGTATATACAAAAGATACAGAGAACATACAGTATACACATAGGATACAGAGAACATACATTATACACATAAGATACAGAGAACATACAGTATATACAAAAGATACAGAGAACATACAGTATGCACATAGGATACAGAGAACATACATTATACACATAAGATACAGAGAACATACAGTATATACATAAGATACATAGAACATACAGTATACACATAAGCTACAGAGAACATACAGTATACACATAAGATAAAGAGAACATACAGTATATACAAAAGATACAGAGAACATACAGTATACACATAGGATACAGAGAACATACAGTATATACATAAGATACATAGAACATACAGTATACACATAAGCTACAGAGAACATACAGTATATAAATAAGATACAGAGAACATACAGTATATACATAAGATACATAGAACATACAGTATACACATAAGCTACAGAGAACATAAAGTATATAAATAAGATACAGAGAACATACAGTATATACATAAGATACAGAGAACATACAGTATACACATAAGATAAAGAGAACATACAGTATATACAAAAGATACAGAGAACATACAGTATACACATAGGATACAGAGAACATACAGTATATACATAAGATACATAGAACATACAGTATACACATAAGCTACAGAGAACATACAGTATATAAATAAGATACAGAGAACATACAGTATATACATAAGATACATAGAACATACAGTATACACATAAGCTACAGAGAACATAAAGTATATAAATAAGATACAGAGAACATACAGTATATAAATAAGATACAGAGAACATACAGTATACACATAAGATAAAGAGAACATACAGTATACACATAAGATACAGAGAACATACAGTATATACATAAGATACAGAGAACATACAGTATACACATAAGATACACAGAACATACAGTATACACATAAGATACAGAGAACATACAGTATATACATAAGATACAGAGAACATACAGTATACACATAAGATACAGAGAACATACAGTATATACATAAGATACAGAGAACATACAGTATACACATAAGATGCAGAGAACATACAGTATACACATAAGATACAGAGAACATACAGTATATACATAAGATACAGAGAACATACAGTATACACATAAGATACAGAGAACATACAGTATACACATAAGATAAAGAGAACATACAGTATACACATAAGATACAGAGAACATACAGTATATACATAAGATACAGAGAACATACAGTATACACATAAGATACAGAGAACATACAGTATATACATAAGATACAGAGAACATACAGTATACACATAAGATACACAGAACATACAGTATACACATAAGATACAGAGAACATACAGTATACACATAAGATACACAGAACATACAGTATACACATAAGATACACAGAACATACAGTATACACATAAGATACAGAGAACATACAGTATATACATAAGATACAGAGAACATACAGTATACACATAAGATACAGAGAACATACAGTATATACATAAGATACAGAGAACATACAGTATACACATAAGATACAGAGAACATACAGTATACACATAAGATACAGAGAACATACAGTATATACATAAGATACAGAGAACATACAGTATACACATAAGATACACAGAACATACAGTATACACATAAGATATAGAGAACATACAGTATACACATAAGATACAGAGAACATACAGTATATACATAAGATACAGAGAACATACAGTATACACATAAGATACACAGAACATACAGTATACACATAAGATACAGAGAACATACAGTATATACATAAGATACAGAGAACATACAGTATACACATAAGATACAGAGAACATACAGTATATACATAAGATACAGAGAACATACAGTATACACATAAGATGCAGAGAACATACAGTATACACATAAGATACAGAGAACACACAGTATATACATAAGATACAGAGAACATACAGTATACACATAAGATACAGAGAACATACAGTATACACATAAGATACAGAGAACATACAGTATACACATAAGATACAGAGAACATACAGTATACACATAAGATACAGAGAACATACAGTATATACATAAGATACAGAGAACATACAGTATACACAAAAGATGCAGAGAACATACAGTATACACATAAGATACAGAGAACATACAGTATATACATAAGATACAGAGAACATACAGTATATACATAAGATGCAGAGAACATACAGTATACACATAAGATGCAGAGAACATACAGTATACACATAAGATACAGAGAACATACAGTATACACATAGGATACAGAGAACATACATTATACACATACCCCTCGATTCAAAGAGCAAAAGTTAATTGGTTTCGTATCGAGAATCGTAAGTTTGGGTGGGTGTTAGTCATTTTTTCCTGTTTTTTTGGCCATTCCCGACTCGCACGAGCCTACGTACTAATGCGTATATGCTCTTACGATCAGCGGAAGTTCGTTCGTAAATTTTAGGATCAAAACGTAAAACTTAGGATCAAATCCTAAAACTTAGGATCAAAACGTAAAACTTAGGATAATCGGATGTGTTTAGGTGTGATTCAGAGAACAGTTTTCAAACCTCTAAATCCGTTTTAAAAGAAAGCCACTGCCGACACCTTTTAGCAGCCGGATTGCTGTTCTTGAACAGGTTTTTTGGCTATGTGGAGGAGTCTGCGCGTCTTGAGCTCCAATGAACTGCATGTATCAGCATGGCCGAGGCCATAAATTGTATGGCAATGCATACCTGATTCAATACATTTCATGTTTGCCTTAAAAAAGCATTTTAATGTGGACCTTAATTAGTCCTTTGCATGTAAACCTTTATTTTGCAATATATTTGCGTTAATTAAAGAAACATGTCCTTTGTTATTTCTTTTTAAATTGATGTACTAGAAAAATATTTTTAGATTGCATTTATTGGTGTAGTTGTTTACCTTTGCTTTGTTTAATTATTTAAGCACATCTTTGGTCAGATGCATCAGACTTACTGAGGAGAGGAGAGCGGGATAAAGTGCAGGATGTGGGTTACTGCTGTATTTTGCACAGACACAGCAGAGCTGGGGGCACGGAAAGGTCAGAAATCTAAGAATGCAGAGCAACACAGTCACAAGGCCCTTTCTGTTTGCAGGCTGCCCGAGAATACCTGAGCCGCCATCTTGGCTGTTTCTAGACTCATAACATGCAGAAGTTGCTGGGTGTTTTTTTATATTTGAGAGCAATCTGTATGGAGAGGGTGTGGATAACCACACACAAAATTTTAAGTTGTACCATTTGAAGCCTAAATATTAAAAATAAATCCACAAGGAAAAAATGCAAGTTAACTAAAAATTAAACAAAGTAAGATTTACTTATGCAAATGCATTCATTAATGGTTGGTTACTACAAAATGAATGAAATAAAGAAAAATAAAAGACCAAATATTTAGAATGCACTTTAATGAGGTAAGTTTGTAGTGCGCAGCCGCAAGATCAGAAGGATTTACGTCCAGACAAAAAAGGAAAAAGGGCAAAACCAATGTTGCAACCTGAGAAATGAAACGGAAAATTCAGGATGGAAACTGACATAGGTCTGATTCCCGAACTGCCATACGAACGGACGTACATTTTAGGATAGAAACGTATTTGCTTATAGAATCACTCGCAAGTTCATACGAACGCACGAGCGTACGGGAAAAATAGGATGATCGGCACCCAAATCCAAGCTGTTACATGTTTCTTTGAATCAACCCAATAAGATACAGAGAACATACAGTATATACATAAGATACATAGAACATACAGTATACACATAAGCTACAGAGAACATACAGTATATACATAACATACAGAGAACATACAGTATACACATAAGATACATAGAACATACAGTATACACATAAGATACAGAGAACATACAGTATATACATAAGATACAGAGAACATACAGTATACACATAAGATACAGAGAACATACAGTATACACATAAGATACAGAGAACATACAGTATACACATAAGATACAGAGAACATACAGTATATACATAAGATACAGAGAACATACAGTATACACATAAGATACACAGAACATACAGTATACACATAAGATACAGAGAACATACAGTATACACATAAGATACAGAGAACATACAGTATACACATAAGATACAGAGAACATACAGTATATACATAAGATACAGAGAACATACAGTATACACATAAGATGCAGAGAACATACAGTATACACATAAGATACAGAGAACATACAGTATATACATAAGATACAGAGAACATACAGTATACACATAAGATACAGAGAACATACAGTATACACATAAGATACAGAGAACATACAGTATATACATAAGATACAGAGAACATACAGTATACACAAAAGATGCAGAGAACATACAGTATACACATAAGATACAGAGAACATACAGTATATACATAAGATACAGAGAACATACAGTATATACATAAGATACAGAGAACATACAGTATACACATAAGATAAAGAGAACATACAGTATACACATAAGATACAGAGAACATACAGTATATACATAAGATACAGAGAACATACAGTATACACATAAGATAAAGAGAACATACAGTATATACAAAAGATACAGAGAACATACAGTATACACATAGGATACAGAGAACATACATTATACACATAAGATACAGAGAACATACAGTATACACATAAGCTACAGAGAACATACAGTATATACATAACATACAGAGAACATACAGTATACACATAAGATACATAGAACATACAGTATACACATAAGATACAGAGAACATACAGTATATACATAAGATACAGAGAACATACAGTATACACATAAGATACAGAGAACATACAGTATACACATAAGATACAGAGAACATACTGTATACACATACGATTCAGAGAACATACAGTATACACATAAGATACAGAGAACATACAGTATACACATAAGATACAGAGAACATACAGTATACACATAAGATACAGAGAACATACTGTATACACATACGATTCAGAGAACATACAGTATACACATAAGATACAGAGAACATACAGTATACACATAAGATAGAGAGAACATACAGTATATACATAAGATACAGAGAACATACAGTATACACATAAGATACAGAGAACATACAGTATACACATAAGATACAGAGAACATACAGTATACACATAAGATACAGAGAACATACAGTATATACATAAGATACAGAGAACATACAGTATACACATAAGATACAGAGAACATACAGTATACACATAAGATGCAGAGAACATACTGTATACACATACGATTCAGAGAACATACAGTATACACATAAGATACAGAGAACATACAGTATACACATAAGATACAGAGAACATACAGTATACACATAAGATACAGAGAACATACAGTATATACATAAGATGCAGAGAACATACAGTATACACATAAGATACAGAGAACATACAGTATATAAATAAGATACAGAGAACATACAGTATATACATAAGATGCAGAGAACATACAGTATACACATAAGATACAGAGAACATACAGTATATACATAAGATACAGAGAACATACAGTATATACATAAGATGCAGAGAACATACAGTATACACATAAGATACAGAGAACATACAGTATACACATAAGATAAAGAGAACATACAGTATACACATAAGATACAGAGAACATACAGTATATACATAAGATACAGAGAACATACAGTATATACATAAGATACAGAGAACATACAGTATACACATAAGATACAGAGAACATACAGTATACACATAAGATACAGAGAACATACAGTATACACATAAGATACAGAGAACATACAGTATACACATAAGATACAGAGAACATACAGTATATACATAAGATACAGAGAACATACAGTATATACATAAGATACAGAGAACATACAGTATATACAAAAGATACAGAGAACATACAGTATACACATAGGATACAGAGAACATACATTATACACATAAGATACAGAGAACATACAGTATATACATAAGATACATAGAACATACAGTATACACATAAGCTACAGAGAACATACAGTATATACATAAGATACAGAGAACATACAGTATACACATAAGATAAAGAGAACATACAGTATACACATAAGATACAGAGAACATACAGTATATACATAAGATACAGAGAACATACAGTATATACATAAGATACAGAGAACATACAGTATACACATAAGATACAGAGAACATACAGTATACACATAAGATACAGAGAACATACAGTATACACATAAGATACAGAGAACATACAGTATACACATAAGGGCAGACTAGATGGACAGTATATTCTCCTTCTGCCGTCAACTTTCTATGTTTCTATGTGATGTGGGATCCTGAGTATACCGGTGACCCCCACACAAGCAGAGCATCCCTAATCGGGATGCCCTGGGGATAAGGAATCGGCAAAGCCGAAAGGGGTACCTTTCTAGAATCCCACACAGGATGCTATTTAAAGCAGAATAAAACTCAGGGAGGCCGGTGAGAGTTACCTGCGATAAACCCCTCAGACCGCCAATAAAGCTTACCTGTTCCTAGGCTCCATGCCTATGTCATTCGGCAAACGGCTTAGATTGTTTGCAATGGGGAGCGAGAGCGGCCGTACCCCCTGCATCTTCGGAGTGTGTGCACGCTTCCATCCGGATGCGGCTGCTTGCACTCCCCATTGAAGACTATGGCCTCAATTCAATTTCTTGAGGGAGGCAACCTTGAGTGCAGGCTCTAATCCAATCAGATCTGTTTGCCATGATTATGTCACTGAGGAAACGGCACAGATAGGCCTCAATTTTATAAAGGTAGAAAAAAATTCTCATGGTAGTAAAAAATTAAATTCATGAGAAAAAAGCCTGAGAATGTCACTGTTACTGAATCACTAGATAAAAAGACAATGAAAGTCAATGGCAGATTTTACTACAGTGTAGAAAGGAGGAAACAGTTTTTCTTAAAAAGTGCCATTGACTTATATTGTTTTCTTAGCTGGTGATTCAGCAACAGTGACATTCTCAGGCTTTTTTCTCATGAATTGAATCTTTTACTACCATGAGAATTTTTTTCTACCTTTATAAAATTGAGGCCTATCTGTGCCGTTTCCTCAGTGACATAATCATGGCAAACAGATCTGATTGGACCAGAGCCTGCACTCAAGGTTGCCTCCCTCAAGAAAATGGAAGGAACCTGTATGGACCATTTCCCTTCAGATCCTGGCTGGAGCAGTCGTCGCCACACATGACTACCTACAGTCAGACCTACCAACATTTCAAAGTGGGAAAGAGGGACATTTGTTAAATTAGGCCACACCCCCTCATAGAGGGATGATGAAGCCACGCCCCCTCATTGAGGGATGGATAGGAGATACATTGTAACAGTTACAACAATAGAAACACTTTGAATAAGCAAATGAATCATTTATTGCTGCAGATCTGCATGTTACACCTCAAAGAGGGACAATATTTAAATTAAGCCACACCCCTCATTAAGGGGTGGATGAAGCCACGCCCCCCCCCCCCCCATTAAGGGATGGATGAAGCCACGCCCCCTCATTAAGGGATGGATAGGATATACATGGTGACAGTTACAACAATAGAAACACTTTGAATAGGCAAATGATGCTGCAGATCTGTTACACCTCAAAGATGGACAAATAAGAACAACGAGGGACAGGGGGACATGGACTCAAAAGAGGGACAGTCCCTCCAAATTCAGGGACATTTGGGATGTATGCACTGTCAACCCTGTGTAGGAAAACCCTACACAACCCTAAACGCTTCCATTACTGGTACTGGGTTCCTCTCTTGACCTGGAAGAAAGTAGCCTTGCATGGATCTGTCATCACTGGTACCGGGCTCCTCTCTTGACCTGAAGGAGAGTAGCCCTGAATGGATCCGCTGTCACTGGTACTTGGTTCCTTTCTTGACCTGGAGGAAAGTAACCCTTGATTGATCTGGCGACACTGGTACTGAGCTCTTCTCTTGACCAGGAGGAGAGTGGCTCTGGATGGTTCCACCGTCACTGGTACTGGGTTCTTCTCTTGACCTGGAGGAGAGTAGCCCGGGATGGATCCGCTGTCACTGGTACTTGGTTCCTTTTTTGACCTGGAGGAAAGTAGCCCTTGATTGATCTGGCGACACTGGTACTGGGCTCTTCTCTTGACCAGGAGGAGAGTGGCTCTGGATGGATCCACCGTCACTGGTACTGGGTTCTTCTCTTGACCTGGAGGATAGTAGCCCTGGATGGATCTGCCATCATTGGTGCTGGGTCCTTCTCTTTACCTGGAGGAGAGTAGCCCTGGATGGATCTGCCATTACTGGTACTGGGCTCTTCTCTTGACCTGCAGCAGAGTAGCCCTGGATGGATCCGCCATCACTGGTACTGGGCTCTTCTCTTGACCTGCAGCAGAGTAGCCCTTGATTGATCTGCCATCACTGGTACTGGGCTCTTCTCTTGACCTGGAGGAAAGTAGCCCTGGATGGATCTGCCATCACTGGTACTGGGCTCTTCTCTTGACCTGCAGCAGAGTAGCCCTGAATGGATCCACCATCACTGGTACTGGGCTCTTCTCTTGACCTGGAGGAGAGTAGCCCTAGATGGATCCACAATCACTGGTACTGGGTTCCTCTCTTGACCTGGAGGAAAGTAGCCCTTGATTGATCTGCCATCACTGGTACTGGGCTCTTCTCTTGACCTGGACGAAAGTAGCCCTGGATGGATCTGCCATCACTGTTAGTGGGTTTTTCTCTACCTGGAGCAGAGTAGCCCTGGATGGATCCACCATCACTGGTACAGGGTTACTGGGCTCTTCCCTTGTTCTGGAGAAGGGTAGCTGGAACGCAGATGGGTTTACTTGGGTTTAGAAAGTACCCCCACCCTCTGAAATTAGGGGCTCTTAGTAGTTCCAAAGCTACTTATAAAAATGAACACCCAATTCTACTCCCCTTTGTGCGCCTGCTATTCTGTTCCTTCTTCCTACCCCTGGTGTAGCCCATATCCAGGACCAACAGTAAATTTTCATGCAAAGCAGCGCTTGGGTCTTTTCCGTTATAGGCGGCCCCCACTGACGTGTCCATTGTTTAATAACAACTGGCAGGACCCCTGTAGCCAGATGATTGAGAAGCATTTAGCCAGCGGATCGCCGGTGATGGATGGGCCCCTGCATGTGTTTTTGATCGCAGACAGTTGCGGAGGAAAGTGTTCGTTCCCATATTGTAACCGGCCCAAGGGCTTTCCCGAGTGGAAACCAGTGGCGCTCAGCCTTCCTCTGCATCTAATGTTCCTCCGTCATCCCAGGCTGACGGCACACGTCCTCTCGTAGGACATGATGAAACTTGGCTTGGGCCCCCTCCCCACCTCCGTCCTCCCCTCCCCAGCTGCGCTTTAGCTTTTCCTTGCTGATAATGCTGGAAATGGATTTTGTTCAGAGGATCGGCTACGGGATTGAGTGAGGGAGAGAAGCTTTGCATCATCGCCTGGACCCTTCTTCAAACAGATCTCATTTCATCTTGGCCTTGCTCCTCTAGAAATGGCGTGCGAGCCCCAAGAGTTGAAACGCACTCGTCTAGCTCATCGTCACTGGCTCTTTCCGTAGCCAAGAGAGCTTAACTGTCGCCGAGTTAATTGGTTGTGGACAAATGGTGCCCGGCTAGTGGTGCATGGCGTCCATACGCTGATGGACTGTTAACCCGTTATTCCATCTGCCAGTTCCCAAAGCTAGAACGTCCTCCAAGTAACATGAACTCATCCCTGTCTGGCTCTGCCGTGGTGGAGGCCTAGCAGTGATGCTGAAGGCCTCGCGGTAATGGAGGAGGCCTCGTGGTAATGGAGAAGGCTTTCCCGCGATGGTGAAAGCCTCACCAAAATAGTGAAGTTTTAATTCCACCCATGTCTGCCGCAGCATATCCATCCCACCCGTGTCTGCATCAGCTCCCCCATCCCACCAGTGTCTGTACCAGCTCCTCCATCCCACCAGTGTCTGTACCAGCTCCTCCATCCCACCTCTGTCTGCACCAGCTCCTCCATCCCACCCGTGTCTGCACCAGCTCCTCCATCCCACCTCTGTCTGCACCAGCTCCTCCATCCCACCCGTGTCTGTACCAGCTCCACCATCCCACCAGTGTCTGCACCAGCTCCTCCATCCCACCCCTGTCTGCATCAGCTCCCCCATCCCACCCGTGTCTGTACCAGCTCCTACATCTTACCTGTGTTTGTAACAGCTCCTCCATCCCACCCGTGTCTGTACCAGTTCCTCCATCCCACCCGTGTCTGCACCAGCTCCTCCATCCCACCCGTGTCTGCACCAGCTCCTCTATCCCACCTGTGTCTGTACCAGTTCCTTTATCCCACACATGTCTGCACCAGCTCCTCCATCCCACCTGTGTCTGTATCAGTTCCTCCATCCCACCCGTGTCTGCACCAGCTCCTCCATCCCACCTGTGTCTGTATCAGTTCCTCCATCCCACCCGTGTCTGCACCAGCTCCTCCATCCCACCTGTGTCTGTACCAGCTCCTACATCCCACCCGTGTCTGAACCAGTTCCTCCATCCCACCTGTGTCTGTACCAGCTCCTCCATCCCACCCATGTCTGCACCAGCTCCTCCATCCCACCCCTGTCTGTACCAGCTCCTACATCTTACCTGTGTCTGCACCAGCTCCTCCATCCCACCTGTGTCTGAACTAGTTCCTCCATCCCACCTGTGTCTGTACCAGCTCCTCCATCCCACCCGTGTCTGAACCAGTTCCTCCATCCCACCTGTGTCTGTACCAGCTCCTCCATCCCACCTGTGTCTGTACCAGCTCCTCCATCCCACCCGTGTCTGAACCAGTTCCTCCATCCCACCCGTGTCTGAACCAGTTCCTCCATCCCACCTGTGTCTGTACCAGCTCCACCATCCCACCTGTGTCTGCACCAGCTCCTCCATCCCACCCGTGTCTGCACCAGCTCCTCTATCCCACCTGTGTCTGTACCAGTTCCTTTATCCCACACGTGTCTGCACCAGCTCCTCCATCCCACCTGTGTCTGTACCAGCTCCTACATCCCACCCGTGTCTGAACCAGTTCCTCCATCCCACCCGTGTCTGTACCAGCTCCTCCATCCCACCTGTGTCTGTACCAGCTCCTCCATCCCACCCGTGTCTGTACCAGCTCCTCCATCCCACCTGTGTCTGTACCAGCTCCTCCATCCCACCCGTGTCTGAACCAGTTCCTCCATCCCACCCGTGTCTGCCCCATCTCCTCCATCCCACCCGTGTCTGTACCAGCTCCTCCATCCCACCCGTGTCAGCACCAGCTTCTCCATTCCACCTGTGTTTGCACCAGCTCCTCCATCCCACCCGTGTCTGCACCCGCTCCTCCATCCCACCCATGTCTGTACCAGCTCCTCCATCCCACCTGTGTCTGTACCAGCTCCTACATCTTACCTGTGTCTGTACCAGCTCCTACATCCCACCCGTGTCTCTACCAGCTCCTACATCTTACCTGTGTCTGTACCAGCTCCTACATCTTACCCGTGTCTGTACCAGCTCCTACATCTTACCTGTGTCTGTACCAGCTCCTACATCCCACCCGTGTCTCTACCAGCTCCTACATCTTACCTGTGTCTGTACCAGCTCCTACATCCCACCCGTGTCTCTACCAGCTCCTACATCTTACCCGTGTCTGTACCAGCTCCTCCATCCCACCCGTGTCAGCACCAGCTTCTCCATTCCACCTGTGTCTGCCCCATCTCCTCCATCCCACCCGTGTCTGTACCAGCTCCTACATCTTACCTGTGTCTGTACCAGCTCCTCCATCCCACCCGTGTCAGCACCAGCTTCTCCATTCCACCTGTGTTTGCACCAGCTCCTCCATCCCACCCGTGTCTGCACCCGCTCCTCCATCCCACCCATGTCTGTACCAGCTCCTCCATCCCACCTGTGTCTGTACCAGCTCCTACATCTTACCTGTGTCTGTACCAGCTCCTACATCCCACCCGTGTCTCTACCAGCTCCTACATCTTACCTGTGTCTGTACCAGCTCCTACATCTTACCCGTGTCTGTACCAGCTCCTACATCTTACCTGTGTCTGTACCAGCTCCTACATCCCACCCGTGTCTCTACCAGCTCCTACATCTTACCTGTGTCTGTACCAGCTCCTACATCTTACCCGTGTCTGTACCAGCTCCTACATCTTACCTGTGTCTGTACCAGCTCCTCCATCCCACCCGTGTCTGTACCAGCTCCTCCATCCCACCTGTGTCTGTACCAGCTCCTACATCTTACCTGTGTCTGTACCAGCTCCTACATCTTACCTGTGTCTGTACCAGCTCCTCCATCCCACCTGTGTCTGTACCAGCTCCTACATCTTACCTGTGTCTGTACCAGCTCCTACATCTTACCTGTGTCTGTACCAGCTCCTACATCTTACCTGTGTCTGTACCAGCTCCTAAATCTTACCCCTGTCTTTACCAGCTCCTCCATCCCACCCGTGTCTGTACCAGCTCCTCCATCCCACCCGTGTCTGCACCAAGGACATGACCAAATTCCCATTAGCCATCCAGATCCTACTTATGATGTCCCTCTGCAATACTCATCCAGGTCCACCCACCACCATGAAGGGCTCCATTCGTCCATTCAAAAACTCACTTTGCGCCCTCAGCTCCCCTGTCCACATATATGTTAGTAATACAGAGCTACTCTTTAGTATTTCGGGCCCCTTGTTATCTATCCATTTATAAACAAAGGATTTCCCTTCCTATTAGATCCAAGGCCGACCTATAAGACCCTTCGCCTTTCCATCAACCAACATTGGCCCCTTTGCACAAACCTTCCTCCACAGCTGCCGGCTGGGCCCTATAGGGAGACAATTTTGGCTAGGCCCCATCCACGTCAAAGGTAGGTACTTCCATGATAGCAACCTGGGGCTGTGGAGGTGGAGAGTCTCTCCAATCAAACATAGAAACATAGAAGGTTGATGGCAGGAGGAGCCCATACGGTCTATCTAGTCTACACTTATGTATATACTGTATGTACTCTTTATCTTATGTGTATACTGTATGTTCTCTTTATCTTATGTATATACTGTATGTTCTCTGTATCTTATGTATATACTGTATGTTCTCTGTATCTTATATATATACTGTATGTTCTCTGTATCTTATGTGTATACTGTATGTTCTCTTTATCTTATGTATATACTGTATGTTCTCTGTATCTTATGTATATACTGTATGTTCTCTGTATCTTATATATATACTGTATGTTCTCTGTATCTTATGTGTATACTGTATGTTCTCTGCATCTTATGTGTATACTGTATGTTCTCTTTATCTTATATATATACTGTATGTTCTCTTTATCTTATGTGTATACTGTATGTTCTCTGTATCTTATGTGTATACTGTATGTTCTCTTTATCTTATATATATACTGTATGTTCTCTGTATCTTATGTGTATACTGTATGTTCTCTGTATCTTATGTGTATACTGTATGTTCTCTGCATCTTATGTGTATACTGTATGTTCTCTTTATCTTATATATATACTGTATGTTCTCTGTATCTTATGTGTATACTGTATGTTCTCTGTATCTTATGTGTATACTGTATGTTCTCTGTATCTTATGTGTATACTGTATGTTCTCTTTATCTTATATATATACTGTATGTTCTCTGTATCTTATGTGTATACTGTATGTTCTCTGTATCTTATGTGTATACTGTATGTTCTCTTTATCTTATGTATATACTATATGTTCTCTTTAGCTTATGTGTATACTGTATGTTCTCTGTATCTTATGTGTATACTGTATGGTCTCTGTATCTTATGTGTATACTGTATGTTCTATTTATCTTATGTATATACTGTATGTTCTCTGTATCTTATGTGTATACTGTATGTTCTCTGTATCTTATGTGTATACTGTATGTTCTCTGTATCTTATGTGTATACTGTATGTTCTCTTTAGCTTATGTGTATACTGTATGTTCTTTGTATCTTATGTATATACTGTATGTTCTCTGTATCTTATGTGTATACTGTATGTTCTCTGTATCTTATGTGTATACTGTATGTTCTCTGTATCTTAGGATAGATGGAGGCTTGTGTTTAAATTCAGTGACTGTGATTTTTCAAGTACCTCTGCTGGAAGTTTGTTCCAAGCATCTACTACTCTTTCTGTAAAATAATATTTTCTAACATTGCTCCTGATCTTCCCCCGGACTAGCTTCAGGTTGTGCCCCCTTGTTCTATCATTAAGTTTCTTCCCTCCTGAACCTTATTCCCTCCTGTCACATATATAAAGGTCTCCATCATGTCCCCTCTCTCCCTTCTTTCCTCCAGACTGTACAAATTAAGTTCTTTAAGTCTCTCCTTTAGTCATTCCACCATTTGTGTTGCTGGCCTTTGGACACGTTCTATTTGAATAATGTTTTTTGCAGGGGAGGTCTCCAGGACTGCACACAGTATTCTAGCTGTGTCCTCACCAGGGCTCTATACAGCGGCATCACAACCTCCCTCTTCCTACTGGTGATGCCTCGCGCTATGCAGCCGAGCATCCTGCTTGTTTATTCTACTGCCTGGCTACACTGTCCAATCATCTTGCAGCTTTCAGTAATCAGTATCTTTAAATCTCTTTCCTCCTCCTGGATAACACAGTACTGGCCGTAAGGTAGAGAAGCTAATAGTCCCACAAGTAAAAAGGAGGTCCCCTTTAAAGCTGCGCCTCTAATCCCAGTAATTATTGCTGAAAATGTTCCAAGCGTGAGGCCTGCCAGAAAATGACAAGGATCAGAAAACCTGAAACCTCCAACTGCGATGGATCCCCTGCGCACCCAGGGTGATGATGATGATGATGATGAAATTCCAGAAGCCCGAAAATGAGCAACTGCGGCAATTAGTAATGACGCGCCAGGGGAGGGACCGCAGGAAAATAGACATAGACATACAAGACCCCGGGCCAATGACAAAAGCCCCTATAGCTAATATTTATGGGCCATATTTATGATGGGCGCCATTTAGCATCTTTCTGGTGGCCATGGCGCCAGCTTTGGAGCGCCAGCATTTTATGTCTTTTCTGGCGCCGCGCCGTGGACTGCAATGGAGCTAGAAGTCGCTGCTAATTAATTAGCTTTGATTATTGCACTAGGTATTGGCCGGCCTGTGTCAGCGCCTGTTTAACCTGCTACCCCATTACCCCTGCTCCAGTGAGCGCCACTTTATACCAATTTTCAGCGCTGAATAGCATATTTATGAATTTTTTTCCTCCTTGAAAAGATTGGCGCTGTATTTTCTGGCGCTGGTTGGTGTTTCATCATTACAAGAAATCACTGCTGGGGACAAACTTTACAGTGAGTTTAGGCTGCGTTTTACTTGTTGTCCAAATTACATGTTTGTAACCATAAAAAGCCACAAAAACGATTTTTCTATGAATATAAAAAAATTACATTGGGTGACATCTAGGTCCTGCATTTCCAATACTGACAAGTCACAATGCAAGTTCTGTACAAATAAATGTCTGTAATATTAATTATAAGCATTAAACATTTTAATCCAGTTCTGCCCATTGTGCTCTATGGGATCTTGTGCTACAGCACCGCTATAAACCGGCGCAGCTTTAATCAGCCTGGCAATGCGACCTTTTAGTGGTGCTGTGTGGCTCTGATGCATAAATAAGGCTCCCCATTTACAATCTATTAGGGTATAAGGGAGGATACAGGAGGAGAAGAGCTTACACTCTATTAGGGTATAAGGGAGGATACAGGAGGAGAAGAGCTTACACTCTATTAGGGTATAAGGGAGGATACAGAAGGAGAAGAGCTTACACTCTATTAGGGTATAAGGGAGGATACAGAAGGAGAAGAGCTTACACTCTATTAGGGTATAAGGGAGGATACAGGAGGAGAAGAGCTTACACTCTATTAGGGTATAAGGGAGGATACAGGAGGAGAAGAGCTTACACTCTATTAGGGTATAAGGGAGGATACAGAAGGAGAAGAGCTTACACTCTATTAGGGTATAAGGGAGGATACAGAAGGAGAAGAGCTTACACTCTATTAGGGTATAAGGGAGGATACAGGAGGAGAAGAGCTTACACTCTATTAGGGTATAAGGGAGGATACAGGAGGAGAAGAGCTTACAATCTAATAGGGTATAAGGGAGGATACAGAAGGAGAAGAGCTTACACTCTATTAGGGTATAAGAGAGGATACAGGAGGAGAAGAGCTTACACTCTATTAGGGTATAAGGGAGAAAACAGGAGGAGAAGAGCTTACAATCTAATAGGGTATAAGGGAGGATACAGAAGGAGAAGGGCTTACACTCTATTAGGGTATAAGGGAGGATACAGGAGGAGAAGAGCTTACACTCTATTAGGGTATAAGGGAGGATACAGGGGGAGAAGAGCTTACACTCTATTAGGGTATAAGGGAGGATACAGAAGGAGAAGAGCTTACACTCTATTAGGGTATAAGGGAGGATACAGAAGGGGAAGAGCTTACAATCTATTAGGGTATAAGGGAGGATACAGAAGGAGAAGAGCTTACACTCTATTAGGGAATAAGGGAGGATACAGGAGGAGAAGAGCTTACACTCTATTAGGGTAAAAGGGAGGATAAAGGAGGAGAAAAACTTACAATCTATTAGGGTATAAGGGAGGATACAGGAGGAGAAGAGCTTGCACTCTATTAGGGTATAAGGGAGGATACAGGAGGAGAAGAGCTTACAATCTATTAGGGTATAAGGGAGGATACAGAGGGAGAAGAGCTTACAATCTATTAGGGTATAAGGGAGGATACAGAGGGAGAAGAGCTTACAATCTATTAGGGTATAAGGGAGGATACATGAAAACGAGATGTCTTTGTATTATTTTGGTGTTTTTATTGTTATCCTCTGGGATGGGGGCGGGGCTTTGCTGGGGGCGGAGCTTTGTACCATCTTGCAGCAATCATCCCTCAGCTGTCATTAATAGCATCCGGCTGCTCTAGACATCTTGAGCCCTGGGCTGCAGCTTATGTCATCAGTCTTCCTCACCACTGCTGGGGCAGATTGAGGGACATAATACCCCTCCTCTGGTTAGTACTGGCCTTGGCCCTGCTGAAGAAGGAGCGGGGTTCTTTAAGGATTCATACAGAGGCTCTATGCCTGGTGTCTGTATTACAAAAGCCCCTGATGAAGTTGGATAAGAGCAAGCGAAAGGCGTCGGGTGTGACATCACTGACACTCTGATGGTTATTGCTTGTGTTCACTGTATTATTATCCATTTGTTACATAATATAAAGGGACATTCCAGGCAAAAGATATGTTTCCTGCTCTATCCAGAGAAAGGTGGAGAAGCTCTCCGATCTTTCTTGGATGTCAGGTGATTGAGGTGGAGAAGCTCTCCGATCTTTCTTGTATATCAGTTGATTGAGGTGGAAAAGCTCTCCGATCTTTCTTGGATATCGGGCCATTGAGGTGGAGAAGCTCTCCGATCTTTCTTGGATATCAGGTGATTGAGGCGGAGAAGCTCTCTGATCTTTCTTGGATATCAGGTCATTGAGGTGGAGAAGCTCACCGATCTTTCCTGGATATCAGGCAATTGAGGTGGAGAAGCTCTACGATCTTTCTTGGATATCAGGCCATTGAGGTGGAGAAGCTCTCCGATCTTTCTTGGATATCAGGTGATTGAGGCGGAGAAGCTCTCTGATCTTTCTTGGATATCAGGTCATTGAGGTGGAGAAGCTCACCGATCTTTCCTGGATATCAGGCAATTGAGGTGGAGAAGCTCTCCGATCTTTCTTGGATATCAGGTGATTGAGGTGGAGAAGCTCTCTGATCTTTAGTGAACTCTTAATTTAGTGAATCAGTTCCTCTGGACAACAGAGATTAGAACATTATGTAAATGCTGGGGTCTGGGTACATTGTAACAAGTCAAAATCTTGTACTAGATAAAAAGAAACAAGGAATCAATCTGGGCAAAGATAATAAGGCAGCAGTTCGGGTAAACTGTAACAAAGACTAATCCGTGACCGGGATGAAATGTAACAAGGCAAATAATCAATATGGGTAAACTGTAACAAGACAAGTTAGTGATTTAGATACAATGTAACAAGACAAGCATGTGGTCTGGTAAAAGTGTAACAAGACAAGGAATTGATCTGGGTAAATGTAACAAGTCAAGGCGAAGGTTTAGTATTGTACAACAAGTAAAGGCAGAGGTCTGGATTAAATGTAACAAAATTAGGAAGCCATCTGCGTAAATTGTAACAGGACAAGCCTGGGGTTTGGATACAATGTAACAAGGCAAGGCTGTGGTCTGGATAAAATGTAACAAGGCAAGGAATCGATCTGGGTAAATTCTAACAAAAATGCAGCCTGTAACAAGGAAATAAATGTATGTGGATAAATTATAACAAGACAAGGAAGGGGTCTGAGTAAATTGTAACAAGAAAAGTTAGCGATCTGGATACATCGTAACAAGAAACGACACATTTCTGGAAACCAGAAATACTATAATGTAACAAGGCAAGGATGTGGTCTTGGTAAAATGTAACAAGGCAAGATATCAATCTTGATTCATTGAACGCAGACGCCTGGATACATCGTAACAAGAAACTACAGTGGTCTGGGTGAATTGTAACAAGGCAAGGCAGTGGTTTGGATATAATGTAACAAGGCGACGATGTGATCTTAATAAAATGTAACAAGGCAAGATATCAATCTTGATTCATTGAACGCAGACGCCTGGATACATCGTAACAAGAAACTGCAGTGGTCTGGGTGAATTGTAACAAGGCAAGGAAGTGGTTTGGATATAATGTAACAAGGCGACGATGTGGTCTTAAATGTAACAAGGCAAGATATCAATCTTGATTCATTGTAGCAGGAAAAGGCAACAGTCTGGGTATATTGCAACAAGGCAATGCAGCAGTTTGGGTACATTGTAACAAGACAAGGCAGTGGTCCAAGTAAATTTTAACAAGAAAAGGTAGCAGTCTGTGTACATAGTAACCAGGCAAGGCAGCAAACTGGGTATTCTGTAACAAGGCAATGCAGCAGTCTGGGTACATTGTAACAAGGACGTGGTCTGGGTAAATTGTAACAAAAAGCAGCCTGTAACAAGGAAATTCATGGATGTGGATAAATTCTAGCAAGACAATGTGGTCTGATTAAATTGTAAAAGACAACGCAGACGACTGGGTAAATTGTAACAAGAAAAGGTAGCAATCTGGATACATCATAACAATAAAGTAAATTGTAACAAGGCAAGGCAGTGGTTTGGATATAATGTAACAGGGCGACGATGTGGGCTTAATAGCATTTTACAAGGCAAGGTATCAATCTGGATTCATTGCAGCAGAAAAAGGCAGCAGTCTGGGTATATTGTAACAAGGCAATGCAGCAGTCTGGGTACATTGTAACAAGACAAGGATGTGGTCTGCTGGGTAAACATTAACACAAAATGCAGCCTGTAACAAGGAAATTAATGTATGTGGATAAATTCTATCAAGACAAAGAAGTGGTCTGAGCAAATTGTAAAAGACAATGCAGACATACATTGTAACAAGAAACTACAGTGGTCTGGGTGAATTGTAACAAGGCAAGGCAGTGGTTTGGATATAATGTAACAATGCAACAATGTGGTCTTAATAAAATGTAACAAGGCAAGATATCAATCTAAATTAATTGTAGCAGGAAAAGGCAACAGGTATATTGTAACAAGGCAATTCAGCAGTCTGGGTACATTGTAACAAGACAAGGATATGGTCTGGGTAAACTGTAACAAAAAGGCAGCCTGTAACAAGGAAATGAATGTATGTGGATACATTCTAACAAGACAAGGAAGTGGTCTGAGTAAATTGTAAAAGACATTGCAGGCACCTGGGTAAATTGTAACAAGAAAAGGTAGCGATCTGGATACATCCTAACAATAAACTATAGTGGTCTGGGCGAATTGTAACAAGGCAAGGCAGTCGATTGGATAAAATGTAACAAGGCTAGGTATCAATCTGGATTCATTGTAGCAGGGAAAGGCAGCAGTCTGTGTACATTGTAACAAGGCAATGCAGCAGTCTGGGTATATTGTAGCATGGCAAGGCAGTGGTCAGAGTAAATTGTAACAAGAATAGGTAGCGATCTGGATACATCGTAACAATAAACTATAGTGGTCTGGGTGAATTGTAACAAGGCAAGGCAGTGGTTTGGATATAATGTAACAATGCAACAATGTGGTCTTAATAAAATGTAACAAGGCAAGATATCAATCTAAATTAATTGTAGCAGGAAAAGGCAACAGGTATATTGTAACAAGGCAATTCAGCAGTCTGGGTACATTGTAACAAGACAAGGATATGGTCTGGGTAAACTGTAACAAAAAGGCAGCCTGTAACAAGGAAATGAATGTATGTGGATACATTCTAACAAGACAAGGAAGTGGTCTGAGTAAATTGTAAAAGACATTGCAGGCACCTGGGTAAATTGTAACAAGAAAAGGTAGCGATCTGGATACATCCTAACAATAAACTATAGTGGTCTGGGCGAATTGTAACAAGGCAAGGCAGTCGATTGGATAAAATGTAACAAGGCTAGGTATCAATCTGGATTCATTGTAGCAGGGAAAGGCAGCAGTCTGTGTACATTGTAACAAGGCAATGCAGCAGTCTGGGTATATTGTAGCATGGCAAGGCAGTGGTCAGAGTAAATTGTAACAAGAATAGGTAGCGATCTGGATACATCGTAACAATAAACTATAGTGGTCTGGGTGAATTGTAACAAGGCAAGGCAGTGGTTTGCATATAATGTAACAAGGCAACGATGTGGTCTTGATAAAATGTAATAAGGCAAAATATCACTCTATCAATTGATTCATTGTAGCAGGAAAAGGCAGCAGTCTGTGTACATTGTAACAAGGCAATGAAGCAGTCTGGGTATATTGTAGCATGGCAATGCAGCAGTCTGGGTACATTGTAACAAGGCAAGGCAGTGGTCCGAGTAAATTGTAACAAGAATAGGTAGCGATCTGGATACATCATAACAATAAACTATAGTGGTCTGGGCGAATTGTAACAAGGCAAGGCAGTGGATTGGATAAAATGTAACAAGGCTAGGTATCAATCTGGATTCATTGTAGCAGGGAAAGGCAGCAGTTTGGGTATATTGTAACAAGGCAATGCGGCAGTCTGGGTATATTGTAACAAGGCAATGCAGCAGTCTGGGTACATTGTAACAAGGCAATGCGGCAGTCTGGGTATATTGTAGCATGGCAATGCAGCAGTCTGGGTACATTGTAACAAGGCAAGGCAGTGGTCCGAGTAAATTGTAACAAGAATAGGTAGCGATCTGGATACATCGTAACAATAAACTATAGTGGTCTGGGTGAATTGTAACAAGGCAAGGCAGTGGTTTGCATATAATGTAACAAGGCAACGATGTGGTCTTGATAAAATGTAATAAGGCAAAATATAAATCGATTCATTGTAGCAGGAAAAGGCAGCAGTCTGGGTACATTGTAACAAGACAAGGATGTGGTCCGAGTAAATTGTAACAAGAAAAGGCAGTGAATGTGGTTTTCATAAAATGTAACAAGGCAAGGTGTCAATCTGCATTGTATCTTCCTGAACCCTCCCAACACTATTTTCTATGCAGGGAGTGCGGTTGGTTGGGCCACGGGGCGCTGCGGCGGGTGCGGAGCTCCCTGATTGGCTGGGTGTGATGTGAAGAGGGATTAGCACTTGTCTAACTAATGGACGTCACAGATTCCATTTACATGTGACAATGAAGCAGCGACTCAACATGACATGTGCTGAGATAATACGACGCCTAGATATAACACATCAAAGGGGGAGGGGCATCTGAGGAAAGGGGAGGGGCCTCGGTGTAGGGAGTCTCTCCTCTGTGCTGCATTTACCTCTCTCTCCTGTGCTGCACATTAACCCCCTCTCTCATGTGCTGCACATTAACCCCCTCTCTGCTGTGCTGCACATTAACCCCCTCTCTCCTGTGCTGCACATTAACCTCCTCTCTCCTGTGCTGCACATTAACCCCTCTCTCCTGTGCTGCACATTAACCCCCTCTCTGCTGTGCTGCACATTAACCCCCTCTCTCCTGTGCTGCACATTAACCCCCTCTCTCCTGTGCTGCACATTAAACTCCTCTTTCCTGTGCTGCACATTAACCTCCTCTCTCCTGTGCTGCACATTAACCCTCTCTCCTGTGCTGCACATTAACCTCCTCTCTCCTGTGCTGCACATTAACCCCCTCTCTCCTGTGCTGCACATTAATCCCCTCTCTCCTGTGCTGCACATTAACCCCCTCTCTCCTGTGCTGCACATTAACCTCCTCTCTCCTGTGCTGCACATTAACCCCTCTCTCCTGTGCTGCACATTAACCTCCTCTCTCCTGTGCTGCACATTAACCCTCTCTCCTGTGCTGCACATTAACCTCCTCTCTCCTGTGCTGCACATTAACCCCCTCTCTCCTGTGCTGCACATTAACCCCTCTCTCCTGTGCTGCACATTAACCCTCTCTCCTGTGCTGCACATTAACCTCCTCTCTCCTGTGCTGCACATTAACCCCCTCTCTCCTGTGCTGCACATTAATCCCCTCTCTCCTGTGCTGCACATTAACCCCCTCTCTCCTGTGCTGCACATTAACCTCCTCTCTCCTGTGCTGCACATTAACCCCCTCTCTCCTGTGCTGCACATTAACCCCCTCTCTCCTGTGCTGCACATTAACCTCCTCTCTCCTGTGCTGCACATTAACCCCCTCTCTCCTGTGCTGCACATTAACCCCTCTCTCCTGTGCTGCACATTAACCCCCTCTCTCCTGTGCTGCACATTAACCTCCTCTCTCCTGTGCTGCACATTAACCCCCTCTCTCCTGTGCTGCACATTAACCCCTCTCTCCTGTGCTGCACATTAACCCTCTCTCCTGTGCTGCACATTAACCTCCTCTCTCCTGTGCTGCACATTAACCCCCTCTCTCCTGTGCTGCACCTTAATCCCCTCTCTCCTGTGCTGCACATTAACCCCCTCTCTCATGTGCTGCACATTAACCCCCTCTCTGCTGTGCTGCACATTAACCGCCTCTCTCCTGTGCTGCACATTAACCTCCTCTCTCCTGTGCTGCACATTAACCCCTCTCTCCTGTGCTGCACATTAACCCCCTCTCTGCTGTGCTGCACATTAACCCCCTCTCTCCTGTGCTGCACATTAACCTCCTCTCTCCTGTGCTGCACATTAACCCCTCTCTCCTGTGCTGCACATTAACCCTCTCTCTCCTGTGCTGCACATTAACCCCTCTCTCCTGTGCTGCACATTAACCCCCTCTCTCCTGTGCTGCACATTAACCTCCTCTCTCCTGTGCTGCACATTAACCCCTCTCTCCTGTGCTGCACATTAACCTCCTCTCTCCTGTGCTGCACATTAACCCCTCTCTCCTGTGCTGCACATTAACTCCCTCTCTGCTGTGCTGCACATTAACCCCCTCTCTGCTGTGCTGCACATTAACCCCCTCTCTGCTGTGCTGCACATTAACCCCCTCTCTCCTGTGCTGCACATTAACCTCCTCTCTCCTGTGCTGCACATTAAAGTGGACCAACACCCAGGATTTTGACTATCCTGGGTTTTGGTCCACTTCGGCGGGGCACCCCGATCGGGGGTGCCCCGCTGTGTGAAACCCCCCAGAAAGCCCCAAAAAACTCACCTCTCAACGCTCCCACGTGAACGCCGCAGCCAATCCCCGCCAACGTCCAGGCGGGGATCAGGAACGTCCAAGCCGCTTCCGCCGCCGCCGCCTCCCGCGCGTCACTCTCGGCGCGCGCGCGCCCCCGCCGGCCATTAACAGAGGGCCGGCGCGGGCGCGCGCACGTCTGGAGGGGCGCGCGGGAGGCGGCGGCGGCGGATGCGGCGGCGGATCAGGTAAGATGTTTTGGGGGTTTCTGGGGGGTTTCACCCCGCGGGACATCCCGATCTCGGATGTCCCGCGGGGTGGGAGGTGATCGGCCCGGGAATCTTATAGATTTCCGGGCCGATCACCCCTGGGTGTTGGTCCTCTTTAACCCCTCTCTCCTGTGCTGCACATTAACCTCCTCTCTCCTGTGCTGCACATTAACCTCCTCTCTCCTGTGCTGCACATTAACCCCCTCTCTCCTGTGCTGCACATTAACCTCCTCTCTCCTGTGCTGCACATTAACCCCCTCTCTCCTGTGCTGCACATTAACCCCCTCTCTCCTGTGCTGCACATTAACCCCCTCTCTCCTGTGCTGCACATTAACCCTCTCTCCTGTGCTGCACATTAACCCCCTCTCTCCTGTGCTGCACATTAACCCCCTCTCTCCTGTGCTGCACATTAACCCCTCTCTCCTGTGCTGCACATTAACCCTCTCTCCTGTGCTGCACATTAACCTCCTCTCTCCTGTGCTGCACATTAACCCCCTCTCTCCTGTGCTGCACCTTAATCCCCTCTCTCCTGTGCTGCACATTAACCCCCTCTCTCATGTGCTGCACATTAACCCCCTCTCTCCTGTGCTGCACATTAACCCCCTCTCTCCTGTGCTGCACATTAACCCTCTCTCTCCTGTGCTGCACATTAACCCTCTCTCTCCTGTGCTGCACATTAACCCTCTCTCTCCTGTGCTGCACATTAACCTCCTCTCTCCTGTGCTGCACATTAACCCCCTCTCTCCTGTGCTGCACATTAACCCCCTCTCTCCTGTGCTGCACATTAACCCCCTCTCTCCTGTGCTGCACATTAACCCCCTCTCTCCTGTGCTGCACATTAACCCTCTCTCTCCTGTGCTGCACATTAACCCCCTCTCTCCTGTGCTGCACATTAACCCCCTCTCTCCTGTGCTGCACATTAACCCCCTCTCTCCTGTGCTGCACATTAACCCCCTCTCTCCTGTGCTGCACATTAACCCCCTCTCTCCTGTGCTGCACATTAACCCTCTCTCTCCTGTGCTGCACATTAACCCCCTCTCTCCTGTGCTGCACATTAACCCCCTCTCTTCTCATTCTTGGTCCTCCACATTTATTCCTTTACATTATGATCAGCTCCAGTTCCCATGATCCCCTCTGGTGACCCAGCAGTTGTATTCTAGCGCTCCCGTCAGTGCTGTTGCACCAATCATAACGGTGTTTAAACTGGACCTTCACCGTGATTTATTGAAAAGCCCAAACCCTTAAAAAACGATTCCCCAGCATCTAAAGTTTTAAGTTTTTAGTCACTTACTTATTATTTTTTCCCCCACTGGGCTGCAACTCTGTTCAGGACTCTAGGATACGGGCGCCGCCATCTTGGCTCAGTAGCATCACACTGACTGAGGAGAGCGGGATAAAATACAGGGGGCGGGGTTATAGCTGTGCTTTGCTCAGACAGAGCAGAGCTGGGGTCAGGGAAAAGACAGCAATCCCAGAATGCAGAGCAGCACAGTCAGAAGGCACTTCCTGTTTGCAGGCTGCCTGATGCTCCATGAGCCGCCATCTTGGATGTTTAAAGGCTCATAACATGCAGTAGATGCAAGTAGGATGATTTTTAATGTGAGCAATCTGTATGTACAGGGCATGGGAACATATAAGGTAGGCTCTTATTCAGGGTGAAGGTCCGGATTAATGTGGGCAATCTGTATGTACAGGGGGGAAACATATAAAATAGGATCTTATTCAGGGTGAATGTCCGGATTAATGTGGGCAATCTGTATGTACAGGGGGGGAAACATATAAGACAGACTCTTATTCAGAGTGAAGGTCCCGCTTTATGAGTTCATGAGATAACGGCGGCGCCCTGCGTGGCGAGGAGCTGGCGGGAAACAGCGCAATCGCAGACAGACAGACAGTGTCAATGTACAATGCGATACGGCTGATACTGCGCCACTGCTGATAGGGCAGGATGTCAGCAGATCTCCCCATCACCCGCCCTCGTGCTGAGTATTAAAGGACGAGGGTACTTTCTGCCATTATATTAGAGCCCCCCACAAGGACCCGGCCGCACCCCATGATGGCGAGATATCCAATCGCTGGCTAATATACTCATTAATATAAGCACTCAATATTCTGTGCCAGACTTCCTGGGTGCCCTCGGCTGCCTGTAGGGGGCGCCCCTTCTGTTTCCAATGTGCACCAATCAGATGTCTCCTTTACCTATCCCAAGTCATAAGATATAGATGCGTAGCCCCCTATACTCCCTGGGCAGATGCCCCTGGTGCCTCCACTATAGCCTGGTGCCTATCCCTACTACAGCCTGGTGCCTATCCCTACTACAGCCTGGTGCCTATCCCTACTACAGCCTGGTGCCTATCCCTACTACAGCCTGGTGCCTATCCCTACTACAGCCTGGTGCCTATCCCTACTACAGCCTGGTGACTATCCCTACTACAGCCTGGTGCCTATCCCTACTACATCCTGGTGCCTATCCCTACTACAGCCTGGTGCCTATCCCTACTACAGCCTGGTGCCTATCCCTATTACAGCCTGGATGCCCCTGGTGCCTATCCCTACTACAGCCTGGTGCCTATCCCTACTACAGCCTGGTGCCTATCCCTACTACATCCTGGTGCCTATCCCTACTACAGCCTGGTGCCTATCCCTACTACAGCCTGGTGCCTATCCCTACTACAGCCTGGTGCCTATCCCTACTACATCCTGGTGCCTATCCCTACTACAGCCTGGTGCCTATCCCTACTACAGCCTGGTGCCTATCCCTATTACAGCCTGGATGCCCCTGGTGCCTATCCCTACTACAGCCTGGTGCCTATCCCCACTACAGCCTGGTGCCAATACCTGCTACAGCCTGGTGCCTATCCCTACTACAGCCTGGTGCCTATCCCTACTACAGCCTGGTGCCTATCCCTACTACAGCCTGGTGCCTATCCCTACTACAGCCTGGTGCCTATCCCTACTACAGCCTGGTGCCTATCCCCACTACAGCCTGATGCCTATCCCTACTACAGCCTGGTGCCTATCCCCACTACAGCCTGGTGCCTATCCCCACTACAGCCTGGTGCCTATCCCCACTACAGCCTGGTGCCAATACCTGCTACAGCCTGGTGCCTATCCCTACTACAGCCTGGTGCCTATCCCTACTACAGCCTGGTGCCTATCCCCACTACAGCCTGGTGCCAATACCTGCTACAGCCTGGTGCCTATCCCTACTACAGCCTGGTGCCTATCCCTACTACAGCCTGGTGCCTATCCCTACTACAGCCTGATGCCTATCCCTACTACAGCCTGGTGCCTATCCCCACTACAGCCTAGTGCCAATACCTGCTACAGCCTGGTGCCTATCCCTACTACAGCCTGGTGCCTATCCCTATTACAGCCTGGATGCCCCTGGTGCCTATCCCTACTACAGCCTGGTGCCTATCCCCACTACAGCCTGGTGCCAATACCTGCTACAGCCTGGTGCCTATCCCTACTACAGCCTGGTGCCTATCCCTACTACATCCTGGTGCCAATACCTGCTACAGCCTGGTGCCTATCCCTACTACAGCCTGGTGCCTATCCCCACTACAGCCTGGTGCCTATCCCTACTACAGCCTGGTGCCTATCCCTACTACATCCTGGTGCCAATACCTGCTACAGCCTGGTGCCTATCCCTACTACAGCCTGGTGCCTATCCCCACTACAGCCTGATGCCTATCCCTACTACAGCCTGGTGCCTATCCCCACTACAGCCTGGTGCCTATCCCCACTACAGCCTGGTGCCTATCCCCACTACAGCCTGGTGCCAATACCTGCTACAGCCTGGTGCCTATCCCTACTACAGCCTGGTGCCTATCCCTACTACAGCCTGGTGCCTATCCCCACTACAGCCTGGTGCCAATACCTGCTACAGCCTGGTGCCTATCCCTACTACAGCCTGGTGCCTATCCCTACTACAGCCTGGTGCCTATCCCTACTACAGCCTGATGCCTATCCCTACTACAGCCTGGTGCCTATCCCCACTACAGCCTAGTGCCAATACCTGCTACAGCCTGGTGCCTATCCCTACTACAGCCTGGTGCCTATCCCTATTACAGCCTGGATGCCCCTGGTGCCTATCCCTACTACAGCCTGGTGCCTATCCCTACTACATCCTGGTGCCAATACCTGCTACAGCCTGGTGCCCATCCCTACTACAGCCTGGTGCCTATCCCCACTACAGCCTGGTGCCTATCCCTACTACAGCCTGGTGCCTATCCCTACTACATCCTGGTGCCAATACCTGCTACAGCCTGGTGCCTATCCCTACTACAGCCTGGTGCCTATCCCCACTACAGCCTGATGCCTATCCCTACTACAGCCTGGTGCCTATCCCCACTACAGCCTGGTGCCTATCCCCACTACAGCCTGGTGCCTATCCCCACTACAGCCTGGTGCCAATACCTGCTACAGCCTGGTGCCTATCCCTACTACAGCCTGGTGCCTATCCCTACTACAGCCTGGTGCCTATCCCCACTACAGCCTGGTGCCAATACCTGCTACAGCCTGGTGCCTATCCCTACTACAGCCTGGTGCCTATCCCTACTACAGCCTGGTGCCTATCCCTACTACAGCCTGATGCCTATCCCTACTACAGCCTGGTGCCTATCCCCACTACAGCCTAGTGCCAATACCTGCTACAGCCTGGTGCCTATCCCTACTACAGCCTGGTGCCTATCCCTATTACAGCCTGGATGCCCCTGGTGCCTATCCCTACTACAGCCTGGTGCCTATCCCCACTACAGCCTGGTGCCAATACCTGCTACAGCCTGGTGCCTATCCCTACTACAGCCTGGTGCCTATCCCTACTACATCCTGGTGCCTATCCCTACTACATCCTGGTGCCAATACCTGCTACAGCCTGGTGCCTATCCCTACTACAGCCTGGTGCCTATCCCCACTACAGCCTGGTGCCTATCCCTACTACAGCCTGGTGCCTATCCCTACTACATCCTGGTGCCAATACCTGCTACAGCCTGGTGCCTATCCCTACTACAGCCTGGTGCCTATCCCCACTACAGCCTGGTGCCAATACCTGCTACAGCCTGGTGCCAATACCTGCTACAGCCTGGTGCCTATACCTACTACATCCTGGTGCCTATCCCTACTACAGCCTGGTGCCTATCCCTACTACAGCCTGGTGCCTATCCCTACTACATCCTGGATGTTTTGGTCTCTATCCCTATTACAGCCTGGGTGCCCTTTTTTGCCCTGCTATTCAATAAATGCTCCTGTTACCTATGTTACCGGGACATACAATCTAGACGCTGAACCCCCCCCCCCCCCCCCCCAGACTTCCTGGAAGCCCCTTCTTCCTATCCCTAATACCAGGGGCGGACTGGCCCTAGAGACACCAGGGAGAATTCCTGGTGGCTCATACCACTTTGGGACTAGTTGGGCTGATGCTTCAAACAGTCCCATCTAATCCCAGCCCCCTTGTTCCCTTTCCCCCCTCCCCGCCCACAGCCTCCCTGTACCATACCTCCTTTTTGGCAAGCCTTGTCCATTTTCTACCCCTATAGCCTCAATATCATGGTTGTAGAAGGCCATACCCACCCCAACCATAATCAACCCTTCTAATGTTATAGCTTCAGCCTTGGAACACTCCCATTGACCAACCAGGAAGCACATTGAGATGCCCAGTGGAGATGAGGCCGGCCAGGGGCCAGTAGAATCCCCGGGTGGATTTTTGGCACCAGTTAACCACTGCCTACAACAACCTGACTATGGCAACCCCCCCATTTTCACTGTCCACCAATCGGATGTTCTTGTTACCTACCCTGGGCCATACTCATATTTCCTGGGTGCCCTGGGCAGATGTCCCTCCTTCCTATCCCTACTACCAGGGGCAGACTGGCCTTTGGGACCAGTTTGGCTGATGCTTCAAACACCCTAACGATGGCACCCTTCTATTTATACTGTGCACCAATCATATGTCTGCGTTACCTATCCTGGGTCATAAGTTAAAATTGGAGGGCAAATACTCTAGATACTGATCCCTCCAGACTTCCCAGATGCCCTGGGCAGATGCCCCTTTCTTCCTATCCCTGATACACTACAGCCTGGATGTCCTTTGTGCCTATTCCCACCACAGCCTGGGTGCCCCTGATGCCTATCCCTACTACAGCCTGGATGCCCTGGTGCCTATCCCCACTACAGCATGGGTGCCCTTGGTGCCTATACCCATTACAGCCTGGGTGCCCTTGGTGCCTATCCCCAGTACAGCCTGGGTGGTCCTGGTGCCTATCCCCACTACAGCCTGGATGCCCTGGTGCCTATCCCCAGTACAGCCTGGGTGCCCCTGGTGCCTATCCCCACTACAGCCTGGATGCCCTGGTGCCTATCCCCACTACAGCCTTGATGCCCTGGTGCCTATCCCCAATACAGCCTGGATGCCCTTGGTGCCTATACCCATTACAGCCTGGGTGCCCTTGGTGCCTATCCCCAGTACAGCCTGGGTGCTCCTGCTGCCTATACCCACTACAGCCTGGATGCCCTGGTGCCTATCCCCACTACAGCCTGGGTGCCCCTGGTGCCTATCCCCACTACAGCCTGGATGCCCTGGTGCCTATACCCATTACAGCCTGGGTGCCCTTGGTGCCTATACCCACTACAGCCTAGATGCCCTGGTGCCTATCCCCACTACAGCCTGGGTGCCCTGGTGCCTATGCCCACTACAGCCTGGATGCCCTGGTGCCTATCCCCAGTACCACCTGGGTGCCCCTGGTGCCTATCCCCACTACAGCCTTGATGCCCTGGTGCCTATCCCCAGTACAGCCTGGATGCCCTTGGTGCCTATACCCATTACAGCCTGGGTGCCCTTGGTGCCTATACCCACTACAGCCTGGATGCCCTGGTGCCTATCCCCACTACAGCATGGGTGCCCTTGGTGCCTATACCCATTACAGCCTGGGTGCCCTTGGTGCCTATCCCCAGTACAGCCTGGGTGGTCCTGGTGCCTATCCCCACTACAGCCTGGATGCCCTGGTGCCTATCCCCAGTACAGCCTGGGTGCCCCTGGTGCCTATCCCCACTACAGCCTGGGTGCCCTGGTGTCTATCCCCAGTACAGCCTGGGTGCCCCTGGTGCCTATCCCCACTACAGCCTGGATGCCCTGGTGCCTATCCCCACTACAGCCTTGATGCCCTGGTGCCTATCCCCAATACAGCCTGGATGCCCTTGGTGCCTATACCCATTACAGCCTGGGTGCCCTTGGTGCCTATCCCCAGTACAGCCTGGGTGCTCCTGCTGCCTATACCCACTACAGCCTGGATGCCCTGGTGCCTATCCCCACTACAGCCTGGGTGCCCCTGGTGCCTATCCCCACTACAGCCTGGATGCCCTGGTGCCTATACCCATTACAGCCTGGGTGCCCTTGGTGCCTATACCCACTACAGCCTAGATGCCCTGGTGCCTATCCCCACTACAGCCTGGGTGCCCTGGTGCCTATGCCCACTACAGCCTGGATGCCCTGGTGCCTATCCCCAGTACCACCTGGGTGCCCCTGGTGCCTATCCCCACTACAGCCTTGATGCCCTGGTGCCTATCCCCAGTACAGCCTGGATGCCCTTGGTGCCTATACCCATTACAGCCTGGGTGCCCTTGGTGCCTATACCCACTACAGCCTGGATGCCCTGGTGCCTATCCCCACTACAGCATGGGTGCCCTTGGTGCCTATACCCATTACAGCCTGGGTGCCCTGGTGCCTATACCCACTACAGCCTGGATGCCCTGGTGCCTATCCCCACTACAGCATGGGTGTCCTTGGTGCCTATCCCCACTACAGCCTGGGTGCCCTTGGTGCCTATACCCATTACAGCCTGGGTGCCCTGGTGCCTATACCCACTACAGCCTGGATGCCCTGGTGCCTATTTCCATTACAGCCTAGTGCCTATCCCTACTACAGTCTGGTGCCTATCTTATCCCTACTACAACGTGGGTGCACCTGCTGCCTATCCCTACTATAGCATGGATGCCCCTGGTGCCTATCCTATCCCTACTACAGCCTGGTGCCTATCCCTACTTCAGCCTGGTGCCCCTGGGGCCTATCCTATCCCTACTACAGCCTGGTGCCTATCCCTACTTCAGCCTGGTGCCTATCCTATCCCTACTATAGCCTGGGTGCACCTGGTGCCTATCCTATCCCTACTACAGCCTGGTGCCTATCCCTACTTCAGCCTGGTGCCCCTGGTGCCTATCCTATCCCTACTACAGCCTGGTGCCGATCCCTACTTCAGCCTGGTGCCTATCCTATCCCTACTATAGCTTGGGTGCACCTGGTGCCTATCCTATGCCTACTACAGCCTGGTGCCTATCCCTACTTCAGCCTGGTGCCCCTGGTGCCTATCCTATCCCTACTACAGCCTGGTGCCTATCCCTACTTCAGCCTGGTGCCTATCCTATCCCTACTATAGCCTGGGTGCACCTGGTGCCTATACCCACAACTTGGGTGCCCCTGGTGCCCATCTCAACTACAGCCTGGGTGCCCTTTTTTTGCCCTGCTATTCAATAAATGCCTCCGTCACCTATGTTACCGGGACAAACAATCTAGATGCTGACCCCCCCCCCCCCCAGACTTCCTGGGTGCCCTGGGCAGAGGCCCCTTCTTCCTATCCCTAATACCAGGGGTTGACTGGCCCTAGGGACACCAGGGAGAATTCCTGGCGGATCATACCACTTTGGGACCAGTTGGGCTGATGCTTCAAACAGTCTCATCTAATGCCAGCCCCCTTATTCCCTACCCATAGCCTCCCTGTACCATACCTCATTTTAGTCAAGCCTTGTCCATTTTCTACCCCTATAGCCTCAATATCATGGTTGTAGAAGGCCATACCCACCCCCTACCATAACTGACCCTTCTAATGTTATAGCTTCAGCCTTGGAACACTCTCATTGACCAACCAGGAAGCACATTGAGATGCCCAGTGGAGATGTCTCGGGCCAGCCAGGGTCCAGTAGAATCCCCGGGGATGATTTTTGGCCCCAGTCCACCACTGCCTACAACAACCTGACTATGGAAACCCCTCCATTTACACTGTCCACCAATCAGATGTTCTTGTTACCTACCCTGGGCCATACTATCTAGATGCTGAGCCCACCAAATTTCCTGGGTGCCCTGGGCAGATGCCCCTTCTTCCTATCCCTACTACACCCTAACAATGGCAACCCATCTATTAATACTGTGCACCAATCAGATGTCTGCGTTACCTATCCTGGGTCATAAGTTAAAATTGGTGGGCAAATACAGATCCCTCCAGACTTCCCGAGTGCCCTGGGCAGATGCCCCTTTCTTCCTATGCCTGATTCACCCTAATGATGGCAACCCTTCCATTGATACTGTGTACCAATCAAATGTCTGCGTTACCTATCCTGGGTCATAACAAAAGGTGAGTGGATGTGACCTAAGTCACACCTTCCTCAAATGAGGATCACCAACCACAAATAATGTACCAAATATTTTAAATTTTTATTGGATATAATTATACTCACAGGAGTATGTTAAAATACACACAACATAAACCACAAGAAAAAATTAAAACCAACTGCAAAAACTCCCTATAATATACATAATATGGCTATCAAACGGTCCTGCAGCAAGACTAACTGAGTATATAAAAAACGTGACGTGAAGGGGCGGGGAGCATAAAGGTGAGTTTGCAATGGCGGCATGTTACCTCACCCTTTGAAGTGGCATGGTAGCCACGTGCGCGGGTGCCGCTTGATCTTCTGCAACTCCCCTTCTTTGGATAGTCCTCGCCCTATATCTGTGGATGGTTTGTTAATTGCCCTCTTACACTGCACTCGCACTTTGTATTTGATTGCTGCTTTAAATTTACTGTTTTATATTGCTTATTTGGGAACCTTTGCTCTGTGCACATATATGGGTCCTTTTTATATATAATATGTATTCATGAATTGTCTCACACAGCTTATTAATTATGTAGTGGTATCAGTGTATCAGTGTAGTGTATCAGTGTATCCTAATATTGTGTTGTTTCACTTGGTCACTTTATATGGCTCACTGTGAGCCTTTGTTTTTGGAGATTTATAAGCGTATATTTTTCTCTTTTCTGTTATTTTGCACAGTTGTTATATATAATCATTTATTGATCATGGTTGCACTTTAGATAGGTTAGATTTTTGTGCCAGCACAAAAAAAGGTTTAGAGGGCATCCCTATATATATATATATGAGCCCCATATTTCCTAGGTGCCCCAGGCTGGTGCCCCTGCTGCCTATCCTGACTACAGCCTAGATGATATATAGATGCTGAGCCCCATATTTCCTAGGTGCCCCAGGCGGGTGCCCCTGCTGCCTATCCTGACTACAGCCTAGATGATATATAGATGCTGAGCCCCATATTTCCTAGGTGCCCCAGGCGGGTGCCCCTGCTGCCTATCCTGACTACAGCCTAGATGATATATAGATGCTGAGCCCCATATTTCCTAGGTGCCCCAGGCTGGTGCCCCCGCTGCCTATCCTGACTACAGCCTAGATGATATATAGATGCTGAGCCCCATATTTCCTAGGTGCCCCAGGCTGGTGCCCCTGATGCCTGCCCCCGGTTAATAAACTTCGTGGGTCCTAGGCAGGTGCCATTGCTACCTGTGGTTGTGCAGACCCTTTTACATACCGTTTTAAATATATATCTACAATATAATATTTAAAAGATCCCTAACAAAGGTCACCATATAAAATGTGTGACATCACAGGGGTGTGGCATGATGTCATTATGGGAGCAGCCTTGTTATGCTTATAGATGCAGAACATTAAGCAGCGCATAAACGATACCCCCCCCCCCCCCCCCCAGTGGCAGACACATACAAAGAACACATTTGATGTCACTGTCCCTTTAAGAGTTTTGTCGGATCCCTTTAAGGAAAATAAATAATCCTTCCTGGGATGACTGCGGGGGAATCCCGACTCTCAGAAACCCCGGGCCAAATCCCTCTGACATGAATCACTCCCGGCAGCTGGCAAGGGCCCACCACAGCTGTACTGGACGCGCTCCCGGGCTGCCGATCCAGAGCCGAGGAGCCGAGAGGGAAGTCTCTGGACACCTCCGAATCACAATGTCGTACCGTTTAGATCATTGGATCCTCCCGACTTCTCACAAGTGGTGCGTCACAGACCGACGGCGCCTCCGTCTTTCTAGGAATATTCAGTCTGGGTATCTAGCACCATAATGGGGCAAATATGGGCATTTTGCCACCTAATCCTTCAATTTATTGCCCATGTGTAGGAGACAAGGCCAAAAGAGATTGTAAGCTCTTCCTTATGTATCCTTCCTTGTACCCTAATAGAGTGTAAGCTCTTCTCCTTCTGTATCCTCCCTTATACCCTAATAGATTGTAAACTCTTCTCCTTCTGTATCCTCCCTTATACCCTAATAGATTGTAAGCTCTTCTCCTTCTGTACCCTCCCTTATACCCTAATAGAGTGTAAGCTCTTCTTCTGTATCCTCCCTTATACCCTAATATATTATAAGATCTCCTCCTGTATCCTCCCTTATATCCTAATAGAATGTAAGCTTCTCTTGACTCTTCTATTTTTTTATGAATACATTATTGGATTGTAAGCTCTGGATTTTCAGCTTAAAGTGGACCAACACCCAGGATTTTGACTATCCTGGGTTTTGGTCCACTTCGGCGGGGCACCCCGATCGGGGGTGCCCCGCTGTGTGAAACCCCCCCAGAAAGCCCCAAAATCTTACCTGTCCCCGCTCCCACGTGACTGGACGGTCCAATCCCCGCCAACGTCCAGGCGGGGATCAGGAACGTCCAAGCGGCTGCCGCCGCCGCTGCCTCCCTCGCGTCACTTTCAGCGCGCGCGCGCCCCCGCCGGCCATTCGCAGACGGCCGGCGCGGGCGCGAGCACGCCTACAGGGGCGCGAGGGAAGATCAGGTAAGGTGTTTGGGGGTTTTTTGGGGGGTTTCACCCCGCGGGACATCCCGATCTCGGATGTCCCGCGGGGTGGGAGGTGATCGGCCCGGGAATCTTATAGATTTCCGGGCCGATCACCTCTCGGTGTTGGTCCACTTTAAAGGGAAACAAAACCTGGGAATTTGACTTTCCGGAGTTTTGTTCCCTGCTGTGTGAAACCCCCCCAGAAAGGCCACTAAAACTCACCTTTCACCACCCCAGTGTCTCATGCACTGGCTCTTCTCCAATCAAACATCATCATTCTGCAAAGGGCTCTGATTCAAATGAATGGGGATCCTGCGCTTCCGCATGCTTCGTATCCACGGAATGGCTGGTGCGGAAGCACGTGCACGCCGCCGGGGATGCAGGGGGTGCAGCAGTACATGCGCTCCATTGTACCCAATCAAAGACGTCTGCTGAAAGGCAAACTGCACTGATTGGACGAGAGCCCACGCCTGCGCTCTTGGTGCAGAGAAAGGTGAGTTTTTGTGGGCTGCCTTTAAACAAATGCCGCGGGGAAAAGCTAGCGGCTGGCCCTGGAATCATTTAGATTCCAGGCCGGCCGCTGGTGGGTTTTGTTCTGCTTTAATCAATCTCCAGTGATTACAATCATATCGCGAGGATGTATCAAGATGTAATATTAAGTTAGTTATAACTTTTCCTGTCCAATAAAAAAGCAGAGGGCGGGGCTTGGATCATAGGGAAATTTAAACAGGGCTATAGAAGTAGGTAAGGTCCCCCCTTCTGCAGCTTGTGATAATAATCATCATGCTGGGCATTTATCTATGATAAGAGTAATAGTAATGCGGCTGTTCTATGGCAGACTTAGGGGTTTATTCATCAAGGGATAGCAGCAGCTGGCGCCTCGTAGCGAATGGTGTACGCAAAACCACAATTATCAAAGCGATTCCGGTGAGCGACTCTAACAGTGCCATGTAGAGTCTGATTCATCATCGCCGGCGCTCTGGCTCCCAGAGCCTGGTTTTACCTGTCTCTCTCCCATACATTTCAATGAACGTTACTTTTCTCCTCTTTACAGGGTTTTCTTTTTTTTTTATTTATTTATGTATTTATTTATTTTTATGAAATCACTGTGTGACCTCTCCTGGCCTATTAAGTCATTTTTGAAAACCTTTTAGATTTTTTATATTTTAATGCAGAAATGTCAATACAGATCTGGTATTAAAGTTTTAATGTCACAGTGTTGTAACAATGGCATTCCATGTGTTTTCGCTATGTTAAAGCGGACCTTCACTCTGAATAAGAGTCTATCTTATATGTTTCCCACACCCTGTACATACAGATTGGCCACATTAAAAATCATCCTACCTGCATCTACTGCATGTTATGAGCCTTTAAACATCCAAGATGGCGGCTTATGGAAGCCGCCATCTTATCAGGCAGCCTGCAAACAGGAAGTGCCTCCTGACTGTGCTGCTCTGCATTCTGAGACTGCTGACCTTTACCTGACCCCAGCTCTGCTCTGTCTGAGCAAAGCACAGCTATAACCCACCCCCCTGTACCTTATCCCACTCTCCTCTCCTCAGTAAGTGTGATGCTTCTGAGTCAAGATGGCGGCGCCCGTATCCTAACTTCCTGAACAGAGTTGCAGCCCAGTGGGGGAAAGAATAATAAGTTAGTGACTGAAAATGTAAGATATATTAATTTTAGATGCTGGGGAATCGTTTTTTAAGAGTTTGGGCTTTTCATGAAATCGCGCTGAAGGTCCGGTTTAATGGTGAATATGTGTTCAAAAACAGACTTTAATCACTCAGCATCTGGTGCTCTATGCTACAGCGCCCAGATCCAGAGCGCCGACGCTGTGTGTGTTTTTTTGTTGAATATAGTGTGAGTTGCTGAGAGTCGGATGCACTGAGCTGGTGCTACCTCCCGCTCCCTGCAGTGCTGTACTTGTGTCATCAATGCCGGCCAGGTTACTACAGCGACTGAGTGCTCTGTTACAGCGCCCCATAGCTGATCACAGCGTCTACTAGCGGTCGCTCTAAGCGCCTCTGTACAGACGCTCATCTGCTGTTACCTGGTGCTAGTAATGAATCAGCCTGCCCATGTCTTTGTGCATAAGCCCAAAAATAAAGCAGTAATGTTTGCATGTAACTCTAGGGTGGGCCCGAAGTGTCCATCATCCTTGTGGGCCCCAGACCCCCCAGTTCAACACTACACGCGGCTCCGATAAGGTCTACAGATGCGGAGCCCGGCTTCTCCACTCTCAGTTTTATCTGGGGGGGGAAGGGGGGGGGGTCAAAGATTTGCAAAGCAAATATTGATGATAGAACTTCCGAGAGATTAAAGTTCCGACAGAACGGCTGTAAAACGCAGCGAGGAGAGATGAAGGGAGCCGCAGGAAGGGCGAGCCCCAGTGTGACATGTAATAAACCCCAATCTGATAAGAGCGTTTCCCTCCCGCAGACGATCCCTTTCTGGGAACCCTGCCCGGAATGATCCCATAATCCTCTGCTGCCCCTGAAAAACACTACTGGCCTACTTACCTCCCATCCATCACTATTAGGGTATAAGGGAGGATATATGAGGAGAAGAGCTTACAATCTATTAGGGTATAAGGGAGGATACAGAAGGAGAAGAGCTTACACTCTATTTGGGTATAAGGGAGGATACAGAAGGAGAAGAGCTTACAATCTATTAGGGTATAAGGGAGGATACAGGAGGAGAAGAGCTTACACTCTATTTGGGTATAAGGAAGATACAGAAGGAGAAGAGCTTACAATCTATTAGGGTAATTAGGTGGGTGTGGTCACACACTGTGAGAGCCAGAGCACACAACTGCTCCTAATTACCTGAGGCCTGTGAAGCCTGGGCTTTCCTGGGAGTGCCTTCCCAGGCAGCATGGATGATTCCGGGGGTGAGTCGCGCCGGTACCCCCGAAGGAATATTAAACCTCCGGATCCCGGGACTGCTTCCACCAGCGGCACTAGTAACACCACGGTGCCCCAGCCCGGTGAGAGTTTGTCAGCTTTTCGCAGCCGTGTGTGCAGTAATTTGTGCATGGTGGCGAAGGAGGAGGAGAAGCTGTGTAAGATGAAAATCTCATTAAAGAAAAAGAAAATGGACACCAGCAAGGTTCGGGGACTGGATCGGCGGGCAAGTAAAGCAGACTTAGCTGAGCTTGAATCAGCATGCCGGCAGCAGGAAAAGCTTGTTTCGTCCCTTAAAGCAAGCAGTGGGGCCTTTAAAGAAAAATATAAAAACGAGGAGCGATTTAAGTCCATGCAGCGCTCAGGCCCCACTGTGAAGGAGGAAGAGGCCGACCATGTGGATGAGACCCCGATGGTGGAGGATTCTCCAGCTGTACCTCCACCCAAAGTTGCAGCAGTAGCAGAGCCGGGAGCCCCGGAACCAGCATTGGAAGACTTTCTTGCTGAGGCAACACATCAGGAGTGCGTGACATCGCTGGGCATCCAGGAAGCCCCTACTGGAGCAGATCTTCCAGAGGACAGCCGCCAGCCTGAGGAGCCCATGCCAGCTAAGGACAATGTCCATCTGTCCAGCCAGCCTGCGGAGTGCGCCATAGGCGCTGTGTCAGGGGGTATAGAAGACTGTGGCGCTCCTTGCTCTGAAAAGGGTGAGGTGGCGCCAACCGTAAGTACCATCCTGGCACCCATCCGGGTTCCTGGGTGCGCCGAACTTGGTGGGCCTGGGGCCATGGGTGACTCACCCGCAGGTTTGGGTCTTGCTGGCAGGGCTTCTATTGTTTCTGCTTCAGCTGCTTTGGGTGCTTTTACTGATGTTGTTGCTCCTGTTACTGCTGCTGTGTCTGGGGTTGAGTCCACAGGGGTTAATTCTATTGTTGGACTTTCTGCTGTGACTGCTGCTGATGTTGTGACTGTCCCCTCACCTGCACCTCAGGTGGACAATAAGAAGACTGTGCCACCTAATGCTGGGGCCCCTGCTGTCCGCCCTGCCCTGTATTTTATCCAGCGAGGTGGCACAGGGAGTAGGGCCAATAATGCTGTTGGTGCTGCAGTGCAGTCCCCTGTGTCCTATGCCCAGGTTGCCAGGCGTTCTGGAGAAGCTGCTGGCGAAAGGGCATCTGTGCCCAGTGAGGCCAACGCCCCTGCCAGTGGATTCAATAGGCGCAACCTGGTCCAGCTTAGGTGGGAGGGGGAGGGGCCAGTTATCACCCGGCGGGCGGTGGTGGATCTCATCCTTGGCATGGGATTCGCAGCCGCAGACATTTTTGCCCTGATCAGTCCAGTGGGGAGCGCAGAACATGACTTGAGTTTCGTCAGACCAGAAGGGATGGATTTATTTTGGGAGCGGTACGAGCTGCTGAAGCAAGACCCTGCCTGGAAGGGGTTAACTCCCATCCAGGTCTCCAGACAGCAGCTCGTGAAAAATGTTACCATACTGGTTAGAAATGAGTCCATTCCCCCTTCTGATTTGACTGTCTGGCTGAAGCGTTATGGTGATGTTCTCACTCCCCTGAAGAAGATCCTAGACGATCGGGATATCTGGACTGGGGGCTGGTCAGTGACCCTGAGGCTCCGCAGGAATGGCAACCAGGTCACCCACTTGCCATCTTCTGCCTATATTGGCAGTGACCGGCTGACCATCTTTTATCCTGGTCAGCCCAAGGTTTGCCATAAATGTGGGGCCAAGGGTCACTTCAGCTCCTCCTGCTCGCTTCTTAGGTGCTCGTTGTGCCAGGGCTTGGGACACTTGGCTAAGGACTGCAATACCATCCGCTGTAATCTATGTAACCAGCTCGGCCACCCTTATAGTCAGTGTCCTGAGGCCTGGCACAACCTGGACAGGGCAGTGGTGCAGGAAATGCTGCGGCTGGATAGGGAGGAACATTCCCATGCTGTCCCTTCTACAGTCCCTCCCCCCACTCAGCTGGGGGTTCCTGAGGCCCCTGCGCCCGCTCCTGTACCATCTGCAGGGGCCCCTAAGGTGAATCCACAGTCTGCCCCCAAGTCAGTAACCACCAATGTAAGATCTAGTAATTTAATAGCTGAGGCGGCCCGGGGGGCTGGCACTGCAAGTACCAAGGGGGTCCCAGTAATTGTGGCCCCTGCTGTAAAACCTCGCAGGCTGGGGCTAGGTGATCCTGATCCTGCACCCCCTTCTGAGCAGGGTGGGAGTTCAGATCCCAAGACAGCATGGTCTGGACTCTCCCCCGAGGATCAGGATTACCTTGCTCTCAGGTTTGCTACCAAAAAGAAAAGAAAAAAGGACAATGGAGTGCCAGAACCGGGGAAGAGCCATGGGGTGCAGCTCTTCAACCGGTTTGAGGTACTTTCTGAGGACTCAATAGAGATTTCTTCTTTTGATTCTGAGGCCTCAGATATGGAGGAGGAAACATCAGTCTCCTCCAGTAAGCGTGAGGGATCTGATAGTGAGGCCGGAGGGAAGGCTAAGAGACATTCTCCCGAATGACTCTGATGGCAGTTCCCCCTCCGATAAAGGTGGCAACCATTAATGTTGCCAGCATTAAATCTGTAAGCGCTCGTTTTATGGCCTTATTTTTTCTCAGCCAGTTTGATGCTGACATTTTGTTTTTGCAGGAGACCAGATTGGCCAGTCTGGCCGACCTTCACGCTGTGAAGCGGGAGTGGAGGCACGGACCCTCTTTTTGGTCTCTTGCGGCCGAGCCTTACAGCGGAGTGGCGGTGCTTTTTAAAACCGACATGGTAACTTGTCGGCGAGTCATTGAGGTGGAGATCGGGAGGTGCATGGTCTTGGACGTCATTGTAAGGGGGCAGGACCTGCGCCTAATAAATATCTATGGACCCCAAACTAAGTGGGACAGGAAATGCCTCCTTACAAAGATCAAGCCGTTCCTTTTTACGGCCCGGCCAGTAGTCTTTGGAGGTGATTTTAACACCGTGACTAGGCCCATGGACAGGAGAGGCTTCAAAGGCAAGCTGGGCTGCGATAGTCTCTTTTTGAATAGCATGGTTAGAGAGGCAGGTCTGGAAGATGTGCACATTAAGCACTCCCCAGACCTCACGGGCTTCACTTTTCAGCGAGGTAGCAGTCAGAGTAGAATAGACAGGTTTTTTTTGAAGGAGGGCTCGGCTTCTCAGCCTCCGCGGCTGCAGGCGGTCGAGTTCTCCGATCACCTTTTGCTATCAATGGTCTTGAATGCCTCTGACACACCCCCTAGAGGAAGGGGCATCTGGAGGATGAATTCGGCTCTCCTTGAGGAGGAGGGGGTAAGACAATCTTTTGAGGATTTTTTTCAGGCACAGGTTTCCATTAAGGATTTTTGCAGCAGCAGGTCTGAGTGGTGGGAGCTGACCAAAATGAGAATTGCTGGGCTTTTCAGGGGCCTAGGAAAAAGAAAACAGCTTAATAAATACATTGCCTACCAGCGCTTGCGGAGGAAACTTGACATCCTTGTCTCGAATGGTGGAGATCAAGGGGCAATCTCTGAAGTCAAGCTTCTCCTCAGGAAGTGTCAGTATGACCGGCATGCTTCTCTGGTTCTGGAAAGGGATTATGGGAAATACCACTCACCCGATCCCTATCAGAATTGCAGACAGGCTGCAGCTCTCAAGACTGTCCTTGGTCTGAAGGATAGCACAGGTTCCCTGGTGAGATCTAAATCTGGGATCCTGGAGATTATTAGGTCCTTTTATGCTGACCTCCTGGGCAGAAAGGTTCTTGACCGGGCAAAGATGGAAAGTTTCCTGGATTCTACTCCAGGATTGGAAAATGGTGACCGTTCTATCACTAGCTTGACAGAGCCGGTCACTGCCGATGAGGTGGTAAGTGCGATTGATCACCTTGCCATCAAAAAGTCGCCCGGGTCAGATGGTCTGACAGCTGAATTTTATAAATGTTTTAAGACCATCCTGGCACCACATTTGGTGGAGGTCTTTAATTGCTGTCTGGCAGAGGGTTCCCTCCCTCCCTCCATGAGGCGCTCGGCTGTGATCCTTCTGTCAAAAGGAAAGGACTCTTCGATGATTGAGAACTGGCGCCCCATCAGCCTTCTCAATGTCGATAGAAAGATACTGGCAAAGATTTTGTTCTGGCGCTTGTCGTCAGTAGCGGAGCAACTGCTTTCCCGTCATCAGCACTGCTCCATCCAAGGTAGAAGCACCTTCTCTGCGGTTTTAGCTGTCCGGGAGGCCTTGGAGCGATGCAGGGCTGCAGGCTGGGGAAAGTACTTGTTGGCGTTAGATCAGGCAAAGGCGTTTGATAGGGTCAATCATGAGTACCTATGGCTGCTTCTTGGTAAGTACGGCCTGCCAGGGCGGTTCATTAATTGGCTACAAACCCTGTATGAAGGGGCTGAGAGCTTCCCTCTTGTTAATGGTTGGGTTGGAAAGCCTTTCAAAGTTGGCTCTGGTGTGCGACAGGGATGCCCTCTGAGTCCCTTACTGTATGTGTTTGCAATCGATCCCTTTATAAGGAGGGTCGAGAGCAGCATGTTATGTGGGGTTCCTCTGGGTGTGCCTGGTGAGCCTCCTCTGAAGGTCATTGCCTATGCTGATGATGTATCTGTGATTGTCTCTGGGACAAATGAGGCAGAGGAGGTGGCCTCTCTAATAGCACAGTATACAGAAGCGTCGGGCTCCAAGGTCAATCATGAGAAGAGTGAAGTTTTCTGGATGGGTGAGGAGGGTGAGGGCTTCGAACTTCCGGACGCCTTCCCAATGCCCCAGCAGGAAATTAAGATCCTTGGCATTAATTTCGGTCCTGGTGATTATGGCCAAAAAAACTGGGAGAGCAGGCTGGAAATTGCCAATGCCAAGGTTGCAGTCTGGAAGAGCTGGAAAATGTCTCTCAGGGAAAGGGTTGACCTTATCAAGACCTACCTGATCCCCATCTTTTTATACGTCAGCTTCGTCTGTGTTTTGCCAGTATCTCTCTACACCAGGGTCTACAGCGTGTTTTTCCAGATGTTATGGGGAAACCGCATGAACCTGGTGAAAAGAAATGTCACTTACCTATCCAGGCGGGAGGGTGGCCTAGGGATGGTCAACCCAGTAGTGTTTTTCTCTCTCTTGTTTCTGAAACATAATTTTGGAAGCATGTTGGCAGAGAGCCCGCCTGGCTGGGTGGGTATTTTCCAGTCCTGGTTTAAGCCCTTCCTGCGATACTGGGAGAATGGTGGCCGGGTGAAAAGCCCTCGAGTTCCTCAGGCTCAGCTCCCGGCCTATGTTGCCCCGTGCTTGAAAATACTTCGGCAATGGCAATTGACGGCAGAGCACATGAGATCTACTCCGAGGAAGCTTCTGGTGAGTCGGGTCCTGGGTCTGGCTTTTCATGAGCCATTGTCCCTCAGGGATTGCCCAGGCTCCATCATGAGGGAGGGTTTGAGGCTTATTAACTCCTCAAGAATTCCTTTGAAATACCGGGATATAGCCTGGCTCTCCTTCCAAGGAAAACTCTACCTTAGGGGGATCCGGAAGAGTCGCAGCCTGCCAGAGATAATTTGTCTCCGTGAGGAGTGTCAGGATGAGGTGGAGACTATTGACCACTTCCTGCTCTGGTGTCCCTTTAATGTAGATGTGTGTAAACAGGTGGGGTTGGCCCTCGGTGCCCCCTTCTTCTCCCAGCTTTCCTATGCTGAGTGGGTGTACGGGGCATTCAAGAACAGAGGGGATTTTTGTTTGGACACTTTGTATCTAGTTAGTCTAGTGATTCGCTATTTCACGTGGAATGCACGGTGCCAGCTCTGCATTAGGAAGAAAGTCCTCCCTGTCCCAGTGGTGGTGCATGACATCCTGCATGAGGTGGGCAAGATCCGGGTGCTTGAGAGGGACAGGTGGGAACGGGGGGCCTGGATGAAGGCGTGGAGGAACATCAGGCCTCCTTAGTCCTCATGACTTCCCTCTGGGTGGGCTTTTCTGTCTCTTATCACCCATAGTTTTTTTATAACAACGACAGATTTTTGAAGAACGGCTGCGTGCACAGGTGACGGGGTCTCTTAGTCTTCCTGCTGAATTATGCATAGTGTAGTGTTAGGTTGTAGATAGGATTGTATATACAATAATGGATATTATATGCCGAATTGTTAGGCCTGTTTCTTTTTGTTTAGTTATTATTTATTTTATTTTATTTATTTATTATTGTAACTTTGTATATATTGTATATATTGTATATGATTGCTTGATTTTACTTAATAAAAAAAGTTACAATCTATTAGGGTATAAGGGAGGATACAGAAGGAGAAGAGCTTACACTCTATTTGGGTATAAGGGAGGATACAGAAGGAGAAGAGCTTACAATCTATTAGGGTATAAGGGAGGATACAGAAGGAGAAGAGCTTACACTCTATTAGGGTATAAGGGTGGATACAGAAGGAGAAGAGCTTACACTCTATTAGGGTATAAGGGAGGATACAGGAGGAGAAGAGCTTACACTCTATTTGGGTATAAGGGAGGATACAGAAGGATAAGAGCTTACAATCTATTAGGGTATAAGGGAGGATACAGGAGGAGAAGAGCTTACAATCTATTAGGGTATAAGGGTGGATACAGAAGGAGAAGAGCTTACACTCTATTAGGGTATAAGGGAGGATACAGGAGGAGAAGAGCTTACAATCTATTAGGGTATAAGGGAGGATACAGAAGGAGAAGAGCTTACAATCTATTAGGGTATAAGGGAGGATACAGGAGGAGAAGAGCTTACAATCTATTAGGGTATAAGGGTGGATACAGAAGGAGAAGAGCTTACAATCTATTCATGTTAGGTGCTGCTTCTAATTGGTCACCTGTTGCTGTTTTTGTTTTTCAGCATTCAGATGCCCAACAAAAAATTTTAGGAAAAATGTTGGCCGGCTGGAGGGTCAGAGTTCAGCCGCTGGGTGACCCCAGCCCCTACCCCCACATCCTCCACTGACTATAAATACCCTGCTGCTGCAGAGCACATGGCAGGGCCACATCTGGGGGCCCCACATGGAGTCCAGGGGCCCCTGGGGGAGCAGTTATGGGCCACAGAAGGTTGCAATCAGGAGCTGGGATGGTTGGGGTCAGGGGTCAGCGCCTGGGGCAGCCCCCCAGCTACTCCTCCTGTCCTGCTTCCCCCAGGCAAAGCAAACAAGAGTCCAATCACAAACAGACTGTGACCTCCAGCGGCCGCCATGACACCCTCATCACCATCCCAGCCCTGCTGCAGCTCCACAGGGGGTGTCAGTCAGTTAGCCAGTAATTTATGGAGGAAGGGGGAGTAAAACACAGAAGTCTTCCTCTAGTGAAAGTTGCTGTTAACAGTCACAGAAAGAAGATATGGCAGTGAGACTGGTGATAGACCCACATATGGAGGAGGACAGTCCCTGAAGGTCCTGCATCCTTCCTGACTGTATCGTTAGCAGTAATTCAGGCGGTCCACTAAGAGGCCCTCTAGTGCTTCACCAACTTGACAGTAATGAGCTGAATCTGCCACCTATTTACCCTAATAGATTGTAAGCTCTTCCTCTTCTGTATCCTCCCTTATACCCTAATAGATTGTAAGCTTTTCTCCTTCTGTATCCTCCCTTATACCTTAATAGATTGTAAGCTCTTCTCCTTCTGTATCCTCCCTTATACCATAATAGAGTGTAAGCTCTTCTCCTTCTGTATCCTCCATTATACCCTAATAGAGTGTAAGCTCTTCTCCTTCTGTATCCTCCCTTATACCCTAATAGAGTGTAAGCTCTTCCCCTTCTGTATCCTCCCTTATACCCTAATAGAGTGTAAGATCTTCTCCTTCTGTATCTTCCCTTATACCCTAATAGATTGTAACTAAGGAGGCCTGATGTTCCTCCACGCCTTCATCCAGGCCCCCCGTTCCCACCTGTCCCTCTCCAGCACCCGGATCTTCCCCACCTCATGCAGGATGTCATGCACCACCACCGGGACAGGGAGGACTTTCTTCCTAATGCAGAGCTGGCACCGTGCATTCCATGTGAAATAGCGGATCACTAGACTAACAAGATATAAAGTGTCCAAACAAAAATCCCCTCTGTTCTTGAATGCCCCGTACACCCACTCAGCATAGGAAAGCTGGGAGAAGAAGGGGGCACTGAGGGCCAACCCCACCTGTTTACACACATCTACATTAAAGGGTCAACGGAGCAGGAAGTGGTCCATAGTCTCCCCCTCATCCCGACACTTCTCACGGAGACAAATTATCTCTGGCAGGCTGCGACTCTTCCGGTACCCCCTAAGGTAGAGTTTTCCTTGGAAGGAGAGCCAGGCAATATCCAGAAATATCAATGGAATCCTTGAGGAGTTAATGAGCCTCAAACCCTCCCTCATGATGGAGCCTGGGCAATCCCTGAGGGACAATGGTTCATGAAAAGCCAGACCCAGGACCCGACTCACCAGGAGCTTCCTTGGAGTAGCTCTCATGTTCTCTGCTGTCAATTGCCATTGCTGAAATATTTTCAAGAACGGGGCAACATAGGCCCATAGTCTGAGGAACTCGAGGGCTTTTCACCCAGCCACCATTCTCCCAGTCTCGCAGGAAGGGCTTAAACCAGGACTGGAAAATACCCACCCAGCCAGGCGGGCTCTCTGCCAACATTGCTTCCAAAATTATGTTTCAGAAACAAGAGAGAGAAAAACACGACTGGGTTGACCATCCCTATGCCACCCTCCCGCCTGGATAGGTAGGTGACATTTCTTTTCACCGGGTTCATGCGGTTTCCTCATAACATCTGGAAAAACACTCTGTAGACCCTGGTGTAGAGAGACACTGGCAAAACACAGACCAAGCTGACGTATAAAAAGATGGGGATCAGGTAGGTCTTGAAAAGGTCAAACGTTTCCCTGAGAGACATTTTCCAGCTCTTCCGGACTGCAACCATGGATTGCCAATTTCCAACCTGCGCTACCAGTTTTTGTGTCCATGGGGGCCGAAATTAATGGCAAGAATCTTAATTTCCTGCTGGGGCACTGGGAAGGCATCCGGATGTTCAAAGCCCTCACCCTCCCGAACCATCCAGAAACCTTCACACTTCTTGTGATTGACCTTGGAGCTTGAAGCTTCTGTATACAGTGCTATCAGAGAAGCCACCTCCTCTGCCTCTTTTGTCCCAGAGACAATCACAGAAACATCATCAGCATAGGTGATGACCTTCAAAGGGAACTCATCATATAACATAACATGCTGCTCTCGATCCTCCTTGTAAAGGGATCGAGCGCAAACACATACAGTAGGGGACTCAGAGGGCATCCCTGGTGCACACCAGAGCCAACCTCAAAAGGCATTCCAACCCAACCATTAACAAGAGGGAAGCTCTCAGCCCCCTCGTACAACATTTGTAGCCAATTAATTAACTTACGTGGCAGGCCGTACTTACCAAGAAGCATCTATAAGTACTCATGAATGACCCTATCAAAAGTCTTTGCCTGGTCCAACACCAACAAGTATTTTCTCCAGCCCGCAGCCCTGCATTGCTCCAATGTTTCGACAGGAAAACAGTTGCTCCGCCACTTCTACGCCATCTTTCTATCGACATTGAGAAGGCTGATGGGGCACTAGTTCTCAATCATTGAAAGGTCCTTACCTTTTGACAGAGGGATCACAGCTGAACAACTCATGGAGGGAAGAAGGAAACCCTCTGGCAGACAACAATTATAAACCTCCAACAAATGTGGTACCAGGATGGTTTTAAAACATTTACACTGCTGTCAAATCATCCGGCCCAGGTGACTTTTTGAAGGCAAGGTGATCAATCGCACTTACCACCTCATCGGCAGTGACCGGTTCTGTCAAGCTGTAAAGAAATGTCACCATTTCCCAATCCCATAAAGTAGAGTTCAGGAAACTTTCCATCCTTGCCCAGTCAAGAACCTTTCTACCCAAGAAGTCAGCATAAAACGACATAAAAATCTCCAGGAACCGAGATTTAGATCTTACCATGGAACCCATGCTATCCTTCAGGTAAAGGACAGTTTTGAGATCTGCAGCCTGCCTGCAGTTTTAGTAGGGATCGAGCAAGGGGTATTTCCCATAATCCCTCTCCAGAACCTGAGGAGCATGATGGTCATACTGACACTTCCTGAGGAGAAGCTAGATTTCAGAGATTGCCCCCTGATCTCCACCATTCCAGACTAGGAGGTCCAGTTTTCTCCGCAAGCCCTGGTAGGCTTTGTACTTATCAAGCTGTTTTCTTTTCCCTAGACCTCTAAAAAGCCCAGCAATTCTAATTTTGGTCAGCTCCCACCACTCAGACCTGCTGCTGCAAAAGTCTTTAATGGAAACCTGTGCCTGAAAAAATCCTTGAAGGATTGTCTTACCCTTTCCTCCTTAAAGTGGACCAACACCCACCCCTGATCGGCCCCGGAATCTATAAGATTCCCGGGCTGATTAGCTCCCTCCCCCCGGGGCATCTGAAATCGGGATGCTCCGCTGTGTGAAACCCCCCAGAAAGCCTCTAAAAACGTACCTTATCGGCGACGGACAAGCGACGGATAAGCCGCAGCCGCCTCCCGCGCGTCCCTCTAGCAGGGCACGCACCCGCGCTGGCCGTTTGTGAATGGCCGGCGCGGGTGCGCGCCCTGTAAGAGGGACGCGCGAGAGGCGGCGGCGGCTTATCCGTCGCTTGTCCGTCGCCGATAAGGTAAGACTTTAGGGGCTTTCTGGGGAGTTTCACACAGCGGGGCACCCCGATCGAGGGTAGTGGACCAACACCCAGGATAGTGAAAATCCTGGGTGTTGGTCCACTTTAAGGAGAGACAAATTCATCCTCCCCTTGGAGGTGTATCAGAGGCATTCAAGACTATCAGGACATGTGGGAGGTGGCCGCGCCATTAATAAGACACTGTGGCGCTATGGCCGCCCCACCAGCTTTATCTGGCAAGATTAGGCGCCAACAAAAGAGCGCGATGCTGATTTCCTGACACCCTGAAACATGTTGCTGCAGCTGCATTGCAAACAGGAGCTGGCTCAGCAATGTCACTGCTGCACTGCTGGGCTCATACCTGGGCCCCATAGTGCAGGCTCAACTTTCCGGTGCTTGCAATCTACAATGATATGAAGAAGAGACCAGAAGCTAGGAGATCTAAGATAAGAGTATGGGGAGCATACAATAGGTGGAAGAGCTTACAACCTAAAATACAATAGGTGGAAGAGCTTACAACCTAAAATACAATAGGTGGAAGAGCTTGCAATCTATTAAGGTATAAGGGAGGATACAGGAGGAGAAGCGCTTACACTCTATTAGGGTATAAGGGAGGATACAGAAGGAGAAGAGCTTACACTCTATTAGGGTATAAGGGAGGATACAGAAGGAGACGAGCTTACACTCTATTAGGGTATAAGGGAGAATACAGAAGGAGAAGAGCTTACACTCTATTGGGGTATAAGGGAGGATACAGAAGGAGAAGAGCTTACACTCTATTAGGGTATAAGGGAGGATGCAGAAGGAGACGAGCTTACACTCTATTAGGGTATAAGGGAGGATACAGGAGAAGAGCTTACACTCTATTGGGGTATAAGGGATGATACAAAAGGAGAAGAGCTTACACTCTATTGGGGTATAAGGGAGGATACAGAAGGTGATGAGCTTACACTCTATTAGGGTATAAGGGAGGATACAGAAGGAGAAGAGCTTACACTCTATTAGGGTATAAGGGAGGATACAGAAGGTGATGAGCTTACAATCTATTAGAGTATAAGGGAGGATACAGAAGGAAATGAGCTTACACTCTATTAGGGTATAAGGGAGGATATAAGAGGAGAAGAGCTTACACTCTATTAGGGTATAAGGGAGGATACAGAAGGAGAAGAGCTTACACTCTATTAGGGTATAAGGGAGGATACAGGAGGAGAAGAGCTTACAATCTGTTAGGGTATAAGGGAGGATACAGAAGGAGAAGAACCTACACTCTATTAGGGTATAAGGGAGGATACAGAAGGAGAAGAGCTTACAATCTATTAGGGTATAAGGTAGGATACAGAAGGAGAAGAGCTTACAATCTATTAGGGTAAGAGGGAGGATACAGAAGAAGAACTTACACTCTATTAGGGTATAAGAGAGGATACAAAAGGAGAAGAGCTTACACTCTATTAGGGTATAAGGGAGGATGCAGGGGGAGAAGAGCTTACACTCTATTATGGTATAAGGGAATTTTTATTGGTAAACAAACAAAACTCAGCTAATCAGCATTAATACAGAATATAAAGAAAACGTATACTTGTATAAAAATAAACATAACACAGCAGAATACTACATACTATACATTATCTATCGTGTCTATATTCTTAATGATTACTCAGTGCAGATACATCAGGTTACAGATCAGGGGTTAGGTGCCATCATTATGTAGAGCAGTAACACATTAAACACCATCATAGATCTGAATCATCAGAGTCGTCCTGCCTGCCAGTCACTTCCATATCAGAGTCTATAGGGTCTATAGCTGCTGGGGACTTTTTCTTAGTTGGTGGGTCCTCCTCTGACCCCGAGTCACATTCTCTGGCTATACACTTTAACTCTTGCTCCAGCTCCATAGTATCGTGCCCAGAAATATCTGCACCTGACTCAGACAGTATGTTATATCGGTTGGATGTAACTGTCACTGCTGTATCTGTTCTGCCCTTGGGCCTTTTCCCTGGCTTTTGGACTAAGGACCATGCGCCCTCCGGTCTGCGGGCGGACTTTTCTTTTTTCTTCCCTCTCTTATCACCAGGGAATTTACTATCTGCAGAAGAGGCTGGAGCAGGGCAATGGGCCATAGCAGGGGAAGGGGCTACAGGGGAAGATGGGCTATCAGCTTGCTCCGGTGCTGGCCGTGGGATGGTGGCCACAGGCTGTGGGGTTACATCTGTCTGATCTCTTATCTCAGTTGTCTCAGACCCTGGCCTTGTTACTATCTGCCCAGACATCAGAGCCGCCTCCTCTGTAACCTCACCTGATGCCTCCAGCTCCTCCGCAGCCTGGCTATAGAGGTTATGGAAGGCCTCCGAGCAGTCCTTATGGTAATGACCCATCTGACCACACAAGTTACACCAGACATTTGTGCACATGGTGCTGGTGTGACCAATCTCCCCGCACAGGTTACACTTCACTACAGTACACACTCCGGCCACATGACCAGCCTTGCCACACTTAAAGCACAAGCGGGGCTGACCGGCATAGAAGCACACCCCCCTCTTTCGGCCAATAAAGAAGGAGTTGGGCAAATGTAAGGTAACATTACTGTGCTGTCTGAGCTTCACCAGCACCCTCCAGCCTCCCGTCCAGATCCCATCATCATCAAGACACTTTGTCAGGTCAGACACCATATCACAATGTCTCCTCAGCCATATCACAATAGGCTCGATTCAGAGAGACACAAAAAAACTTTCGCTTTGGTGCCGACGTCGTAAGATTTTCAAAATTTCCCGCTCTCGCATGAACGTTCGAGCGATTCTATGCATGCTTCGTAAACCTTCCGTAGCGCGTCCGTGTGCTCGTATGCCAGAGTACGCAGACGAGGCTGTCATTTTCCATCGAAAATGTTCAGATTCATTTTTCACAACTACCAACGTAGCCTTTCGTTTTTGCCCTTTTCCCATCGTATCCTCACACGAATCCTATCATTTTCCCGCTACATCCTGCTTCATTTTTTCCTAAAATATCTGGCCAGACGAAATTCTTACGATATTGCGCCTGCGCACTACAAACTTCTCTCATTAAAGTGCTCGCCTACATAATTTCACTTCCATCACTAAACTCACCCTAACCACTTCGCGCTATCCTGCCTTTTCCCTTGAGGTCCCTTAAAGCTCACCCTAACCACTTCGCGCTATCCTGCCTTTTCCCTTGAGGTCCCTTAAAACTCACCCTAACCACTTCGCGCTATCCTGCCTTTTCACTTGAGGTCCCTAAAACTTACCCAAATCACTTAGCGCCTTGTTTCTTCTTCCATTTTAGGTCCCTAAAACTTACCCAAATCACTTAGCGCCTTGTTTCTTCTTCCATTTTCACACCCTAAAACTTACCCAAATCACTTAGCGCCTTGTTTCTTCTTCCATTTGAGGTCCCTAAAACTTACCCAAATCACTTAGCGCCTTGTTTCTTCTTCCATTTTCACACCCTAAAACTTACCCAAATCACTTAGCGCCTTGTTTCTTCTTCCATTTGAGGTCCCTAAAACTTACCCAAATCACTTAGCGCCTTGTTTCTTCTTCCATTTTCACACCCTAAACCTTACCCAAATCACTTAGCGCCTTGTTTCTTCTTCCATTTGAGGTCCCTAAAACTTACCCAAATCACTTAGCGCCTTGTTTCTTCTTCCATTTTCACACCCTAAAACTTACCCAAATCACTTAGCGCCTTGTTTCTTCTTCCATTTTCACACCCTAAAACTTACCCAAATCACTTAGCGCCTTGTTTCTTCTTCCATTTTCACACCCTAAAACTTACCGAAATCACTTAGCGCCTTGTTTCTTCTTCCATTTTCACACCCTAAAACTTACCCAAATCACTTCACGGACATCACAATCTTGATTTTCAAATATGTCATTGGCCCCTTGTTTTTGTTAAATGTATCTGTGCAAATAAATGGGACAACATGTTTTTTTTTTGTTTTTTATTTATTGGTCAATTGCCATTTGTTGTAAAAATTTGGGGCCCAACTTTGGCACTAAAAAATTAAAAACTATATACAAATTGTTGGTTGGTTATTAAAAATATATACACTAATTTTTTCTAAAAAACTTTAAAAACTATATACAATAAAAACTTTTTTTTAAAAAAGGAAACTATATACAAAAAACTTTGGTGTTTAACCAATAAAACTATCTACAAATAAAACTATTTACAAATCTACAGGGCCAGGAACCAGGACACTAGTCTTCCTCTTCTGTTGTCCCCAACGTGTCCCGCATCGCCTGCAGATCGGCCACCAACTCAAGGACCCTCCGATTCATCTCAGCAAGTCGCTGTCTTGTGGTCCCTGCCAAAAAAACAGAAAAACAAATTATTCGGAGAACAATACATGTTTCTCACCTGTGGATTTAATGTATTTTAAGAAACAAATTAACTATAATGCACAGATGTCATTAATGACAGGAATTAAGATTAGGAAGTGGCCACAGGTCATTAAGCTAATTCAGTGGCCACAGGACAGTTGGGCAACTAATTAAGCTAATTCAGTGGCCACAGGACAGTTGGGCAACTAATTAAGCTAATTCAGTGGCCACAGGACAGTTGGGCAACTAATTAAGCTAATTCAGTGGCCACAGGACAGTTGGGCAACTAATTAAGCTAATTCAGTGGCCACAGGACAGTTGGGCAACTAATTAAGCTAATTCAGTGGCCACAGGACAGTTGGGCAACTAATTAAGCTAATTCAGTGGCCACAGGACAGTTGGGCAACTAATTAAGCTAATTCAGTGGCCACAGGACAGTTGGGCAACTAATTAAGCTAATTCAGTGGCCACAGGACAGTTGGGCAACTAATTAAGCTAATTCAGTGGCCACAGGACAGTTGGGCAACTAATTAAGCTAATTCAGTGGCCACAGGACAGTTGGGCAACTAATTAAGCTAATTCAGTGGCCACAGGACAGTTGGGCAACTAATTAAGCTAATTCAGTGGCCACAGGACAGTTGGGCAACTAATTAAGCTAATTCAGTGGCCACAGGACAGTTGGGCAACTAATTAAGCTAATTCAGTGGCCACAGGACAGTTGGGCAACTAATTAAGCTAATTCAGTGGCCACAGGACAGTTGGGCAACTAATTAAGCTAATTCAGTGGCCACAGGACAGTTGGGCAACTAATTAAGCTAATTCAGTGGCCACAGGACAGTTGGGCAACTAATTAAGCTAATTCAGTGGCCACAGGACAGTTGGGCAACTAATTAAGCTAATTCAGTGGCCACAGGTCCCTCTTATATTGGCATTGACTAGGGCATTATGTGTTTTGGTGTTCATGGGAATTTAGACAGAAATCTTTATAATGCCATGACTACTTACTTGGTTGGTGGCCGAGAGATGGCTCGTTGGGGACAACACCCTGAGGTCCTGGTTCCTGGCTCTGCTGTGAAGAAGTGCCTGTTGAAACATGGGCCAAATGGTTAGTTTGGATGTCTGATTCCGCAGTCCTCAAATGTTTTTAGCTAAGTCTGGGTCACATCACTCACCTTCTCCAGGGTCTTGTGGGCTCCTATCTGCTGCCTCCTCACCCACTACTTCACCCGCAACAGAAACATCTACAAAGACAGAATAAAGGATTCAGTTTGGTGATATCAGGAGCTAGCAATTAGATGTTTGGGTGTAGACATGAAGAGTGACATACCAGAGGATCCCGCATGCGAGGCAGGGTACGACTGCCTGCCCACGCTGTGCCGCCCCTCCTCTGTGGTAAGGTCCAGGGGCTGGTCTGAGGAGGCCACAGAGGAGGGGTCGGCCCGTCGCCCTGGAGATCCACCACCTTCACTCCCAGCTGCAGAATCATGCAGCACTGGTCGGCCTGGGCGCCTCCGGGTGCGGCGAATTCTGTAATCCATTTCCAACACTACCAAAGAGAAGGCATTATAAATAAAAGGCATAAATTCTGTCCTAGTTACATCTTGCATGCAAGCGCTATGTACTTACTTGGGAAATGGATTGCAAAAAACCTCCGCACCCGGGGCATGTGCAGTCGCTTCAGGTCCGACCAATGCTGCATGATCTGTGTGTGGGTGAAGGTGGTGTCGGTCTGGTGTTGTATCTCCGAGATGATCTCCAGGGCGACGTTTCGTTTGGCAAACGAGTTGGGCAGGTAGTCGTACCTGCGCTCCAGCATGGTCTGCAAAACAAAAAACAAACATAGCAAGAACTCAGAAATGCATATGTAGAAGAGGCAACAATACATTATTTTGTTCAATCACATGAACACATACACACACACACTTTTAGCCTAAGTTAACTTTCAAATATGGCAGCACTGTCGTTTGGCACGTGTGTGGTGTGCGCTTGGTTGTGCATGTAGTCCAACCAAAGCTTTAACAAAAAGATAACTTTTTGCGCATCCTTAACATGTAGAGCAACAATTAACAATCCAAGCAAAGTCGTTAAAAGACACTTACAAGCATGATTATCTCTTCTTGTTGGCGGGTGAAGATAGTGGGCGCCATCTTTCTTCTTCTTCTAGGCAGCAGATAAGCACGGCCCCAGCGGTTTCCGGGTTTCGCACGGCCGTGCGAACGGCCGGACGTGCGCGTAAGCGAACGCGTAGGCGTCACACGCCGGAGACCTTATTTAAAGGTCCCTGCACACACAGCTCATTCTCTTTGAGAGTCCACACAAAATGGCACCAAAAAGAAAACTTCCAGCTAAGAAGCAGAGCAAGCAGGCTGAGCAGGGCGTGGGTCCGCAAACACGGTCGCAAGAGCCTAAAGCCCGACTAAGGGCTACCACCAAGGCTGCGGCAAAAAAGGAGGTTGCAGCACCACCACAACCAAGGGGCAAGGTAACCAAGGCTGCTAAAACTCCTGGCCCACAGATGGGTAAGAGGGGACGAAGCCCCACCCCACCCTGCCCCACATCACCCCCCCCACGTGGCACCAAGGCCATAGGCAAAGGCCAAAAACACCGGGCCAGAAGCCGCAGCAGGGGCCGAACCACCTCCCGGTCCACAAGCCGCAGCAGGGGCCCAAGGCGCCGCAGGGGCCGAACCACCTCCCGGTCCAGAAGCCGCAGCAGGGGCCCAAGGCGCAGCAGGGGCCGAACCACCTCCCGGTCCAGAAGCCGCAGCAGGGGCCCAAGGCGCCGCAGGGGCCGAACCACCTCCCGGTCCAGAAGCCGCAGCAGGGGCCCAAGGCGCAGCAGGGGCCGAACCACCTCCCGGTCCAGAAGCCGCAGCAGGGGCCCAAAGCGCCGCAGGGGCCGAACCACCTCCCGGTCCAGAAGCCGCAGCAGGGGCCCAAGGCGCCGCAGGGGCCAAACCAGGACACGCTCCAGAAGCCCGAAAAGCCGCCAAAGGCCAACGGCCCCCTCCCCCCCGCACGTGGCTCAAAAACTAAGGCCAAGCAACCCACCTCCAAGGCCCCACAGACCCAGCCGACCACCTCCAAGGGCCCACAGACCCAGCCAACCACCTCCAAGGCCCCACAGAGCCACAGCAGCAGCTCAAGGTCGCCAACACCCTCTCTTGCTCGCCCACATTATCCTCCGGCACAGGTTGGCATGCATTCACCCTATGCCACATCTACACCTGCAACTTCAGGGTCCACCCAGCCAAGAACACCCAGTCCCTTCCCAAGTCCAGTAAGATCAACAGCCAGCCTCCAGTCCTTGAGGTCTCCTCCATCCCCCCAGGCCAGAATGTCACCCCATTTGCAACCAAGCAGTGAGGAGCCACAACCACCCCGAAGAGGGCGCAACTTGCGCAGAGGACACTTGGGTGGCCGTTTTGCTGAGTCCCAAACTCTGGCATTGGCTACTGGTCTCACCTTACATTTTGATGAGCTATATGGTAGAAGATCAAAACACACCAGTAAACAGCGCAAAACCGAGATTTTTGAAGAACTCACCAGGCAAGTCAATGCAGCGGGTGAGGAACGTAAAGATATGGACCAGATTCAACGGAAGATTTCGGACCTGAAATATGCAGTGCGGAAGAAAGAGAATCTACGGCGGATGCACAGGTACATAGCTAATGTTTGGGTTTTTATTATTCTTGTCTGTCCATCAGTGCGCTTAATTATGCTTACTATGTTTTTCAGCGAAACAACTGGCGGAGGTTTCCCAACCAAAATGCGCTTTACACCGGCTGAGGAGATGGTGCTGTCCTTATTACATCCCGTGGCCTTATAGGGACACTCAGGCCAGCAGGACACCGACAACCCACCAATTCCTGCAGGTTAGTAATGTCTGAATGACCACACAAATGTATAGAAACATACACATACGCAGCACGGGCTAGCTAAGCACATGGCTGTAGGGGGTGGGAGCAAGGGCTAGCTAAGCACATGGCTGTAGGGGGTTGGAGCAAGGGCTAGCTAAGCACATGGCTGTAGGGGGTTGGAGCAAGGGCTAGCTAAGCACATGGCTCTAGGGGGTGGGAGCAAGGGCTAGCTAAGCACATGGCTGTAGGGGGTGGGAGCAAGGGCTAGCTAAGCACATGGCTCTAGGGGGTGGGAGCAAGGGCTAGCTAAGCACATGGCTGTAGGGGGTGGGAGCAAGGGCTAGCTAAGCACATGGCTGTAGGGGGTGGGAGCAAGGGCTAGCTAAGCACATGGCTGTAGGGGGTGGGAGCAAGGGCTAGCTAAGCACATGGCTGTAGGGGGTGGGAGCAAGGGCTAGCTAAGCACATGGCTCTAGGGGGTGGGAGCAAGGGCTAGCTAAGCACATGGCTCTAGGGGGTTGGAGCAAGGGCTAGCTAAGCACATGGCTGTAGGGGGTGGGAGCAAGGGCTAGCTAAGCACATGGCTCTAGGGGGTGGGTTTGTTAGGAGTGCTCACTTTGACTAGGGAGTGTCATGGGTGTGGCCTGGTAATGTGCAAATTGACATCCACATACATGATGTTTAATGAAATGTGTGACAAATATGTCACTTAGAAGTGTCGAAAAGGAATGGGTGCTATGTATTAATTGAGAAGCACACGCCACAATAACATCTTTGCCTGTTGGTCAATTTGTTTGGAGCTGGTTTAGTTGCACAACTGATTAAGATGGTTTTCTAGGAAGGTTTTATGCCATACAAATGTTCCCCACCAGAATCATATTGTAAGTGTTTTTTCCCACCTTAGTGTGTTAACTTCCTCCCCTTAAAGGGATGTTGCAACTCACACATCAGCCATTCTTTGCATGTTTGGTTTGAGACACGTGATGTGTCTAGTCTGGTTTAACAATCCATGCACTAATGTAATGGGATTCATAGGGAATGCCAAGTGGCCACGTTGTGGGAGGGGCCCTTACTGCTTTGCCACGTTTCTTGGATTACCATATGTGTTCTTAATCATAAACTATGCATAGTTGTGTGTATTAATCGCTGTTTTTCTTCCAAACCAGGCCAGCATCATCCCTCAGCTAGTGGGGACTCCTCTGCCATGTTACCGCGTCCGTCTTCTTCCGCGCTGCATAGGACCCAGGATCCGATGTCTACGGTAAGTGTATTTTGAGGGTGTTGTGTATGCATGTAGCTTGCCATGTTTGGCTTGTGTGGTTTTTATAGGTATTCCACACACTGAACCTGTTTTTTTTTACATGTCCCCAACAGAGCCACACACTGATGGAGCAAATCCAGGAGCAGGAGGAAGATGGAAGCTTCATAGGAGATTCTGAAGATCTTCCCCTGGGACAGAATCTGCAACTGTCCCAAAATGTGTCTCCGCCAAATCCTCAGCAGCAGAGGGAAGCTGGCTGCATGCTGCCTGCACATCGTGGGCAGCATGCAGAGACTGACCCTCCAGTCCCCAGTTTCAGATCTGCTGCTGAGGATTTGGCGAGCAGACCTGTGGCTGTTGGGGGTCCTCGAGCCACATCATCTGCACGCCCCACAACCCGGGGAATTGGGCGGCGTACTCAGCAACGTCGCCCAGTTTCCCAGGGGAGGGGCGTGCAGATGATGGAGTCAGCATGGCACCATGAGAGGCGCCTTTTTCGGCGCCAAAACCAACAAAATCAGGAGCATATTAGGGGCCAATTAGAGTCCCTAAATACTACCTTCAGTGCCGTGCTGACTGAATTGAGGACCCATAACAGCCACATGGCCAACTTGACTTCAGAAATTAGGTCAGGCATGGCCGAAATGCACACTAACCAAAGACACATTTTGGAACAGTTGCAGATTCTGAATGCCACACAGGCCCATGTTATGGCCCCCCACCACACAGGGCCACAACCTGGGTTCTATGGGCATCACACATATTAAGGTGTGTTACGCATGAATCTGGTCCATATCTTTGCAAAACCTACCCACTGGATTGACTTGTCTGGTGAGGGCTAAAAATCACACATTTTGCGCTGTTCTTGCTCGGTTGCTTTTGATTATCCACCATATAGCTCATTCAAGGCCTGAGGTAGCCCAGTAGCCAATGCCAGAGTCCCAGACTCAGTGAATCGGCCACTTAAGGTGTTGCGCGCCTGCCCTGGCCACAATAACATTTGTGGTGGCTCCTCATGTTTGGCGGCATGATTGGGTGACATTCTGGCCTCAACATCAAAGACCTTGGACCCTGGCTGTGATTGTACTGGATTTGGATTGGGACTGGGTGTTCTTGTTTGGGTGGCCCACTGACTTACAGGTGTAGATGTGGCATAGCTAGGATTGCTTTCAACCTGTGTCGGTGGAAAATGTGGGCAAGCAGGAGAGGGCTTCATTTTGTGCTATTTATTTTGTGTACAAATGTATTGAACATAATTGCATGTACAGGTGTGGTCCCAAAGTATGTGAGGGGCACTCACCTCCGATTCTGTTTGTCTCACATATACCTTTTACTAAGTAGTAAACATTTTGTTTTGAACAAGCTCATGTGTGTGGTGTTTTGATATAGAAATCTGAGTTCAAGTTGGGACGAAAACAAACAAGAACCAAGGTCTCCAAATAAATACTCCAACATATTTTATTTTTTGGGTTGCACAAATTCATTATTGTTTACTTCATAATGAAATTAAACATAGCCAAAATTAAAAAAAAATAAAAAAAAAATAAAAACTAAATTAGGAAAAATGTGTGGCTATTAAATTTGCCCGCACGGCTTGCCCAGACGCACTTGGCTGGCCCACATAGGCGTCGTCTGCCTCATCGGAGGGTGGAGAGGGTGGGCAATCCAGATATCGGGGGACCCTTTGCATAATGGCTAAATTATGGAGCGCGGCACATGCCATTATAATGTCAATGACCTTTTTCGGGTCATACTGCAGGGAGCCCCCAGTGTGGTCCAAGCACCGAAACCGGGTCTTGAGGAGTCCAAAGGCCCTCTCCACCACTGCCCTGGTCTTTCGATGTGCACGGTTATAGGCCTCTTGTGCTGGAGTTTGTGGCCGGAGGACCGGAGTCATGAGCCACGGCAGTAGTGGATAGCCCAAATCTCCTAAATCAGCCCAAAAAAAACAAAAAAATTAATAACAGGAAATCATACATTGCCACGCAACATTACTACTGCAATAAAAATAAAAGAGGTAAGTGACATTGTCACACAAACATGAGCATACAGATTGCAGATGCTAAAACAAGAATTAAACATATGTGATAGATGTGGGTCAAAAGTAGGCAAATAATACTGGGGATGGTGGGCAATCAGGCAGACTGTTAGCAGATATTGTTTCCTGCCTGTGCTGCAGAACAATGTAGTATGGTCTAACTTGACCTGCCCCTTTAGAATTCTTGCCTTACTCCCAAACCGGTGTAAGCCTGCCCCTGCACTTTATCCCGCTCACCTCTACTCAGTAAGTTAAATGCATGTAAGCAAAGATGGCGCTGACTCTCTGGTAAAGTCAATTACAGATTTCGAAAGAAAATGGTTTCGAAGGCTGGTTCAGACTTGGCCTCACATTACACTTATTAATTAAAACAATGCAGGCCAAACAATGTTGCAGCAAATGGAGTTTGTCTAAGCTAATGGTTACAGTGTGCTTACACATGTTCACAAGGTGAGGGGCAAGGCAGCGTTTCTGAAAGGTAAATCCAACATAAAAGTTGGCCATACATATACAATCCAAAGCGATAATTTGAGCCAACTTACCAAGGAGCCATGCACCCGCAAATTCCCCTGACTCAAACCGGCGGAATAATCCAGATCTGCGCAGGATATACGCATCATGGGCTGAGCCAGGGTAGCCTGCCAGGACGCTCAGAAAGCGCAGGTCCTGGGCCACCACCGCTTGCACATTCAGCGAATGGCCCATTTTGCGATTTCTGGTGAAAAAGGAAACAGAAACCACCCCAAAATTACGTTTAGTAAACAAATCCAACGCACACTTCAAACAGCCTATGTCAAAATGTAACATGTAAAAGAAGAACAATGTTTAAGCCTTGACAGTCTTACTTGTTCTATTAAAAGGACACTTACAAATGTTTTACTTTGAAATAACTAACTTTGGGACTAATTTATAAATAAGGGCCGTTGGTGCACATACACTCTTGGCAAGGAGGGAGCATTAGCAAGGAGGGAGTGATTGCAATGAGTGAAGATGTAAAATCTGAGTGTATATTAACCTAGAGGGACTAAACAAAAGGAGGGACTATTGGCAATGAAAGTTACTACAAATGGCGAGATTAGTCACAAGGAAACTTTTCTGGAAAGGAGGGACTATTGGCAATGAAAGTTACTACAAATGGCGAGATTAGTCACAAGGAAACTTTTCTGGAAAGGAGGGACTATTGGCAATGAAAGTTACTACAAATGGCGAGATTAGTCACAAGGAAACTTTTCTGGAAAGGAGGGACTATTGGCAATGAAAGTTACTACAAATGGCGAGATTAGTCACAAGGAAGCTTTTCTGGAAAGGAGGGACTATTGGCAATGAAAGTTACTCCAAATGGCGAGATTAGTCACAAGGAAGCTTTTCTGGAAAGGAGGGACTATTGGCAATGAAAGTTACTACAAATGGCGAGATTAGTCACAAGGAAGCTTTTCTGGAAAGGAGGGACTATTGGCAATGAAAGTTACTACAAATGGCGAGATTAGTCACAAGGAAGCTTTTCTGGAAAGGAGGGACTATTGCCAATGAACCAAACGAATAATGTGATTGAGCAAAGGAGGGACACACAAATATTTAGAGACAATGGAAGCCAAAACTTGCCTGTATATATACTCGTCGCTTGACGGAGGGACGAGGGCAACGTGGGTGCAGTCAATAGCACCCATGACATTGGGCATGTCGGCGATATTAAAAAATGCCAGCTTAATGGCGTTTCTGGCTACCATATCCTCAGGGAAACAAATATATTTCCGAGTTATGGTAGCCATGCCTTCCAAAAATTGGGATAGCGCGCGGCTCAGCGTAGGCTGTGAAATCCCCACGGAGAGGGCACCCAGCCTCTGGAACGAGCCGTTCGCCAAAAATTGCAGGCAGCCAAGCATCTTGGTCATACCTGAAATTGCTTGCCCCTTCCTTGTGGTGCGGGCTAACCATGGCCGCAGCTCACTATATAATTTATGGAGGGAAGCGCGATTAAGCCTGGTCAGCTCGAACAGCTCAGTGTCATGCATGCTATTGATGTCCATGCGTCGCCGCCGGTGCAATCTGGTCTGTGCCCTCCGGACGATCTCAATGCCCATGAGTTGTAGATCCTCATGCTCCTCAAAGGCAGTAGCCTCGTCCATGGCTGGCTCGCGCTCCCGTAGTCAAAAAGGTGCCGGGAATGTTTTTGCCCTGAAACGAATTTATGAGGTGTGGGACCATCGGCAATCAGCTCTCTGAATTAATCGCAAGCCCATTGCAATAACGAAAAAATTCTGAACGGACGAAACATTTCCGATTTGGTGGGAAAAAGCTCCCGAAGTAACGAAAATCTTCCGATTTTGGCACCATTATCGAAAGAGCATATACGCATGTTCTCGAACGTTCGTGCGAGTGGAAAATATACGAAAAAAAGCAAAAAAATGACAAACACCCACCAAAACTTTCACAGACAGCTACGGAAGTCCGGACGAATGTTTCTTTGAATCGAGCCTAATATCCTGCGGTGGGACGGACTCATTCCAGAACAAGATATTAACGCTCACAGTGCCCGGCTTTGATACCGGGATAAGGATAAACTGGTCCCATCCCTCAGCGCCCCTAAACTTTGTCACACTTGCCCAGAACCTGTCCAAGCTGGCCATGAGCTTGAAGCTTATATCGTAGCCCTGCCTGTCCGGGAGGTTTATGACGGCCAATATATCTGCAGGTGTGAACCCCATCTGGTTACACAGGAGCTCCCGGATCACATGTCTCCTGTCTGGCAGATCTTCCTTTGCCCCCTTATTCTTAAATCTTACCACGTTCCTCCTCTTAAATGCCTGACCGGTGTAATGTAAGCCGGAGCTAAAAGATGGAGCACCGCGGCTCCAGGCATTCTGAGGAGGAGCGTGGCCAGATGAATTGCCAGTAATATCACTGCGGGGTCTGGATTTCGGGGGACCCGCTACCTGTGGCTGAACACCTGTGGGAGGAAAAACATTATTAGTACATGCAGACGATTCAGTCCCATTACTATCAGGGACCGCAGGCTGTTCATTGTCCCAAACAGATTGTAATGCATTGAGACTTGCTTGCTTGTTTCCATGATCGATGTCCAACAATGTGGGGGACAGTTCAGAGGTGTCACTATGTCCCGGCTGTGACCCCGGGATTACAATTTGGGGGGGTCTCTCCAACTTCCATAGTGTCATTGGCTGCATCACATCCATTCTCAGGCTGGGGGAGGGCGCCTTGTGATACACAGAGTCCATTGCTGGAGCCATTCAGGGATTGCTCACTGCTACCCCCTGGGGGTGGTTGGCTTACTTGGCAGGCATCAGGAAAAGAAAGGCCAGAATCTTGCAGCACTGGGGTCCTGTACAGAAGCTCCTGTGAGGATATCTCTGGCTCTGATGGTGAGGGGGTGGCTAAGCTGGGTTCAGGCATCTGTCTGTGTTTTAGGAGCTTCTGAGACTCCTCAAACCGATCCCGGTTCTTGTATCTGCCATGGGCCCCATTTGTTTCTCAAGTGTCTCAATGTCTCTAACAACTGTAGCAAGCTGTGTGCGGTAAGTCTGTAACAGCTCATCACAAGCGGCTGCGTTATGGGGGTATGCTGCCTTCATTTTATTTACTATTTTAAGACCTTCCTTGCGCCTTGGCTTTTCTGCTGGGTCTTTGAATGTCTCTGCTGCCTCAGTCCTGGGAGACTTGTGGCCATTTGCCTCCAGCTCAGCATTTGCATTGTCTGATAACTTCCCAGATTTATGTCCAGTGGCAGATTTAGCAGATTTCCCCCCAGTTATGGGGTCACCGGTGGCCGGCTGGGTCTTGGATCGCAGGGCTCGGGACTCTCGGTTCACACACACATCCTGCTGCAGGTTTTCCTGCATTGTCAGTCTTTCCAAAGATGTCCTCCTCAGCTTGTGCTGCTTCCCACTGCCGGCCTTAGCTGGCTGCTGAGTGTCCATCACAACAGGTTGTTGGATCTCCCTCCTGCCTGGATCAGCACAGTCACTTTGCTGGGGCTGCCGCCCTCCCTCCATTACATGCTGCACACAGACACTGCTACACGGCCCATCATTATTATCCACCACTTCCATTCCAGCTTCACTTACTTTACTGTAACTTTCTTCCATAACGACTCTTCCACCTTCATTGTAATCCACCGCAGTCAGCAGCATATTCAGTAGCCAGAGGGTCTCTAACATGGACTCCAGATTCAGACCCAGAAGCCTGGAGCTCACCTGGGGAGCGACCCCACCCAAGGCAGCCAGGCCCTGGGCTAGAGCCAGACATTCACAGCACCTGCAGAGCTCACTCACACACCCCCTCCCACCTTAACGATCTATTAGGGTATGAGGGAGGATACAGGAGGAGAAGAGCTTACACTCTATTAGGGTATAAGGGAGGATACAGAAGGAGAAGAGCTTACACTCTATTAGGGTATAAGGGAGGATACAGAAGGAGAAGAGCTTACACTCTATTAGGGTATAAGGGAGGATACAGAAGGAGAAGAGCTTACACTCTATTAGGGTATAAGGGAGAATACAGAAGGAGAAGAGCTTACAGTCTATTAGGGTATAAGGGAGGATACAGAAGGAGAAGAGCTTACACTCTATTAGGGTATAAGGGAGGATACAGAAGGAGAAGAGCTTACACTCTATTAGGGTATAAGGGAGGATACAGAAGGAGAAGAGCTTACACTCTATTAGGGTATAAGGGAGAATACAGAAGGAGAAGAGCTTACACTCTATTAGGGTATAAGGGAGGATACAGAAGGAGAAGAGCTTACACTCTATTAGGGTATAAGGGAGGATACAGAAGGAGAAGAGCTTACACTCTATTAGGGTATAAGGGAGAATACAGAAGGAGAAGAGCTTACACTCTATTAGGGTATAAGGGAGAATACACAGGTGATAGTATGCTGTGTTATTGAGACACGTGGTATTATGATGATATTATGATGATGTCATAGGTCCCGCTGCCAGTTTTAGTGCAGGGAGAGCAGGAAGAAGGTGAGAAGTTCGGGGATGGGAGGTAATGGCTGTATAAGAGACTTTGCACCAGCTGAAGACATCAGTATGTTGTACAACGTGACCTCCCTGTCAGTGACATCTCACTTCCAGCGCATTTCCCTAGTCAGGATCTTCCCTGTAGCATATGGAGGAACCCTGCTATCCTTCTCTGCAGAAAGAGAGAGCTGGCCGGCCCTTATACTGAGATTTAAAGGCAGGGACGTGCGGCTTTCTGCAGGGTCAGGGTGAGGTCACATGGCCGATCCTTCTCTGCATGGAGGAGACTTAGCCGGCCCTTATACTGAGATTTATAGGTAGAGTTCTATAGGCCACACCGCCGATCCTTCTCTGCACAGGAGAGAGCTGGACGACCCTTTATATGGGGATTTAAAGGCAGGGATGGCAGCTTTCTGCAGGGTCAGTGTGAGGTCACATGGCCGATCCTTCTCTGCATGGAGGAGACTTGGCCGGCCCTTATACTGAGATTTAGAGGTAGAGGTCTATAGGCCACACCGCCGATCCTTCTCTGTACAGTGAGAGAGCTGGCCGACCCTTATACTGAGATTTATATGGAGGGACGGGCGGCTTTCTGCAGGGTCAGTGTGAGGTCACATGGCCGATCCTTCTCTGCATGGAGAACACTTAGCCGGCCCTTAAACTGAGATTTATATGGAGGGACGGGCGGCTTTCTGCAGGGTCAGGGTGAAGTCTCTTGGCTGGCCCTATATAGAGGTAGAGTTGTACAGGCCACACCGCTGATCCTTCTCTGCACAGGAGAGAGCTGGCCGAGATTTATATGGAGGGACGGGCGGCTTTCTGTAGGGTCAGGGTGAGGTCACATGACCGATCCTTCTCTGCACAGGAGAGAGCTGGCCGGCCCTTATACTGAGATTTATATGGAGGGACTGGCGGCTTTCTGCAGGGTCAGGGTGAGGACACATGGCCGATCCTTCTCTACACTTATATTGAGATTTAGAGGTAGAGTTCTATAGGCCACACCGCCGATCCTTCTCTGCACAGGAGAGAGCTGGCTGACCCTTTATATGGAGATTTAAAGGCAGTGACGGGCAGCTTTCTGCAGGATCAGGGTGCGGGCACGCGGCCGATCCTTCTCTGCAGAGTCGGAACTCCTCTTTAACCCCCCCTCACCCTCTTCGGTGGAACCGGTCCTCCGCGCCCCGCGGCGTTTTGCGCACCTGGAAGTGGATTTGCATCCGGGGCCTAATGGAGGAATGTGTCGCTGCGCCGATCCTTTGTCATGTTTGTTACACATTGTCAGCGTTGGAGGATTAGACACATTGTAATGATTTATGATCGATTGTCAGCTCTAAAGCCCGCGTCAGTCACAGGTAAGCGACACTCCCCCGCCGTAGATTAAGGGAGGATTACCCTAAACCCGCTGGAGGAAGGGGCCCCGGGTGCACCCAACAAAGGATCGGGGGTTAGAGTGTTTATTAGAGTGTCTATTCAAAGCATGTAGGGAGGCAACTCTCAACTCATATATTGATCAAAAAATACATTTTTATTAATTACATATTTATAATCACGACATACAATACACTCAACATATTAAAATCCCTTAAAAAACACATAAATGGGACAATAACACACAGGACAAACCAACATAAAGGTGTGTAGGCGATGGGGAGAGTCTCACCACACTAATTGATATCAAATGCCTGGATATATATGTGCTAAAATCATTCAACATAGTGTTCCAACAGTGCAACTGAGCATGTGCAAATCCTGCCTATGATTCGGATCACTATAAAATCTATATATTTATAAAGTGCAAGTGCTACTAGTCAAACAATCAATTAAGAATTAATATTCCCAACCATAACAACTCATAAACATATCAATCTACTCTATTCACCAATGAAAATATAATGACCTGTATATATTATTTAGGCATCCCAAAGGGGAACCACTGATGTATATCACAATACCAATCAAAAAATAATATCACAAATCTATCACAAAAAAACATCACCAGAAATAAAGCCAAGGTATCATGAAAATAACATGTGTGAAGCCTCCCCACCGCCTACCGCACCAGGAGCCACGCGTTCCGTGGGCACATCACCCACTTCATTTTTTTCCTTCTAGAAATCGATCATGTGACCAGAGGATTGCGGGTTCGATTCCAGGCCATAGGACATGTCTGAGGTGCTCTTGAGCAAGGCACCTAATCCCCCCAACTGCTCCCCTGTTGCTAGGGTGCCGTTGCTAGGGAAGCCCACCGATCCGGGCATCACTGCACGGATGAGTCAAATGCGGAGGAAGAATTTTTATGTGTGCACAAGCATGCAATGGCCATCTAAATCCCAAATCCTAAAAAAGAGCCTGGGCCAGTGGTTGCTCCCCTTTATAGTGGACCTAAACACTGGAGCCTGCTCCTCCCTGGTTGGGTCCATTTTCCTGAGGCATCCCAAATGGGAAATCTGGTGCGTGGGCTCTTGTCCAATCAGTGTTGTACGCAGTGCCTATTAAAGCGGAACAAAACCTGGGATTTTGAGTATCATGGGCTGGTAAAATCCAGGGCGGATTTTTGGCCCCAGTTCGCCACTGTTTGCAAGTACAGTTAGGGTCCACATTTGGGTTGTAGAGGTCCATTACTTTGGGTACAGTCAGGGTCCACACTTGAGTTGCAGGTTGGCTTGTGATCTGGGGTTGTGGGTACAGCCCGGTCCACACTTGTCTTACCGGTATTGAGTTGCAGGTATGGACGGGGTCCACATTTGGGTTGTGGGTAAAGCCAGAGTTGTGGAGAGGTGTGGATGGTGGGTACATCCAATGTCTACCCTTGGGTTGGTATTTGTGTTGCCATCTGGGGTTGTGCAGGGTCAACATTTAGGTTGAGGGTGGCATTACAGGTCTGGGAAATCGGGTACAATCATAGTCTACACGTAGGGTGAGGAATTATGGGTGTGGGATTGTGTACAGTCAGCGTTTGCGGGTACAGCCAGGTCCACATTTGGGTTGCACGTCTGGTATTTTGGGTACAGCCCACACCTGGTTTGCAGGCTGGGTTGTGATTTGGGGTTACGGGTACAGCCGGGTTGAGTTGCAGGTACAGTCAGGGTCCACACTTGGGTTAAGATTGTGGGTACATCCAATGTCTACCCTTGGGTTGGTATTGGTTTTGCCATCTGGGGTTATGCAGGGACCACATTTGGGTTGGGATGGCATTACAGGTCTGGGAATTCGGCTACAGTCAGAGTTTACATGTAGGTTGAGGCATTGAGGGTTTGTGGGCACAGCCACATTTGAGTTGTGGGTACAGCAGGGTTCACATTTGGGTTGCATGTCTGGAATTGTTGGTACAGTCCACACTTAGTTTGCAGGCTGGGTTGTGATTTGGGGTTGCGGGTACAGCCGGGTCCACATTTGGGTTGAACGTCTGGTATTGTGGGTACAGTCCACACTTAGTTTGCAGGTGGCATTGAAGGTCCGGGAATGTGGGCACAGCTAAGGTCGGCACTTGGGTAGCAGGTCAGGTTCTTGGTCTGTGGTTTGGGTGCAACCAGGTTCAAGGCTTGGGTTGCAGGTACAGTCAGGGTCCACATTTGTGTTGTAGGACTGGTATTGTGGGTGCAATCAGGGTCCACACTTGGGTTGCTACCTGGGTTAGCAGGTACTACAAGGGGTCCACATTTGGGTTGTGGGTGGCTTTGCAGGACTCAAAATGTTGGTACGTTTATAGTCTACACATTGTGGGTCTGGCAATGTGAGTACGGTCAGGGTTTGTGGGCATAGCCAAGGTTGCGGGTACAGTTCCGGTTCACATTTGGGTTGTAGGTCTGGTATTGTGGGTACGGTCAGGATCCCCAGATTTTGGGGGGTTGTGGGTATGGCCAATGTCTACACTTGAATGTAGAGTCAGAGTTTGTGAGCACAGCCACACTTGCGGGTTCAGTCAGGGTCCACATTTGGGTTGCACGTCTGGTATTGTGGGTACAGTCCACACTTGGTTTGCCGGCTGGGTTGTGATTTGGGGATGCGGGTATGGTCATGGTCCACACTTGTCTTGCAGGTACGGTCAGGGCCCACACTTGTCTTGCAGGTACGGTCAGGGCCCACACTTGTCTTGCAGGTACGGTCAGGGCCCACACTTGTCTTGCAGGTACGGTCAGGGCCCACACTTGTCTTGCAGGTACGGTCAGGGTCCACACTTGGGTTGTGGACCTGGGATTGTAGGTACAGCCAAAGTCTACAATGTTCGAGTTGCCATTGGGGGTTGCAGTAGGGCAAGGGCCCACACTTGGGGTGACATTGCAGGTCTGGGAATGTGGGCACGGCTAAGGACCACATTTGGGTAGCAGGTGCAGGTCTGTGGTTTGGGTACAATCAGGGTCCACACTTTGGTTGCTGTTTGGGTTGCCACCTGGGGTTGCAGGTACTGCAAGGGGTCCACATTTGGGTTTGGGGTGGCTTTGCAGGACTGGAAATGTGGGTCAGATAAGGTCAGGGTCTGTGGGCACAGCCGAGGTTGCAGGTACACTTTTGTGTTGTCGGTCTGGTATTGTGGGTACAGTAAGGGTCCCCAGATGGTTTGGGGGTGAGGGGTTTTGGATATGGCCAATGTCTACACATGTTTGGGTTGCCATTTGGGGTCACAGGCACTGCAGGGGACAACATTTGAGTTGCAGGTTGGGGAATGTGGGTACGGTCAAGGGTTGTAGGCACAGCCAAGGTCCACACTCGGTTGCAGGTCAGGCTGTGGTTCTGTTGTTTGGATATGGTCAGGGTCCACACTTGGGGTTCGGGTCTGCATTATTAGGGCCAGGCCGGACCTCATTCCTCGGCATCGTCTCTTGTGGGCGCACAGCGGGATCCTGTCTTTTCTCCCCTGTTACAAGCGCAGAACTCAGCCATTGTCGCATTATATGCAAATGACAGGCTGCTGTTAATAACAAATAATTAGCATGCTGCACGGCAGCGATGATGTCATAGACAGCTCACTCTATTGTTATATTTATCCGGCATTAGCAATCATCGGACGGACGCTTGATCGCCCGCCAGGGTTCCGATTATTAAACGCATTTTATTTTTGTGTCGGGAAGATGTGAGGATTTGCCATTAATGAGCCCCCCGCCCCGGCCCCCATTAGCATCGCTCTGCATAAATGCCAATCTGGCCTCATTATTATGCAAATCGCCCAAATGACAGCACTGCGTCCTGGACAACCCAGCCATGGCATGCCGAGGGTTCTCACGCCGTGCCGGCCAATGCCAGCCCTCGGGTGCTGGGGCCCACCTGACCCCATTGTGGAGGGCAGCTTATACGTGGCAGCCATCATGGAAAGGAGGTGGCGGGGGCAAGAGGAAAAATCGATAGGCCGTCACTCTGTCCACACACCTTATAATCTTATTGTACAGAATACAAAAGGAGAAGAGCTTACAATCTATTAGGATATAAGGGAGGATACAGAAGGAGAAGAGCTTACACTCTATTAGGGTATAAGGGAGGCTACAGGAGGAGAAGAGCTTACACTCTATTAGGGTATAAGGGAGGATACAGAAGGAGAAGAGCTTACACTCTATTAGGGTATAAGGGAGGATACAGAAGGAGAAGAGCTTACACTCTATTAGGGTATAAGGGAGGATACAGGAGGAGAAGAGCTTACACTCTATTAGGGTATAAGGGAGGATACAGAAGGAGAAGAGCTTACACTCTATTAGGGTATAAGGGAGGATACAGAGGGAGAAGAGCTTACACTCTATTAGGGTATAAGGGAGGATACAGGAGGAGAAGAGCTTACACTCTATTAGGGTATAAGGGAGGATACAGAAGGAGAAGAGCTTACACTCTATTAGGATATAAGGGAGGATACAGGAGGAGAAGAGCTTACACTCTATTAGGGTATAAGGGAGGATACAGGAGGAGAAGAGCTTACAATCTATTAGGGTATAAGGGAGGATACAGGAGGAGAAGAGCTTACAATCTATTGGGGTATAAGGGAGGATACAGAAGGAGAAGAGCTTACACTCTATTAGGATATAAGGGAGGATACAGAAGGAGAAGAGCTTACACTCTATTAGGGTATAAGGGAGGATACAGGAGGAGAAGAGCTTACAATCTATTGGGGTATAAGGGAGGATACAGGAGGAGAAGAGCTTATAATCTATTAGGGTATAAGGGAGGATACAGGAGGAGAAGAGCTTACAATCTATTGGGGTATAAGGGAGGATACAGGAGGAGAAGAGCTTACAATCTATTGGGGTATAAGGGAGGATACAGGAGGAGAAGAGCTTACACTCTATTAGGGTATAAGGGAGGATACAGAAGGAGAAGAGCTTACACTCTATTAGGATATAAGGGAGGATACAGGAGGAGAAGAGCTTACACTCTATTAGGGTATAAGGGAGGATACAGGAGGAGAAGAGCTTACAATCTATTAGGGTATAAGGGAGGATACAGAAGGAGAAGAGCTTACACTCTATTAGGATATAAGGGAGGATACAGGAGGAGAAGAGCTTACACTCTATTAGGGTATAAGGGAGGATACAGGAGGAGAAGAGCTTACACTCTATTAGGGTATAAGGGAGGATACAGGAGGAGAAGAGCTTACACTCTATTAGGGTATAAGGGAGGATACAGAAGGAGAAGAGCTTACACTCTATTAGGGTATAAGGGAGGATACAGGAGGAGAAGAGCTTACACTCTATTAGGGTATAAGGGAGGATACAGGAGGAGAAGAGCTTACAATCTATTGGGGTATAAGGGAGGATACAGAAGGAGAAGAGCTTACACTCTATTAGGATATAAGGGAGGATACAGAAGGAGAAGAGCTTACACTCTATTAGGGTATAAGGGAGGATACAGGAGGAGAAGAGCTTACAATCTATTGGGGTATAAGGGAGGATACAGGAGGAGAAGAGCTTATAATCTATTAGGGTATAAGGGAGGATACAGGAGAAGAGCTTACAATCTATTGGGGTATAAGGGAGGATACAGAAGGAGAAGAGCTTACACTCTATTAGGGTATAAGGGAGGATACAGGAGGAGAAGAGCTTACAATCTATTAGGGTATAAGGGATGATACAGAGGGAGAAGAGCTTATAATCTATTAGGGTATAAGGGAGGATACAGAGGGAGAAGAGCTTACAATCTATTGGGGTATAAGGGAGGATACAGGAGGAGAAGAGCTTACAATCTATTAGGGTATAAGGGAGGATACAGAGGGAGAAGAGCTTACACTCTATTAGAGTATAAGGGAGGATACAGGAGGAGAAGAGCTTACAATCTATTAGGGTATAAGGGAGGATACAGAGGGAGAAGAGCTTACACTCTATTAGAGTATAAGGGAGGATACAGGAGGAGAAGAGCTTACAATCTATTAGGGTATAAGGGAGGATACAGGAGGAGAAGAGCTTACAATCTATTGGGGTATAAGGGAGGATACAGGAGGAGAAGAGCTTACAATCTATTAGGGTATAAGGGAGGATACAGAGGGAGAAGAGCTTACAATCTATTGGGGTATAAGGGAGGATACAGGAGGAGAAGAGCTTACAATCTATTAGGGTATAAGGGAGGATACAGAGGGAGAAGAGCTTACACTCTATTAGAGTATAAGGGAGGATACAGGAGGAGAAGAGCTTACAATCTATTAGGGTATAAGGGAGGATACAGAGGGAGAAGAGCTTACACTCTATTAGAGTATAAGGGAGGATACAGGAGGAGAAGAGCTTACAATCTATTAGGGTATAAGGGAGGATACAGGAGGAGAAGAGCTTACACTCGGGGGATCCTTTCTTGGGCATCTTGCAGATGAAAGTGCCTGAGGGACCCTCTCCTAGCACACAATGGGGTGGGGTGTGGTAAGTACACAGGGTCACTGCGGGGCCTCTTAGCTTTGCCTGACTTGCTCTGGGACTCGGCGTGCCTTTCCTCTTACCTGTGCAGTCAGCGAGAGTGCAGGGCCGTCATCCCACAGGTGAGACAGGTGAGCGTGTCTCTGGGTGGGGAGCGGGAACTGTCACTCTGCTGCACGCTCCACTGCCTGTCACATTCCAGGAGGACCACACCGGCCACCTACCTGGGAGCCAATCCCTTCACAAACAGGGGTCCAGGTGTGTTACCTGAGAGCTGGGGCCCAGGTGCGTCTGCACCAAACTGACACCTGAAGTGTGTCCACATGGCAACAGCATCCTGGCACTTACCCCTCAACCCGGCCCAAGCGACTTACCTTATGTCTTTGAATTTCCCATGGAGGGAATGTGGGAAAGAGAGAAAGATGGAGGGAATGTGGGAGAGAGAGAAAGATGGAGGGAATGTGGGAAAGAGAGAAAGATGGAGGGAATGTGGGAGAGAGAGAAAGATGGAGGGAATGTGGGAAAGAGAGAAAGATGGAGGGAATGTGGGAAGGAGAGAAAGATGGAGGGAATGTGGAAAAGAGAGAAAGATGGAGGGAATGTGGGAAGGAGAGAAAGATGGACGGAATGTGGAAAAGAGAGAAAGATGGAGGGAATGTGGGAAGGAGAGAAAGATGGAGGGAATGTGGAAAAGAGAGAAAGATGGAGGGAATGTGGGAAAGAGAGAAAGATGGAGGGAATGTGGGAAAGAGAGAAAGATGGAGGAAATGTGGGAAGGAGAGAAAGATGGAGGGAATGTGGAAAAGAGAGAAAGATGGAGGGAATGTGGGAAAGAGAGAAAGATGGAGGGAATGTGGGAAAGAGAGAAAGATGGAGGGAATGTGGGAAAGAGAGAAAGATGGAGGGAATGTGGGAAAGAGAGAAAGGTGGAGGGAATGTGGGAAAGAGAGAAAGATGGAGGGAATGTGGGAAAGAGGGAAAGATGGAGGGAATGTGGGAAGGAGAGAAAGATGGAGGGAATATGGGAAAGAGAGAAAGATGGAGGGAATGTGGGAAGGAGAGAAAGATGGAGGAAATGTGGGAAGGAGAGAAAGATGGAGGGAATGTGGGAAAGAGAGAAAGATGGAGGAAATGTGGGAAGGAGAGAAAGATGGAGGGAATATGGGAAAGAGAGAAAGATGGAGGGAATGTGGGAGAGAGAGAAAGATGGAGGGAATGTGGGAAAGAGAGAAAGATGGAGGGAATGTGGGAAGGAGAGAAAGATGGAGGGAATGTGGAAAAGAGAGAAAGATGGAGGGAATGTGGGAAGGAGAGAAAGATGGACGGAATGTGGAAAAGAGAGAAAGATGGAGGAAATGTGGGAAGGAGAGAAAGATGGAGGGAATGTGGAAAAGAGAGAAAGATGGAGGGAATGTGGGAAAGAGAGAAAGATGGAGGGAATGTGGGAAAGAGAGAAAGATGGAGGGAATGTGGGAAAGAGAGAAAGATGGAGGGAATGTGGGAAAGAGAGAAAGGTGGAGGGAATGTGGGAAAGAGAGAAAGATGGAGGGAATGTGGAAAAGAGGGAAAGATGGAGGGAATGTGGGAAGGAGAGAAAGATGGAGGGAATATGGGAAAGAGAGAAAGATGGAGGGAATGTGGGAAGGAGAGAAAGATGGAGGAAATGTGGGAAGGAGAGAAAGATGGAGGGAATGTGGGAAAGAGAGAAAGATGGAGGAAATGTGGGAAGGAGAGAAAGATGGAGGGAATATGGGAAAGAGAGAAAGATGGAGGGAATGTGGGAAGGAGAGAAAGATGGAGGGAATGCGGAAAAGAGAGAAAGATGGAGGGAATGTGGAAAAGAGAGAATGATGGAGGGAATGTGGAAAAGAGAGAAAGATTGAGGGAATGTGGAAAAGAGAGAAAGATGGAGGGAATGTGGAAAAGAGAGAAAGATGGAGGGAATGTGGAAAAAGAGAGAAAGATGGAGGGAATGTGGAAAAAGAGAGAAAGATGGAGGGAGTGTGGAAAAGAGAAAAAGATGAAGGGAATGTGGAAAAGAGAGAAAGATGGAGGGAATGTGGAAAAAGAGAGAATGATGGAGGGAATGTGGAAAATAGAGAAAGATGGAGGAAATGTGGGAAGGACAGAAAGATGGAGGGAATGCGGGAAAGAGAGAAAGATGGAGGGAATGTGGAAAAAGAGAGAAAGATGAAGGGAATGTGGAAAAGAGAGAAAGATGGAGGGAATGTGGAAAAAGAGAGAAAGATGGAGGGAATGTGGAAAAGAGAGAATGATGGAGGGAATGTGGAAAATAGAGAAAGATGGAGGGAATGTGGGAAGGACAGAAAGATGGAGGGAATGCGGGAAAGAGAGAAAGATGGAGGGAATGTGGAAAAGAGAGAAAGATGGAGGGAATGTGGAAAAGAGAGAAAGATGGAGGGAATGGGGAAAAGAGAGAAAGATGGAGGGAATGTGGAAAAGAGAGAAAGATGGAGGGAATGTGGAAAAGAGAGAAAGATGGAGGGAATGTGGAAAAGAGAGAAAGATGGAGGGAATGTGGAAAAGAGAAAAAGATGGAGGGAATGTGGCACATATACTTGAACGTAACAATGCTATTAAAATAATAATAATAATCATCATCAATACTTAATATTCTCTTGTAATAAAGGAATCCATTATAAATGAGCCTTTTCAGATGTATTTGGATTCCCCATAGGCTGATGTTATTTTGTAACTTCTAATATAAAGTATCTTCATTAAAAAATAATTTGCATCTCACCTGTAGAACTGCCCCATCACATGTGCAGGTGAATTTGATTTTTAAAGTGGACCAAAACCCACGCCCGACAGCCCTGGAATCTATTACACCCCCCCCCCCAAAGGGCATCCAGATTCGGGATGCCCCACTGTGTGTAACCCCCGCAGGTTGCCCAGAAACTCACCTTCCTTTCTGGTCCAACGGCGCATGCGCAACATCCCCGCTATCCCTTTAGCAGGGTATGCTAAAAGGAATAGCGTGGAATGTGAAAAAGAGAGAAAGATGGAGGGAATGTGGAAATGATAGAAAAAAGAAGGGAACATAGAAAGGAGAGAAAGATGGAAGGAATGTGGAAAGGAGAAATAGATGGAGGGAATGTGGAAAAGCGAGACAGATGGAGAGATTGTGGAAAAGAGAGAAATGGAAGGAAAGGAAAGATTGAGGGAATAAAGATGGCAGAAATGTGGAAAGGAGAGAAAGATGGAGGAAATGTGGAAAGGAGAGAAAGATGGAGGAAATGTGGAAAGGAGGGACAGATGGAGAGAATGATGAAGGGAAAGTGGAAATGAGAGAAAGATGGAGGGAATGTGGAAATGATAGAAAAAAGAAGGGAACATAGAAAGGAGAGAAAGATGGAAGGAATGTGGAAAGGAGAAATAGATGGAGGGAATGTGGAAAAAAGAGAGACAGATAGAGGGAATGTGGAAAAGAAAGAAAAGGAAGGAAATATTGAGGGAATGTGGAAAAAAATGGCGGAAATGTGGAAAGGAGAGAAAGATGGAGGAAATGTGGAAAGGAGGGAAAATGGAGGAAATGTGGAAATGAGGGAAAGATAGAGGAAATGTGGAAAGGAGAGAAAGATGGAGAGAATGTGGAAAGGAGTGAAAGATGGAGGGAATTTAGAAAGGGGAGAAAGATGGAGGGAATATGGAAAGGGGGGAATGATGGAGGGAATGTGGAAATGAGAGAAAGATTGAGGGAATGTAGAAAAGAGGGAGCATAGAAAGGGGGGGTAATTGAGGGGATGTGCAATAAAGATGGAGGAAATGTGGAAAGGAGAGAAAGATGGAGAGAATGTGGAAAGGAGAGACAAATGGAGGGAATGTGGGAAGAAGAGACAAATGAAAAGGAGGGAACATGGAAAGAAGAGACAGATGGTGGAAATGTGGAAAAGAGAGAGAAAAGGAGGAAACATAGAGAGAAAGATAAGAGAAATATAAATCTAAACTTATTCCAGAGCGGCAGTTCTCTTGCAGTGTGACTGTTCTGCTTTATTGCCAATTTACTTTACCAAACAGGTTTATCTCTATTTCCTGGCTGATGTCAGCATAAAAAACCTCACCAGGAAGAGAGAGCAGAATGAAAAAGTGCACAGAAACGAGGGGGCAACCATGATATTTTTCTGTACATTGTATTATATTTATTGCAAAACAAATAATACATAAGAAGATAAGTTTAACAAAAGACAGAAAATAACAGAAAACGAAAAAAAAAAAAAAAAGCACATAAAATTACAGAACAGGATCCACGGACTTTGTCAAAGTCTGCTTAGTGTAGTCTCTCTTTTATATAACTTAAAGGAAAATGTAAGGCCTGCTGTGTTTTTGTTTTTACTTTCTTTTGCACGAAAGGCATCACGGAGTGCTTTATGCCGATGTAGCACATACAAATAAAAAAAAAAAAATCCAAAATTAAAACCCCTTCCCTAAAAATCACTTTTTTTTTAAAGCAAAAGTTAAAATCTATTTGCCAAAGTCAACCTGCTTTCCTCTGTGATTCAGAAGAAGTCCGAATTTTCCCATGTAGGAAATAAAAACAGAAAAGAAAAAAAAAGGGGGGGAGGGGAGATTGTTCCTAATAAAAATAAAAGGAACAAAAACGTCGCGGGGGGTTCTGCAAAAAAAAAAAAAAAAACTCTCAATAAATCCCGTCGGCTTTGTTTATGCAAATCGGAGACTCTGCTATGTTTACCGTTCGATAAAAGACTTGAGAAAAAAAAAACACAAAAGAAACGGAGAGAGAAGATAAAAAAAAAAAAAAAAAAAAAGGGAAACCCATAATTTAACAAAAAAAAAAAAAAAAAAAAGCATATCCTCCGATAGAATCAGCAGCATGCTAATATATATAACTTTTTTTTGTACAAAAATGTTTAAAAGTTCGGGTGTCTTTAAGTAACTTTTTATTTTTTAAACAATATTATTTTATTATAAAATAAATAATTTAAAAAAAAAAATCATTTTTTTTTTTTTTTTTTTTTTTCATTTTCGATCCGACCTCTTCTTTTATTTTCATTCGATATTTCTTTGATATTTTTTTTTTTTTATTTTGCTGCTGATGATGATTGGCGAACGTCTTTAAAAGGGCACTTGCTTACAGGTTGGCACGCTAACGGTAAATCAGGCAACTTGTGAATCATCTGTTGACACGGGTAAGTGTCGGACTGGGATGCCCGGGGCCCGCCATTAGAACTGACTCTGGGGGCCCACCCCACACTTATAGTAGATATAAGTATCGCCGGCTTATATGCACAGAAACTTTACTCTAAACCGTATGTGTGTGCACTCGGGATGCCACAAATAAGCGAGGGATAGTTCAGGTTTTGGCTGATGCAGTCCCTTATTAAAGGGCCCTCTGGGCCAGTCCGAGCCTGCGCGGGGTTTGGGGGGGGCGGCACTTGGGAACAGACGCGGAAATCCAATTCGAACTCGACCTGCATAGTTCAGTCCCGCTCTCGTTTCATAATAGGGGGTCCCGAAACGTCGGGCTGAACATTCTTTTTAAAACTCTTATCTGATACAAAAATACTTTACGTCGAAAGATACAAAACTACCGGAGCCGCTGAAGCCGTCGAAGAAAGCAAAGATATTTTTGTTTAGTTTTTTTTTTTTTTTTTTACAATGTATCTGTTCTCTCTAGAATATAAATGTATAAACCCCCAATACAAAGGCAATGAAACATACACAGTACATACTAAAGTATATCGGATGGAGACTAGTCCTCACAGAGGATGTAGGAGTTTTTTTAGAAAAAAAAAAAAAGTCTCTTTGAGTATCAAGTTTGCTGGTTTTCATCTTCTCTCGTGATAATGAAGTACCATACGGAAGAGCCGCGCCCCTTCTTTATTCAGTCTTTACATTTTTTTTTTTTTAGGGAGGCGCGGTGGATTGGTGGAATGAAAAGCGTTCCTTCGAGGAAAATAAGAAAAGTCTACGAGTCATTTGGGTCTACGGCCTGGTCAGCTGCGTGTAGACGGGCTGCTCCCAGTGTTGGGGGCTGTGGGTTTGGGGGATGCTGGGGACCCCCGTTGTGTCTGCGATGGGCGTGTACATGGGACGCTGGGTGGGGTTCATGTAGGTGAACGTGGAGTAGAGGCTGGAGCTCTGGCCGGCGGCGTGGCTGTAGTAGGAGTTGGAGCCTTGGTGTTCGGTGTAGTCGTACTGGGAACGGGTGATGGTGGGGTAGGTGGAGCCGTAGTGCTGGAGGTTGAAGGAGCTGTAGTTGAGCTGCTGGGGCGAGTGCTGTTGCTGCTGGTCGCTGTAGTGACTCGGGCTCAGCTGTTCGGTTTTGATGTGCGTCCGCTGCTGCGTTTGGTTCTGCTCGCCGCTCAGGGGGGTCAGGTTGTGCTGTTGCTGCTGCGGCTGTTGGGGCTGCTGTGGCTGCTGTTGCTGCTTAGACATCCACGAGTGGCCAGCACCCGCCGCGCCACCGGCGGCGCTTCCGATGCCGTAGCTGCCGGTGTAGGTCACCTGCGTTGAAGCTACGCCGGGGTGGCCGTTGGGAGGCAGGTACTGGTCAAACTCGTTGACGTCGAAGGCTTCGATGTTGGAGATGACCTCGCTGCTGAGCTCTCCGATATCCACGTCCCGGAAATCTATGTGAGGCGGCTGGCGACCGCTCTCCTGCAGGGGGCGCCCTTCGCGCTTCAGGTCGGGCTTGCTGGGCTGCACGTCGGTCTTGGGGGTGGTGGGCGGTGTTGGGGGGCCTTGTGATTGACCTGAAAAGAGGCGAGAAACAGGAATGTTACTACCAACTCGGATCAAATATAGGACAGTCAAACAAATATAAGGTTGGACTATGGTGTGGGGCCCGGGCCATGAAGCGGGGCCCAGCCACAGTCTTTCACTGCTACCATCTGACCTCCCACAATTTCTGGGCACTATGCAAAGGAGTGGCTAGAGTTTACTGGAGTCACCTTGGCTGCCATGGGGCCCAGGAGTTCCCTACTATAGGGGGAAGACTTCCCCTACCGAGTCTGTCCCCATAATCCACAGCCTATATTATAGGGGGAAGACTCCCCCCTATATTGAGTGTGTCCCCATAATCCACAGCCTATATTATAGGGGACAGACTCCCCCCTATATTGAGTGTGTCCCTATAATCCACAGCCTATATTATATGGGGGCAGATCCCCCCTATTAAGTGTGTCCCTATAATCCACAGCCAATATTATAGGGGGGAAGATTCACCCCTATATTGAGTGTGCCATATAATCTACAGCCTATATTATAGGGGGCAGTCTCCCCCTATTGAGTCTGTCCCCATAATCCACAGCCTATATTTTAGGGGGGCAGCCCCCCCCCCCCTATTTAGGATGTCCCTATAATCTACAGTCTATATTATAGGGGACAGACTCCCCCTATTGAGTCTGTCCCCATAATTCACAGCCTATATTATAGGGGACAGACCCCCCCTATATTGAGTGTGTCCCTATAATCCACAGCCTATATTATAGGGGGCAGACTCCCCCTATATTGAGTGTGTCCCTATAATCCACAGCCTATAGTATAGGGGGTAGACTCCCCCTATTGAGTCTGTTCCCATAATCCACAGCCTATATTATAGGGGGAAGATTCCCCCTATTGAGTGTGTCCCCATAATCCACAGCCTATATTATAGGAGCTAGACTCCCCCCCTACATTGAGCGTGTCCCTATAATCCACAGCCTATTATATAGGGGGCAGACTTGCCCAATTGAGTGCGTCTCTATAATCCACAGCCTATATTATAGCGAGTCCCCCCGATTTAGTCTGTCCCCATAATCCACAGCCTAAAAATAATAGCGCGACTCATGGCAGCCATGCTCGGACCATGGTCCAAACCATATACGGCCTCCTTGGGCCCCAACCATCAGATATCAGTTGTGGAACTGGGAGGAGCTATATGGGACCCAAACATTCCGAGACAAACCTCTAATTGGCTGCTTGGGATGCCTTCAGGAGGGCCAGATGTGAAAAGAACATATACATTGCGCCCCCATCTGGCACATTTTAGGGCACCCGTCTCTGGCCGACCAGATGGTAGAGGGTTAAACTCAAGTTCCTCTGCTTGGAGTGCTTTCACTATCTTCCATCTCAGCTCCTCAAACCCAAGTCAAGTCTCCTGCAAACAGGTGCCATATAACAGCACTGATAACACCGCTAATCATTAACTCCAGGTTTGTAGACTTGCAGTTCGGTTGACCTGTATGCTGAGCAGATGGCCGGAAGTGCAGAAGGTACTGTGTATATATATATATATATATATATATATATATATATATTTATATGTGTTTAGAGGGCACGGAAATAAAAACAAAAAAAGGGAATGGGGAGATTGTTTAAGATTCATATATCATGGGGTTTAAGGAGCGCAGAATGAAATCCAGATTGGGAGTGGAGACTACACATGGGACAGCTAAGAACGCTAAGGAGTAGTGCTGGGACCATGGGGCATGGGGTTGGGCTAGATCTGGATGGACCATACATTTGAGCGTAGGGCTAGGTTTGCATGGGGTTGGGATTATCCTTAATTCTGCTAGACAATAGGGTCAGAAGTAGGGCTTGGTCTTTATGGACCATGGGGTTGGGAGTAGTGCTAGGTCTGGATGGGTCATAGGGTTGATAATAGGCTTTATCAGGGTCTGGGTCTGTATTAATCACAGGGTTGGTAATGGTCTTGGCTTTTCATGGATCATAGGGTTGGAAGTGGGGCTAGGACTGCATGGGCCATCCGTTTGGGAGTACAGCAGGGTCTGCATGGATCATAGGGTTGGGTCTGCATGGATCACACTGTAAGGAGTAGAGCTAGGTCTGCATGAACCATAAGGTTGGGAGTAGGGCTGGGTCTGCATGAACCATAAGGTTGGGAGTAGGACTGGGTCTGCATGAACCATAGGGTTGGGGGTAGGGCTGGGTCTGTATGGACCAAATGATTGAGAGTAGTGCAGGATCTGCATGGACCATCAGTTTCGGAGTACAGCAGGGTCTGCATGGATCATAGCGTCGGATGTAGGACTGGGTCTGCATGGATCACGCGGTAAGGTGTAGAGCTAGGTCTGCATGGACCATATGGTTGGCAGTAGGGCTGGGTCTGCATAAACAATAGGGTTGGGAGTAGGGCTGGGTCTGTATGGACCAAAGGGTTGGGAGTAGCGCAGGATCTGTATGGATTATCAGGTTGGGAGAAGGGCTAGATCTGTAAGAATCATAGGGCTGGGTTTATATGGACCATACATATCAGAGTTGGGCTAGGTCAACATGGATCGTGGGGTTGTTGGACTAAGTTGGACTAAGTCTGGATGGACCATACATATGAGAGGAGGGCTAGGTCTGCACAGACATAGGTTTAGGAATAGGCTTAGTTCTGCTAGAAAATGGGTTTAGGAGTAAGGCTAGGTCTGTTTGGACTATTAAGTTGGGAGTATAGCTAGGTCAGCATGGATTATAGTTAATATGGTTGAAAAAAGACATATGTCCCTCAACCCTGGATCATAGAGTTGAGAAAAGTTTTAGGTCTGTATGGACCTTGGGGTTGGGAATAGGCTTAGTTCTGCTAGAAAATGGGGTAGGCAGTAGGGCTAGGTCTGTTTGGACTATTAAGTTGGGTATAGGGCTAGGTCAGTATGGATCACAGGGTTGAGAAAAGTTTTAGGTGTGCATGGATCACGCGGTTTGAGGCAGGGCTGGAGCTAAACGCAATGTTGGCTGTAAGCTGAAGACATGAGCTTGGCACAGAGCTGGCAGCAGGGCTAGGACTGCACAGAGCAAACAAATCTCATGTTACCGACTCCTGTAACCCTTTCCTGGCCATTAATGTATCTTCGTTAGGATATAAGTGGTTAAACCAGTCAATACCATAAAACTGCTGGACCGAAAAGCCCCCCCCCCAGCAATTCCCTAGGTGTATTCCCTGCGCTCTTTTATGACTTCTCTAGTTTAGTTAAAACAACCAAGCAGAGGAATGAGTGAAGGCAACCTAAGCTGGGATGACGGGGTGGTCGGTTTAACCCCAAGCTGGCCACGTTTTTTGCTATAAACCGGGGGGGGGGGGTCTCGGTAAACGAAGCACGGGTCAGGCTACCTACCCGAGTGTTCCCCTGGAGAGTGCACTTCGCTCATGCTGGAGGCAGAGTGCGGCGAATCCGCCTGCAGGGCCTTGAAGATGGCGTTGGGCGAGATGTGGGTCTGCTCGGAGGGGTCCTCCTGTTCGGCCTGGCCGTTCTTCACGGACTTTCTGCGCCGGGGCTGGTACTTGTAGTCGGGGTGATCCTTCTTGTGCTGGATCCTCAGCCTCTCGGCTTCCTCGACGAATGGACGCTTCTCGCCCTCGTTCAACAGCCTTGAAGAAAAAAATAAAACATTAGACCAGATGCATAACTAGAAAACTATGGGGCCCTGGTGCAGAGAGGAACCCAGGGCCGGGTAAAACTGATAGATAGTTGTAGGCTCATGGGTGTCAGGACAGGGCCCCCAGACCTCAGGGGCCCCAGAGTGGTTACTGATAAATCTTAATACAGCTGGCTACAATGTGATTAAAAGGCATATACTGACACTCAGGCGCATGGGTGTCAGTATAGGGCCCCAACATATGAGGGTCCCTTTGCTGTGATGCCTCTGCAACACTTTTCCAATAAACTTTCTTAATAACACTTTTACATTAAACTTTCTTAATAATGAATATGCATATATAAAAGACAGCAGCGACACCAGAGGCCAATCCTGAAATGACACAACTACGGACATGGTCGGTGCTATATCCAACATAATTATTCGGATTCTTATAAAACATGCATATATTATATATATATATATATATCTTTTGCAATTAAAGGAGAATATACCCCTAGGCCTGAACTTCCTTATACCCATATACTCAACTGATACAATTAAGAGATCCAAGAAAACATCTGTATATAACCCTATGAGGATAATAAGTGGGGAAACCCCCAAGTGGGGGAGGGGGGGGGGGCATTTCAACAGCCTAAATCTCATTTCCCATTACAATGCAGAGATCAAGATTAAGCCCCTGTCAAGTTAGATGAGCAATTCCTGTATAGAGCCAGAAAAAAAAACCTCAGGCTACACACATCAAGCACCGTCCTCTACCTGAGCCCTCTGGCATGGGGAAAATGCAGGATCAGTCACACAGGCACAGCAGGGGTTAACCATTAAAGCGTCAGTGCCTTAGAAATGCATTGCCAAAAACTGCTACTACCGACCCCCAAGCCATTGGGCTAATGAAAGTCTGTTAGGAGGTAAGGATTGTAATACCTAGACGAGTAGAGACACTTTTTTATGCTTTGATATATATATATATATATATATATATATATATATATATATATATACACTGTCTAACTGAGCAACTAACTGACTTACAGATGTAGCAACAGTGCATCCAATTGGGTTATCTCAGCACAGAAGACATTGAAAAGTATTGAAGAATTCAGGTTAACACACTGTGCCAAAGTGTTAAGGGCTGCTGCATGTATATATATATATATATATATATATATATATATATATATATATATGACAACGAGAAAGACTCTAGCTAGGAATCTATGGAACACAATTCTGCTAGGTTCCTATAAGCTCACATTCATTGGATTTGCTTCCTGCAGACAGGGGCGAATTGGCCATAGGGAGACCCGGAAAATGCCCAGTGGGCCGCACTGCTTTGGGGCAGTCTGGGCTGCTACCTTTACTAACAGTCCAATCCAAACCTAACCCCCCATCCTGTCCATCACTCTATCCCCTCACCCATGCAACCTCAGACCATGTCCTCAACCTAATGATATAGCCTCAGTGCTGGGGCACACTGGTTGACTGGTCAGGAAGCAGCAGATATATTGCCCTTTAATGCAGAAGGGTTATAATCGGGCACATACGGAAATAATGGTATGGCCAGTTACCCTTACCCCCACCCGACCTATTAATTACCTTGCCAGGGAAGTGAGAGTTCTAGAATAATGTTAAATAACCTTGATATATATATACATACAATCCACTGACTGTGAAGCTTAAGATTTACAGAGATTTTTCTTTAAAAAGCAAATAATCTGGTTAGTTAGTCTCCAAGGTGCTCTTATGGATAAATATATTTATGAGGTCTTCGATTCAGCAAACTTTTCTCAAAGTACAGTAGCTCGTAAAAATAAGTAATACTTCAGGCTTTTATTTCCTGCTAGTAAAACCTGATCTGTCAAGCTTAAGATTTACCAAAGTTTTACTCATACTCGTGAAGTTGTGCTCATGTGGATATATATTATATTAAAACCACAATTCAGTAAAATGTCCTTAAAGTATCTCATAACAATAAGGACTACTTCAGGCTTTTAATTTCCATACAGTCAAAATGACCCACTGATAATAAAGCTTTACTTTAGCAAATGATCTCATGAATTAAGTGTCCGAGGTGCTTATATATATTAGGGCCTTATATATATATTTATATATATCGGCCTTGATTCAGTAAACTTATCTCACAAAAATAAGGACTACTTCACACAGTTAAAACAATCCTACTGACCACAAAGCTTAAAGATTTACTTTTTAAAAGCATCTCCGAGGGGCTCATATGGATATATATTATAAGTTAGGGCTTTGATTCAGTAAACTGAGCTTGTCGCTTGGCTGCAGTGAAAGTGTTTAGGTGCTCTATCCTTTTCCCTTTTACTTAATCACCCCTTATTTTATCTTGCGCCTTGAAAGGGGCTTCTTATTTTCAGGAGATATTTTAAGGCAAGATTCCTGAATCCAGGCCTATGAGTTAATAGCCTTTGGGGAAGCCGAGTTTTGAGAGACTCCGCAATGGGACGGTTCTACAGGTGAGGTCCATATTTTTTTTTTTTACAGCTTATTGGAGATTTTGTTACTATTGAAAGCTCTCAAAAGCAGAATCCACCCTTTGAAGAAAGCTTACCCAAGCCAGAGTTTAATTAAAGGAGGATGAGTATCCCCTCTATGAAGTGCCCCTGGGGTACATGTGCTATCCAGCTAGTACAGTCAGCAAAGACTATTACTACCCCCCTCCCCACTTATGTCAGCTCCTATAATAGGAGCAGAAGGTGAAGCCACCGAGGTGCCAGCTTGGAATAAATCTAAAACCATACAGATTGCAGATGCATGCTGGCATGGTTATGTAGAGCAGAGAGGTGCCGAGGCTATCCGAGCAGGTGAATGAGCATTGCTCTTAATCATACAATTCATATAGTTTGATTTATTCTACCTATTTCATATTAGTAGGCATTTCTGTGCATTGCCCACAAGGATATAGTCTGAATCACTTAACCAGCTGGTATGGTTATTATTAGCACGTATGTCAAATCAGTCGATACGTTGGCCGCAACCAAATGGCATTGCCAAGAGTGCCAGCTTGCCATTTCAGCTGCACAGATTGCATTATGCGCTGAGGCAAAGACATAGTTAACGAAGGCAGACCGGCTTCCGGGTGGATTGGCACGGGTGGAGATGCCAGCTTGGCAGAAATCAAAAAGGCAGTTTGGCAGCAAGGCGACCAGAAGGACTGGCATGGGTAAAGGCGCCAGCTTGGAGCAATGGCTGCTAATAATGCCAGGCTTGTCGAGGGTGTTGGCTTGGGGGCTGCATTGCACACATCTCAAACAAATGCCAGCTTTGGCACCAGAAGCACTGGTATGGGTTAATGTCCCAGACTGGGGCTACAGGGCACACATCTACAGCTGGTGAACTGGAAATGGCTGCTAATAACCCTCGGCTTGCCACCAAAAGGATTGCCATGGGTGACGGTCTTAGCTTGGGGGCTACAGGGCACACATTTCAAACCAGTAAACATTACAAATGCCATCTTGGGCACCAGAAGGGTGTTAATATCCCAAAGGGTTAATGTTCCAAATTATGAGGCTACATGGCACTAAGGTAGATGATGACGACACCAGCTTTGCCACCACAAGGACTGGCTATAGGTTTTGGTGATAGGGGGTCCTTAGGCAACTCTCCCGTTCACAACCTCTGGTCTGCTGCCTGCCTGCAAGGCATCGGCTAGGCAATTGCCCATTTTGCCACCCCTTGGTTCATCGCCTAACTGTAAGCCATCTGCTACAACCCCACACCTTTCATTCAAGTATACACCCTAAGCAATTGCCCCGTTTGCCACCCCGGTAAACCACCTGTCTGCAAGCCATCGGCTAGAGCAATCTGCTGCAGGGAAATCTTCAACTCCCAGGCCGAGAGCATTATAGTTGATGGTTTGCAGGCAGTATGGTCAGCATCCAAGGGTCCCACCGAGAGAATGCATATATTTCTGGCTTCTCTTTTTCCGGGGCTCATGCACAGTGGATAAGCCGGGCTCTCCAGGCAATTGCCCCCTTCTCCAACCCTAGTCAACCGCCTGCCTGCAAGCCATCGGCTGGGCAATTGCCTGATTTGCCACCTTCAGTTCAACCATCTGCCTGCAAGCTAAATGCTACAACCCCACACCTTCATCCAAGTATATGTCCTAAGCAATTGCTTGATTTGCCACCCCCTGGTCCACCGCCTGCCTTTAAGCTATCAGATACAACCCCACACCTTAGTCCAAGTATAATCCCTAAGCAATTGCCCCGCTTGGCAACCCCTTGTGCCCTGTACAATGCATTATCTGCACCAGTGACATCATATAAGCTCGGTCATCCTTTGCCCGGAATGTTGTAGCTCATGGCTTGCAGGCAGGACGGTCAGTATTGAAGAGCAGTCCCGGGTCCCACTAAGGGGAATATGCACTGGTGCATATATTCCCGGATTCTTTTTTTCGGGACTAATGCAGAGTGGATAAGCCGGGCTTTCCAAGTAATTGCTCCATTCGCCACTCCCTCATCAACTGCCTGCCTGCAAGCCATCTGCTACAACCCCACATCTTCGTCCAAGTATAAGCCCTTCGTTTTTAATATAACTAGCGATTTATACATTTTTTTGATTAATAAATTGTTTTTGGATGAAATGAATTGATCTGATATTTTGGGATTTTTTGGTGCGGTGGTTTGTTCCTGAGCGGCTGCTGGAGCCGCATGCTAACTTGCATATGTTTTATGGTCTTATCTTTTTAAAAGGAATACCTCCAGCCCTTAATAATACGTATGACAGCCTGAAACGTATTACCTGGTCCCAATGATGGAGGGGAGCACTTTCTGACTTACAAGACCTTTGATGGCTGTGTGATTACAATTTTCAAGCTGGACATTGTAACTGGAAAGGATGTGGGGAGTTTTTTTAGGAGATTCTGAGGTCCGTGCTATCTAGGTCTGAGGGTGAGCTGGTTATTGTTTGCTTAAATTTGCACAGTTTGCCAACCTCCAGTCCATTACCTGCTTGCAAGCCATGAGCTGGGCTATTTGCACAATTTGTCACCCCCCCCCCCTCCACTGCCTGCCTGCAAGCCATAGGCTAGTGCCAGGGAAATACCTGCCTGCAAGCCATCAGTTGGGCTATTTTCACAATTTGTCACCCCCCCAGTCAAGTACCAGGGAAATACCTTTCTGCAAGCCATCAGCTAAAGCCATCTGGGCCAGGGATCTCCCCCAAGCCGGGGGGATCCCTGGCCCAGATGGCTGTAGCCGATGGCTTGCAGGCAGGACGGTTGGCATCCAATGGTCCCAACTTGGAGAATAGGCTCGTGCATATAGAAACATAGAAAGTTGACGGCAGAAGGAGACCATACGGTCGATCTAGTCTGCCCTTATGTGTATACTGTAAGTTCTCTTTATTTTAGGATAGATGTGTGCTTATCCCATCATGTTTAAATTCAGTGACTGTTGATTTTTCAACTACCTCTGCTGGAAGTTTGTTCCAAGCATCTACTACTGTTTCTGTAAAATAATATTTTCTAACATTGCTCCTGATCTTCCCCCCGACCAGCTTCGGGTTGGGCCCCTTGTTCTATCATTAAGTTTCTTTTTAAAAACACTTCCCTCCTCAACCTTATTGAATCCTTTCACATATATAAAGGTCTCCATCATGTCCCCTTTCTCCCTTCTTTCCTCCAGACTGTACAAATTAAGTTCTTTAAATCTCTCCTGATCTAGAACCACTCAACTTGGATAAGTTGAGTGAATATGTAGATCCCCCCTCACTTATCATACAATAATTTGAAAAAAAAAATGGACCCACTAAGGGGCTGACCCCACGGCGGACCAGACGGGCGACATAGCCACCATGGCCACTTACCTCCAGAGTTTTCCCAGGGTCTTGCTGAGCTCGGCGTTGTGCAGGTGGGGGTACTGATCGGCCAGTTTTCTCCGGGCCGCCTGGGCCCACACCATAAAGGCGTTCATGGGCCTCTTGACATGGGGCTTGTTCTTGCTGGATCCGTTGACCCTCACGGGCATTGGCACCAGGGTCCAGTCGTAGCCCTTCAGCACCTGGCTGACCGCCTCCCGGATGCACACGGGGAATTTCTCATCCTCCGTCTCCTTCTTCAGACCCTCGGGCTCCGCGCCCATTCCTCCGGCTCCTTTGGGGAAGGTGTTCTCCTGGGGGCGGGTGTTCTCTGTGTCCGAACTGGAGCCGGAGGGGCAAGGTGAGCCGGCCATGGAGTCCTCGGACATGGAAGGGCTGGGGGCCCCCGATAGGCACTTGTCTTGCTCTTCTGTCATCTTTAGGAAAGGGTCCAGGAGATTCATGCGGACTCTAAGCCAAGTGGGGGGTGTCTGTATGTATATATATATATATTGGGGGGGGCAGTCTCTGCAGCAGAGGATCAGACCCACAGCTAAGGATCAGAAACCATCAATGATGAGGGTGAAGGATGCTCCGTGCTGACAGCGCGCTCTCTAAGCCAAGTGGGTGGGTGTCTGTGTATATATATATATATTGGGGGGGGCAGTCTCTGCAGAGGATCAGATCCGCAGCAGAGGATCAGAAACCATCAATGAGGGTGAAGGATGCTCCGTGCTGACAGCGCGCTCCTATTCGCGCTCCTATTCGCGCACACCTCCGACTTCTCCGCGATGTACCACCGTCTGCTGCCCGAGCGGCTGGGCGCGCTGCTTTATATAGCATCCTCCTCCGCAGCGCGCAGCCAATCGGCGGCCTAGCCACGCCCCTAGCGCTGGCTGGACACGCCCCGTTCTAGAGGCTGAGCGACAGAAAGAGACAGAGAGGCGAATGGAGGAGAGCGGCGATCGCTGCGCTCTGTCACCCGACTATACCCGGCTCATATAGGGACCCGAACACCCGAATTATATAGGGACCCGCACACCCGACTCGTATAGGATACAGGACACCTGGCCTATATAGGACCTGCACACCCGACTCATATAGGACACGCACACCCGACTCCTATAGGATCCAGCGTACCCGACTCATATAGGGACCCGCACACCCGAAATATATAGGGACCCGCACACCCGGCAAACATAGGAGCCAGCACACCCGGCCCATATAGGACACGCACACCCGACTGATAACTCATATAGGACCCGCACACCCAAATCATATAGGACCTGCACACCAAACTCATATAGGAGACAGCACACCCGGTTAACATAGGGACCTGCACACCCGACTCATATAGGAGCACACAACGCCCACATAGGAGGCAGCACACCCGGCTCATATAGGAGACAGCACACCCGGCTAACATAGGGACCCGCACACCCGACTCATATAGGAGCCAGCACACCTGGCAAATATAGGAGCCAGCACACCCGACTCATATAGGAGCCAGCACACCCGACTCATATAGGAGCCAGCACACCCGACTCATATAGAAGCCAGCAACACGTACACCCGGCCCATATAGGACCTGCACACCCGACTCATATAGGAGCCAGCACACCCGACTCATATAGAAGCCAGCACACCCGACTCATATAGGACACGCACACCCGGCCCATATAGGGCCTGCACACCCGACTCATATAGGAGCCAGTACACCCGGCTCATATAGGAGACAGCGCACCCGGTTAACATAGGGACCCGCACACCCGACTCATATAGAAGCACACAACGCCCACATAGGAGCCTGCACACCCGGCTCATATAAGAGCCAGCACACCCGGCCCGCATAGGAGCTAGCACACACGACCCATATAGGAACCTGCACACCCGGCCCATATAGGACCTGCACACCCGGCCCACATAGGAGCCAGCACACCCGGCCTGCATAGGAGCCTGCACACCCGGCCCATATGGCAGGCAGAACACCCGGCCCATATAGGAGCCAGCACATCCGGTCCATATAGGAGCCAGCACACCCGGCCCATATAAGAGCCAGCACACCCGGCCCATATAAGAGCCAGCACACCCGGCCCACATTGTAGCCAGCAAACCCGGCTGCTTAGTACATACGGCGCTAAACTGACTGCCCCTCCACTAACTGCCACCGAGCAAACCCCATAGAGCTCTACAGAGAGGTACACACATATAATATATAAACATACATATAAACATATATACACACATACATATAAACACACACATATATACTATATACACGCCCATATACAATATTGCGCGCGCACACACACACACACACACACACACACACACACACACACACACACACACATAAACATACACACACGTATATAAACACACACATATACAATATTACACAGACACTCATACATATAAACATATGTACACACATGCATACAAACACACAAAGTTACAAACACACGTACATTTATACAGACATACATGTATGCTCACCCATATTCAATAGCACACACAAACACACACACACACACACACACACACAAACACACACACACACACACACACACACACACACACACACACGTATACACACAGTGTTACAAACACACATGTAAACATATTTTAAACACACACGCACAGACCCATACATGCACATGTATATACAGACACACAGATATAACCATGCACACACATATTTATACACACACATATTATATAGACACACACATACATGTGCAAACACACACATATACCTACACATACACATATTTATACACACCAATATATACGGACAACCACATGCACACAAACACATATATACATATAGACACACACACATACACACAAACATATCTATACATATAGACACACACACACATCTATACATATAGACACACACATACACCCAAACACATATATACATATAGACATACACATACAGACACATAGTACAGACATATAGTATATACACACACATACACATATATATAGACACATATCCATACACATACACACACCCATACGTGCACATACTTATACACACATATACATATAGACACACATATACATGTATATACACATTTATATACAAACACACATACCTATACACACACACACACACACACTATATATATACACATATACAAGTACAGACATAAATATATAAATAAATATATAAATATAAACAGACACATATACCAATACATACACACAAACACATATATACATATAGACACACACATACATACAAACACATATATACATATAGACACACACATACACCCAAACACATATACATATAGACATACACACACGTACAGACAGACAGACACATATAGTATATACGTATATACACACACATATGTATACACATATCCAAACACATACACACACCCATACGTGCACATACTTATACACAAACATATACATATAGACACACATATACATACACATATTTGTACACACACATAAATATATATATAAACAACCAAATACACACACACACACACACACGGACACATTATATATATATACTCCCACGCACTCACATCCCCATACATGCACATTTATATACAAACACACACATACCTATACACACACACACACACACACACACACACACTATATACATATATACAAACACACACATAAATATATATATATAGACACACATATACCAATAAATACACACATATATACACAGACACACTCACACATAACAGAGACAAAGCAGAGAGGAATACAACACGCACATACCTATACACACACACATACACACACACACACACACACACACACACACACACACACACACACACACACTATATACACATATACAAGCACACACATAAATATATATATAGACACGCACATATACCAATACATACACACACATATATACACAGACACACTCACACATAACAGAGACAAAGCAGAGAGGAATACAACACACACATACCTATACACACACATACACACACACACACACACACACTATATACACATATACAAACACACACATAAATATATATATAGACACACATATACCAATACATACACACATATATACACAGACACACTCACACATAACAGAGACAAAGTAGAGGGGAATACAACACATACATCCCTATACACACACACACACACACACACACACATACACACACTATATACACATATACAAACACACACATAAATATATATATAGACACACACATATACCAATGCATACAAACACATATATACACAGACACACTCACACATAACAGACACAAAGCAGAGAGGAATACAACACACACATACCTATACACACACACACACACACACACACACACACACACACACACACACACTATAAACACATATACAAACACACACACATAAATATATATATATATAGACACACACACATATACCAATACATACACACACATATATACACAGACACACACTCACACATAACAGAGACAAAGTAGAGGGGAATACAACACACACATACCTATACACACACACACACACACACACACACACACACACTATAAACACATATACAAACACACACACATAAATATATATATATATAGACACACACACATATACCAATACATACACACACATATATACACAGACACACACTCACACATAACAGAGACAAAGTAGAGGGGAATACAACACACACATACCTATACACACACACACACACACACACACACACACACACACACACACACACACTATAAACACATATACAAACACACACACATAAATATATATATATATAGACACACACACATATACCAATACATACACACACATATATGCACAGACACACACTCACACATAACAGAGACAAAGCAGGGAGGAATACAACACACACACATCGTGCTGCGTGTAGGAAAGCAGGCAAGACTCCCCTGCAATTCCGCCTTCCGCCCAGAGGGGGCAGTAACGCTCCAGAAACCCGCTCCCGGCCGGCGCTCGGCAATAGGAGGTGGGGGATGGGGGTGTCTGTGTTACCCGCAGAACCTGCAGCGGGCGAGAACGGGCGTGCAGCGATTGACTTGCTCAGAGAATATCGCCCAATGTTGAGCCACTTGATTGCCGCTAATAACTGCCCCGATCTCTGCGCTGCCTCCTCTGCCCGACTTACCTACCGCCTACCAACATCAGGCCGGGCACTCAGGGGTTAACCCCGAACACCCGATTTTTTTCTTCTGTCTTCGCCTCCACTTAATTAATTTCTACAATATTTTTTTGTAGTTCGCGAAAACCCGGCCGGTGATATTTATAAATCAAAACGAATTTTCCCTATATCATACGATCTCCCGCTTGATTAATTTATTTAAATGTATCATTATTATTATTTTTAATTATTATTTTATTAATTACCCGAGAAAGATCTTTGTACATCTCGTATATTCTGCTAAAAGCTTTGTTCGTTTATTGGTCTATTTTTAAAAACTTTTTGGGACAGATTTTTCCGTTTGATCAACTTTTCGTCCAGACAAAACCAACTTAAAGAATTTATTGTCGCTACAAATAAACCCCTATACCCTAAATTTTATAAGGACCCAGGGCAAGACACCCCCTCCCCTGATTTTTTTAACCCCTTCTCTTAACCCCTTTAATTCTGGCTGAATTGAGATAAATTCGGTGGGTTTTTGTTTTGCTTTTTTTTTCTGTTGAAGGAAAGGGTTAACAAGCACACATTCGCTTTATAACACGGGCACAAAAGAGTTAAAATGCAGAGCATTCGCCATAAAGTGCTTGTTGTGTAATTGCGTCATTTTACGTCATTATCGTTGGGCGAATGTTACGTCAGATTTATCAAAGAAAACTTTTTTCTGCTTTTTTTATCGCAAGTGTGTGCCACAAATGATGTGTGACTGAAGGGTTAACAGGCGAAGATAAGGCGACACACACGACTAACCTTTATTTCTTGATTGTATGTGCTGTTATTTATTTATTTTAATTTATTTATTAAGTAGTCCCTGGCAAACGATGGGTTAACAGGCGAAGATAACGCTGAGTTCAAAAATGACCTTGATTTCAAGATTGTATGTATTGTTGTGTATTGATTGCCTTTTGTTATTTATGAATTTATTTATCTTATTTATTAATGTTGGCATGTATCCACTTATTTATTTGTTTATTTAATAGTCCCTGCCCATTGAAGGGTTCACAGGCGAAAATAACGCTGCATACGCAACTTACCTTTTTCAGGATTGTATTTATTTATTTGTTTGTTTCATGTATTTATTCATTAATTTATTTTTGTTAATTATGTATTTTTTCAATACATGTATTTACTTTATCCATATATTTATTTTTATGTAATTTGTTTATATTTTTTTTAATACATGTATTTACTTTATCCATATATTTATTTTTATTTTTTTTTAATTTGTTTATTTATTAGTCCCTGGCTATTGAAGACAAACCCTGTTTTCAGGATTGTATTTATTTGTTTAATGCATTCATTCATTTATTTTTATTATTTATGCCTTTTTATATATATATTTTTTATTCTTGTATTTATTTTTGTTATTGTTTTTAATTTGTTTTTTTATTAGTCCCTGGCTGTTGCAGGGTTAACAAGCAAAGATAACGCTACATACACAACTGACCTGTTTTCGGGATTGTTTATTTGTTTACATTATTAATTCATTCGTTTATATTTGTTATTTAGTAATTTTTTAAATAAATTCATTATTATATTTATCCACGTATGCATTTTTTAAATGTTTATTTATTAGTCCCTGGCTATTGAAGGGTTAACAAGCAAAGATAACGCTACACACACACACACACACACACACACACACACACACACGCGACCTGTTTTTAAGGTTTGTATTTATTGTTGTTATTTACTTGATGAAAGTATTTATTTACTAATTATTGCTATTTATTATATATAAAAATTTACCTTTTTCAAGACTGTATCGTTGTTGTTATTTATGTATTATGATG
>CM051243.1:187165587-187224097 GCA_027917425.1 Gastrophryne carolinensis
GAATTTTGACTTTTCCTGTTTCTGTTCTGTACCCCCTGGGGCATCCCGAGTCAGGATGCTCCGCTGTGTGAAACCCCCACAGATCGCCCTTTGGATCTTGGCCAATCAGAGCTGTTCACTGTGCATATTAAACCGGACCTTCCGCATGATTTAATGAAAAGCCCAATCCCTTAAAAAAACTATTCCTCAGAATCTAAAACTAATATATTTTAAGTTTTTAGTCACTTACATATTATTCTTTCCCCCACTGGGCTGCAACTCTGTTCAGGGCTCTAGGATACGGGCGCAGCCAACTTGACTCAGAAGCATCACACATGCTAAGGAGAGGAGAGCGGGATAAAGTGCAGTGGGTGGGGTTATAGCTGTGCTTTGCACAGACAGAGCAGAGCTGGGGTCAGGAAAAGGACAGCAATCCCAGAATGCAGAGTGACACAGTCAGAAGACACTTCCTGTTTGCAGGCTGCCTGATGCTTTATGAGCCATCATCTTGGAAGTTTAAAGGTTCATAACATGCAGTAGATGCAGGTAGGATGGTTTTTTAATGTGACCAATCTGCATGTACAGGGTGTGGGAAACATATAAGATAGGCTCTTATTCAGGGTGAGGGTCCGGATTAATGTGGGCAATCTGTATGTACAGGGTGTGGGAAACATATAAGATAGGCTCTTATTCAGGGTGAGGGTCCGGATTAATGTGGGCAATCTGTATGTACAGGGTGTGGGAAACATATAAGATAGGCTCTTATTCAGGGTGAGGGTCCGGATTAATGTGGGCAATCTGTATGTACAGGGTGTGGGAAACATATAAGATAGGCTCTTATTCAGGGTGAGGGTCCGGATTAATGTGGGCAATCTGTATGTACAGGTTGTGGGAAACATATAAGGTAGGCTCTTATTCAGGGTGAGGGTCCGGATTAATGTGGGCAATCTGTATGTACAGGGTGTGGGAAACATATAAGATAGGCTCTTATTCAGGGCGAGGGTCCGGATTAATGTGGGCAATCTGTATGTACAGGTTGTGGGAAACATATAAGATAGGCTCTTATTCAGGGAGAGGGTCCGGATTAATGTGGGCAATCTGTATGTACAGGGCGGGGGAAACATATAAGATAGGTTCTTATTCAGGGTGAAGGTCCACTTTAATTGCTCTTTTTATATGCAGAGCCTGGCAATAAAAGAGAGAAGGGTCACATCCCCTTAAGTGTGCTCACTTCTGTCCCCAGCCTACCTGAATGACCGGGCGTGGGAGCGCGTGCACAGCCCAAAGGGGGTGTTTCACAGAACGGGCATCCCGATCTGGGATGCCACGGGGAGGGCAGCTTTTAGATTCCAGGGCCGCCCCAGCTGGGTTTTGTTCCTCTTTAAAGCAAAACAACGGTCTGTCCGGACTGCCCTGGAGTCTGGCCAGCAAATTGCTCATGCTCTGTGGAATCGCCAGAAAGCGTGGAGAAACAAAAAGAGGGGCATCCCGGGCAAGGATGAGAGCAGAGTGAAAGTTCCTCTTTAAAGCGGAAACAAATCTCTTGAATTTGACATTACCTGGTTTTGTTTCATTCCCATGGGGCATCCCGAATAGCACTGCACCGACTGTAACAATTTATAGATAATAACATTATATTTCTAATAGTAAAGTGCCTATAATAACAATGTATAATTAGTAGTTATGTATAAATAAAAGCAAAATGTTAATACTTCTGGAAAGGTCGGCGAAGCTCCCCATCCAGGGCAAAGTGACCCGGAGAAAAGCTTTGGAATTACCCCTAGTGTATCTGTATGTGTCAGTGTGTAGTAACAGTGTATATATAGTAACACCGTATAAATAGTAACAATTTATAGTATATATAGTTAATATATAGTATCTATCTATCTATCTATCTATCTATCTATCTATCTCATATCTATCTATCTCATATCTATCTATCTATCTATCTATCTATCTATCTATCTATCTCATATCTATCTATCTATCTATCTATCTATCTATCTATCTCATATCTATCTATCTATCTATCTATCTATCTATCTATCTATCTATCTCATATCTATCTATCTATCTATCTATCTCATATCTATCTATCTATCTATCTATCTATCTCATATCTATCTATCTATCTATCTATCTCATATCTATCTATCTATCTATCTATCTATCTATCTATCTATCTATCTATTTATCTATCTATCTCCTATCTATCTATCTATCTATCTATCTATCTATCTATCTATCTCATATCTATCTATCTATCTATCTATCTATCTATCTATTTATCTATCTATCTCCTATCTATCTATCTATCTATCTATCTATCTATCTATCTATCTATCTATCTATCTCATATCTATCTATCTATCTCATATCTATCTATCTATCTATCTATCTATCTATCTATCTATCTATCTCATATCTATCTATCTATCTATCTATCTATCTATCTATCTATCTCATATCTATCTATCTATCTATCTATCTATCTATCTATCTATCTCATATCTATCTATCTATCTATCTATCTCATATCTATCTATCTATCTATCTATCTATCTATCTATCTATCTCATATCTATCTATCTATCTATCTATCTCATATCTATCTATCTATCTATCTATCTATCTATCTATCTATCTATTTATCTATCTATCTCCTATCTATCTATCTATCTATCTATCTATCTATCTATCTCATATCTATCTATCTATCTATCTATCTATCTATCTATCTATCTATTTATCTATCTATCTCCTATCTATCTATCTATCTATCTATCTATCTATCTATCTATCTCATATCTATCTATCTATCTCATATCTATCTATCTATCTATCTATCTATCTATCTATCTCATATCTATCTATCTATCTATCTATCTATCTATCTATCTCATATCTATCTATCTATCTATCTATCTATCTATCTATCTATCTCATATCTATCTATCTATCTATCTATCTATCTATCTATCTATCTCATATCTATCTATCTATCTATCTATCTATCTATCTATCTATCTCATATCTATCTATCTATCTATCTATCTATCTATCTCATATCTATCTATCTATCTATCTATCTATCTATCTATCTATCTATTTATCTATCTATCTCCTATCTATCTATCTATCTATCTATCTATCTATCTATCTATCTCATATCTATCTCCTATCTATCTATCTATCTATCTATCTATCTATCTATCTATCTATCTCATATCTATCTCTCCCATATCTATCTATCTATCTCATATCTATCTATCTATCTATCTATCTATCTATCTATCTATCTATCTATCTCATATCTATCTATCTATCTATCTATCTATCTATCTATCTATCTATCTCATATCTATCTATCTATCTATCCCATATCTATCTATCTATCTATCTATCTATCTATCTATCTATCTATCCCATATCTATCTATCTATCTATCTATCTATCTATCTATCTATCTATCTATCTGCACAGCACCCCCTGCATCCCTTTTAACACTGTGCACACCCACGCTGCTTCTTTTTCCTTCTCTCTTTCTTCCTCTCTCTCTGTCTCTTTCTTTCTCTCTCTTTCTCCCTTTCTCTCTCTCTCAGGCTGTTTCTTTTTCCTTCTATCTATCTATCTATCTATCTATCTATCTATCTATCTATCTTTCTTTCTTTCTTTCTTTCTTTCTCTCTCTTTCTCCCTTTCTCTCTCTCTCACGCTGCTTCTTTTTCCTTTTCTCTTTCTTCCTCTCTCTCTGTCTCTTTCTTTCTCTCTTATACCAGCTTTGGGACTTGTCCGCTGTAATATAAGACGCAATCTGGCAAAGCTTCTGATCAACCGGATTTAAACAATCAGATTACATTGGAAACGATCGGATGTTACTTCGTCGTTGGATTTGATCGGCTATTGGAGAGGATGATGGGATTGCGCATAGTGCGGATGTGTCGGGGGAGGGGCTCGGCGGACGCTCTGGTGTTATTCGCTGTCACTTTTGCTTTGTAAATAGGAAGTTATGTCCCATAATAAATAAATCAGCGAGTGGCTGACAATGAGGCTTTGTCCTCCCATCAGCGGCGTGTTTACACCTTATATCTGCTCAGCTGTGAGGCCGATCATCTGATCGTTATTAACCCCTCGGAAGCATTCGGGGCCCAGAGGCAGATCAGGGGTGATGTCCAATCGTGTCCGGCCTTTGGGGTGTGCAGCCGCACAGGGCGCCGCCATTATGGGGGCGCCGAAGGGGCAACAGGCTGGCTGCTTATTTCTCTCTTACTCACATTCCCTCCATCTCTCTCACATTCTCTGCTTCTTTCTCACATCCCCTCTTTTTTTCTCACAATCTCTACTTTTTTCTCTCATTCTTTCTCACATTCCATCCATCTTTCTCGAATCTTCTCCCTCACATTCTCTTCTTCTTTCTCACATTCTCTTCATCTTTCTCACACGCTCTCCTTTTTCTCTCTTTCTCACATTCCCTACATCATTCGCTCTTTTTAACATTCCCTCCTTTTTATCTCATTCTCTCCTTCTTTCTCAATTCGCTCCACCTTTCTCTCTTTGTCACATTCCATCCATCTTTCTCGAAAATTTTCCCTTGCATTCTCTCCTTCTTTCTCACATTCCCTTCATCTTTCTCACATGCTCCCCTTCTTTCTCTCTTTCTCACATTCCCTACATCATTCGCTCTTTTTAACATTCCCTCCTTTTTTCTCACATTCTCTCCATCTTTCTCACATTCTCTACTTTTTTCTCTCATTCTTTCTTACATTCCCTCCACCTTTCTCTCTTTGTCACATTCCATCCATCTTTCTCGAATCCTCTCCCTCACATTCTCTTCTTCTTTCTCAAATTCCCTTCATCTTTCTCACATTCTCTCCTTCTTTCTCACATTCCCTTCATCTTCCTTGCATACTCTCCTTCTTTCTCTCTTTCTCACATTCCCTTCATCATTCGCTCTTTTTAACATTCCCTTCATCATTCTCTTTCTCATACACCCTCCTTTCTTTCTCTTTTCTCATTTCCCTCGCCTTTCTCTCTTTCCCACATTCCCTCCATCTTTCTTTATTTCTTTCTCACATTCCCTCCATATTTCTTTCTCTCTTTCTCACATTCCTTCCATCTTTCTTTTTCTCTTTCGCACATTTCCTCAATATTTCTTTCTCTCTCACATTCTTTTCTTCTTTCTCTCTTTCTCACGTTCCCTACATCTTTCTCTCTCTCTCACATTCCCTCCATCTTTCTTTCTCACATTCTTTTCTTCTTTCTCTCTTTCTCACGTTCCCTTCATCTTTCTTTCCTTCTCACATTCCCTCCATATTTCTTTCTCACGTTCCCTTCATTTTTCTTTTTTTCTCACATTCCCTCCATCTTTCTTTCTTTCTTTCTCACATTCCCTCCATCTTTCTTTCTTTCTTTCTCACATTCCCTCCATCTTTCTTTCTTTCTTTCTCACATTCCTTCCATCTTTCTTTCTCTCTTTCTCACATTCCCTCCATATTTCTTTCTCTCTTTCTCACATCCCTTCCATATTTCTTTCTCTCTTTCTCACATTCTCTCCATATTTCTTTCTCTCTTTCTCACATCCCTTCCATATTTCTTTCTCTCTTTCTCACATCCCTTCCATATTTCTTTCTCTCTTTCTCACATTCTCTCCATATTTCTTTCTTTTTCACATTCTCTCCATATTTCTTTCTCTCTTTCTCTCATTCCCTCCATATTTCTTTCTCTATTTCTCACATTCTCTCCATATTTCTTTCTCTCTTTCTCACATTCCCTCCATCTTTCTTTCTTTTTCACATTCTCTCCATATTTCTTTCTCTCTTTCTCACATTCCCTCCATCTTTCTTTCTTTCTTTCTCAAATTCCCTCCATATTTCTTTCTCTCTTTCTCACATTCCCTCCATATTTCTTTCTCTCTTTCTCACATTCCCTCCATATTTCTTTCTCTCTTTCTCACATTGCCTTCATATTTCTTTCTCTCTTTCTCATATTCCCTCCATCTTTCTCTCTTTCTCACATTCCCTCCATCTTTCTCTCTTTCCCACATTCCCTCCATCTTTCTCTAATTCCACATTCCCTCCATCTTTCTCTCTTTTCCACATTCCCTCCATCTTTCTCTCTTTCCCACATTCCCTCCATCTTTCTCTCTTTCTCACATTCCCTCCATCTTTCTCTCTTTCCCACATTTCCTCCATCTTTCTCTCTTTCCCACATTCCCTCCATCTTTCTCTCTTTCTCACATTCCCTCCATCTTTCTCTCTTTCCCACATTTCCTCGATCTTTCTCTCTTTCCCACATTCCCTCCATCTTTCTCTCTTTCTCACATTCCCTCCATCTTTCTCTCTTTCCCACATTTCCTCCATCTTTCTCCTTTTCCCACATTCCCTCCATCTTTCTCTCTTTCTCACATTCCCTCCATCTTTCTCTCTTTCCCACATTTCCTCCATCTTTCTCTCTTTCCCACATTCCCTCCATCTTTCTTTCTTTCCCACATTCCCTCCATCTTTCTCTCTATTCCACATTCCCTCCATCTTTCTCTCTTTCCCACATTTCCTCCATCTTTCTCTCTTTCCCACATTCCCTCCATCTTTCTCTCTTTCCCACATTTCCTCCATCTTTCTCTTTTTCCCACATTCCCTCCATCTTTCTCTCTTTCTCACATTCCCTCCATCTTTCTCTCTTTCCCACATTTCCTCCATCTTTCTCTCTTTCCCACATTCCCTCCATCTTTCTTTCTTTCCCACATTCCCTCCATCTTTCTCTCTATTCCACATTCCCTCCATCTTTCTCTCTTTCCCACATTTCCTCCATCTTTCTCTCTTTCCCACATTCCCTCCATCTGTCTCTCTTTCCCACATTCCCTCCATCTTTCTCTCTTTTCCCACATTCCCTCCATCTTTCTCTCTTTCTCACATTCCCTCCATCTTTCTCTCTTTCTCACATTCCCTCCATCTGTCTCTCTTTCCCACATTCCCTCCATCTTTCTCTCTTTTCCCACATTCCCTCCATCTTTCTCTCTTTCTCACATTCCCTCCATCTTTCTCTCTTTCCCACATTCCCTCCATCTTTCTCTCTTTTCCCACATTCCCTCCATCTTTCTCTCTTTCTCACATTCCCTCCATCTTTCTCTCTTTCTCACATTCCCTCCATCTTTCTCTCTTTCCCACATTTCCTCCATCTTTCTCTCTTTCCCACATTCCCTCCATCTTTCTTTCTTTCCCACATTCCCTCCATCTTTCTCTCTATTCCACATTCCCTCCATCTTTCTCTCTTTCCCACATTTCCTCCATCTTTCTCTCTTTCCCACATTCCCTCCATCTGTCTCTCTTTCCCACATTCCCTCCATCTTTCTCTCTTTTCCCACATTCCCTCCATCTTTCTCTCTTTCCCACATTCCCTCCATCTTTCTCTCTTTCCCACATTTCCTCCATCTTTCTCTCTTTCCCACATTCCCTCCATCTTTCTCTCTTTCCCACATTCCCTCCATCTTTCTCTCTTTTCCACATTCCCTCCATCTTTCTTTCTTTCCCACATTCCCTCCATCTTTCTCTCTTTCCCACATTCCCTCCATCTTTCTCTCTTTTCCACATTCCCTCCATCTTTCTCTCTTTCCCACATTTCCTCCATCTTTCTCTCTTTCCCACATTCCCTCCATCTTTCTCTCTTTCCCACATTTCCTCCATCTTTCTCTCTTTCCCACATTCCCTCCATCTGTCTCTCTTTCCCACATTTCCTCCATCTTTCTCTCTTTCCCACATTCCCTCCATCTTTCTTTCTTTCCCACATTCCCTCCATCTTTCTCTCTATTCCACATTCCCTCCATCTTTCTCTCTTTCCCACATTTCCTCCATCTTTCTCTCTTTCCCACATTCCCTCCATCTTTCTCTCTTTCCCACATTTCCTCCATCTTTCTCTCTTTTCCACATTCCCTCCATCTTTCTCTCTATTCCACATTCCCTCCATCTTTCTCTAATTCCACATTCCCTCCATCTTTCTCTCTTTCCCACATTCCCTCCATCTTTCTCTCTTTCTCACATTCCCTCCATCTTTCTCTCTTTCCCACATTTCCTCCATATTTCTCTCTTTCCCACATTCCCTCCATCTTTCTCTCTTTCTCACATTCCCTCCATCTTTCTCTCTTTCCCACATTTCCTCGATCTTTCTCTCTTTCCCACATTCCCTCCATCTTTCTCTCTTTCTCACATTCCCTCCATCTTTCTCTCTTTCCCACATTTCCTCCATCTTTCTCTTTTCCCACATTCCCTCCATCTTTCTCTCTTTCTCACATTCCCTCCATCTTTCTCTCTTTCCCACATTTCCTCCATCTTTCTCTCTTTCCCACATTCCCTCCATCTTTCTTTCTTTCCCACATTCCCTCCATCTTTCTCTCTATTCCACATTCCCTCCATCTTTCTCTCTTTCCCACATTTCCTCCATCTTTCTCTCTTTCCCACATTCCCTCCATCTGTCTCTCTTTCCCACATTCCCTCCATCTTTCTCTCTTTCCCACATTCCCTCCATCTGTCTCTCTTTCCCACATTCCCTCCATCTTTCTCTCTTTCCCACATTCCCTCCATCTTTCTCTCTTTCCCACATTTCCTCCATCTTTCTCTCTTTTCCACATTCCCTCCATCTTTCTCTCTATTCCACATTCCCTCCATCTTTCTCTCTGTTCCACATTCCCTCCATCTTTCTCTCTTTCCCACATTTCCTCCATCTGTCTCTCTTTCCCACATTCCCTCCATCTTTCTCTCTTTCCCACATTCCCTCCATCTTTCTCTCTTTCCCACATTCCCTCCATCTTTCTTTCTTTCCCACATTCCCTCCATCTTTCTCTCTATTCCACATTCCCTCCATCTTTCTCTCTTTCCCACATTCCCTCCATCTTTCTCTCTTTCCCACATTCCCTCCATCTTTCTTTCTTTCCCACATTCCCTCCATCTTTCTCTCTATTCCACATTCCCTCCATCTTTCTCTCTTTCCCACATTCCCTCCATCTGTCTCTCTTTCCTACATTCCCTCCATCTTTCTCTCTTTCCCACATTCCCTCCATCTTTCTCTCTTTCCCACATTTCCTCCATCTTTCTCTCTTTTCCACATTCCCTCCATCTTTCTCTCTTTCCCACATTCCCTCCATCTTTCTCTCTTTCCCACATTCCCTCCATCTTTCTCTCTTTCTCACATTCCCTCCATCTTTCTCTCTATTCCACATTCCCTCCATCTTTCTCTCTTTCTCACATTCCCTCCATCTTTCTCTCTTTCCCACATTTCCTCCATCTTTCTCTCTTTCCCACATTCCCTCCATCTTTCTTTCTTTCCCACATTCCCTCCATCTTTCTCTCTATTCCACATTCCCTCCATCTTTCTCTCTTTCCCACATTTCCTCCATCTTTCTCTCTTTCCCACATTCCCTCCATCTGTCTCTCTTTCCCACATTCCCTCCATCTTTCTTTCTTTCCCACATTCCCTCCATCTTTCTCTCTTTCCCACATTCCCTCCATCTTTCTCTCTTTTCCACATTCCCTCCATCTTTCTCTCTATTCCACATTCCCTCCATCTTTCTCTCTTTCTCACATTCCCTCCATCTTTCTCTCTTTTCCACATTCCCTCCATCTTTCTCTCTGTTCCACATTCCCTCCATCTTTCTCTCTATTCCACATTCCCTCCATCTTTCTCTCTTTCTCACATTCCCCCCATCTTTCTCTCTATTCCACATTCCCTCCATCTTTCTCTCTTTTCCACATTCCCTCCATCTTTCTCTCTTTTCCACATTCCCTCCATCTTTCTCTCTTTTCCACATTCCCTCCATCTTTCTCTCTGTTCCACATTCCCTCCATCTTTCTCTCTTTCCCACATTTCCTCCATCTTTCTCTCTTATTTACATTCCCTCCATCTTTCTCTCTTTTCCACATTCCCTCCATCTTTCTCTCTGTTCCACATTCCCTCCATCTTTCTCTCTCTCACATTCCCTCCATCTTTCTCTCTTTCCCACATTCTCTCCATCTTTCTCTCTCTCCCACATTCCCTCCATCTTTCTCTCTTTCCCACATTTCCTCCATCTTTCTCTCTTTCTCACATTCCCTCCATCTTTATCTCTTTCCCACATTTCCTTCATCTTTCTCTCTATTCCACATTCCCTCCATCTTTCTCTCTATTCCACATTCCCTCCATCTTTCTCTCTTTCTCACATTCCCCCCATCTTTCTCTCTATTCCACATTCCCTCCATCTTTCTCTCTTTTCCACATTCCCTCCATCTTTCTCTCTTTTCCACATTCCCTCCATCTTTCTCTCTTTCTCACATTCCCCCCATCTTTCTCTCTATTCCACATTCCCTCCATCTTTCTCTCTTTCTCACATTCCCCCCATCTTTCTCTCTATTCCACATTCCCTCCATCTTTCTCTCTTTTCCACATTCCCTCCATCTTTCTCTCTTTTCCACATTCCCTCCATCTTTCTCTCTGTTCCACATTCCCTCCATCTTTCTCTCTTTCCCACATTTCCTCCATCTTTCTCTCTTATTCACATTCCCTCCATCTTTCTCTCTTTCCCACATTCCCTCCATCTTTCTCTCTTTCCACATTCCCTCCATCTTTCTCTCTTTCCCACATTCCCTCCATCTTTCTCTCTTTCCACATTCCCTCCATCTTTCTCTCTTTTCCACATTCCCTCCATCTTTCTCTCTTTCCCACATTCTCTCCATCTTTCTCTCTCTCCCACATTCCCTCCATCTTTCTCTCTTTCCCACATTTCCTCCATCTTTCTCTCTTTTCCACATTCCCTCCATCTTTCTCTCTTTCTCACATTCCCTCCATCTTTATCTCTTTCCCACATTTCCTTCATCTTTCTCTCTTTCCCACATTCCCTCCATCTCTCTCTCTTTCCCACATTCCCTCCATCTTTCTCTCTTTCCCACATTCCCTCCATCTTTCTCTCTTTCCCACATTCCCTCCATCTTTCTCTCTCTCCCACATTCCCTCCATCTTTCTCTCTTTCTCACATTCCCTCCATCTTTCTCTCTTTCCCACATTTCCTTCATCTTTCTCTCTTTCTCACATTCCCTCCATCTTTCTCCCCTTCTTTTCTTCTTTCTCTCTTTCACCAGCGCGCTCCGAGTGTGCTGATTGGACGAGCCCCCATGGATGCGCCATAAGACAGAGAAGAGGTGAGTTTATTCGGGTGACCTGGGAGATTTCCTGGTTTTGTTCCACTTTAATAGACAGATACACTCATGATGACAGCGTGTCGGGGGAGCCTCCTATGAGATCACAATCTGTCTCTGCTGTATACAAGCCGGACCCCAATTCCCATTGGCCAGCACAACACGGCGGTAACAGGGAGATCCTCCCACCGGCAGCATCGGATTCCATTTTCATCACATAATAGTTACAATGTTGGGCGACGGAATCAGCAATGTTCCCGCGACACCGATAAGAACGCCGCTGGAATTCCGTAATGTGCGCGGAGGACGCCCCGATTGGTTACAGTGTGCGGCTGTCCTTGTACTGCGCTACTATCTACTGCCGGACAAAGTCACACATCTCCCCGTCATCCATTAACATATTAACCGCCAATGAGCCACAGCTGCGTGATTTATTACTGCGCCAATTTATTACCCTGCCGTCTGCTTCTAAAGATGATTAACTTCATATGTCTAGAAAGGACGGAGGAGGAAGAGCTTACACTCTATTAGGGTATAAGGGAGGATACAGGAGGAGAAGAGCTTACACTCTATTAGGGTATAAGGGAGGATACAGGAGGAGAAGAGCTTACACTCTATTAGGGTATAAGGGAGGATACAGGAGGAGAAGAGCTTACACTCTATTAGGGTATAAGGGAGGATACAGAAGGAGAAGAGCTTACACTCTATTAGGGTATAAGGGAGGATACAGAGGGAGAAGAGCTTACACTCTATTAGGGTATAAGGGAGGATACAGAAGGAGAAGAGCTTACACTCTATTAGGGTATAAGGGAGGATAAAGAAGGAGAAGAGCTAACAATCTATTAGGGTATAAGGGAGGATAAAGGGGGAGAAGAGCTTACACTCAGTTAGGGTATAAGGGAGGATAAAGAAGGAGAAGAGCTTACAATCTATTAGGGTGTAAGGGAGGATACAGGAGGAGAAGAGCTTACACTCTATTAGGGTATAAGGGAGGATAAAGAAGGAGAAGAGCTTACACTCTATTAGGGTATAAGGGAGGATAAAGAAGGAGAAGAGCTTACACTCTATTAGGGTATAAGGGAGGATACAGAAGGAGAAGAGCTAACAATCTATTAGGGTATAAGGGAGGATACAGAAGGAGAAGAGCTTACACTCTATTAGGGTATAAGGGAGGATAAAGAAGGAGAAGAGCTTACACTCTATTAGGGTATAAGGGAGGATACAGAAGGAGAAGAGCTTACACTCTATTAGGGTATAAGGGAGGATACAGAAGGAGAAGAGCTTACACTCTATTAGGGTATAAGTGAGGATACAGGAGGAGAAGAGCTTACAATCTATTAGGGTATAAGGGAGGGTACAGGAGGAGAAGAGCTTACACTCTATTAGGGTATAAGGGAGGATACAGAAGGAGAAGAGCTTACACTCTATTAGGTTATAAGGGAGGATACAGATGGAGAAGAGCTTACACTCTATTAGGGTATAAGGGAGGATACAGAAGGAGAAGAGCTTACAATCTATTAGGGTATAAGGGAGGACACAGGAGGAGAAGAGCTTACAATCTATTAGGGTATAAGGGAGGATACAGGAGAAGAGCTTACACTCAATTAGGGTATAAGGGAGGATACAGGAGGAGAAGAGCTTACAATCTATTAGGGTATAAGGGAGGATACAGGAGGAGAAGAGCTTACACTCTATTAGGGTATAAGGGAGGATACAGGAGGAGAAGAGCTTACAATCTATTAGGGTATAAGGGAGGATACAGAAGGAGAAGAGCTTACACTCTATTAGGGTATAAGGGAGGATACAGAAGGAGAAGAGCTTACACTCTATTAGGGTATAACGGAGGATACAGGAGGAGAAGAGCTTACACTCTATTAGGGTATAAGGGAGGATACAGAAGGAGAAGAGATTACACTCTATTAGGGTATAAGGGAGGATACAGAAGGAGAAGAGCTTACACTCTATTAGGGTATAACGGAGGATACAGGAGGAGAAGAGCTTACACTCTATTAGGGTATAAGGGAGGATACAGAAGGAGAAGAGATTACACTCTATTAGGGTATAAGGGAGAATACAGAAGGAGAAGAGCTTACACTCAATTAGGGTATAAGGGAGGATACAGGAGGAGAAGAGCTTACAATCTATTAGGGTATAAGGGAGGATACAGGAGGAGAAGAGCTTACACTCTATTAGGGTATAAGGGAGGATACAGGAGGAGAAGAGCTTACACTCTATTAGGGTATAAGGGAGGATACAGAAGGAGAAGAGCTTACACTCTATTAGGGTATAAGGGAGGATACAGAAGGAGAAGAGCTTACACTCTATTAGGGTATAAGGGAGGATACAGAAGGAGAAGAGCTTACACTCTATTAGGGTATAAGGGAGGATACAGAAGGAGAAGAGCTTACACTCTATTAGGGTATAAGGGAGGATACAGAGGGAGAAGAGCTTACACTCTATTAGGGTATAAGGGAGGATACAGAGGGAGAAGAGCTTACACTCTATTAGGGTATAAGGGAGGATACAGAAGGAGAAGAGCTAACAATCTATTAGGGTATAAGGGAGGATACAGAAGGAGAAGAGCTAACAATCTATTAGGGTATAAGGGAGGATACAGGAGGAGAAGAGCTTACAATCTATTAGGGTATAAGGGAGGATACAGGAGGAGAAGAGCTTACACTCTATTAGGGTATTAGGGAGGATACAGGAGGAGAAGAGCTTACAATCTATTAGGGTATAAGGGAGGATACAGAAGGAGAAGAGCTTACACTCTATTAGGGTATAAGGGAGGATACAGAAGGAGAAGAGCTTACACTCTATTAGGGTATAAGGGAGGATAAAGAAGGAGAAGAGCTAACAATCTATTAGGGTGTAAGGGAGGATACAGAAGGAGAAGAGCTTACACTCTATTAGGGTATAAGGGAGGATACAGGAGGAGAAGAGCTTACACTCTATTAGGGTATAAGGGAGGATACAGAAGGAGAAGAGCTTACACTCTATTAGGGTATAAGGGAGGATACAGAAGGAGAAGAGCTTACACTCTATTAGGGTATAAGGGAGGATAAAGAAGGAGAAGAGCTTACACTCTATTAGGATATAAGGGAGGATACAGAAGGAGAAGAGCTTACACTCTATTAGGGTATAAGGGAGGATACAGCAGGAGAAGAGCTTTTAAAGCTTGAGGTGGAGTTCCCCTTTAACCACCGCAGTGGCGTGGCCACCAGGGGGGTAATAAGGGGTTAATCCGGGAGGCTTCCTATCTCTCGTCAGACAAATAAATGAACCCGTCTGTGAAACCCAATCCCGGGGCGTCCCGTGTTTTCCCAAATAACAGGCGTGTTGGGCGCCCGGCACCAGGCGGAAGTCAGGCTGCGCAGTTTTGGGTTGCAAAGAAAACTCTCCCCCCCCTCTCCCCTCCGTCGCTCCGCCGCTACCTGTGCGCGCTGATTCACGGGAACATCATTGTTTATTTGGAAAAGTAAAGTTGTGGAAATGTCGTTGCCGGGTGTAATGCGGTCGGCGCATGTTTGTGTGAGCTACCTGTGTTCCCTTAATCGCTTTCAGATGTGGTGCCACAAAAAGGGGCCTCTATGGGGGCAAGATGGAGGCCCTGGCGAGGAGGGTCACTTGTCACAGCGTTACTTTGGCCCGACGGGTGTGAAAAAGAAAGCGCAACACACCGGCGCCGACGTTTGGTCTTCATTGCCACGCGGGCTCGGACTAGCCCAGAAGGTTACTGGGGAATCTCCCGGTGGGCCCCTGTACTCAGGGTCTCCTTTGATGGGGGCCGTCATCACCCAATCCTGAACTATGTATAGAGCATATTTGTGGCATCACGAGGGATATTTGCATCAAAGTGTGGGGATGGGACCCCAGAGTCAGTTCTACTGCTGGGCCCTAAAAACCTCAGTCCAACACTATTTGTAGATAATGATTGCGCAATCAAAATGCCCAACAAATTTAACAGGCCAGGGTTGGTCAAGGTAGGTCATGACCATGATGGGGTAGACAGTCCAGGGTTGGTTAAGGTAGGTCAGGATTATGAGGGGGTAAACAGTCCAGGATTGGTTAAGGTAGGTCAGGATCATGATGGGGTAGACAGTCCAGGGTTGGTTAAGGTAGGTCAGGATTATGAGGGGTAAAAACAGTCCAGGGTTGGTTAAGGTAGGTCAGGATCATGATGGGGTAGACAGCCCAGGGTTGGTTAAGGTAGGCCATGACCATGGTGGGAACACTATCCAGGGTTGATTAAGGTAGGTCAGGATCATGATGGGTAGACAGGACAGGGTTGGTCAAGGTAGGTCAGGGTCATGATGGGTAGACAGGACAGGGTTGGTCAAGGTAGGTCAGGGTCAAGATGGGTAGACAGGACAAGGTTGGTTAAGGTAGGTCAGGATTATGAAGGGTAGACAGTCCAGGGTTGGTTAAGGTAGATCTGGATCATGGTGAGGTAGGCAGACTAAGGTTGGATAAGGTAGGTCAGGATCATGATGGGGTAGGCAGGCTAGGATTGGTTAAGGTAGGTCAGGATCATGAAAGGTAGACAGTCCAGTGTTGGTTAAGGTAGGTCAGGATCATGATGGGCTAGACAGGCCAAGGTTTGTTAAGGAAGATCAGGATCATGAAGACTAGACAGTCTAGGGTTGGTTAAGGTAGGTCAGGATCACGGTGAGGTAGACAGGCCAAAGTAAGTTGGTTAAGGTAGATCAGGATCATGAGGGGTAGACAGTCCAGGGTTGGTTACAGTAAGTCAGGACCATGATGGGATAGACAGACCAAGGTTAAGGTAGGTCAGGGTCATGATGGGTAGACAGGATAAGGTTGGTCAAGGTAGGTCGGGGTCATGATGGGTAGACAGGACAAGGTTGGTTAAGGTAGGTCAGGATCATGATGGGGTAGGCAGTCCAGTGTTGGTTAAGGTAGGTCAAGACCATGATGGGTAGACAGGCTAAAGTTGGTTAAGGTAGGTCAGGATTATGCAGGGTAGACAGTCCATGGTTGGTTAAGGTAGGTCAGGATCATGATGGGATAGACAGACCAAGGTAGGTTAAGGTAGGTCAGAATCATGAAGAGTTGACCGTCCAGGGTTGGTTAAGGTAGGTCAGGAGCATGATAGGGTAGACACGCCAAGGATGGTTAAGGTAGGTCAGCATCATGAAGGATAGACAGGACAAGATTGGTTAAGGTAGGTCAGGTTCATGAAGTGTAGACAGCCCAGGGTTTGGTTAAGGAAGATCAGGATCACGGTTAAGTAGACAGGACAAAGTTGGTTAAGGTAGGTCAGGATCATGATGGGGTAGACAGGCTAAAGTTGGTTAAGGTAGGTCAGGATTATGAAGGGTAGACAGTCCATGGTTGGTTAAGGTAGGTCAGGATCATGATGGGGTAGACAGTCCAAGGTTGGCTAAGGTAGGTCAGGATCATGATGGGGTAGACAGACCAAGGTTGGTTAAGGTAGGTCAGGATCATGGTGAGGTTGGCAGGCTAAGGTTGGTTAAGATAGGTCAGGATCATAACGGGGTAGGCAGTCTAGGGGTGGTTAAAGTAGTTCAGGATCATGATGGGCTAGACAGTCTAGGGTTGGTTAAGGTAGGTCAGGATCACGGTGAGGTAGACAGGCCTAAGTTGGTTAAGGTAGATCAGGATCATGAGGGGTAGACAGTCCAGGGTTGGTTAAGGTAGGTCAGGACCATGATGGGATATACAGACCAAGGTTGGTTAAGGTAGGTCAGGGTGATGATGGGTAGACAGGACAAGACTGGTTAAGGTAGGTCAGGATCATGATGTGTAGACAGTCCAGGGTTGGTTAAGGTAGGGCAGGATCATGGTGAGGTAGACAGGCCAAAGTTGGTTAAGGCAGATCAGGATCATGATGGGTAGACACGCCAGGGTTGGTTAAGGTAGATCAGGATCATGATGGGTAGACAGGCCAAGGTTGGTTAAGGTAGATCAGGATCATGGTGAGGTAGACAGGCCAAAGTTGGTTAAGGCAGATCAGGATCATGATGGGTAGACACGCCAGGGTTGGTTAAGGTAGGTCAGGATCATGATGGGTAGACAGGCCAAGGTTGGTTAAGGTAGGTCAGGATCATGATGGGTAGACAGGCTAAAGTTGGTTAAGGTAGGTCAGGATCATGAGGGGTAGACAGTCCAGGGCTAGTTAAGGTAGGTCAGGATCATGAGGGGTAGACAGTCCAAGGTTGGTTAAGGTAGGTCAAGACCATGATGGGATAGACAGCCCAAGGTTGGTCAAGGTAGGTTAGGGTCATGATAGGGTAGACAGACCAAGGTTGGTTAAGGTAGGTCAGGATCATGATGGGGTAGGCAGGCTAAGTTTGATTAAGATAGGTCAGGATCATGATTGGGGTAGGCAGGCTAGGGTTGGTTAAGGTAGGTCAGGATCATGAAAGGTGGACAGTCCAGTGTTGGTTAAGATAGGTCAGGATCATGATGGTGTAGACAGTCTAGGGTTGGTTAAGGTAGGTCAAGATCACGGTGAGGTAGACAGGCCAAAGTTGGTTGGTTAAGGTAGGTCAAGACCATGATGGGATAGACAGCCCAAGGTTGGTTAAGGTAGGTTAGGGCCATGATGGGTAGACAGGGCAAGGTTGGTCAAGGTAGGTCAGGGTCATGATGGGTAGACAGGACAAGGTTGGTTAAGGTAGGTCAGGGTCATGATGGGTAGACAGGACAAGGTTGGTTAAGGTAGGCCAGGATCATGATGGGGTAGACAGTCCAGTGCTGGTTAAGGTAGGTCAGGATCATGATGGGTAGACAGGCCAAAGTTGGTTAAGGTAGGTCAGGATCATGATGGGGGAGACAGTCCAGGTTGGTTAAGGTAGGTCATGACCATGATGCAGTAGGCAGGTCAAGGTTGGTTAAGGTAGGTCAGGATCATAATAGGGTGATGTCTAATACCACCAGTACTACTTGCCACTAAGCCATGCCTACTGCCTAATATGACTGTTACCCCACTATTACAGCCATTACAACTAAATACTGCTATCACTTCCACTATACCTACTATTACCACCAGTATGACTACCACCACCACTACTACTATACCTACTACCACCACTATGACTACCACCACCACTACTACTATACCTACTATCACTTCTACTATACCTACTACTACCACCAGTATGACTACCACCACCACTACTACTATACCTACTACCACCTCTACTATACCTACTACCACCACTTCTACTACTATACCTACTACCACCTCTACTATACCTACTACCACCACTTCTACTACTATACCTACTACCACCACCACTACTACTATTCCTACTATCACCTCTACTATACCTACTACTACCACCAGTACTACTTGCCACTAAGCCATGCCTACTGCCACCACTAATATGACTGTTACTCCACTATTACAGCCACTACCACTAAATACTGCTATCACTTCTACTATACCTACTATTACCACCAGTATGACTACCACCACCACTACTACTATACCTACTACCACCTCTACTACTATACCTACTACCACCACCAGTATGACTACCACCACCACCACTACTACTATACCTACTACCACCTCTACTACTATACCTACTACCACCACCTCTACTACTATACCTACTACCACCTCTACTATACCTACTACCACCACTTCTACTACTATACCTACTACCACCTCTACTATACCTACTACCACCACTTCTACTACTATACCTACTACCACCTCTACTATACCTACTACCACCTCTACTATATCTACTACCACCACGCTTACTATGACCACCACCACAATTGTGCCTGCTACCACCACCACCACTGTGCCTACTACCACCACTATTGCTATGACCACTACAATAATGTCTACTACCACCACTATTACTATGATCACCACAATTATGCCTACTACCACTACTATTACTATGACCACCACAATTATTCCTACTACCACCACTGTTACTATCACCACCACTACTACTATGCCTACTACCGCTATTACTATGACCACCCGGTACTACTTCTCCTACTACCACCACTACTATGGCTGATACCACCACTTCTGTGAACACCACCACTTCTATGACCACCACCACTTCTATGACCACCACCACTTCTATGACCACCACCATGTCTATGACCACCACCACTTCTATGACCACCACCACTTCTATGAACACCACCACTTCTATGACCACCACCACTTTCATGACCACCACTTCTATGACCAGCACCACTTCTATGACCACCACCATTACTATGGCTGATACCACCACTTCTATGGCTGATACCACCACTTCTATGACCACCACCATTACTATGGCTGATACCACCACTTCTATAACCACCACCCCTTCTATGGCTGATACCACCACTTCTATGACCACCACCCCTTCTATGACTGATACCAGCACCTCTATGACCACCACCATTACTATGGCTAATACCACCACTTCTATGACCTCCACCACTTCCATGACCACCACCATTACTATGGCTGATACCACCACTTCTATGACCACCACCACTTCTATGGCTGATACCACCACTTCTATGACCACCACCATTACTATGGCTGATACCACCACTTCTATGACCACCACCACTTCTATGACCACCACCATTACTATGGCTGATACCACCACTTCTATGACCACCACCATTACTATGGCTGATACCACCACTTCTATGACCACCACCACTTCTATGACCACCACCATTTCTATGACCACCACCATTACTATGGCTGATACCACCACTTCTATGACCAGCACCACTTCTATGGCTGATACCACCACTTCTATAACCACCACCCCTTCTATGGCTGATACCACCACTTCTGTGACCACCACCATTACTATGGCTGATACCACCACTTCTATGACCACCACCACTTCTATGACCTCCACCATTACTATGGCTGATATCACCACTTCTATGACCACCACTTCTATGACCACCAGCATTACTATGGCTGATACCACCACTTCTATGACCACCAGCATTACTATGGCTGATACCACCACTTCTATGACCACCACCATTACTATGGCTGATACCACCACTTCTATGACCACCACCACTTCTATGGCTGATACCACCACTTCTATGACCACCACCATTACTACCGCATCTACTATGCCTAGATCTATAAACCTACAGTAAGGTGCATTAAGCACAATAGGTTAGTTATAACCGGAGCAGGTCTCTGCGTCCTCCGGTCCCCGTGTAGGTAGGTGGCTGATACCACCACTTCTATGACCACCACCCCTTATATGACTGATACCAGCACCTCTATGACCACCACCGTTACTATGGCTAATACCACCACTTCTATGACCTCCACCACTTCCATGACCACCACCATTACTATGGCTGATACCACCACTTCTATGACCACCACCACTTCTATGACCACCACCACTTCTATGGCTGATACCACCACTTCTATGACCACCACCATTACTATGGCTGATACCACCACTTCTATGACCACCACCACTTCTATGACCACCACCATTTCTATGACCACCACCATTACTATGGCTGATACCACCACTTCTATGACCAGCACCACTTCTATGGCTGATACCACCACTTCTATAACCACCACCCCTTCTATGGCTGATACCACCACTTCTGTGACCACCACCATAACTATGGCTGATACCACCACTTCTATGACCACCACCACTTCTATGACCTCCACCATTACTATGGCTGATATCACCACTTCTATGACCACCACTTCTATGACCACCAGCATTACTATGGCTGATACCACCACTTCTATGACCACCACCATTACTATGGCTGATACCACCACTTCTATGACCACCACCACTTCTATGGCTGATACCACCACTTCTATGACCACCACCATTACTACCGCGTCTACTATGCCTAGATCTATAAACCTACAGTAAGGTGCATTGAGCACAATAGGTTTGTTATAACCGGAGCAGGTCTCTGCGTCCTCCGGTCCCCGTGTAGGTAGGTGGCCGGCGGGGGAGCACCCGGGTCTCCTTGAAGCCGGAATAACTTCCGTTGGAAATCTCATCCGCCGGCCCCAGCTTCATCCGAAGCTGAGATTTATTTGCATAATCCGGCGGTGCAGCTCCCGGATTGGGCAGTGCATGCGCGGCCCCGCGGTGGGGGCGGCGGTTTATTTATCCAGAACCTTATTTATTTAAAAGCTTCACCTTTCCGCGCGGATCCATAATAAACACCCGGAGCCCAGATTATTTAACACAGGGCCCGTGGGAGAGATCTGATGATGGAGCCCCAGGCTTAACCCCTCGGTGTGCGGGGGAAAGCTGACCTACACTACACCTTCATCGTATTTATTGACACATCCAGCCGGGCGGCCGTGTACAGAGCTGAGCTTCTGGGGAGCAGGGAATTCTGGGATCAGCCAAATTATAATAGAGATGAGATTCCAAGCACGTCATTGGTTAATAGGGGACTTTAAAGGGGACTGTCCCTATGTATAAAGTGGACCTACAATGATGAAAAGAACCGATGAGTAAGGTAGACCTACACCCCGCATGCGAAGGCTGGTCCCTATGGGCATAAAGCTCCTCCTAGCACTTCTTAAAGCTTCTTAAAAGGTTAAAGCATACCTTAATCCTGAAAGTAAAGTCTTTCTGTCCCTATGCGTAAAGGGGACCTACAATGATGAAAAGAACTTTGTCCCGATGAGTAAGGCAGACCTACACCCCACATGCGAAGGCTGGTCCCTATGGACAAAGCAGACATAAAGCTCCTCCTACCAATTCTATGATTAAAGAAGACCTAAACAGACATTGGACAGTATGGTTAAAGAAGACCTAAACCCTGGAAGAGACATTTGTCAGTATGAGTATAGCATCTGCCGATACCTGGCATTAGTAATGAATCAGCCTCGCTGTAAGCGGAGATCGGGCGCCGTAACCTAGCGTTGCTGTCCGGCATTGATGAATAAGCTGTGTGTTGGGTGCACCAGTACAGCGCTGCAGCAAGCGAGAGGTAGCACCGGCTCACTGCGTCCGGCACTCGGCGCTCCACACCATATATAACAAAACACTGGACACACACACAGCGTCGGCGCTCTGGATCTGGGCGCTGTAGCATAGAGCGCCAGAGGCTGTGTGATTAAAGTCTGTTTTTGAACACATATCCACCAGTAACAAAGCGAAAACACATGGAATGACATTGTTATAACATTGTGACATAAACACTTTAGTGCCAGACCTGTAATGACAATTCTGCATAAAAATATAAAAAGTCAAAATAATAATAATGTTTATAATAAATAATAATAACAAATAATAATAAATAATAATAAATAAATGATAAATAAATAAATAAATAAATAAATAATAATAAATAAAAATAATGTTTGTTTGCAGCCAGGAGACGTCACACAATGATTGGAGCAAAAAAAAATAAATACCTTAATTAAAATAAATAAATAAATAGAATTTTTTTTCAAGCCAAAAAGACAAATTAAATAAATAAATTGAAATAAATAAATAAATCAATAATAAATAATTCAATTGTCAAACACGGGCAGGCTGATTCATTATTAGCGACAGGTAGCGACAGATGAGCGTCTGTATCAGGCATTTCAGAGCGCCCGCTAGTAGTCGCTGTGCTCGGCCGTGGGTCACTAGTTCAGAGCGACTCAGTCGCTGTGCAGCAATGATGAATACATTGTTGGGAGTCGCTATATGACCAGTACAGTGCTATATTGGAGCTAATGTTAGCGATTGGTCATTGCGACCGACTCGCAACATATTCATAAAAAAGAACAGCCTCACACACCTCCGGCGCTCAAAAATGCTTCGCTGTAGACCAGAGCGCCGGAGGCTGTGTGATTAAAGGTTGTTTTTTTAACATGTATCCACCAGTAACAAAGCGAAAACACATGGAATGACATTGTTATAACATTGTGACATGAACACTTTAATGCCAGACCTGTAATGTCATTTCTGCAGAAATATATAACATTTAAAAATAAAATGAAAAAATGGCTTTTTCAAGGCCAGGAAAGATCTCAACATTATTTGAGAATAAAAAAAAAAAGAATGAAACAAAAACCCTGTTTACAGAGAAGTCGCTACCTGTCATTTACAAGTCACTACCCGGCGCTATCCCTTCATGAATAAGGCACACTATACACAACTCATGAAGCCCCATTGAAATGTATGGGAGAGCGACACTGAGCGACAGGTACTACATGGCGCTCCTGAGCCTAGAGCGCCGGCGCTATACACAGAGCCACCTGTAATAATACATGTGACGCTACATGACGCTGTTAGAGGTGCTATACACTGACCTGCCTGTAATAATACATGTGATGCTACATGGCGCTGTTAGAGGCGCTATACACTGAGCCGCCTGTAATAATACATGTTACACTACGTGACGCTGTTAGAGGCGCTATACACTGACCTGCCTGTAATAATACATGTGACGCTACATGGCGCTGTTAGAGGCGCTATACACTGAGCCGCCTGTAATAATACATGTGACGCTACATGGCGCTGTTAGAGGTGCTATACACTGACCTGCCTGTAATAATACATGTGACACTACATGACGCTGTTAGAGGAGCTATACACTGACCTGCCTGTAATAATACATGTGACGCTACATGGCGTTGTTAGAGGTGCTATACACTGACCTGCCTGTAATAAGACATGTGACGCTACATGGCGCTGTTAGAGTCGCTCACCAGATTCGCTTTCTTAAATGTGGTTTTGCGAGATCCCCGGCCTCTGTGCTCCTCTGTTCTCAGCCTCCTCAGACCCGTTACACAAACATTTGTTTTAGTTTACGAAGGCCGAACGGCGACCATTACTGGAGTCTGCGAGTGAGAAATTAGAAGGGCTACAATTTCACATGTCGCCTTGAGCAACAAAATGATCGGACGCCTCCCCCTCGCGCCCCCCCCCCTCGCGCCCCCGCGGCCTGTGCAGGTAGCTAATTACTGCAATAACATCGGTAATTGTGGAGTCTGGCCCATCTACGCGCAGGTGGGAGCGCTGAGCCGCGAGCAGCCATTGGCCGACTGGAACGCCGTCGCTTTATGTGTCACCGGTACCAACGGCGAGGTCAGCTATAGCTTCATTATACAGGAATCACAATGTAACATTGTGTCCAGTTATTCATTATTCATTCCTTTATTTAGTTACTAATTATTATTATTACTAATTATTACTAATTATTATTACTATTACTATTATTAATCAATTAGGGCCTTATTCATGAAGCTCTAGTGCCAGGTAGTGCCTTGTAAGCGCCAGGTAGCGCCAGGTAGCGCCAGGTGAACGCCGGACACGGCACCAATTACACATTTATGAAGGCGAATCTGGTGAGCGACTGGAACAGCGCCATGTAGCGTCCAATTCATCATTATCCCAGGCTCTGCGTACAGCGCCGGCATTCAGCCTTGCAGAGCGCCACGTCTTACCTGTCGCTACCTGGCGCTCTCCTATACATTTCTATGGAAGATCCTTAAATCCCTTTCCTAATCCCAATTTATTTTTTATTTATTTTTATTTATTTATTTTTATTTATTTATTGTTAATAAAATCTCAAAACTTTCTGACATGTCTCCTGGCCTAGAAAATGACATTTTTGAAAACTTTTTGGATTAATAATATTATTTGCAGAATTGTCCTTACATGTCTGGTATTAAAGTTTTCATGTTAGAATGTTATAGCGGGCAGGCTGATTCATCACTAACGCCAGGTAGCGACAGATGAGCGTCTGTAGCAGGCATTTTCAGAGCGCCCGCTAGTAGTCACTGTGCTCAGCCGTGGGTCGCTACTTCATAGCGACTCAGTCGCTGTTCAGTAATGTTGAATACATTGTGAGGAGTCGCTATTTGACCAGTACAGCGCTGTATGGGAGCGCATGTTAGCGACTGCTCATAGCGACCGACTCACAACATATTCAGCAAAAAAACAGCCTCACAAATCTCTGGCGCTGAAAAATACTTGTTTGAAGCCCAGAGCGCAGGAGGCGGTGTGATTAAAGTCTGTTTTTCAGCATCTATCCACCAGTAACAAAGCGAAAACATATGGAATTACATTGTAACAACATTGTAACATGAACACTTTAATGGCAGAGCTGTGATGTCATTTCTGAAGAAATATATAAAAAATGAAAAAATTATGAAAAAAACTGCTTCTTCAATGCCAGGAGAGGTCACAGAATTATTTGAGATTTAAAAACAAAAAAACAAAACAAAAACACAGTTTAAAGAGAAGGAAAGGATCGTCCATTGAAATGTATGTGAGAGCGACAGGTAGCGAGAGGTCATACCTGGCGCTGTGCAAGGCTGAACGCCGGCGCTGTACACTGAGGCAGGGATAATGATGAATCGGACGCTACATGGCGTTACCCCAGTCGCTAAACAGATTCTGCTTGATAAATGTGGAATTGCGTGCCGTGTCCGGCGTTCACCAGTCGCTACCTGTCATTAACCAGCCGCTACCTGTCGCTATCCCTTCATGAATAAGGCCCAATGTCATTCCATATGTTTTCGCTTTGTTACTAGTGGATACATGTTCAAAAACAGACTTTAATCACACAGCCTCCTGCGCTATGGGCTACAATTACATGATTTAGCGCACCGGTGTTGTTTGTGGCTGTGAATGTGGTGTTAGTCAGTCGCACTAAGCTGGCACTACCGTTCGCTCCCATACAGCGTAGTACTGCGACTCACACAACATATTTATCAATGCCGGCCAGCGACTGAGGCGCTCTGAAACAAAGATCCATGGACGAGCACGGCGACTACTAGCGGTCACTTTGAAATCCGCTCTACACACGCTCATCTGTCGCTATCTGGCGTTAGTAGTGAATCAGCCTGCCCGTCACTAAGGCCCTTATTCATGAAGCGATAGTGCCAGGTAGCGTCAGGTGAACGCCGGACATGGCAGCAATTACACATTTATCAAGCAGAATCCGTGGAGCGACTGGGATAACGCCATGTAGCGTCCGATTCATCATTATCCCAGGCTCAGCGTACAGCGCCGGTGTTCAGCCTTGCAAAGCGCCATGTCACCTGTCGCTACCTGGCGCTCTCCCATACATTTCTATGGACGATCCTTAAATCCCTTAACTGATCCCAATTTAATTTTTAATGATTCATTCATTAATTTAGTTACTAATTATTAAGTATTATTATTATTAATCATTTAGTCACGGGGTGCAATTGAAGATTTAAAGGGACAGTCCAGGCGAAGGGTTAAATTCTCCTGCTTATTCCTCGCCCCACGCTGGGCTGTCAGGGGCCGCGTCGTTCATTGCTGTGCTGTGCGCTGCCATAAAGAACCATTCTGGCCGCTCCACATTATAAACAGCTGGCAGATATATTTTTGGGGGAGGTTGTATGAAAGTTGTACAATCAGATTGTATGTCCATATAATGTACAGCAATGTAGCTGATCCCTTTCTGAACCTGAAAGAGGGACAACTGGGGAGCACAGAGGTACATAAAGAACCATTCTGGCCGCTCCACATTATAAACAGCTGGCAGATATATTGTTGGGGGAGGTTGTATAAAGGTTGTACAATCAGATTGTAAGACATGTGACCGTATAATGTCCAGCAAGGCAGCCTATTTTTGGGGGAGGTTGTATGAAGGTTTTACAATCAGATTGTAAGGTGTGCGGCCATATAATATCCAGCAATGTAGCTGATCCCTTTCTGAACCTGAAAGAGGGACATCCGGGGAGCACAGAGGTACATAAAGAACCATTATGGCCGCTCTACATTATAAACAGCTGGCAGATATGATTGTATAAAGGTTGTACAATCAGATTGTAAGACATGTGACCGTATAATGTCCAGCAATGCAGCCTATACTATATCTGATCCCTTTCTAATTCCGAAAGAAGGACGTCATTCATTGTACATTATACATTAGGACATTATACACAGGCCCTTATTTATGAAGGAATAGCGCCAGGTAGCGACTGGTGAGCGGCCGGTAATGACGGGCCCCGCCACGAGAACGCCGGCTCCCCACCACAATCACACATTTATCAAGCCAATCCTGCTTAGCGACTGAGATAGCGCCAGATAGCGACTCATTCATCATTATTCCAGCCTCAGCCCACAGCGCCAGCGTCCGACCTTGAACAGCGACAGGTATGACCTCTCGCTACCTGGCGCTCTCCAATGCATTTCAATGGAACAATCTTTAAATATTAATAATTAATTGTTATTAATGTTTTTTTTTTTTTTTTTTTAAATGTGAAAAATTCTGTGACCACTTCTGCCATGTTAGATAATTTTTTTAAGGTAAAAAAAATAATAAATTGTGCAGAATTGATATTACAGGTCTGATATTAATGTATTCATATTACAAAATTCTTAAAAATTTTTTTTTTTTTTTGGTTTCCAAAAATATGGTTGTTTGGGGGTTAAAAACTGACTTTTAACACATCGCCGCCAGCGCTCTGGGGTTTAAACATGCATTTTACAGCGCGAGAATTTTTTGAGCGTGATTTTTTGATGAATATGGTGGAAGCCGGTCGCTCTGACCAGTCGCTATCATGCGCTCCCATACAGCGCGGAACCTGTCATATAGCGACTCCTCACCCAATATTCAACATTACTGCACACCGACTGAGTCTCTATCAACAACCGAACAACGGCCAAGCACAGCAACTACTAGCGGGCGCTGTGAAAATACCGCTACAGTCGCTCAACTGTCGCTACCTGCCGCTATTAATGAATCACAGCTGTCAGATATGATTATATAAAAGTTGTACAATCAGATTGTAAGATGCGGGGCCACAGCATTGCCCTCTAGTAACCTCCATTAAAGCAGGAAGATGAAACCTACCTTTTTTTCGGGGTTGCCCCTGGCAGTTCTGTATAGGGGAGAGCCGGTTCAGAGAAGGATCGGATCGGAGGCCGGGGTGCAGCGCCCCAGCTCCTCTGCCGGGATAATGAAGGAGAAGCCTGTGCGGACTGTTATCTGTGCGAGGCCGGGCTTTGTGCAGCTTTGGCAGTGTGTGAATACAGGTATTGTTAGGGCTCGGTATGGCCCGGGAGAGGAACAAAGGATCGGATCCGCCGCCCGCCCGCTCTTCCTCCGCCGAGTTGGCGTTTCCACCGTACAATCAAGGCCTTCTTTATTCGCCGTATTTTTATTTTGCGTTAGGGAGCGTCTCCCCGATCAGACAATAAGCTTCAAAGGGAAGAGCTGCGGCTTCCGGTCCTTTCATTGACTTTATTTCTTTTTATTTAAAAAGGAAAAATTTCTGGTTCTGTTACAGCAGGAAAATGACTGATAGAGTTAAAGTGGATCTAAACCCAGCTCAATCGGCCCAGGAATCTAGAAAATGGGGATGCCCCGCTGTGTGACACCCCCCAGGTCGCCCTGTTTACTCACCTTTGACCCGGGAGGAGGTGAGTTTTACCCGGGTCAAAACCTAAAACCCAGGATAGTCAAAATCTAGGGTCTACATTAAGGTGGACCAAAAGCCAGGATTTTGACTATCCAGGGAAAGTCATGTTCTTTATTCCCTCCTGAACCTTATTCCCTCTTGTCACATATATAAAGGTCTCCATCATGTCCCCTCTCCCTTCTTTCCTTCAGACTGTACAGATTAAGAGGCTGATTCATTAATAGCGCCAGGTAGCGACAGATGAACATCTGTAGCAGGCGTTTTCAGAGCGCCCGCTAGTAGTCGCTTTGCTCAGCCGTGGGTCGCTACTTCATAGCGACTCAGTCGCTGTTCAGTAATGTTGAATACATTGTGAGGAGTCGCTATTTGACCAGTACAGCGCTGTATGGGAGCGCATGTTAGCGACTACTCATAGCGACCGACTCACACCATATTCAGCAAAAAAACTGCCTCACAAATCTCTGGCACTGAAAAATGCTTCTCTGAAGCCCAGAGCGCAGGAGGCTGTGTGATTAAAGTCTGTTTTTCAGCATCTATCCACCAGTAACAAAGCGAAAACATATGGAATTACATTGTAGCAACATTGTAACATGACACTTTAATGGCAGAGCTGTGATGTCATTTCTGAAGAAATATATTAAAAAATCATAAAAATGTGAAAAAACTGCTTATTCAATGTCAGGAGAGGTCACAGATTTATTTGTGATTTTTGGGAAAAAAAAAAACCCGGTTTAAAGAAAAGAAAAGGATCGTCCATTGAAATGTATTGGAGAGCGACAGGTAGCGAGAGGTCATACCTGGCGCTGTGCAAGGCTGAACGCTGGCGCTGTTCGCTGAGGCTGTGAAAATGATGAATCAGACGCTACATGGCGCTATCCCAGTCGCTAAAGAGATTCTGCTTCATAAATGTGTAATTGCTGCCGTGTCCAGCGTTCACCAGTCGCTACCTGTCGCTACCTCTCATTAAGCAGCCACTACCTGACGCTATCCTTTCTTAAATAAGGGCCTAAGTTCTTTAAGTCTCTCCTGAGTTTTAAGTTTTAGTCCTTCCACCATTTTTGTTGCCGGCCTTTGGACACGTTCTATTTGAATAATGTCTTTTTGCAGGGGAGGTCTCCAGAACTGCACACAGTATTCTAGCTGTGGCCTCACCAGGGCTCTATACAGCGGCATCACAACCTCCCTCTTCCTACTGGTGATGCCTCGAGCTATGCAGCCGAGCATCCTGCTTGCCTTTCTCACGACCTGGCTACACTGTCCAATCATCTTGCAGCTATCAGTAATCAGTATCTCTAAATCTCTCTCCTCCGAGGTCCTGGATAACACAGCGCTGCCCATACGGTGCTCAGAGCCGGGATTCCTTCTATCCAAGTGCAGGGTTTGACATTCAGGGCCTCATTCAGGTAGCGCCTGTACAGCGGCATGTAGCGTCAAGTAGCGTCAGATGAACGCCGGACACGGCAGCAATTACACATTTATGAAGCCAAATCTGGTGAGCAACTAGAACAACGCCATGTAGCGTCCGATTCATCATTATCCCAGGCTTAGCGTACAGCACCGGCATTCAGCCTTGCAGAGCGCCACGTATTACCTGTCGCTACCTGGCGCTCTCCCATACATTTCTATGGACGTTCTTTCACTTCTCTTTAAACAGGGTTTTTTTTTTTTTTTTTATCTCAAATAATATTGTGACCTCTCCTCCCCTAAAAAAAGCCATTTTTCACACGTTTTACATTGCTTTATATATTTATGCAGAAATGACATGACAGGTCTGGCATTAAAGTGGACCAACACCCAGGATTTTGACTATCCTGGGTTTTTGTCCACTTCGGTGGGGCACCCCGATGGGGCCCCGCTGTGTTTAACCCCCCAGAACGCCCGGAAACACTCACCTCACCCCGCTCCTACGCAGGTGCTCGTCCAATCAAAGCGCTCGGAGCCGCTGTGGTATGCAAGTACAAGCGGCGTCCAACCACAGCGACTCTGAGCGCTGGAGGCCGCGTCTCGTGCTTCCCTCTTACAGGGAGCGCGCCCTGCTAGAGGGAAGCGCGAGACGCGGCCGCGGCCCGCGCATGCGCCGTTGGAACGGGGTTAAGGAAAGGTTTCTGGGCTTCCTGGGGGGTTTCACCCCGCGGGACGTTCCAATTTCGATTTCTGATTGGCCCGATCCCCCCTGGGTGTTGGTCCACTTTAATGTGTTAAAGTGGACCAACACCGAGAGGTGATCGGCCCGGAAATCTATAAGATTCCCGGGCCGATCACCTCCCACCCCGCGGGACATCCGAGATCGGGATGTCCCGCGGGGTGAAACCCCCCCAGACACCCCAAATCGCCTACCTGATCCTCGGCGGCGGCCGGCCGCCGTTGCCTCCCTCGCGCCCCTGTAGACGTGCGAGCGCCCGCGCCGGCCGTCTGCGAATGGCCGGCGGGGGCGCGCGCGCGCCGAAAGTGACGCGAGGGAGGCGGCGGCGGCGGCAGCCGCTTGGACGTTCCTGTTCCCCGCCGTTGGCGGGGATTGGACCGTCCAGTCACGTGGGAGCGGGGACAGGTAAGATTTTGGGGCTTTCTGGGTGGTTTCACACAGCGGGGCACCCCCGATCGGGGTGCCCCGCCGAAGTGGACCGAAACCCAGGATAGTCAAAATCCTGGGTGTTGGTCCACTTTAATGTCACAATGTTATAACAATGCAATTCCATATGTTTTTGCTTTGTTACTGGTGGATACATGTTCAAAAACAGCCTTTAATCACACAGCCTCCGGCACTACGGGCTACAAAGAAGCATTATTCAGCGCCGGCGCTGTGTGAGGCTGTTTTTTTTTTATGAATATGGTGTGAGTTGGTCGCACTGACCAATCGCTACCATTTGCACTGTACTGCTCATATTGCGACTCCCCACAACGTATTCATCAGTGCTGCACAGCGACTGAGGCGCTCTGAAATAGAAACCACGACGCGACGGGCGCTCTGAAATCCGCTCTACGGACGCTCAGCTGTTGCTACCTGGCGCTAGTAATGAACCAGCCTGTTAGAGACATTAAACTCTAGGCCCTTATTTAACAAGGGATAGCGCCAGGTAGCGACTGGTGAGCGAACAGTTATGACGGTCACCGCCACGAGAACGCCGGCTCCCCACCACAATCACACATTTATCAAGCTGATCCTGCTTAGCGACTGAGATAGCGCCAGATAGCGACTCATTCATCATTATTCCAGCCTCTCCCCACAGCGCCAGCGAGCGACCTTGAACAGCGACAGGTATGACCTCTCGCTACCTGGCGCTCTCCAATGCATTTCAATGGAACAATCTTTAAATATTCATAATTAATTGTTAATATTTTTTTTTTTTTTTTAATGTGAAAATTTCTGTTACCACTTCTGCCATGTTAGATATTTTTTTTAAGGTAAGAAAAAAATAAAAAAAAATGTGTGCAGAATTGATATTACAGGTCTGATATTAATGTATTCATATTACTAAATGTTTTTATAAACTTGTTTTTTTTGGTTTCCAAAAATATGGTTGTTTGGGGGTTAAAAAACTACTTTTAACCCATCGCCGCCAGCGCTCTGGGGTTTAAACAAGCATTTCACAGCGCGAGAATTTTTTGAGCGTGATTTGTTAATGAATATGGTGGGAGCCGGTTGCTATGGCCAGTCGCTATCATGCGCTCCCATACATCGCGGAACCTGTCAAATAGCGATTCCTCACCCCGTATTCAACATTACTGCACACCGACTGAGTAGCTATCAACAACCGAACAACGGCCAAGCACAGCGACTACTAGCGGGCGCTGTGAAAATACCGCTACAGTCGCTCAACTGTCGCTACCTGGCGCTATTAATAAATCAGCCTCCCAGTTTCCACAGTTTTGACCATTTATCCAGTAAAGCCAAATCATTTTCCATGCGCACGAATGATTGGTATCATTTCCTCCCCTGTGGCCGGTCGCTGGGCACATGGAGAGAATTGATTGGAGGCCAATTTACTAAAACGAGGCGACCTCTCCAGATCAAGTGAGATCGCTCGCTGCCTCTTTAACAAAAGGAGGATTCTTTTTTTTTTTTAACATTGTTTCCCATTGTGCCCCTTATTCCTTCTTATCCAGGTGACATCTCTCCTGTGATCCCTGAACTCCTCTGACCTCCCTCCTCTGCACCATGTGACCTGGAAGCAAAGGATCAAAGGGTCAGTTTGACATCACCTGTCATTACATTTCCCCTAATTACCTCCTCAGTGGCATCAATCAGGGGCCTAATTGGCCGGCCCAGCCCTCGCCTCCTCCAGTAAGAGGAAATTCATTCCTGTCTTTTACATGTAAATGGGGGAAGATCAATGACGCAGGTGCCCCCGGAGCATCCCAGGAGCCTTCTTTCAGCGCTGAAGTTATTAGCCGTAATTTCCAGTGGGGTAACTAATGGGCCGACGCCGGAACAGGGCAAACCTGGGCAATTGCCAGGGCCCCTGGCATCTTCAGGGGCCCACTCAGGCTCGCGCTTGGCCATATTATTATTTAACATCGAACCACTGAATGCCGGGTGCTGTATGCAGAGCTGCTCATGGCCGGCATCAGCCACAAGGGATGGTCAGCAACAATGGAGAAGGTGGCCTGGAATGGAGGCAACTGGTGGACGCTCAGAAGGTGGGGAGAACCAGGTGACGACTGACAGCAATGATGGAGACTTTAGTGGCAGCGGAGCAAGGAGTAAGGGCTGAGGAGAGGCAGTAGAGAAACAACAAGGACTAGAGGACACTTATAGGGAAGTTAATAAGGACTGGAGGACGATTGGTGGCTATAGGGAAGGCAGTAAGGACTGGAGGATGATTGGTGGCTATAGGGAAGGCAATAAGGACTGGAGGGTGATTGGTGACTATAGGGAAGGCAATAAGGACTGGAGGGCGATTGGTGGCTATAGGGAAGGCAATAGGAACTGGAGGGCGATTGGTGGCTATAGGGAAGGCAATAAGGACTGGAGGATGATTGGTGGCTATAGGGAAGGCAATAAGGACTAGAGGATGATTGGTGGCTATAGGGAAGGCAATAAGGACTGGAGGGTGATTGGTGGCTATAGGGAAGACAATAAGGACTGGAGGATGATTGGTGGCTATAGGGAAGGCAATAAGGACTGGAGGGTGATTGGTGGCTATAGGGAAGGCAATAAGGACTGGAGGGCGATTGGTGGATATAAGGAAGGTAATTTATTGCTGCAGATCTGCATGTTATACCTCAAAGAGGGACAAATGGGATGGACGAGGGACAGCGGGACATGGACTCATAAGAGGGACAGTCCCTCCAAATCAGGGACACTTGGGAGGTATGCTTTCCTACCAACTTTTTATAGCAGGAAAGAGATGGATAGGAGATACATTGTAACAGTTACAACAATAGAAACTGTGCGAAACCCCCTTAGATCGCCCGAACAAACTCACATCTTCCCGGTCCTACGGCGCATGTGCGGCCGCTCGTCCAATCAGCGCGCTGGGAGCCACCGATGTCACACCATCTAAGATGGCGTCTAAGGCCGGCGGATGCATCCCCCGCTTCCCTCCAACAGGGAGCGCTCCCGCGCCGGCCATTCACGAATGCCAGGTGTGGGCACGCGCCCTGCTAGAGGAATAGCAGTGATGCAGCCACCACTGTGCCGTTGGACCGGGAATCAAGGTAAGTGAATGGGGCGATCTGGGGGGTATCCTGATTTTGGATGCCCCGGGGGGAGGGAATCGATCGGCCCGGGAATCTTATAGATATAGGCCGATCAAGCTGGGTTTTGGTCCAGTTCAAAGTGAACCAAACCGTCTGATTCCCTTTCCCCGGAGCATCCCAATGTGGGATGCCCTTCTGTGAGAAAACCTCCTGGGATCACCTGCATACCCGCCATGCAAGCAATCCCGCAGCACATGCACAGGCTTTCATTCACTCAGCGCTCTATGCTGTATATACCCCGGTGGTCGTTGGTTACCATGTGGGGCAGTTGGCCTGTAGCGAGGAAGTCCCGCACATCTTGGGGAGGCTGATTGATTACTAGCGTCAGCTATCGGCAGATGAGCGTCTGTATAGCAGCGCTTAGAGCGATCTCTAGTATACGCTGTGATTGGCTATCGGGTGCTGTAACAGAGCATCTCAGTTGCTCTAGTAACCTGGGCCGGCATTGATGAATGAGATGTATGTTGGGCGTTCTAACAGCAGTGCAGCGTTGCAGGGAGCGAGAGTTAGCGCCAGCTCATTGCGTCCGACTCTCAGCGACTCACACCATATTCAACAAAAAAACAGACACACGCACAGCGTCGGCGCTCGGGATCTGGGCGCTGTAGCATAGAGCGCCAGATGCTGTGTGATTAAAGGCCGTTTTTGAACACATATCCGCCTGTAACAAAGCGAAAACACATGGAATGACATTGTTATAACATTGTGACATTAATACTTTAATGCCAGACCTGTAATGACAATTCTGCATAAACATATAAAAAAGTTTTCAAAAATGACTCTTTCTAGGCCAGGAGACGTCACACAATGATTTGAGAGAAAAAAAAATGAAAAACAAAAAATCCTGTTTAAAGAGAAGAAAAGTAACGCCCACTGAAACGTATGGGAGAGCGACAGGTAGCGACAGGTAATATCTGGCTCTGGAAGCTAGAGCGCCGGCGCTGTACACTGAGCCGCCTGTAATGATGAATCGGACGCTACATGGCGCTGTTAGAGTCGCTCACCAGATTCGCTTTCATAAATGTGGTTTTGCGTACAGGACCCGGGCGTTCAATAGACGCTGCCTGCCGCTTCGAGGCGCTACCTGGCGCTATCCCTTGATGAATAAACACCTAAGTCTTGCACGGGGAGCCTTCCACCCTGATGCCGACCCTGCTGCCCATTCCAAGGTGCCACTTAGAGAAGCCTTGTTCCATGGAGGTGGATTAAAGGGCCATTGGGTTCCACAAACACAAGGTTAGGGGTTTAGATGAAAGGGATTCTCTCCAAAACCAGGAAAATTGTGTAGAAGAGAGACTTAGGGGGTTATTTAAGAAGGGATAGCGCCAGGTAGCGCCTCGTAGCGACAGGCAGCGTCTGGTGAACGCCGGGCGCTGTAAGCAAAACCACATTTATGAAGGCGATTCTGGTGAGCGACTGTAACAGCGCCATGTAGCGTCACATGTATTATTACAGGCGGCTCAGCGTATAGCGCCATCGATCTAGCTTCCAGAGCGCCAGGTATTACCTGTCGCTCAGTGTCGCTCTCCCATACATTTCAATGGCCGTTCATTTGCTTGTGTTTAAACAGCGTGTTTGACATTTTTTATTTTATTTTATTTTTGCTCCAATCATTGCGTGACGTCTCCCGGCTGCAAACAAACACTTTTAGAAACTTTTTTGACTTTTTATATTTTTATGCAGAATTGTCATTACAGGTCTGGCACTAAAGTATTATTGTCACAGTGTTATAACAATGTCATTCCATGTGTTTTTGCTTCGTTACTGGTGGATATGTGTTCAAAAATAGACTTTAATCTGACACTCTATGAGGCCGATTCATTAATAGCGCCAGGTAGCGACAGATGAGCGACTGTAGCGTGATTTTTACCGCGCCAGCCAGTATTCGCTGTGCTTGGCCGGCGTTTGCTTGATGACAGCGACTCAGTCGGTGTGCGGTAATGTTGAATACGGGGTTAGGGGTCGCTGTTTCACAGGTTCAGCGTTGTATGTGAGCGCCTGACAACGAATGGCCAGAGCGAACGGCTTGCTTCATATTCATTAAAAAATCACGCTCCGAATTTGCTGGCGCTGTCCATTCCTTGTTTAAACCCCAGTGCGCTGGCGGCGATGGGTGTTAACTAGTTTTTAACCCCTAACCAACCATATTTTTGGATTGTGACATTATACATGTTTTTTGAATCATTTTGTAATATGAATACATTAATATCACACCTGTAAGATCAATTCTGCACAAATTTTTTTTATTAATTTTTTTTACTTTAAAAAAAAAAACAACATTGCAGAAGTGGTCTCCGAATTTTTGACATAAAAAAAAAAAAAAAAAATAATACCAATTAATTATGATTATTTAAACATTGCTCCATTGAAATGCATTGGACAATGCCAGGGAGCGACAGGTCATACCTGTCGCTGTGATGGGATTAGCAGCGGCGCTGTTCGTTCCAGGCGGCTTCATGATGAATCCCGCGCTAGCCTCATTTAGCTTGATAAGTGCGTCATTGTGACCGCCGCCGGGCGTACTTGAGTCGGTAGCCGCCGATAGCTGGCGGTACCTGGCGCTCGTCAGACACTACCTGGCGCTAGCCCGTGATAAATAAGGCCATAAGTTACAGCGCCCAGCTTTAGAGCGCTGACGCTGTGTGTGTCTGTCCTATTTTGATACTATTTTGATAGTATGTATATTTTGATAGTAAGTATGGTGTGGAGCGCCGAGAGTCAGTCTCACTGAGCTGGCGCTACCTCTCGCTTGCTGCAGCGCTGTATTGTTGATAGAGCGCCCAACACACATCTCAATGCCTGCCAGATTACTAGAGCGACTGAAGTGCTCTGTTACAGCGCCCGACACCCGCTTTACAGCGTCTACTGGTGAGCGCCGGGCGCTGTAAGCAAAACCACATTTATGAAGGCGATTCTGGTGACCGACTGTAAAAGCGCCATGTAGCGTCACATGTATTGCTACAGGCGGCTCAGCGTATAGCGCCATCGATCTAGCTTCCAATGTCATCACATTTATCAATGCCTGCCAGATTACTAGAGCGACTGAAGTGCTCTGTTACAGCGCCCGACACCCGCTTTACAGCGTCTACTAAGCGCCGCTATACAGACGCTCATCTGACGATACCCGGCGTTAGTAATGAATCAGCCTCCACGAATAAACAATTTAAGGTCAAAGTTCGAAATAATAGTAAAAGATCTTCCTGCACCAGACCTGTCCAGGCCATCATGAAGATGAAGGTCATAGAAAGAAGTTTGAGGACTATCTTCTCGACGGTCCTTTTGGTCATCATTAGGATCTTGGAGCAAATTTGGAAACTTTTGCTGGTCCAATTTGGAGCATATCTGCTGGATGATCCCACTGTCTATGGCCAACATGAAGGTTGGAGCCTTACCAACAAAGCGATCGGGAAATGTCACTGGAATCTGGAGACATTTCCTGGAGTTTGATCAGTTAATATCAGCTTCCCTTAGGGAAAGTTCTGGTTGAGATGTGCTCTGTAGATAGCGGCCTCCTCCAGGTCCGGGGTGGCCCCTCCTCTCATGTCTTTGGGCACCTGTAGCTCTATCTTTGTGACTTGACAGGTGTCACAATAGCTGTTACAAGCACTTGTGTTCCTCCACTTCTCTCCTTTGTCCCTCAGTCGCATATCTTGATTGGAGATCTGATAAGATCCTCTTTGATTGACAAGCACTTCAAACAGATGCTATCTGCGCCTCATTAGCTCGGGGACGCAGAGGGGGCCTGAAGGGGAAAGTGATGCCCACCCAGCTATGTACTACTAACCCTAAACTGCTATTCAGGGTTTACATAAGACACCCCTCAGCTACCCCAGCATCCCATAATATAAATGATTAAAGCCGATCTATGGTCAAAAATGATTTTAGGTCCTTTTTAAAAGTGGACCAAAACCCACAGAGATCGATTGATTCCCTCCCCCCCGGGATGCCCCGCTGTGTGAAACCCCCCAGGTCGCTCGCTACACTTACACTTACAGTCCAACGACACATGCGCAGGCCGCGGCCGCATCCCCGCTCTCCCTCTAGCAGGGTGCATGCCCACACCAGCCATTTGTGAGTGGCCGGCGCAGGCACGCTCCCTGTTAGAGGGAAGTGGGGGATGCGGCTGCAAGCACGCCTGGAGCCGCTCGGCTAAGACGTCGCTCAGACGTGCATAGCTCAGCAGATCCGAGCGTGCTGATTGGACGAGTGCCCACGCACGCGCTGTAGGACCGGGTTGAGTTTTCTCGGGCGATCTGGGAGGTTTCACGTAGCGGGGCAAAAGGACCACTTTCTGTCCGTTGAGCAACCCCATCCTCAAAGGGAACTCTTCTCTTGGACACACCTTGGTTTGCATGGTGCCAACAGTCCTGGCACTCTGTGTGTTGAGCACTCCATCCCCAAAGGGGTCCCTACCCTGAATAGCTTGGTTTGCATGGTGCCACCAGTCCTGGCACTTTGTGTGTTGAGCACTTCATCCCCAAAGGGTCCCTACCCTGATTAGCTTGGTTTGCATTGTGCTAACAGTTCTGCCACTTTGTGAGTTGAGCACTCCACCCCCCAAGGGGTCCCTACCCTGAATAGCTTGGTTCACATGGTGCCAACAGTCCTGGCACTCTGTGTGTTGAGCACTCCACCCCCCAAGGGGTCCCTACCCTGAATAGCTTGGTTCACATGGTGCCAACAGTCCTGGCAATATGTGTGTTGAGCAATCCATCCATCAAAGGGGCCCCTACCCTGATTAGCTTGGTTTGCATGGTGCCAACAGCCCTGGCACTCTGTGAGTTGAGCACTCCACCCCCCAAGGGGTCCCTACCCTGAACAGCTTAGTTCACATGGTGCTAACAGTCCTGGCACTCTGTGTGTTGAGCACTCCATCCCCGAAAGGGTTCCTACTCTGAATAGCTTGGTTCACATTGTGCTAACAGTCCTGCCACTCTGTGAGTTGAGCACTTCACCCCCCAAGGGGTCCCTACCCTGAATAGCTTGGTTTGCATGGTGCTAACAGTCCTGGCACTCTGTGTGTTGAGCACTCCATCCCCAAAGGTGTTCCTACCCTGAATAGCTTGGTTCACATGGTGCCAACAGCCCTGGCACTGTGTGTGTTGAGCACTCCATCCCCCAAGGGGTCCCCACCCTGAATAGCTTGGTTCACATGGTGCCAACAGCCCTGGCACTGTGTGTGTTGAGCACTCCATCCCCCAAGGGGTCCCTACTCTGAATAGCTTGGTTTGAATGGTGCCAACAGTCCTGGCACTCTGTGTGTTGAGCACTCCACCCCCCAAGGGGTCCCTATCCTGAATAGCTTGGTTCACATGGTGCTAACAGCCCCGACACTGTGTGTGTTGAGCACTCCATCCCCAAAGGGTCTCTACTCTGTATAGCTTGGTTTGCATGGTGCCAACAGTCCTGCACTCTGTGTGTGTTGGGCACTCCATCCCCAAAGGGGTCCCTACCCTGAATAGCTTGGTTTGCATGGTGCCAACAATCCTGGCACTCTGTGTATTGGGCACTCCATCCACAAAGGTGGTCCCTACCGTGTATAGCTTGGTTTGCATGGTGCCAACAGTCCTGGCACTCTGTGTGTTGGGCACTCCATTCCCAAAGGTGGTCCCTACCCTGTATAGCTTGGTTTGCATGGTGCCAACAGTCCTGGCACTCTGTGTGTTGGGCACTCCATTCCCAAAGGTGGTCCCTACCCTGTATAGCTTGGTTTGCATGGTGCCAACAGTCCTGAACTCTGTGCGTTCTGGGCACTCCATCCCCTAAGGGGTCCCTACCCTGAATAGCTTGGTTCACATGGTGCTAACAGCCCCTGGCACTCTGTGAGTTGAGCACTCCATCCCCCAAGGGATCCCTACTCTGAAAAGCTTAGTTCACATGGTGCCAACAGTCCCGGCACTGTGTGTGTTGAGCACTCCATCCCCAAAGGTGTCCCTACCCTGCATAGCTTGGTTCACATGGTGCCAACAGCCCCGGCACTTTCGTGTCCTACATAGGGAGGCAATTTAGGTCACAGGTATCTCCTCCTGGATCAGTGACAGGGAAATAGGAGGTCAGGGTGAGTAATGTCTCAGCCCCATTAAGGCCCGAGGTCACGTCCAAAACAAACAGGCCGCGGCACAGTGATATCAGCCCATTCCCACACGTTAACGATGCGGATAGCGCGCCCATGGCCGTGCCTCATTATCGCTCCCTGGCAATCCAAACCCATTGCTATTCCTGGCACGCCAACACCTTGATGAGCACTCGCCTTGTTTTTCCTTTGCGGGAACATTGCTGCGCTTCTGCTTCACAGACACCTCAAAGGTGCTTTTGGTATCCAAACAGCCCCGGGTGCTCGGTGTAATTGCCGCTGTTTGTTTTAATAAAGAACTTCTCACAACGGGGCAGAGGAGACGCCTCGATGGAGACGTGCGAGAGCCGAGCTCGGACCTGGAACGGGAGGAGCTCTCTGCGAGCCTCTGACGCACAACATCGCGGTTTCTGTGGCTGCTACTGGTGGCCTGGACCTATATAACAATTTATTAGTATCGCTCACTGAGCTCACAATCACTGTGGTGCCCCTCTCCTATATATAGGGCAGGCCTCTTTAATTTTTATGGGTATTAGGAAGTGGCTATCCCCCCAAATGACTTGGATCCATTTCTACTATTCCCATAAACTATTGGTAACTTTGTACAGTAACAAGTTACTGCAATCACCGAGTACTATTCTCATGAGCTATGATCACTTTGTACTGCCCCCCGAAATATCATTCTTGTGTATTTTCATTCGCTAATCACTTCAGACAGGGCCGGCTCCAGTTTTATGTGGACCCTTGGGCGGCATGGTCTCATGGGGCCTCTTTGTGGTCAAGAGTCGCGTCACATCACAGAGGGACATCCCAAATCTGGATGCCCCCTAAGGATCAGGCTATTTGGCCCAAACTCTAGTTTTGGTCTGCTTTGAAGTGCACCAAACTCCTTTAAACCTGACCTTGAAATTGAAACGAATCTAGATTCTCCTGATTTTGGATGCCCCTGTGTGTGACCGCCCCCCCCCCCCGGCCCTTTGTTCATTACTTTCCTGGAACTGGTGAATGCACTGTGGCATCACCAGTTTCAGTTTATGGCCAAACCAGGTGGGTTCTCTCACAAACAGGGGCATCCCAAATTGAGATACCCCTGTAAAGCGGACCAAAACTCAGGGGTGGAATTGCTTGCATAGTGGAATCTAAATCTAGATGCCCCGTTGTGTGGAACTCCACCGTTGGAGGAGATGTGGGCACCAGCTCCCCCGAGTCCACAGCCAATCAAGCGCGTCGGACACCCCAAAGACCGGCCCTGCCAGTGGGCCCCCCCAGAGGGTGGGGGCCCCCGGCAGCTGCCCCGCCTTGCCGGGTGCTGACGTCGACCCTGACTTTGTACTACCAAAATCATCAACCATGTGTACAGGGACAGACGGAGGCCAAAATGAGCCCTGGAATTTACTTGGCCGGTCCATGACCAGTCCATGAGCTGTTAAGCCTCGGCTCCAGGGTGTTTTTGGAGCTGTCAAATAACTTGTTCATCAGTTGAGACTATTGTACTGCAGGGGCAAATCATGGGCAGGGGTAGAAATTACCCCCACATCCATGATGCTGAGTTGGGGGTAGGAGAGCCTTGGCTAGGGGAGGTACAATAGGGCCCAGATATGGTAGAATGCTTGGGAGGCAGGGGCCTGGAAGGGGTGTTCAATGTGGACTAATTGTACTCTGGCACAGAGTTTGGGTGCCAACCCAGTTGGCACTAAAGCAGTTGGGCCCACCGGGAATTTTCCCTGTGGACAATGCTCATTGGGTCGCACTGCTTTGGGACCAGTTGGCCTGTTGATTAGTCTCCCTCTCAGCCCTCTGCAAGGAGCACTAAACCCTTCTAAGTTATAAAGGTGCCGCTCCCAAAGCTACAGAGGCTCCAATCAAACTTACAACAAATAGGGAGGCACACTTAACTCAAAACTAATACAAAAATATTTTATTTGATATTGACACAAATTAATCTCTACATATGATCCTTAAACATACTAAAACCAATTAAAAGATGTAAATCAAACAATGACAGACAAGACAACATAGATAGGTGTGTAGGCGATGGAGAGTACCATCAATAAATATTACCATTAAATTCATATATATATATATGTATACACATCATAGTTTTTGTATATATATATATATATATATATATATATATATATATATATATATATATATATTCGTGCAAATATAATGTGCAGAACCTGCCTATGATCCGGATCCTAAAGGTATATGTGCTGTAAAGTGCAAGTGCAAACAATCAATGGGAAAGTTTGGTGATAACCAATCTGAAATTAGTGATCAAAATCTATCCAACCGAATACATAAAAAAATATAAAAAGCTAACACAATTCATTACCTATACAAACTAATCACAAATAAATAAATAAAACTAAATCGCAGTATCAAAATCAATCACCCATAATCACTAAAACCAATGTATGCTAATATCCTATTATGTGAATCACAGTATAAATCACAAAGTATGGCAAAGCCAAAATAAAGCCAAAATTAACACAGCCATCTCAGCCCCACTGTACCCACAAGCCATGGAACCCCAGTCCCCAATGCTATAGCCCCGGCATCATGGTGGGGGGGCCTCAGCAGTCCCCAATGCTATAGCCCCGGCATCATGGTTGGGGGGCCTCAGCAGTCCACAATGCTATAGCCCCGGCATCATGGTTGGGGGGCCTCAGCAGTCCACAATGCTATAGCCCCGGCATCATGGTTGGGGGGCCTCAGCAGTCCCCGATGCTATAGCTCCGGCATCATGGTCGTCAGGCCTCAGCAGTCCCCAATGCTATAGCTCCGGCATCATGGTCGTCGGGCCTCAGCAGTCCCCAATGCTTTAGCCCCGACATCAGGGTTGGGGGGTCTCAGCAGTCCCCATTGCTATAGCCCCGGCATCATGGTTGGGGGGTCTCAGCACACCCCAATGCTAAAGCCCCGGCATCATGGTTGAGGGGCCTCAGCAGTCCCCAATGCTATAGCCCAGCATCATGGTTGGGGGGGTCTCAGCAGTCCCCAATGCTAAAGCCCCGGCATCATGGTTGAGGGGCCTCAGCAGTCCCCAATGCTATAGCCCGGCATCATGGTTGGGGGGCCTCAGCAGTCCCCATTGCTATAGCCCCGGCATCATGGTTGAGGGGCCTCAGCAGTCCCCAATGCTATAGCCCGGCATCATGGTTGGGGGGCCTCAGCAGTCCCCATTGCTATAGCCCCGGCATCATGGTTGGGAGGCCTCAGCAGTCCCCAATGCTATAGCCCCAACATCATGGTTGGGGGCCTCAGCAGTCCCCAATGCTATAACCTCGGCATCATGGTTGGGGGCCTCAGCAGTCCCCAATGCTATAACCTCGGCATCATGGTTGGGGGCCTCAGCAGTCCCCAATGCTATAGCCCCGGCATCATGGTTGGGGGGCCTCAGCAGTCCCCAATGCTATAGCCCCGGCATCATGGTTGGGGGGCCTCAGCAGTCCCCAATGCTATATCCCCTGCATCATGGTTGGGGGGTCTCAGCAGTCCCCAATGCTATAGCTCCGGCATCATGGTTGGGGGGTCTCAGCAGTCCCCAATGCTATATCCCCTGCATCATGGTTGGGGGGTCTCAGCAGTCCCCAATGCTATAGCCCCGGCATCATGGTTGGGGGGCCTCTGCAGTCCCCAATGCTAAAGCCCTGGCATCATGGTTGGGGGGGGGGTCTCAGCAGTCCCCAATGCTATAGCCCCAGCATCATGGTTGGGGGGCCTCTGCAGTCCCCAATGCTAAAGCCCTGGCATCATGGTTGGGGGGGGTCTCAGCAGTCCCCAATGCTAAAGCCCTGGCATCATGGTTGGGGGGCCTCAGCAGTCCCCAATGCTATAGCCCCGGCATCATGGTTGGGGGTCTCAGCAGTCCCCAATGCTATAGCACTGGCATCATGGTCGGGGGGCCTCAGCAGTCCCCAATGCTATAGCCCCGGCATCATGGTTGGGGGGTCTCAGCAGTCCCCAATGAAATAGCCCCAGCATCATGGTTGGGGGGTCTCAGCAGTCCCCAATGCTATAGCCTCGTATCATGGTTGGGGGGCCTCAGCAGTCCCCAATGCTATATCGCCCCGGCATCATGGTTGGGGGGTCTCAGCAGTCCCCAATGCTTTAGCCCCGGCATCATGGTTGGGGGGCCTCAGCAGTCCCCAATGCTATATCGCCCCGGCATCATGGTTGGGTGGGCTTAGCAGTCCCCAATGCTATAGACCCTGCATCATGGTTGGGGGGGTCTCAGCAGTCCCCAATGCTAAAGCCCCGGCATCATGGTTGAGGGGCCTCAGCAGTCCCCAATGCTATAGCCCCGGCATCATGGTTGGGGGGGGCCTCAGCAGTCCCCAATGCTATAGCCCCGGCATCATGGTTGGGAGGCCTCAGCAGTCCCCAATGCTATAGCCCCGGCATCATGGTTGGGAGGCCTCAGCAGTCCCCAATGCTATAGCCCCGGCATCATGGTTGGGAGGCCTCAGCAGTCCCCAATGCTATAGCCCCGGCATCATGGTTGTGGGGGGGGGGGCTCAGCAGTCCCCAATGCTATAGCCTCGGTATCATGGTTGGGGGGCCTCAGCAGTCCCCAATGTTATAGCCCTGGCATCATGGTTGGGGGGCCTCAGCAGTCCCCAATGCTATCGCCCCAGCATCATGGTTGGGGGGCCTCAGTAGTCCCCAATGCTTTAGCCCCGGCATCATGGTTGAGGGGCCTCAGCAGTCCCCAATGCTATAGCCTCGTATCATGGTTGGGGGGTCTCAGCAGTCCCCAATGCTATAGCCCCGGCATCATGGTTGGGGGGTCTCAGCAGTCCCCAATGCTATAGCTCCGGCATCATGGTCGTCAGGCCTCAGCACTCCCCAATGCTTTAGCCCCGGCATCATGGTTGGGGGCCTCAGCAGTCCCCAATGCTATAGCTCCGGCATCATGGTCGTCGGGCCTCAGCAGTCCCCAATGCTTTAGCCCCGGCATCATGGTTGGGGGGTCTCAGCAGTCCCCAATGCTATAGCCCTGGCATCATGGTTGGGGGGCCTCAGCAGTCCCCAATGCTATAGCCCCGGCATCATGGTTGGGGGGTCTCAGCAGTCCCCAATGCTATAGCCCCGGCATCATGGTTGGGGGGCCTCTGCAGTCCCCATTGCTATAGCCCCGGCATCATGGTTGGGGGGTCTCAGCAGTCCCCAATGCTATAGCCCCGGCATCATGGTTGGGGGGCCTCTGCAGTCCCCATTGCTATAGCCCCGGCATCATGGTTGGGGGGTCTCAGCAGTCCCCAATGCTATAGCTCCGGCATCATGGTTGGGGGGCCTCTGCAGTCCCCAATGCTATAGCCCTGGCATCATGGTTGGGGGGTCTCAGTAGGGACGTCTTGGACCAGCCACGGGCTGTTAAAATCCAGGGCTGTCTTTTGGTCCCAGTCTGCCACTGCAGACAATGGAGTGCCAGGGTCCCGGTACAGGCTATGAAGGACATGAGCCCCAATTCACAAGACAAGATAAGTGATTCACAGAGGGCTGGAGAACAATGATCCTGTCCGGAGGAGGGTCTAGACACATATTTTCATAGGAAAGACAGAGGAGTAAATTAAACACACCTGAGGCAGAGCAGGGAGCATGAGGATCCAGGGGAAAACCACACAAACACAGCAGATACACAAAATCACAACAGCAAGTGACTTAACAGGGACACAGACTTGGGAAAGGGAGAAAAAGAGGGAAGAGCGTACACAACAAAACAGTACAGTAAAGACAATGGAGGGCCTGGGCCCCAATACAGACAATGGAAGGTCTGGATCCTAGTGTAGGCAACAGAGTAAAGACAATGGAGGGCCTGGGCCCCAGTACAGACAATGGAAGGTCTGGGTCCTAGTGTAGGCAACAGAGTAAAGACAATGAAGGGCCTGGGCCCCAGTACAGACAATGGAAGGTCTGGATCCTAGTATAGGCAACAGAGTAAAGACAATGGATGGCCTGGGCCCCAGTACAGACAATGGAAGGTCTGGGTCCTAGTATAAGCAACAGAGTAAGGACAATGAAGGGCCGGGGCCTGGGTACAGATTATGAAAGACATGAGCCCTGGTACTGACTACTACTGAGCCCCAATACAAAGGCAAGATAAGTTATTCACAGAGTGGAGAACAATGATCCAGTCCGGAGGTGGGTCTAGACACATACATTTATAGGGAAGACAGAGAAGTAAATTAAACACACCTGAGGCAGAGCAGGGAGCATGAGGATCCAGGGGCAAACCACACAAACACAGCAGATACATATAATCACAACAGCAAGTGGCTTAACAGGGACACAGACTTGGGAAAGGGAGAAAAAGAGGGCCACAACAAAACAGACCCCAGTAAAGACAATGGAGAGCCTGGGCCCCAGTACAGACAATGGAAAGTCTGGGTCCTAGAATAGGCAACATAGTAAAGACAATGAAGGGCTGGGGCCTCGGTACAGATTATGAAGGACATGAGCCCCAAATCACAAGACAAGATAAGTGATTCACAGAAGACTGGAGAACAATGATCCAGTCCGGAGGTGGGGCTGGACACATACATTTATAGGGAAGACAGAGGAGTAAATTAAACACACCTGAGGCAAAGCAGAGAGCATGAGGATCCAGGGGAAAACCACACAAACACAGCAGATACACATAATCACAACATCAAGTGGCTTAACAGGGACACAGACTTGGGAAAGGGAGAAAAAGAGGGACACAACAAAACAGACCCCAGTAAGGACAATGGAGAGCCATGGCCCTAGTGCAGACAATGGAAGGTCTGGGTCCTAGAATAGGCAACAGAGTACAGACAATGAAGGGCCTGGCCCTCAGTACAGACAATGGAAGGTCTGCGTCCCTGTATAGGCAACAGAGTAAAGACAATGAAAGGCCGGGGCCTCGGTACAGATTATGAAGGGCATGAGCCCCGGTACTGACTAGGAAGGACGTTAGCCCCAATACAAAGGCAAGATAAGTGATATAGAAAGGACTGGAGAACAATGATCCAGTCCGGAGGTATAGGGAAGACAGAGGAGTAAATGAAACACACCTGAGGGAGAGCAGGGAGCATGAGGATCCAGGGGAAAACCACACAGACAAAGCAGCAACTGGCTCAACAGGGGGAACAGCGGACTTGAAGCAATAACTGATGGGAATTTGCCAGTTCAATGCCCCGTTGATGCCTAATGATCACTTCATACCACCCCAAAACATTAATCTTATGTACTATCTTCATTAGCTAACCAGCCAAAGCTAGCTCCATTTTGTTTACCATGTATTGAGATCACCCGGCTTCCACTTTGAGCAGCTTCCTCCCTTAGTTTCTTTAAGGAAAACCCCATCCAAAGGTCTTGTGTTCCCTATTAAAATCCCTCTGATGACAATGATACGGTGCCAAGTTCCTCCAGCTTTTCCCGCTGTGGGATGCCCTCTGGATAGACTCAAGCGGGTCACACACAAGGCAAACCATGTTTGGTGAAAAGTCTGAAGAGCACTGAAGAGCGCTCGGGCCCTGCAGTGAATTCTTCCTCCTATTTACAGCCAGCAAAGTGGAACACAATTAAATGGAAGACAATGCGCCATTGTTCCCGGGCCGTGGATGCTGGCTCGGGGAGGGATGTTGGGCAACGAGGTGACAACACCCTCTTCTGTGGAGTGGAATGTTGGATGCGAGAGTGGGACAGGTGGGTAGACATGAAAGGATGGAATGGCGTTTCACTCTCTGTTCCTGTCTCGGGGTTTTGTCTTCCATCCAGATTAGAAAAAAAACGAAATCTAAAATAAATAAATAATAAACCCGCCGCTAAACCTCTCCGACTTGTTGCAGCATCACATTCACCTCCGTCCAGGATTTATACAGGAGTGCTAACAGAGCTCCCCGATAGGTGCCTATGGCCTGCGTCCTCCTCACTTTTATCCCGTACCACTTGCATCTGCCTAAAAATATTCCTAATCTTTGATTGGCCCAAATTTGAGGACGTAAACATCTATGGAAGAAACGTGCCTGCAGTTCCTTGGCCCCAGTGTCCATGTAGGGAGGTCCCCTGACGGAGCGTGGCCTACAGTGGAACCTGTAGGCCTCTAGTTGCTTGTGAATACTTACCTTTAAACTGAGAAAACTGATCCAGCAAGTAGACCCATTGGTGAAATAGGTAGGTCCCCTGATGGAGCCTGGTCTACAATGGGCCTGGAGGCCTCGATATGTGTGTGACTATTTACCTTGATTCTGAGTATGGCGACCTGCAGTTCCTTGGTCCCAATGACCATATACAAAGGTCCCCTGATGGAGTGTGGCCTACAGTGGAACCTGGAGGCCTCGAGTTGCTTTTGTTAAACCACTGAATGTGAACACTTACCTTTAAACTGAGAACACTGATCCGCCAAGTAGACCCATTGGTGAAATAGGAAGGTCCCCTGATGGATCATGGCCTACAATAGGCCTGGAGGTCTCGAGATGTGTGTGACTATTTACCTTTATTTATTATTTATTTATTTTGAGGCTGGTGATCTGCAGTTCCTTGGTCCTAATGACCACGTATGAAAGTCCCCTGATGGAGCGTGACCTACAGTGGAACCTGCTTGTGTTAAACCATTGAATGTGAATACTTACCTTTATACTGAGAAAACGTATCCACCAAGTAGACCCATTAGTGAAATAGGAAGGTCCCCTGATGGAGCCTGGTCTACAATGGGCCTGGAGGCCTTGAAATGTGTGTGACTATTTACCTTGATTCTAAGACTGGCGACCTGCAGTTTCTTTGCCCCAATAACCATGCAGGAAGGTCCCCTGATGGAGCGTGCCCTACAGTGGAACCTGGAGGCCTCTAATTACTTGTGTTAAACCACTGAATGTGAATACTTACCTATATAGTGAGAACACTGATCCACCGAAAAGACCCATTGGTGAAATAGGAAGGTCCCCTGATGGAGCCTGGTCTACAATGGGCCTGGAGGCATCGAGATGTGTGTGACTATTTACCTTGATTCTGAGACTGGAGACCTGCAGTTCCTTGGCCCCAATGACCATGTACGAAGGTCCCCTGATGGAGATTGGCCTACAGTGGGACCTGGAAGCCTCTAGTTGCTTGTGTTAAACCACTGAATGTGAATACTTACCTTTATACTGAGAACCTTGATGCAGCACTTAGACCCATTGACCAAATAGGAAGGTTTCCTGGTGGATCATGGCCTACAATGGGCCTGGAGGTATCGAGATGTGTGTGACTATTTACCTTGATTCTGAGACTGGAGACCTGCAGTTCCTTGGCCCCAATGACCATGTACGAAGGTCCCATGATGGAGATTGGCCTACAGTGGGACCTGGAAGCCTCTAGTTGCTTGTGTTAAACCACTGAATGTGAATACTTACCTTTATACTGAGAACCTTGATGCAGCACTTAGACCCATTGACCAAATAGGAAGGTTTCCTGGTGGATCATGGCCTACAATGGGCCTGGAGGTCTCTAGATGTGTGAATATTTACCTTGATTCTGAGACTGGCGACCTGCAGTTCCTTGGTCTCAATGACCATGTACGAAGGTTCCCTGATGGAGCCTGGCCTACAATGGGCCTCTAGATGTGTGTGACTACTGACTTTAATTCTAACAATGACAACCTCCAGTTCTTTGGTCCAAATGACCATGTAGTAAGGTTCCCTGATGTAGCGTGGCCTACAGTGGCCCTGGAGACCTCTAGTTGCTTGTGTTAAACCATTGAATGTGAATACTTACCTTTATACTGAGAGCAGTGATCCACCTAGTAGACCCATTGGTGAAATAAAGGTCCCCTGGTGGAGCCTGGCCTACAATGGGCCCGGAGGCCTCTAGATGTGTGTATCATTATTAAAGGTTTTTTTTTTTTTTTCCGGTTTGTGAACCGGTAAGGTGTCCAAGGGTGGCTGGAGATTTTACCATTTGGGAGTATCAAATACCGATTCGGGATGCCCCCTGCATTCACTCACCTTTTTTTTAGCTTCTCCAGCACGCCTTTGGCTAAGGCACAATCTTTTACTTTCAGTATCTTGGGTTTTGGTTCTTGCTGTGGGGGGGTCCCGATGTAGTTTGCCCCACTGTGTGACTTCCCCCTAGTTTGCCAAATCACTCACATTTACCTCCGGCCTTCACCACATAAGCAGGCTCTCGCCCAATCAGTGCTGTATGCCCTGAATAGCAATTATCGCATACGGTCCTGTTTAAAGTGGACCAAAACTCAGGATTTGGACTATTCTGGGTTTTGGTCATTGCCCCGGGGCACCATGATCGCAGTCAGAAACCCCCCAGATCGCCAATGACAACTCACCTCTTCCTGGTTCTACGGCGTATTCGTGGCCGCTCGGCCAATCTGCACGCTCGGATCCTCTGACGTCACGTTGCCTAAGCTTTCGTCTAAGGCCAGCGGCTCAGAACCTGCTGACGACCGCATCCCCCGCTTCCATCTAACAGGGAGCGTGCCCACGCCGGCCATTCACAAATGCCTGGTGCGGGCACGTGTCCTGCTAGAGGGATAGCGGGGATGCGGCCGCGGCTCGCGCATGTGCCGTTGAACCGGGAAACAAGGTGAGTGTATGGGGCGACCTGGGGGGTTTCACACAGCTCCGATGCCCCGGGGGGAGTGTACCGATCGGCGTGGGTTTTGGTCAACCTTTAACAAAGAGCCCGATGTAAGGAAGCGGGAGTGGGCGCATCCCCAATTTCCCTGCAGTGTGCAGCACTCCCCCTCCCCAATCCTATCTGAATGGCTGGGTGTGGAAGCGTACCTCAGCTAACGCGGTGCCGGGGATGCGGCCGCGGCTGGTGAGAGCGGTGTGGGAACCACAGAAAAAGATGAGTGAATGCAGAGCGATCTGGGGGCTGAGTCGGGATGCCCCAAGGTTAGACTGGGGCCAAAACGGGTGGTTGGCCCAAGTGTGCTGATTGGACGAGCGGCCGTGCATGCGCCGTAGGACCGCGGCTAGGTGAGTTGAAGCTGGCGATCTGGGGGGTTTCACATAGCGTTTTGGGTGGACCAAAACCCAGGATAGTCAAAATCCTGGGTTTTGGTCCACTTTAAACAGTGACTTATACCAATCATTAATATGCACGGCATACGTCGCTGATTGGATGAGAGCCCGAGCATGCGGCGTGGGACCAGGCAAAAGAGGGTATTTGGGGTAAACTGGGGTATTCACACAATGGGGCATCCAAAGAGGGACATGAAACAAAACCCAGGATCGTGAAAATCCTGGATTTTGGTCTACTTTAAGGCAATCATGATGGGAGGATCCCCCAACGCCCAGGAATCACATACCCAGTTGCTGGGGTGTTTTTTTGTCTGGGGCCCGATGAAAACTCTCCTATGGGGCCCGGGCGTTTCTCAGAGACACCTCTGGCAGAACCGTCAATGTCTTCCCAGACAGTGGGAAAGAATGCGAAAGGCGCGCTAAGCCTTTGAGCTGGAATTGTAAAAGGAGCGCCATGAAAGGGAATATAGTGCGGAGAAACCGCTGTCTGTGGCCCCGGAGGCTGAGGGGGCGTGCGGGGGATCCGCCGTCATGAAAACGCACGATAAAGTGCTCTGACACGTTGATTTGTAAGCAGGGGGTATTTTAGGTCACCGATCATCTTGAGATCAATTGATGGGCCCATAGGGAGCATTTCTGAATGGCTTAATAAAGCTGAATGAGGCAGTGACCTGCACCATGGTGACACCAATGGCTCCCCAAAAAACAGAGCACCCATAGGTGCCACCCAGGGCAGTTTCTAGGCACTGCCCTCCTCATACATTCTATGGTGCTGCTGCTGTTCCATATCAGTATGTGCAGTGGCATAGCTAGTGGGGAGCAGGGGGGGCACTTGCCCTGGGTGCCAAAGGGGGGCCTGAGTACGGGTGGGGGGGCATTTTGAATCTTTGCCCCGGGTGCCAGAAAGCCTAGCTACCCTTTTGGGTATGTACCATGATGTGCCTCTACCTTAGCAGCAGACAGTGACCCCTCCCCAATATGGAGAGATGAGAGACCTGTCTTACAACCTGCAACACTAACAGTGGTCCAGACCCATCTGCAGGAAACAGGATGGCTGGGATAAAGGCACCCATGATTGCCTTGGCACCCAGGGTGAGCGCCCTGCTTGCTCCCCTAAAAACAGCCCTGGTGTCACCAAGGCATCGCTCGGGCCACTAAAGGATCAGGGACTCCGTCTGTGCTTTGGAAATGCTGTTGACTCACAAAAAGCAGAGCACCCATGGCTGTCACCAAGGGATAGGTTGGCTGTCAGAAAGGTTGTCCTTGATAATTCGTTGACCCTGCTTGTGCCCTGGTGACACCAATGGCTCCCAAGATAACAGCACCCATAGGTGCCACCCAGGGCAGTTTCTAGGCACTGCACTCCTCATCCATCCTATGGTGCTGCTGCTGTTCCATATCAGTATGTGCAGTGGCGTAGCTAGTGGGGAGCAGGGGGGGGGGCACTTGCCCCGGGTGCCAAAGGGGGGCCTGAGTATAGGTGCGGGGCACCATTTCGAATCTTTGCTCCTAGTGCCAGAAAACCTAGCTACCCCTTTGGGTATGTACCATACTGTTCCTCTACCTTAGCAGCAGACAGTGACCCCTCCCCAATATGGAGAGATGAGGGACCTGTCTTACAGCCCGAACCATTACCAGTGGCCCAGACCCATCTGCAGGAAACAGGATGGCTAGGATAAAGGCACCCATGATTGCCTTGGCACCCAGGGTGAGCTCCCTGCTCGCCCTCCCCTAGAAACAGCCCTGGTGTCACCAAGGCATAGCTCGGGCCACTAAAGGATCAGGGACCCCATCTGTGCTTTGGAAATGCTGTTGACTCACAAAAAGCAGAGCGCCATGGGTGTCACCAAGGCCATAGGCGAGGACACTGGATTGCCAGGACCCTGCCAGTGTCTTGATGACAGTGATTGCTCTCAAAAAAAGCAGGTTGGCCAAATTGTCAGAAAGGTTGTCCTTGATTATTCATTGACCCTGCTTGTGCCCTGGTGACACCAATGGCTCCCAAGAAAACAGAGCACCCATAGGTGCCACCCAGGGCAGTTTCTAGGCGCTGGGGGAGGGAAATGTTTGCCCTCCTCATCCATCCTATGGTGCTGCTGCTGTTCCATATCAGTATGTGCAGTGGCATAGCTAGTGGGGAGCAGGGGGGGCACTTGCCCTGGGTGCCAAAGGGGGCCTGAGTACAGGTGTGGGGCACCATTTTGAATCTTTGCCCCTGGTGCCAGAAAGCCTGGCTACCTGTTTGGGTATGTACTATGATGTGCCTCTACCTTAGCAGCAGACAGTGACCCCTCCCCGATATAGAGAGATGAGGGACCTGTCTTACAGTCTGAACCATTAACAGTTGCCCAGACCCATATGCAGGAAACAGGATGACTGGGATAAAGGCACCCTTGCCTTGGCACCCAGGGTGAGCGCCCTGCTCGCCCTCCCCTAGAAACAGCCCTGGTGTCACCAAGGCATAGGTCGGGCCAGTAAAGGATCAGGGACCCCGTCTGTGCTTTGGAAATCAGTGATTGCCCACAAAAGGTAGAGCACCCATGGGTGTCACTAGAAAAAAAAAGTGGGACCAATGAACTGTGCAGGAGCCTTCCTGTGCCTTGCTGACAGTGATTGCCCACAAAAAGTAGAGCACCCATGGGTGTCCACCAATAGGTGGGTGCACTGAATTGTCAAGCCCCAGATGACACAGATGACTGACAAAAAAAGAAAACAGTGTCCATGGGTGTCAGCAAGGTATTAGTGTGGCTAGTCTGTGCTTTCTGGATGCTGATGGCTCTCAAAAACCAAAGCACCCATGGGTGTCACCAAGGTACTGATGGGGCCGCTATGTTTTCAGGACCCCACCTGTGCCTTGGAGGCAGCCATAGCCCACAAATAGTAGAGCACCCATGGGTGTCACCAAGAAATAAGAGGGATCACTTAACTGTCAAGAAGGTTGTCCATGACAATTCAGAGTCCCTAAAGGCATAGATTGGAATGCTGAATTGTCAGGACCTGTCTGTGACTTGGTGACAGTGATTGCCCACAAAAAGTAGAGCACCCATGGGTGTCACTGTTACAAAAATGAAGGAAAGGTGAGACTAAGTCACAGACAGGACCCGGGAGGCTTGGAGTATATAAAGGCGCCTCATTTGTCCCTCTTTGAGGTGTAACATGCAGATCTGCAGCAATAAATGATTCTTTTGCCTATTCAAAGTGTTTCTATTGTTGTAACTGTTACACCCTATCTCCTATCCATCCCTCAATGAGGGGGCGTGGCTTCATCCATCAATCAATGATGGGATGTGGCTTCATCCATTCTTCAATGAGGGGAGTGGCTTCATCGATCCTTCAATGAGGGGGCGTGGCTTCATACATCAATCAATGATGAGACGTGGCTTCATCCATCCTTCAATAAGGGGAGTGGCTTCATCAATCCTTCAATGAGGGGGCGTGGCTTCATCCATCAATCAATGATGAGACATGGCTTCATCCATCCTTCAATGAGGGGAGTGGCTTCATCAATCCTTCAATGAGGGGGCGTGGTATCATCCATCAATCAATGATGAGACGTGGCTTCATCGATCCTTCAATGAGGGGAGTGGCTTCATCGATCCTTCAATGAGGGGCATGGCTTCATCCATCAATCAATGATGGGATGTGGCTTCATCCATTCTTCAATGAGGGGAGTGGCTTCATCGATCCTTCAATGAGGGGGCGTGGCTTCATCCATCAATCAATGATGAGACATGGCTTCATCCATCCTTCAATAAGGGGAGTGGCTTCATCAATCCTTCAATGAGGGGGCGTGGCTTCATCCATCAATCAATGATGAGACGTGGCTTCATCCATCCTTCAATGAGGGGAGTGACTTCATCAATCCTTCAATTAGGGGGCGTGGCTTCATCCATAAATCAATGATGAGATGTGGCTTCATCCATCCTTCAATGAGGGGAGTGGCTTCATCAGTCCTTCAATGATGGGACATGGTTTCATCCATCCTTCAGTGAGGGGGTGTGGCTTCATCCATCCTTCAATGAGGGGGCGTGTCTTAATCCATCCTTCAATGAGTGGGCGTGGCTTCATATACATATGGTCCCTCTTTGAGGTGTAACATGCAGATCTGCAGCAATAAATGATTCATTTGCCTTTTAAAAGTGTTTCTATTGTTGTAACTGTTACATACTATCTCCTATCCGTCAATCAATGAGGAGGTGTGGCTTCATCCATCCCTCAATGGGGGGGCGTGGTTTCATCAATTCTTCAATGAGGGGGGGTGGCTTCATTAATCCTTCAATGAGGGGACGTGGCTTCATTTACATATTGTCTCTCTTTGGGGTGTAACATGCAGATCTCCATCAATAAATTATTAATTCTCCTATTCAAAGTGTTTCTATTGTTGTAACTGTTACAATGTATCTCCTATCCATCCCTCAATGAGGGGGCGTGGCTTCATCCATTCCTAATGAGGGGGCGTGGCTTCATCCATCCCTCAATGAGGGGGCGTGGCAAAATATAACAATTGTCCCTCTTCCTCACCCTGTAAAGTTGGAAGGTATGGTGTATGTATATCTATGGCCTGTCCCCCATGCTCTCTATCCCCAATCAGCAGCATGTGCAGCTTAGCGCCTTATTCATGAAGGGATAGCGCCAGGTAGCGTCAGGTGAATGCCGGACACGGCAGCAATTACACATTTATGAAGTCGAATCTGGTGAGCGACTAGAACAACGCCATGTAGTGTCCGATTCATCATTATCCCAGGCTCAGCGTACAGCGCCGGCGTTCAGCCTTGCAGAGCTCCACGTCTTACCTGTCGCTACCTGGCGTCTCCCATACATTTCTATGGACGATCCTTAAATCCCTTTCCTGATCCCATTTTTATTTTTTTTTTTATAAAATCTCAAATCTTTCTGACATGTTTCCTGGGCTAGAAAATGACATTTTTGAAAACTTTTTGGATTAATAATATTTTTATGCAGAATTGTCCTGACATGTCTGCCATTAAAGTGTTCATGTTACAATGTAATAACAATGTCATTCCATGTGTTTTCGCTTTGTTACTAGTGGATACATGTTCATAAACAGACTTTAATCACACAGCCTCTGGCGCTATGGGCTACAACGACATGGTTTTGAGCGCCGGCGCTGTTTGAGGCTGTTTTTTTGATCAATGTGGAGTCGGTCGCACTGAGCTGGCGCTACCGTTCGCTCCAATACACCGTAGTAGTGCGACTCACACATCATATTCATCAATGCCGGCCAGCGACTGAGGCGCTCTGAAGCGACGAACCACGGCGAGCCCAGCGACTACTAGCGGTCGCTCTGAAATCCTCGCTACAGACGCTCATCTGTCGCTACCTGGCGTTAGTAATGAATCAGCCTGTTAGACAGGAAAGCCCTCCCGGGTTATGGTGTCCCTTTGAATCACGCTCCCGGCCCGCTGACGCAAAGCATGGGGTCGCGCCTGTGTGGGGCGAGGGGGAGGGGTCGCGCCATCGGAAGCCCGGCCGCCATAATGACTCGTGAAAGGTGCGATTGGCTCTAATCAGCCGCCCGTATCCCTTTACATATGTAAACAGCCGCCAATTAGGAGCCCAGACCCGCTGCACCCGGCGAAGATTTACCGCAAAGCCGCCGATTACACCGCAACGGAAAATCCAGAGAAGACGCTTACATGGCGCCGATTAACCCTTTACCGACCCAATGTCACCATACACCATCCAATACCATGAGAGAAAGATGGAGGGAATGTGGGAAAGAGAGAAAGATGGAGGGAATGTGGAAAAGAGAGAAAGATGGAGGGAATGTGGAAAAGAGAGAAAGATGGAGGGAATGTGGGAAAGAGAGAAAGATGGAGGGAATGTGGGAAAGAGAGAAAGATGGAGGGAATGTGGGAAAGAGAGAAAGATGGAGGGAATGTGGAATAGAGAGAAAGATGGAGGGAATGTGGGAAAGAGAGAAAGATGGAGGGAATGTGGAATAGAGAGAAAGATGGAGGGAATGTGGAAAAGAGAGAAAGAAGGAGGGAATGTGGAAAATAGAGAAAGATGGAGGGAATGTGGAAAAGAGAGAAAGATGGAGGGAATGTGGGAAAGAGAGAAAGATGGAGGGAATGTGGAATAGAGAGAAAGATGGAGGGAATCTGGGAAAGAGAGAAAGATGGAGGGAATGTGGGAAAGAGAGAAAGATGGAGGGAATGTGGGAAAGAGAGAAAGATGGAGGGAATGTGGGAAAGAGAGAAAGATGGAGGGAATGTGGAATAGAGAGAAAGATGGAGGGAATGTGGGAAAGAGAGAAAGATGGAGGGAATGTGGAATAGAGAGAAAGATGGAGGGAATCTGGGAAAGAGAGAAAGATGGAGGGAATGTGGGAAAGAGAGAAAGATGGAGGGAATGTGGGAAAGAGAGAAAGATGGAGGGAATGTGGAAAAGAGAGAAAGATGGAGGGAATGTGGGAAAGAGAGAAAGATGGAGGGAATGTGGAAAAGAAAGAAAGATGGAGAGAATGTGGAAAAGAGAGAAAGATGGAGGGAATGTGGGAAAGAAAGAAAGATGGAGGGAATGTGGAAAAGAGAGAAAGACGGAGGGAATGTGGAAAAGAGAGAAAGATGGAGGGAATGTGGAAAAGAGAGAAAGATGGAGGGAATGTGGAAAAGAGAGAAAGATGGAGGGAATGTGGGAAAGAGAGAAAGATGGAGGGAATGTGGAAAAGAAAGAAAGATGGAGGGAATGTGGAAAAGAGAGAAAGATGGAGGGAATGTGGAAAGAGAGAAAGATGGAGGGAATGTGGAAAAGAAAGAAAGATGGAGGGAATGTGGAAAAGAGAGAAAGATGGAGGGAATGTGGGAAAGAAAGAAAGATGGAGGGAATGTGGAAAGAGAGAAAGACGGAGGGAATGTGGAAAAGAGAGAAAGATGGAGGGAATGTGGAAAAGAGAGAAAGATGGAGGGAATGGGGAAAGAAAGAAAGATGGAGGGAATGTGGAAAAGAGAGAAGATGGAGGGAATGTGGGAAAGAGAGAAAGATGGAGGGAATGTGGAGAAAGAAGAAGATGGATGTGAGAGGAGGGAATGTGGGAAAAGAAAGAAAGATGGAGGGAATGTGGAATAAGAGAGAAAGAGATGGAGGGAATGTGGGATATGAGAGAAAGAGGAGGGAATGTGGGAAAGAGAGAAAGATGGAGGGAATGTGGGAAAAGAGAGAAAGATGGAGGGAATGTGGAAAGAAAGAAAGATGG